>LR812539.1:25665421-26370421 GCA_903798195.1 Danio kyathit
ATAAGACATGAAATTCAATTTAGTGTAAAAAGCAAGAGAGGTGACAATGAAACGTTATGAAGAGCTAGAAATTGGTTTGTCTCAATTTGACAACACACACAGCTGAATAGCTTGGTGGCAAATGAAAGAACAAACATATAAAAGGAAAGATGCAAATACTCAGTCTTAAAATATCCATTTTTCACAAAGTAGCTTACTGATTTCCTAAAAGCAATGTGCACAGGAGGACAGACAAAAATGCAGTCGTCACAAGCAAATCAGCAGGCTGTTTTTTCTCATTCAGTATTTCCAAAAATTTGCATTTTTCCATCTAAATGAATGACTTTATTGTAGACACAAGCACACAAACACCTCACCTGTGATGCAATAAAATCTTTCTGCAGTAAAGCTACACCCCATCACTGACGGATGACAGGACACTTATCCTGTTAGACTGTTTATGTGGGTGTCAAATTGTTCCTTTATACAACAAAGCTGAATGTTATCCATCCAAAATAGGACTTGGTGTAACATAAGAGGCAGTTGAGAAGCACCACAAAGACGGCCTAATCCTGTGAAATGAAAACAGATCTTCCTCGCAAAGAAAATCTTTATGGGGAAAGATTGGTGTGTACTGCCAAAGACGATACATAGTACAGCAGAAACACACCAGGAATATACTCCACTGGGTGCTATCCTGCACTAATAAAAGGAGAGAAATAAAATGCTTTTGTTCTCACTAGGAAAAAATACACCAAGTCTAAATCTCTAGTCTCCCAGATGGGTGCTTTCTGTCCAAAACAAAACCCTAGTAATTTTGTCATAAAACGAAGGCACCAAACTACATTGTGCTGCAGTTGCTGAATAATGAATGTCTAACCCAAAGATTTCTGCAGTGAAATCTCCCTAGCAAAAATAAAGACAAGGCAGAATGTGATTGAAGATGGAAATACTAGTTTCATACATCAAAAGCAGAAGTGCTCATCTCTCTCAGAAAACTATTTTAAGCTTTTGCACCTGCAGAAACATGCACTTGGCTGCAGCACAAAATTGTACTTAAACATGCCATGAAAATGTCTTTAAAGTTTCGTTTATAATACTGATAGTGGATGTTTTTATTACAGATTATTACTCATTATGAGCTCATTTATAAAGTAAGAGTATGATATATATGATATATATATATATGATATAAATATGATATGATATGATAATATAAAAAAAAAAAAAAAGCGAGATTTTCATTTTAGAGAATAAGATCACGATTTTCTCACGATTCTGTAGATGTAAAATAAAGGTTAATATGAATAGGCTATTATTGTTATTTTTTCAAACATATGGTATACAACAATAATAATAGACATATGTGTAGGTCTACTGCTGGTTAAAATGCTAATTTTTGTATAGACTTTGAACGGTGGACTTGAATAGACTTTAAATTTGTCCTGGTTGTTGACATCATTCATAATTCTGAAATTGAATTATAATGTTTGAGACATATGCTCACAATCTGTCATTGACAACATTAGTAGACCATTTTTAGAAATTTTCTCTTAGTAGACCATTCCCTCTTGCATCATATTCAACATTATATAAGACAGAGTAGTTATACTGCCCCAGTAAACATTTATTTTCATGAGCTTTGTGTCCACTATGAAAGAAAAAAACATTTCAATTGCTTGTCGTAATCAGAACTCTAAAATGTGATATGGTCATTTAAATGACCATATCACATGCTTTCAGTTTCACTTTCACTGCCGAGTGAGCTCATGTCACGGCTGCCGTCACTTTGTGGGAGAAAAAAAAAAAAATACATGCAAATCATACTTCTCGCGCGGCTCCCAACGATCGCTCTGTGCAACAAACTGAACATTATTACAACTTTATTACCTGTTATTCACAGCCTACGCAGGTTCTATTCACTAAAGTAGACATCATTGGCGGGCACGCGCATCCTCTCAGTAGTAAACAAACAGTGCGTCAGCTCACGTGTTATTTCGCGGCTGCGAATACGTCATTACATTAAGACAGAAATTACATTGTCGGGTAAATTATACCTTATCAATACAGTATGTGACACTTTTAACACCATTTGGAGGTGTTAACTTGTGTGACCGCCTTTCGCTTCTCCTGTCCTTCCGGTGAAAGCTTAATGCTACTATTTTTAATTTCACAAGGTTGTTTTTACAGCATCGATGTTGTAATGTAATTACAATACATTCGGTAAAATAGACTTAAGGCCCGTGCACACCGGGACGCTTTTTGCTCACGTTTTCCGTTGACGTTAAACGTCTCATGACTAAATAAAGGGCGCCAATGTGATCGTGCACTTCAATACGCAAAACGACAGGCGTAAAAGCATAATTTTTTAAGAAACACCTCATGCTCATTTTTTTGTTTTGACACCCCGCGTCAAAACTTCTCCACCAATCAGATTGGCATTTTTGTTCAAATGTACGGAGCTGCTGAAGTTACAGTAAACAGCACTTGGAGGCCCTCAAGCGCAAATCTGTCAAGGCGAGCGCACATTGAAAAAGATGCCCAGAGGCGATATGAACATGGAGCTGCTTATTGCACTGGTGAACAATGATATTTCTTCATCGCTAGAGCTGGAGCTGCTACTTGAATCATCAATACTTGTTCGAATTGCCAGTAACTTTAGCAACAAGTGTGTCAACTTTCTGTCTTCTGTGTTACAAGCGGGTGTCAGAAGCTTAAAGTTGTGTAGCGCCATCTAATGTCAGGAAGTGATTTTGCATGCTCCTCTGCTCAACGCCAGTGAAAAATCGCTTTGGTTTGAGTCTGAAAAAACGTCTTGAAAAACGCTGAATGGAATTTAATGCAGTGCTTCTTGTCCGATCTGAGACCCACTTCATATCGTACATCTAACAGGCAGTGAAGATTGCTGATTTTTAAACAAATCAGATCTTAAACTGACAATTTTGTAATGGAAATACAGTTTACTGAAAGCCCTGGGGCTGCCTAGCTCAAAATTAAAAGTTTGTGTGCATATAGCCTATTTGCTGAATCGTAGAAAAGCAGAATTAGATCAAGTGGGGGGTCGAATCGAGATCGTGATCTTTTTTGATTAATCGTGCAGCCCTAGTTTAAGGTATGCAGGAAGTACTATGATAGTAGCCCACTCAAAAACAGCAGAATACTAATTTATTGAGTTTCTCTTGGAACAGTCTGCTAATGCAATTAATTAAATCATCTCCTCTACAAACATGGGATTGTTTGAATTACACAGTAAAATGAACAAACATTTAAACAAGATAAAGATGGGTCAGAGAAGCAGGGGTGGAGAGATGGAGTGTGCAGTTTTTGAGCCATGTGGTAAAATCCTAATACCAGCAAAAATCCAAAAATGCTTCAAAAGTTCCTCTCAAACGCATGTTTTACACTAAGCACTGCCGATACTATACTACTGTCTGAAAATCTGGCATAAAACTGAAAGAGAAAGAGAAAAAGACAGTGGCAGAAAGATCTGAGCTTGAGATAGAAGAATAAATCCCTTGGCTACAAAAAGTTATTATGACAGATTCAAGCAAAAAGAGAAAGGAGAGAGAGAGAGAGAAAGCGAGCAGCCTCCAGACACAATGGTGTCCAGTTTTTCGGAGCATTCTTCATCTTGGAGCTCCTCAGGGGTGGGGAAGGGTGTGTTCTGAACTCTCTGTTCTTCTTCCAGATGTTTCTTGTTGTGTAGATGAGGGGAGGGAGAAGAGGTTATGCAGCTCTAGCTTCTCAGTCTGAGTGCAGAGAAAAGCCGGAAGACCAGAGGCCTGAGGAAGTCCACGGAGGCTAGTCGGCCTGCTGATTTGTGTTTTTTGTTTTTTACTACACCAGCAACATCCCTGGGAAACCCCATCCCCCCGGTCTAAATGATTACTGAGGAAGGGTCGGTTTCATTCAGAATGCTCTGTTTCTTCAAGACAGCTTTGCCTCAAAATCCATCAGATCTTCATCAGCTCTTTTGTTTTTTTATTGTTGTTTTTTCAACCAAGTCGCTTCCTGCAGGATTCTCAATTGTTTCAGCTCTAATCCCTTCACAGCCGATCGGTTTCATTACCAGCCTGCCTTATTGCTGCCACATTTCTCAACTTTTCTCCTCCTTAATGGAAACAGCCTCTCCATAATCATACCCGCTGTTACAATGTCTTCTTCTAGCACCCAGGAAATTGCTTTTGCAGGTGCGATCCATCAAGATTGGACACATGGTCTGCTTTAACAACAAAAGCATGTTTGGGGAAAACTTCTTTCATTCATTATTAATTTATCACAAAATGCTGTACAATGATAGACGTCAGTATTGAACAACTGTGACTAAACATGCACTGTGTAGTAAGGTTCTCCCTTCGTTTGTCTACAGGGAATCCAATTTGCTAGTGAAATGAACACAGTGTCTATCAAACCGGACTCTGTGCATGATTACATGATCAGATAACCCATCAGGAACTGCAGAGAGAGGTGATTATCTCGCGCTGGGCTGCGTGGCCTTTTCTGGAAGGGAAAATGAATCTAGGCACTAGCGTTCATGAGGACTGTTTTGTATATAGCCTGCAGGGGAATGTGAGTGAGGTAACTGGAAGAATAAAGTACAGGGATAACATGCAATCACCTGTAAGCGCAGAGTAGATGTTTTTATAATGTAATCTGAAGACTGATCTGTGGATGTACAATCTGAGTCAAACTCAAATCTAAGATCTGATTAGGATGCTAAAAAACACAATTTTTTTGTAGTTGATATAACGCACCAAAATTTATTGTGACAACGATATTATTGTCATTGTTTATTCCGCTCATTATATAATGCCAGAATGACAATATACATGTAATACAAGTACACTTTCAATAGGCGAATTACTGGTTTGTAAACATTCAGGATGCGCGCGCATTGAGATTGCAGAAAAAAACAGGAGCGCCAGCATTTACAGCGAGGGAATGACATCAGATGCAGTACAGAGTTTGTTGTTGTATTAGAGATAAGTTATATTGATTACATATTATATACATTATTTACATAATGCTTTCAACGTATTATAACAGCCTGTCACCCAGTGAGAAGCACAAGTTATTCGGAAACGTTAAAGTGAGCTGCGTTCATCTGACAGGTTCATTTGCTATAGCACCCTCCCTATGGATATTGGATAGGACAAAATGGCCAATATATGGCAAATATATCAATATCTCATTGAAGCTCCAATCATTTTACAAGAGAGAAGTTAAAGGCCTACAAGTCTTTAGATGCCTACAATTTTGTTCTGTGTGGTCATGTGCAATAAATAATGTTCCATGATTACCAGATTCAAAACTATGTACTGCTAAAAACCGAGGTTCTGCCTAGCTAAAGACAAAGAAAGACGACGAAATTGTACAAGGCCTGGGTAGTCATTAACAAGCAAAACAACTGCATTCTGACAGCGAACTGCACCTGTATGGCAGGGTATGTGAACTTACCAATCACAGAGCATGCGCTACATTTTTTGGGAGGTGTGCATTAGTGGCAAGGGGTATGTGACTGCGTGAAGGTTGCATACCAAATGCATGCACAAAGCAAAGTATAAATAAGCCTTTAAACAGGCTTAAAAGAGCTAAGTGATGTGACACATGCAGTAGTGAAGGTAATTGAAAAAATAAAAAATAAAAATCAACCTGGAAAAGTTTTATCGATTACAGATTCTAAAAGTTAATTTTGATTACTTTGATTAATCACCCAGCACTAATATTTAATAATTATAGTCATTTTAACTATTTAATAATTAGGTATTAATCAGAATGTGAAAATGTAAATATACTAAACAAATAAATAATAATAATAAATATTAACATAAAAGTGCAAGGTAACAATAATTAAAAGTAACAAAAAAGTAACATGTTTAACAAAGTCATTTTAGACCAGGGTGTCTAAACTCGGTCCTGGAGGGCCGGTGTCCTGCAGATTTTAGCTCCAACTTGCCTCAACACACCTGGATGTTTCTAGAAAGCCCAGAAAGAGCTTGATTAGCTATTCCAGGCGTGTTTGATTCCGGTTGGAACTAAACTTTGCAGGACACCGGCCCTCCAGGACTGAGTTTGGACACCCTTGTTTTAGACTGTCACACAGGTGCCTGAATAGGCCACTTCCTCTACCAGATCTATTTTCAGTTGTTAGGCACCTATATGAATATATACTACAGTAATTTATAGTAAATACTTTTCTAGTAAATGTTTTTTTAACCATACTGACAACTCCCATAAAGATTGGATGACATGACAGATGTTGTACAATCAGTTAGAATTTTGGTGGCATTGGTTTTTATGTATGGGCGATATATATTGCATCACCAAAAATGATTGAGGTCATGTCCATGTGAGATAGATGATTGATTACTGCGACAGGCCTAATACATAAATAACCCAACTGTCTCTCTCTGACGAAAATGTTTGCTTCTAACAGTCTTTTACCTGTGACAGCAGCTGGCCCTGCACAGAAACCCAGGAACATTTGCCTACTGACACACACCAGACTGACAGGAGAGATGAAAATCATCCTGGGATTTCCATATTTATAATCAAACAGATGGTGACACGCAACAAACTTTTTCTTTTGTTCCTTATTCCAGAAAGGCTCCATTCAAGTTTTGTAGACAAGAAAACCCTACTGTTACACTCACATGTGGATAATTAGGAACTAGGGCCACATAATAAGATTCATGTAAGATTATGTAGATTAATTATTAACTATAAATAGCTGGATGGTGAGAAAAGTGTTAATGAAAATATTCAATTCAATTTAATTCACACTTAAAGTCACTTAAGCTTCGCGTTTAAACTGCTCACTGAATGAATAAAATGGTGTTTAAGTCAGGCTTTAGGCCCATCAAGAACGAAAACTGTGGCTGGTGGTCCTAAAAGTTTGTCCAACAATTTTTGTGATGACCACAACCTTTTAAAACATGATGCTGCTATTTTGGTCAAACTCAATTTTAAAGGCTGGCACACACCAACCTCACAATCTGCCTTTGAACATGATGGGCTGCTAGGAGGGAACACTAGTTTTTTGGTGTGTTCACATGTCACCTCTCGTCAGGCTCACATGGGAGGTAATTTGCCTAATTGGCATGTAGAATTGGCACTGGCCATCAGTGGAAGAGAGCTCTTTGATTTGCTTTTCTGCTACGAGTGCAAAACAAAAACTAAAGTGACAAAACTAAGGCCCCGTTTACACTAGTATGTTTTAGTTTTTAAACGGCGTTTTAGAATGAAAACGATCCGCGTCCACACTAGCGTTTCACCCAGCGTTTCTGAACAGCTCTCTGTCTACACTAAAACGGTCAAAATGCACATCACGTGATCACACACACACACTCTCTGGCATGCACTGCAGCATGCTTTGAGCGCATACCCATATGAGAGCCGTCGTCGTCGGACTGTTCATCAAGGATCTCCCGCTGGATCTAATCCCAATATATTTGTTAAACATGATATTTAATTCGCCTTGTTGTCTATATCTAACTACAATATTCCCCGACTTTGGTCTTTTGAATCTATTACTTGTTCTCAGGTAACGTGTTTTGGCTGAGCGCAAACATAAGTTAGGTTAATATATTAATTAATGTAACCGCGGACACCGATTATGCACATCTGACTGATTGCTTGCTTTTATTTTCTTTTTATTTTCTGTAAGAGAGGGTATGTTTCGTATTTTCAATGAAAATGAAAGGAGGCAGTAATGTTATAGGCTCCATTTTGTTATAAATATGCATGAAGATAAAGCTCATATTATGAAGCCACCTGATGCCTCAACATTTTTGATGTCTGATAAGTTGCTTATGATATCAAAATGAAAATAGGCAGTTCCTCACATCATGTTTTCATTTTATTGTTAAGATAGTGAAACAACATAGCCAGGGTGATGTGAATGACTTTATAAAGTACACACTCGGGAGTTTGTTTTCCATATCAATTTGTGAAGTCTGAACTACACGGAGAGGATGCAGGACTGAACTGTGTGAAGGCTACTTAATATTGAGGGAAAAACCCCAATCAGAGAGGCGAATATCTGCAGCCCCGCCTCCGTTTTCAGATGTCTCCGTTTTCCCCTATCTACACTGAGACGGAGCAGCAGCGTTTTAGAATGAAAACGGCCTCTCCAGCGTTTCCAAAACGCTCCGTTTTCGGGGCTCGAAAACTCCGGCGTAGTGTGGACGGATGGCGTAAGCGTAGCAAAACTTATGCGTTTTAAAACAAAAATCTTAAATATTTGCAAACTACATATATTATCAATTTATCAGATATACTTTCATCAGCGAATCCCTCTGTGGTGAGCAAAAAATACTGTGAAAATGGTAAGTAAACACTGCTTTGTTTGTGGCTTATATGTGTGCAGAACTTGATCCAGTTTCCCTTTGAGAGATGACAGTACAGGAAAGGTACATCCTCACATATAGGCATAAAATGCACGCATTCATTTCAGTTGGCTGCCGTCTGTTTGGTGTGTTCATGAGAAGCTTTTTAGTCCAGACAATCAACAACAAAGTCAGTTTTTGTCAATGCTAGTTTTTTGATGTCAGCTTTGTGTGCCCCAGGTTTGAGACAGAATCATAACACGATGGCTATATTTATGTAACTGGTTCCTGACTGTTCTGAAAATAGTCTCATCATTTCACTTTTGTAATAGAATGGCAGTGTGCCCCTCACACAATAACTATTTTAAATTCTATTATCATTAAATAATCAACATTTCAATATCAAGAGAAATAACGGACATTTAGGCACGCTTATACTGTAATAATGCAGGACAAGTTTGAGCTATAATAAAGTTCATTAAGAAATAAATGAAGTACAAAAAGACACATGGGATTGCTCTACTGATTTTTCTTTGCTGACTGATTACTAAAAATCATTGCACAGGATCCAACATTAACTGGAATAATAACCCATCATCAGTATATAATTTTCAACATGTCCTTAGCAAACCTGCTAAAATGCACACAGGGCTGTAAATAATTACTTACCAAAATTAAAACCATTTAACTGTTGTAAATCATCCCCCTCTCTCTGTTGTAGTCACGTGCCGTCGATAGAACCCTCCATCATGTACTTGTTAACAAAAACGCTTTAATAAACGCAGCTTGTACTCCAGTGTTTCATTACTCTCAAATGGATTACAGCTAAATCATAAGAAAAGAAGTGTTTTAGGCGACAACATGTTTACTAATTGATCCCACATTATTATTCCTTTCTTATTTTCTGTAGAGCTGAAAAACTAGATTTTAAAAATGCACTGAACAGATTAGTTTTACCGCAGGAAGCAGAGCTTTATAAACATTGATTAGCATAAAATGAGCTGAGGTGGTATACCAATCATTACATTTTTTGCTAAGGCTAACATTAAATGTCAGGGCTCGCAAAATTTCTAAATTCCTGGTAGCCTTCGGGCAGGCACTTTTCAGTTTTTGGTAGCCCAAATATAAATTTAAGTAGCCCAAATAGAAAATATATTATTTATTAAATACATACATTAAAATTATACATTTTAAATAAACAAAAACATACATTTACTCAATAAAAAGATAGAATGACATTTATTATAGGCTATAGATTCATTTTTAAATAATCAAAATTGTATTATTTAACTTTTTAAAGCTTTTATTTAAAAAAAACTTTAATAATCAAAAAAATTTATGTTAAGTTAACATGGTTTTAAGTTATTTTTTAGCTATAAAGACATTGAAATTGTTACAGAGTAGTTATACACACACACACACACACACACACACACACAACACACACACACACACACACACACATTTATATATATATATTTATATATTTAGAATGTTCCCTTGTGGTTATTTGGATTATTTCTTATAAAACTGACTTACTGCTACCTGTAAAATCTGTATGACTTTAGCTCTGAGGTAGAGAAGACACAAATACATATTTCACCCAAACTGAAAAATTGTGTCAATATTTTCTCACCCTTTACTCATTTCAGAGCTTTTTGTGTTCCTTCTCTTTTAAGCATAAAATGTTTTCTTTAAAATATCTTTATCTGTGTTTAATAAAAACTCAAACAGGTTTCACACAAGTAAAGGGAGTAAATAGTGGGTTCATTTTCATTCCTGGGTAACTGCCCCTTTAACTATCCCTTTAAGTGCAAGTCAAAAAAATAAATGGACACTTCCTTTTACAAGCTGACTGCCAATTGTTTACCGATCCTGTTGAATATCGCGATAAGTGGACAGATGACATTGACTTATCCTTATTAACTTATAACAAGTATTCTATGTGTTCTATGTTCTGCACATGCTTTTCAGGGAGACGTGCACACTCACATAGTTTAAAAATAAATGTTTTTTCGTATCTTGATCTTAATATTGAATAATTGCATAAACAAAAATACTTTGAATTTTGCAAAGCTTAGACAGCGTCATGATGTGAAAGGGCTTGTTTACGAACCCAAGAAAGACATGTCCTGTAGAAAGACTACAGTTCTGTACAACTCTGAGGTAAGAAAATAATGTGTTTAAATACTTTATTTTAATTTAATGTTTATTCATATTTTTATTGTCCCTGAATAAATCGTTACCTTGAATTATAAGGTTCTATCTGCGTTTAGGGATGCAACGATTAACCGGTTTCACTATTAACCGCGCTTTAATTTGTCACGGTTAATTAATCGTAAAGGCTTCTCAACACCGCGTTTCTGCACAGACTGCAAAACTGCAGCAACCAAACAAAGGTATGCCAACTTGCGCTAGTTTGTACACCGAGACTAATAACCACGCACACTGATTAACTATGAATAAGGCTATTAACTGTTCTAAGGCAAGCTCGTGTAAATTGGTTATTTCCAATGGAGGGACGCGCACGCGACGCAACGCGCTCACGCTTTTCAGCCGCCCTAGTTGAGATGACAGGCAGATGTGTGACTACGAGAACTGCAAACGGCTGAAGTTTGGGAAGAAGCAATGAAAAGTACACAGGTTTGCAAACCCATTTAAAGGTACAAATAATGGCGCTGATGAGCGCATGTTAATACGAGAGAATGTTAATCCGCCAGCCGAGATCAATCGAATGATTTCGGAGAGTGCTGAAAACTCGGAGTGGATCAGCTGTTTAATGGCCCGAATCTCAATGCATTGCATTCACTGCGTGTTCAGCGCAAATAAACTAAATGTAAAATCTAGCACAGTATAGTCTATACAATATTGACTATACAATAGGGACTTTGGTATAGTATATACCTGTAAAAACAACAGTGCAAAATGTATATTTCTAACTGCAATGCTTCATTTTTGCTTGAGGCAAACCATACATTTATGTCAATGTAACAGTTGGACTTTTTATAGCAGATAACTCACATTTAAGCACATTCAAGGCAGCATGAAATGAGAAATAATACATTGTTAGTATTTTGTCATCATAGTCATCATTAATATTTTATAATATTAACATTAATTTTGGAATTATTGCACAAATATCAATAAGTCATAATAGAATTACTTAGTTTCTGTTTTTTGTTAGTCCTGATTGATGTTCTTTTCAAATACATAAATCTGTTAATATTTAATATTCAGTGGTGCTCATTCATTTTTGCTGGGTGCTCCTAAATTTTTTCTGGTGCTCTTAAATGTTTGAAGTTGGGAGCACACCGTGCTACCAAGTAAAAAAGTTAATTTCGAGCCTTGCATTAACAAATGCTGTTTTTTTATTCTCATTTTTATTTATTTACACATTGTTCTGTCATTTATTTACAGCGTAAAATTTGTTTAAAGTTTTATTTTTTAAGCACAAAGGGAAAAATTGGACTATTGTTTGTTTTTAATATTAGTATGTGCTGTATTATTTGGTTACTGAGCAGCAATAAACAACACTTAAAAATATAAGGGTTTTCATGTGCTTTTCTAAACTAGTCATGTTTTGAAATTAATAAATGCATAATAATCGTGATAACCGTGAAACCGTGATTATTTCTCAGACTATAATCGTACAACCAAAATCTATAATCGTTGCATCCCTATCTGCGTTCTGAATGATTTTCAGATATTGAGCTTTAAAGTTTCAGCATTCCATAGCAAACAGTGTGTGTGTAATTGTTTTTTAAATAAAATCTTAAAATGTAAACAACTTATAAAAAACAACATCCCATAATGTGAATAAGTTGTCAATTTATAAGAATATGTCAATAACTCAATTTTGACAAAAATGTCAAATAGAACCTTATAATTCTAAGGTGACGAAATGTCATTGTTTATATACTTTGTTGAAGTCATTTTTTGGAGCTGGCATGTAAGGTAACGTAATGAATATGTTCCGTTTATGCTGCTGCTATGACACGTTAACGTGATTTAAATATAAAACATATTATTATTACAGTGGGCCACGGTGGCGCAATGGGTAGCACAATCGCCTCCCAGCAAGAAGGTCGCTGGTTCAAACCTCACCTGGGTCAGTTGGCATTTCTGTGTGGAGTTTGCATGTTCTCCCATGTTTGTGTGGGTTACTTCCGGGTGCTCCGGTTTCCCCCACAAGTCCAAACACATGCACTATAGGTAAATTGGATAGGTTAAATTGCCAGTAGTGTATGTGTGAATGAGAGTGTATGGATGTTTCCCAGTGGTGGGTTGCAGCTGGAAGGGTATTCGCTGCATAAAAATATGCTGGATAAGTTGGCGGTTCATTGTTGGCCGCTGTGGCGACCCCAGATTAATAAAGGGACTAAGCGAAAATGAATGAATGAATAATTATTACATTTAAAACTTAGCTCAGGCTACTTATGTCAGTGCGATCTCTGAGTACGTGATGAGTGTTTATGTGTTTCAGTGTCACGCATTTCAGTACAGAACATGCGATTAAACTAACAGAAACACCATGTTACGTTATTTGGGAGGTAGTTGATAATATTCTGCTGGCTTTTCTCCTTTATTATCAACAAGTGGATTTATTTCTGCCATAACAGCAGTACACACATACATAATTATCCACTTTGTGAGAGAATGTAAAGGCATTGAAATACATTTTTCTACCACTAGCCCGCCGGGCAGCGTGTAGGCAGATTTCGGTAGCCCGGCTACCGGATTTTGCGAGCCCTAAATGTAATTAAACACATGACCAGTGCTTGAGCATCACTTGAATGTCTGTTGGTAGCTATGACTGTGAAGGTGAAGGTGGTCACCTTGTAATTCTCTATGCAGGAAAAACCCTGTCCTAGTGTCCAGCTTTATTTTTGAGCTTGGTTTATCAACAGAACTGCAATTAATCCAGAGTCTGCTCACAGGGAAGCACCGAGGGAAGGGTGGAAACGATACACAACTTCCTGTTTGCATGATTAACGAGCATGTCAGCTGGGGATAAGATCAATACACAGCAGCCTTTTACAGGACTCTCTAATGTTGCTATTTCTACCTCTGCACAGCCCCTCCTCCTGTTCCAAAGCCATTTATGAGATATGATCAATTCTGGTCAGTAATGGGATATTGGTTAACTTTGTGTTGGTGGGAAAAATAATCTGAACACCCTAAAATGTTACTAAACAGGCACTGCAAACGAACTAGGTCTCTAAAGATGATTGTATCTCTGAAATTGATGGTAGAGATAGTATAAAAAAAAAACATTAAGAAGCTTATCATCGTACCCAATGAGGGACTGGCAGATGGAAGTGTGCATGGAGTAGGACTGTTTGCTTCTCTTCACCACTCTGTACTGATAGTCATCTCCAACCCAGTCAAAGAAGCTAGAATCAATCCGCAGCAAATAGCACAGTAGGCTGCATCACAAAAACTAGCACACGAGAGAAACGTGGGAGTGTGAAAGAGACAGTCTTTTGAGGATTGACAGCTACCTTTCTATGCCTTAAACATCCCGCGGCAGGAATCAAGAGTGCTTAGGAGTTTGAGACTTCACCAAAGATGAGGCAATGAGAAAAGACAGGTTGAATGTTGGTTAGGAGTTTATACAGAAGATGATGGTGTATGAAGATGTTGCCTGTCAAAAAAAGCAGAGCCATCTGTTGGTTGTGCCTTACTGCCCCTTCTACGCCTCCGGGTGCTGTGTGCCCATGCCCGGCTCAGTGCGCTCTGAAAATCAGGGCTGATTCCCCGGCTCATCTGTGTTAATATTCCACAACAAACCGCTCACAGATGGGGTCTCATTTACGAACATAAGCTCCCGTGTGGGTTCCTCTTTACTTCATATCTCGTCATATGTGATGGAGTTGTCGTCCCAAAGCCCTGCAGGGACTCCATCTCCTCCTGGCTGCATGGAGTCTAAAGGCCACCAAACGATCCGGTCATTAAAATGAAAAATAATATTTGCTGCAAGAGAGAAAGAGAGTTTGAAGCATTATGCAACTGCTCAATCTCTCTCAATTATCATTTCCCTTCCCATGGCCCCACTTTCCTAGCTATTAAGAGTCACTCTTTAGATAATCTCGTGCTTATGTATAGCGTTGTTGTGGATTTTTATTATAGCAATATTAAACCCATCCAAAGCAAAGAAAATAAATAAATGGTGTGTAGACGTCCTGCTGATTGCATGCCACGCTCTCTGATTTTCTCCAGCAGTGCGCTTGGATATGAATTCCTTTGAAAGGTTTCATATATCTGTGGCTTTCAACATGATCCTCCCTCTAAACAATAGCAACTTTGGCCAAGCAGAGCTACCGTGAATTGCAATAATATTCTCTCATGAGCTCAGGCAACATGAGATCAATCTATCAAATATACGGACGAAGCGTGGGCTCCTAAACATGTCTGGTCATGGTGTGAGGTCTTGTTTAATCCTTGTAAACTCGCTGCTTTCTCTGTCCTTAATAAAGGGTCTCCCTGTAGAAGGAACCGGAACCAGTGAGTAAACTGTTCCACGCATTCCAACAGACCCGACGGAACACAAAAGAACACACAAACATGAGAGATCAAGCCCTGGCATCCACAGACAAGCACTGTGTTTGTATAACCTCCTGTCTTTTGTCTGCAAATAAAGCAGATTTGAGTATACTGTAATTTCATTGAGTAGTCTCCGATTTCCGACCATTTTTCAATCCCATTCACTTTCTCTGATGCCGCTGGTCACAGCTGCACATCCAGGAATGTCCCTAACAAGCTCTATTGATGAAATTACCTGCGCCCAGCTGTCAGGGGTCAAAGGTCAGAGAAAGGCCACACTTATAGATTAAATTAACCTAGCGGGGGGAAAAAAAGCTGACCTCACATCACACCCACTTCTCTGCTACAGAAAAACTGGTACCTCCTCTTCCGAAACCAGTGCTCTGTTCAGTTTAATGCAGTTTTGTGAATTGAATAAATGCCTCTGAATCAAGCCTGACAGGCTGATAATCTTATCTGCATTCATTTAAGATCCAAAAGCAATGCCGCCTGCCTCCAAACAACTTCAATTGCTCACACTGTCATTATGCCACATCGCCATTCAATGTTTTCATCGAGTTTAAAGGGGAAATGAAGCACACATGAAGTTTACATTATTTTGTAAATTGGTTTCCACTTTAATGGAATATATATTAAACAAACTCGATTAATGAACCATTTAGCAGAAAACAGTATGTTTTACTATAGATTTTAGACCTAGAGCGCCACCATCTTGGAATATTACTGTGTTTGACGTCACGGTTGGTTCCGTTCCCTCAGCTGAACAGATACAGTGGAAGTAATGGACTGAACGCGGAGACTGCAAGGCCTAATTTATCCCAATGCGTGAAGTTGTGGGCAAGGAGCTGGTGCAAATACAAGCATCAGATGTGGGTCTAATATAAAAATATATTTATTCAATTTTCTTTTTTTCCCTTTTAATTACCAATCATTTGATGTGCTTTGGCCCACTCTCTGTATTACGCTGCCTGACTGCCTGTATGAGTTTCAACCATGGTTTTAGCAAAGTCCGGTGTTGACGTAATAGTAGGGTTGGGTACAGAAACCCGGTGTCATACCTTTGTATGCACCGGACCGAATCAGCATATGAATTTTGGTGCCTAATTCCGGTGCCACTGGTACTGCGACAAGAACGTAAGAAGCATCAAGGGGTGCAAAGGGACACATAAGTACGTGTTGTGTCACACCATCTCTAAATATTTAATTCTAAACAGCTTTGAGGGATATGGACATGGTCAGCGATGTCAGGCGTTTGTTCTTGTTGCTTATAGAAGGCAAAGCGCGCAGACGGCACATGCGGTGAGCGACCCCTTCATCAACACGCATGATCGCATTCATCTAATTTGCTTAAACTAAGCATTCTAAAGTATGGCTATATTTTACAAGCAAGGATTCTGACACACCAACATGCAGCAGATGCTTTACAAAAGTTGCGTGTAAGGGGGGAAACACGTCAAACTTTGAGGGCTCATGGAATCAATAGCTTGTGACATCATCTGGCACTTTCAGTGAGTACGTTTACATGGACACTAGGGATGCAACAATACAGTTAGCTTACGGTTCAACACATACCTCTGTTTTTTAACAAGGTTTTCGGTTTGGTTCGGTTCTGATGGCTTGACATATAAGTGTATTTTTTTTTGCTATTCTATGCTTAGGCAATAGGAACAGTAAGAAAGAGAGAAAAATAAAAACAATTTATTGCAATACTCCTTTATTTTACTTCAAGTTGAGTTCATCAAACAAGTCTTACTTCTCTACCTGCGTCAAGCACAAGCCACAGAAAGGCATGGGAAAATGTTGCCATATTCTCAGTTCTGGGTCTCAGTTCTCAATAATGAGAAACAATCTGATGTTTAAGCGGCAGAAGAAAGAGACAGGTGTGTTGAAAATATCAGTACTCAATTTTGAGGACAAAATCAAGATTGTATTTGCTGCCATGATGATTTTTGGAGTCAGAATTTTTCAAAACACATTCTAGCTCATTTATACATGTCTGTTCTTTGCATGGGTTCATTTATTGAGAAATAAAGGACAGAAATGCATTTTCCCTATTTGCATGATGACGTAAGGCGCACAATTCCACTTACATTGTTAAACACTGATTCAAAGTTGAATTGATCGTATCACGGAAATTCAATTTAAAGCAGAAAAATGTATGAATCAGTAAAGCAACTGTTCTGCAAGTTCTGCAATATTCAATTGACTGGACGTGAATTAACATCTGCAATGACCACATGAAGTCAGAAACACATGCAAAAAGGAGAAGCTACAGGCAAGAAATCTATCCTTATAGTTTACTATAGCACATACAGTAGCATCACAAAATCTTTTTTTTTTGATCAAAAATCTGTATTAAACCAGTTCATGATGATACAGTTTTAAACTTTTAATAAATTACTGTTGAATTGTAAAAGTGTCATGATTTAAATTGATTATGAATGCATTTGATTACTAGAACCTTAATTAACCATTAAAACTCAGTTTTTTAAAAAAATCTAAATAAAACCAAATGGACTCCAAATGAAAAGAAAACTAAAAATAAGTAATAATAATAATTTGGAAACAAATAAAATGGATTTCATAGGGCCCTACTAAAAAGGTCACGAAATACCAAAACGCATTTTTGAGATGTTGACATTGCCATGTTGCTAAAAACACTATTAAGGCACACATATATTTCACTAAAAAAGTGAAAATTGGTTGTTTTTGCATTGTTTAGAGCAGTAGTTCTCAACTCCAGTCCTCGGCCCCCCCCGCCCTGCACATTTTGTTTCTCTCTTATTTGACACCACAAGGATCAGTTCATGGATCTCGCTGTTAATGAGCTGATGATCTGAATCAGGTGTGTTAAGTAAGGAAGACATACCACAATGTGCAGGGCAGGGGGGCCCGAGGACTGGAGTTGAGAACCACTGGTTTAGAGCAATTCGTTTCTTCCGGTTTAAAAAAAAAAAATTGTAGCTACGTCACAGCGATTAAATCATTGTGTAAATTCTAGCATAGAGATTGGCTGTCTGTACTCGACCAGTACAAAGTATGTCATTGAGTTTTATTCACATCTGTTCATTAATTCATGAGAAAGACTTCAAAGGTTCAAACCAATCAGCGCGCTTTATTGTGAACAAGATGCACTTCATTAATATGCATGATATAGCTTTGAAGACCTCCTTTTACCTGTTGGGTTGCCAACCGTAATTTAAACAAGTAGTAGAAAAGAATGTTCAGAGACATGGGTCGTCGTGTGTGTTGCGTTTATAAATGTGCCACAACTAAGTTTTTGTTTCCATTTACCGCGATGAGAGCACAGCTAAAACGTTGTAGGAACATTTTTTACCCGAAAGCTTTTTCGAATCTGGAAATGGTGAGAATCCGGATTTGCCACTCGTCTTCTTTAAAAAAAAAGACTTGGTTCCAGCTGGTGTTGATTGTCCTGTCTCTACAGATTTGGTAAGTGTGTGATCAATGTTCTTTGTTTATGTTTCTCCAGATGGCAAAGTTAGTCAGTATCGTCAGCAGTACTCTTTCAGTATTTAAAGACAAACCTTAGTCAAAAATGATTTAGTTACTAAATTTACAGTAATATTCACTACATTATAAAAATCTGACACTTCCACACAGCTCTCAGATCCGCTGTAAATGCTGCTCTTTGAATCACTGTCTATCTCCCTTGTGTCTGCGTTTGTGTTGCCGCTGTGAAAATCAGCTGTAGTGCACGTAATGAACTCCCCTTTTCATGTAAAACCCTTCCCTCTTTTACCACTCGACACTCCCACCTAAACAAAGCTGAACTTACCCACTTTCCTGTCTTTTTTCGAACTAGAGGTGTGAAAACACCCTGCTGAGATGAAGGGGGTTTCAAGGTAAATTAGTATCACCGTGATCATATGCTGCAGGTCCTCCACGTCTTACAATAAATTGTTTTGACGAGCTAATTGACATCAGAGTTCGAAACAGTTGAAATTCTCAGTTTAGCTCATAGGACATCCAGGAGCAATTGTTTCCAGTTTCCTATCAAACGTTTTGTTAAAACATTCATTTTAATCTCTTCATTACCATTCTCCCCTAGGCTATAAAATGCCTTAATGAGGGAAGAAAAACTGAAAAAAAGTCTTTATCTTCTGTTTTTTTATAGGCTGCAAGGTTTCAGATGTTTTCTCAAAAAGCCAATGCACATTGGTTTAATTAGCCTTTCCAAGGTTAAAACTGTACTAAGATATTTTTCCCACAATTGTTTGCCTTTTCTGTTTTAAGGAGAGACTAAATTTCCTTTATTTTCATTCAAGGGAAACAAATCAACTTACTTAATTAACTTGGCTAAACTTGGTGCTAAGTATCATAAAAAACAGATACAAATCTTGCAAATACCCAAGCTTTCATCCAAAGTTAACAAGGACAACAACAACAACAACTAAAAAAAAAAGCACTGGCACATTAAGTCATTAAAGCGCAAGGCACAAGCAACACAGTTTGCTTTCCAAGACTTCAACTGATGCATTGTGATACCAATGTTTCACAGCATATTTTCAAATAAATGTGCCTTTAAATTACAGTCATACAGGTCTGTGAAAAAAAAACTAATGTTCCAGCTCTTCCAGCTCACACTAATAAACACTTCTCCTCTTATGTGAAGCCTAGAAAGCTCAGCAAAATTAGTTCTTGCAAATGTATTTATGAAATAATTGGGCCAACTTCATCCAGCTATCAATTAAAGTCAAGTGCTCTCGGGTCCGTTAAAAAGATTGCAGTATTTCAAACCAGAATGCCTAAATGTTTTCTCCAAAATCACCACAGAACTTTACAGATTCAGGCCAGCTTGGCTATGTCTAATTACTGAAAGTGAAAGAGACGGGATGTCGGCAAAGGTTTGAGGGTCAGGCGCCTCTAACATCTGAATGTCAGCTTGTATGTAGGCTGAGTGTCTGATAGGACAGACATGCCCGCTCCATAACATGAACTTAACAACATGAGGAACAACCAGAGGTCCACAAACCTCGCTGCTCTACACAAAATAAAACACACGAGCATAATCAGTCAAAAATGGTATGCTAACAAAGAACACGCTGATTTAATGAACCGACAAGACTAATTTTAGCCTGGGGACTAGACTCATTCTAGCCATTAATAAGGGCATGCACACAGTAGGGAAATGAACTCTTAATAGGAGGCCTCACTAGAGAGATATGCATCACAGGCCAAATGAATTTCATTAAACCAGGTGGGGAGGGATTTGAATATGGACGCTTTTCCTTTTTTTTCCCCTCCGCGGTTAAGCACAGGTGATGCTAAATGACCTGTAAAGGTTCTGTTGATTACAGACTAATTTAAGCAGCAAAAGTTAATCAACATGCTCCGTTTCAAACATAAATGGGATATTTGGGTTAAATATGTGGCCTTTGCATGGAAACAGAGCAGCAGTGTGAAACGGTCAATAGTTTCACCTCATCATGGCATTTGTGCTTGACATTTAAACAAACATATCAAACATCAGTGAGATATGGCAAACGTCCCCATGAAGCAGTGGCACAAAGTGACATTAGTGTTGGAGAATGTCGAATCCTCATTTCCATGTGCACTATAACGTGCATACCAATGCAGGAAGAAGCATTTAAATTTACGCCACAGCTGATGAATCCCTGAACTATGATGAATATGATTACTTATATGTACTCTCAGCCAATTGTGATGGTCCAAAACACAGTGTGTTCCTATCAAAGCAGCTCTTAAAGCATCACATGCAGGCCATTTAATGCATTGCCACTGTTATAACTGCGTTGTTTTGGTTTGTGTTTTTGTATCTCTTTGTTTGTTGTAGGTTGGGACGTGACTTCTGTGACTACAGCGCACCTGATGATCGTCATCGCTCTTATTTAAATGTAGTGCGAGAGTTCGTCAGGGCCGCTGTTCATTCATTGTTTGGGCAGTTGGTCAGAGCTGCTCTCCAATTTGGGTTTTATGTTTTGTTTTGCATCTACGCGCATGGACAACACTTGTCGCATCCATTCATTTGCCTTTCACACTGATTGAACATACTGATACTGATGTTTTGATTATGTTATTTTTAATTGTGTTAGAATACATATTATGTTAGACTTTATTTCGCAAAGTCGTCTCTCTTAATGTTACGTCTTTGAGCCAGTTGTAACACCATATTTAAGGCAACTTTTTACAGCCCAGTGAACCACTAAATTTAAGACGGCGGACACAATTGCAAAAACTTTTCCTTAAAGACAAATTTCCTGAATATATAGTATGTTAAAAACAGTATGTGAGTAGTATGTTTGAATTTATAGTACAGTGGGGCCCTCGTTAATCGTGGGGGATCTGCGAAGTAGTCCGCTTTATTTTTTTACAATTATTATAGATGTTTTAAAGCTGTAAAACCCCTCACTGCACACTTTATACACTTTTCTCAGGCAGGCATTAACATTTTCACACTTTTCTCTCTTGTTTAAACACTCTCAAAGTTTAAACTATCATAGAAAAATGAGTGCAGTACTATAGAATGAAACCAAAGATCAAAACCTGTTGTCAGGCGCAAACATTAATCGCTGTCAGCAAAAGGTTCATAAAGCTTTTTAGCATTTGTGCGGATAATATTAGTATCCAGCGTAATGTTTTTTTTCCTGCAGTCACTGATCCACAAAGCTAAAGCAAACTCCATTCTTAAGGGGGTCCCACATCTGATGCGATGTTAATTTGGCAAGCTGAACGCATTCTGTACTGTAAAGGAGACACAATGGTCTACAGCCAATCAGGACGCAGAACACAAAGCACTGTATAAAAAAAAATAAAAAAAACATGGCAAATTGCACAAAAAATTCGCAAAACTGTGAGACCGCGAAAGGTGAACAGCATTATAGCGAAGGATCACTGTATTCAAAAAACAGTGAGAAGTACTGCTATCCCATCAAGCCACTTGAGTGAATTTATGAATGGGAGTGAAGCGATGCAACTGACAAGGGCAGGTCATAATGGCAGGTAGGAGATTATGACAAACGGCGGATGTAGTACATCCGAATTCCATTCATACTTCTCACATTAATACTGTAAAGAACGTACTTTTGTAACGGTTGTGTACTAAATTCAAGTTCACGTATAGTACCTACTGTAATAGTAGACTATTTTGGATGCAGCCCTTGATTATAATTAACTTGTATTGATTTAAAGACGGCACAGTGGGTAGAGCTGTCACCTTACAGCAAGAAGGTCGCTGGTTTGAGCCTTGGATGGATCAGCTGGTTATTCTGTGTGAAGTTTACATGTTCTCCCCGTGTTTGCGTGGGTTTCCTCTGGGTGCTTCAGTTCCCCCCAAGACATGTGGTATAGGTGAATTGGTTAGGCTAAATTGTCAGTAGTGTATGTGTGTGAATGATAGTGTATGGGTGTTTCCCAGTGATGGGTTGCAGCTGGTAGAGCATCTGCTGCGTAAAACATATGCTGGATAAGTTGGTAATTTCATTCCACTGTGGCGACCCCTGATTAATAAAGTTACTAAGCCGAAAAGAAAACGAATGTATTCATTTAAAATGTAGGAGCTTGTCAATAGAACACTGCAGAAGAGATCTGGATGAGCTAAGCTATAGAGGAGGCGTGTGGTTTAGCCATGTGTGTCTGTTTGTAATGCCATGCGGCGGCAGTCCTGGGTGAGGTCTAGCAGAAAGATGAAGCGTTGGGAGGAAGATTAATGTGCCCAGGCTCCGCAGTTCATCATCTCAGGAGTCCGTCTGGAGGTACTGGTCGGTCTAAACACTATTCCAGACTCCAGTAACACTCTAGCAGCAAGGTCACAGGAGCGAAGAGCAAAGATGATAGGGTGAAATCTGACCAGAGCAGTTGAAATGAAACAAAAGTGAGGAACAAGGACAATCACGTACAAACACAAACGTTTTCAAAAACACTTCAACAGAACTATTAGATAAAGACATGAAATTCAATTTAGTGTAAAAAGCAAGAGAGGTGACAATGAAACGTTATGAAGAGCTAGAAATTGGTTTGTCTCAATTTGACAACACACACAGCTGAATAGCTTGGTGGCAAATGAAAGAACAAACATATAAAAGGAAAGATGCAAATACTCAGTCTTAAAATATCCATTTTTTCACAAAGTAGCTTACTGATTTCCTAAAAGCAATGTGCACAGGAGGACAGACAAAAATGCAGTCGTCACAAGCAAATCAGCAGGCTGTTTTTTTCTCATTCAGTATTTCCAAAAATTTGCATTTTTCCATCTAAATGAATGACTTTATTGTAGACACAAGCACACAAACACCTCACCTGTGATGCAATAAAATCTTTCTGCAGTAAAGCTACACCCCATCACTGACGGATGACAGGACACTTATCCTGTTAGACTGTTTATGTGGGTGTCAAATTGTTCCTTTATACAACAAGAGCTGAATGTTATCCATCCAAAATAGGACTTGGTGTAACATAAGAGGCAGTTGAGAAGCACCACAAAGACGGCCTAATCCTGTGAAATGAAAACAGATCTTCCTCGCAAAGAAAATCTTTATGGGGGAAAGATTGGTGTGTACTGCCAAAGACGATACATAGTACAGCAGAAACACACCAGGAATATACTCCACTGGGTGCTATCCTGCACTAATAAAAGGAGAGAAATAAAATGCTTTTGTTCTCACTAGGAAAAAATACACCAAGTCTAAATCTCTAGTCTCCCAGATGGGTGCTTTCTGTCCAAAACAAAACCCTAGTAATTTTGTCATAAAACGAAGGCACCAAACTACATTGTGCTGCAGTTGCTGAATAATGAATGTCTAACCCAAAGATTTCTGCAGTGAAATCTCCCTAGCAAAAAATAAAGACAAGGCAGAATGTGATTGAAGATGGAAATACTAGTTTCATACATCAAAAGCAGAAGTGCTCATCTCTCTCAGAAAACTATTTTAAGCTTTTGCACCTGCAGAAACATGCACTTGGCTGCAGCACAAAATTGTACTTAAACATGCCATGAAAATGTCTTTAAAGTTTCGTTTATAATACTGATAGTGGATGTTTTTATTACAGATTATTACTCATTATGAGCTCATTTATAAAGTAAGAGTATGATATATATGATATATATATATATGATATAAATATGATATGATATGATAATATAAAAAAAAAAAAAAATCGAGATTTTCATTTTAGAGAATAAGATCACGATTTTCTCACGATTCTGTAGATGTAAAATAAAGGTTAATATGAATAGGCTATTATTGTTATTTTTTCAAACATATGGTATAACAACAATAATAATAGACATATGTGTAGGTCTACTGCTGGTTAAAATGCTAATTTTTGTATAGACTTTGAACGGTGGACTTGAATAGACTTTAAATTTGTCCTGGTTGTTGACATCATTCATAATTCTGAAATTGAATTATAATGTTTGAGACATATGCTCACAATCTGTCATTGACAACATTAGTAGACCATTTTTAGAAATTTTCTTCCTTTAGTAGACCATTCCCTCTTGCATCATATTCAACATTATATAAGACAGAGTAGTTATACTGCCCCAGTAAACATTTATTTTCATGAGCTTTGTGTCCACTATGAAAGAAAAAAACATTTCAATTGCTTGTCGTAATCAGAACTCTAAAATGTGATATGGTCATTTAAATGACCATATCACATGCTTTCAGTTTCACTTTCACTGCCGAGTGAGCTCATGTCACGGCTGCCGTCACTTTGTGGGAGAAAAAAAAAAAAAAACATACATGCAAATCATACTTCTCGCGCGGCTCCCAAACGATCGCTCTGTGCAACAAACTGAACATTATTTACAACTTTATTACCTGTTATTCACAGCCTACGCAGGTTCTATTCACTAAAGTAGACATCATTGGCGGGCACGCGCATCCTCTCAGTAGTAAACAAACAGTGCGTCAGCTCACGTGTTATTTCGCGGCTGCGAATACGTCATTACATTAAGACAGAAATTACATTGTCGGGTAAATTATACCTTATCAATACAGTATGTGACACTTTTAACACCATTTGGAGGTGTTAACTTGTGTGACCGCCTTTACGCTTCTCCTGTCCTTCCGGTGAAAGCTTAATGCTACTATTTTTAATTTCACAAGGTTGTTTTTACAGCATCGATGTTGTAATGTAATTACAATACATTCGGTAAAATAGACTTAAGGCCCGTGCACACCGGGACGCTTTTTGCTCACGTTTTCCGTTGACGTTAAACGTCTCATGACTAAATAAAGGGCGCCAATGTGATCGTGCACTTCAATACGCAAAACGACAGGCGTAAAAGCATAATTTTTTTAAGAAACACCTCATGCTCATTTTTTTTGTTTTGACACCCCGCGTCAAAACCTTCTCCACCAATCAGATTGGCATTTTTGTTCAAATGTACGGAGCTGCTGAAGTTACAGTAAACAGCACTTGGAGGCCCTCAAGCGCAAATCTGTCAAGGCGAGCGCACATTGAAAAAGATGCCCAGAGGCGATATGAACATGGAGCTGCTTATTGCACTGGTGAACAATGATCATTTCTTCATCGCTAGAGCTGGAGCTGCTACTTGAATCATCAATACTTGTTCGAATTGCCAGTAACTTTAGCAACAAGTGTGTCAACTTTCTGTCTTCTGTGTTACAAGCGGGTGTCAGAAGCTTAAAGTTGTGTAGCGCCATCTAATGTCAGGAAGTGATTTTGCATGCTCCTCTGCTCAACGCCAGTGAAAAATCGCTTTGGTTTGAGTCTGAAAAAACGTCTTGAAAAACGCTGAATGGAATTTAATGCAGTGCTTCTTGTCCGATCTGAGACCCACTTCATATCGTACATCTAACAGGCAGTGAAGATTGCTGATTTTTAAACAAATCAGATCTTAAACTTGACAATTTTGTAATGGAAATACAGTTTACTGAAAGCCCTGGGGCTGCCTAGCTCAAAATTAAAAGTTTGTGTGCATATAGCCTATTTGCTGAATCGTAGAAAAGCAGAATTAGATCAAGTGGGGGGTCGAATCGAGATCGTGATCTTTTTTTGATTAATCGTGCAGCCCTAGTTTAAGGTATGCAGGAAGTACTATGATAGTAGCCCACTCAAAAACAGCAGAATACTAATTTATTGAGTTTCTCTTGGAACAGTCTGCTAATGCAAATTAATTAAATCAATCTCCTCTACAAACATGGGATTGTTTGAATTACACAGTAAAATGAACAAACATTTAAACAAGATAAAGATGGGTCAGAGAAGCAGGGGTGGAGAGATGGAGTGTGCAGTTTTTGAGCCATGTGGTAAAATCCTAATACCCAGCAAAAATCCAAAAATGCTTCAAAAGTTCCTCTCAAACGCATGTTCTTACACTAAGCACTGCCGATACTATACTACTGTCTGAAAATCTGGCATAAAACTGAAAGAGAAAGAGAAAAAGACAGTGGCAGAAAGATCTGAGCTTGAGATAGAAGAATAAATCCCTTGGCTACAAAAAGTTATTATGACAGATTCAAGCAAAAAGAGAAAGGAGAGAGAGAGAGAGAAAGCGAGCAGCCTCCAGACACAATGGTGTCCAGTTTTTCGGAGCATTCTTCATCTTGGAGCTCCTCAGGGGTGGGGAAGGGTGTGTTCTGAACTCTCTGTTCTTCTTCCAGATGTTTCTTGTTGTGTAGATGAGGGGAGGGAGAAGAGGTTATGCAGCTCTAGCTTCTCAGTCTGAGTGCAGAGAAAAGCCGGAAGACCAGAGGCCTGAGGAAGTCCACGGAGGCTAGTCGGCCTGCTGATTTGTGTTTTTTGTTTTTTACTACACCAGCAACATCCCTGGGAAACCCCATCCCCCCCGGTCTAAATGATTACTGAGGAAGGGTCGGTTTCATTCAGAATGCTCTGTTTCTTCAAGACAGCTTTGCCTCAAAATCCATCAGATCTTCATCAGCTCTTTTGTTTTTTTATTGTTGTTTTTTCAACCAAGTCGCTTCCTGCAGGATTCTCAATTGTTTCAGCTCTAATCCCTTCACAGCCGATCGGTTTCATTACCAGCCTGCCTTATTGCTGCCACATTTCTCAACTTTTCTCCTCCTTAATGGAAACAGCCTCTCCATAATCATACCCGCTGTTACAATGTCTTCTTCTAGCACCCAGGAAATTGCTTTTGCAGGTGCGATCCATCAAGATTGGACACATGGTCTGCTTTAACAACAAAAGCATGTTTGGGGAAAACTTCTTTCATTCATTATTAATTTATCACAAAATGCTGTACAATGATAGACGTCAGTATTGAACAACTGTGACTAAACATGCACTGTGTAGTAAGGTTCTCCCCTTCGTTTGTCTACAGGGAATCCAATTTGCTAGTGAAATGAACACAGTGTCTATCAAACCGGACTCTGTGCATGATTACATGATCAGATAACCCATCAGGAACTGCAGAGAGAGGTGATTATCTCGCGCTGGGCTGCGTGGCCTTTTCTGGAAGGGAAAATGAATCTAGGCACTAGCGTTCATGAGGACTGTTTTGTATATAGCCTGCAGGGGAATGTGAGTGAGGTAACTGGAAGAATAAAGTACAGGGATAACATGCAATCACCTGTAAGCGCAGAGTAGATGTTTATTATAATGTAATCTGAAGACTGATCTGTGGATGTACAATCTGAGTCAAACTCAAATCTAAAGATCTGATTAGGATGCTAAAAAACACAATTTTTTTGTAGTTTGATATAACGCACCAAAATTTATTGTGACAACGATATTATTGTCATTGTTTATTCCGCTCATTATATAATGCCAGAATGACAATATACATGTAATACAAGTACACTTTCAATAGGCGAATTACTGGTTTGTAAACATTCAGGATGCGCGCGCATTGAGATTGCAGAAAAAAACAGGAGCGCCAGCATTTACAGCGAGGGAATGACATCAGATGCAGTACAGAGTTGTTGTTGTATTAGAGATAAGTTATATTGATTACATATTATATACATTATTTACATAATGCTTTCAACGTATTATAACAGCCTGTCACCCAGTGAGAAGCACAAGTTATTCGGAAACGTTAAAGTGAGCTGCGTTCATCTGACAGGTTCATTTGCTATAGCACCCTCCCTATGGATATTGGATAGGACAAAATGGCCAATATATGGCAAATATATCAATATCTCATTGAAGCTCCAATTCATTTTACAAGAGAGAAGTTAAAGGCCTACAAGTCTTTAGATGCCTACAATTTTGTTCTGTGTGGTCATGTGCAATAAATAATGTTCCATGATTACCAGATTCAAAACTATGTACTGCTAAAAACCGAGGTTCTGCCTAGCTAAAGACAAAGAAAGACGACGAAATTGTACAAGGCCTGGGTAGTCATTAACAAGCAAAACAACTGCATTCTGACAGCGAACTGCACCTGTATGGCAGGGTATGTGAACTTACCAATCACAGAGCATGCGCTACATTTTTTGGGAGGTGTGCATTAGTGGCAAGGGGTATGTGACTGCGTGAAGGTTGCATACCAAATGCATGCACAAAGCAAAGTATAAATAAGCCTTTAAACAGGCTTAAAAGAGCTAAGTGATGTGACACATGCAGTAGTGAAGGTAATTGAAAAAATAAAAAATAAAAATCAACCTGGAAAAGTTTTATCGATTACAGATTCTAAAAGTTAATTTTGATTACTTTGATTAATCACCCAGCACTAATATTTAATATAATTATAGTCATTTTAACTATTTAATAATTAGGTATTGTAATCAGAATGTGAAAATGTAAATATACTAAACAAATAAATAATAATAATAAATATTAACATAAAAGTGCAAGGTAACAATAATTAAAAGTAACAAAAAAGTAACATGTTTAACAAAGTCATTTTAGACCAGGGGTGTCTAAACTCGGTCCTGGAGGGCCGGTGTCCTGCAGATTTTAGCTCCAACTTGCCTCAACACACCTGGATGTTTCTAGAAAGCCCAGAAAGAGCTTGATTAGCTATTCCAGGCGTGTTTGATTCCGGTTGGAACTAAACTTTGCAGGACACCGGCCCTCCAGGACTGAGTTGGACACCCTTGTTTTAGACTGTCACACAGGTGCCTGAATAGGCCACTTCCTCTACCAGATCTATTTTCAGTTGTTAGGCACCTATATGAATATATACTACAGTAATTTATAGTAAATACTTTTCTAGTAAATGTTTTTTTAACCATACTGACAACTCCCATAAAGATTGGATGACATGACAGATGTTGTACAATCAGTTAGAATTTTGGTGGCATTGGTTTTTATGTATGGGCGATATATATTGCATCACCAAAAATGATTGAGGTCATGTCCATGTGAGATAGATGATTGATTACTGCGACAGGCCTAATACATAAATAACCCAACTGTCTCTCTCTGACGAAAATGTTTGCTTCTAACAGTCTTTTACCTGTGACAGCAGCTGGCCCTGCACAGAAACCCAGGAACATTTGCCTACTGACACACACCAGACTGACAGGAGAGATGAAAATCATCCTGGATTTCCATATTTATAATCAAACAGATGGTGACACGCAACAAACTTTTTCTTTTTGTTCCTTATCCAGAAAGGCTCCATTCAAGTTTTGTGAGACAAAGAAAACCCCTACTGTTACACTCACATGTGGGATAATTAGGAACTAGGGCCACATAATAAAGATTCATGTAAGATTATGTAGATTAATTATTAACTATAAAATAGCTGGATGTGAGAAAAGTGTTAATGAAAATATTCAATTCAATTTAATTCACACTTAAAGTCACTTAAGCTTCGCGTTTAACTGCTCACTGAATGAATCAAATGGTGTTTAAGTCAGGCTTTAGGCCCATCAAGAACGAAAACTGTGGCTGGTTGGTCCTAAAAGGTTTGTCAACAATTTTTGTGATGACCACAACATTTTAACATGATGCTGCTATTTTGGTCAAACTCAATTTTAAAGGCTGGCACACACCAACCTCACAATCTGCCTTTGAACATGATGGGCTGCTAGGAGGAACACTAGTTTTTTTGGTGTGTTCCACATGTCACCTCTCGTCAGGCTCACATGGGAGGTAATTTGCCTAATTTGGCATGTAGAATTGGCACTGGCCATCAGTGGAAGAGAGCTCTTTGATTTGCTTTTCTGCTACGAGTGCAAAACAAAAACTAAAGTGACAAAACTAAGGCCCCGTTTACACTAGTATGTTTTAGTTTTTAAACGGCGTTTTAGAATGAAAACGATCCGCGTCCACACTAGCGTTTCACCCAGCGTTTCTGAACAGCTCTCTGTCTACACTAAAACGGTCAAAATGCACATCACGTGATCACACACACACACTCTCTGGCATGCACTGCAGCATGCTTTGAGCGCATACCCATATGAGAGCCGTCGTCGTCGGACTGTTCATCAAGGATCTCCCGCTGGATCTAATCCCAATATATTTGTTAAACATGATATTTAATTCGCCTTGTTGTCTATATCTAACTACATATTCCCCGACTTTGGTCTTTTGAATCTATTACTTGTTCTCAGGTAACGTGTTTTGGCTGAGCGCAAACATAAGTTAGGTTAATATATTAATTAATGTAACCGCGGACACCGATTATGCACATCTGACTGATTGCTTGCTTTTATTTTCTTTTTATTTTCTGTAAGAGAGGGTATGTTTCGTATTTTCAATGAAAATGAAAGGAGGCAGTAATGTTATAGGCTCCATTTTGTTATAAATATGCATGAAGATAAAGCTCATATTATGAAGCCACCTGATGCCTCAACATTTTTGATGTCTGATAAGTTGCTTATGATATCAAAATGAAAATAGGCAGTTCCTCACATCATGTTTTCATTTTATTGTTAAGATAGTGAAACAACATAGCCAGGGTGATGTGAATGACTTTATAAAGTACACACTCGGGAGTTTGTTTTCCATATCAATTTGTGAAGTCTGAACTTACACGGAGAGGATGCAGGACTGAACTGTGTGAAGGCTACTTAATATTGAGGGAAAAACCCCAATCAGAGAGGCGAATATCTGCAGCCCCGCCTCCGTTTTCAGATGTCTCCGTTTTCCCCTATCTACACTGAGACGGAGCAGCAGCGTTTTAGAATGAAAACGGCCTCTCCAGCGTTTCCAAAACGCTCCGTTTTCGGGGCTCGAAAACTCCGGCGTAGTGTGGACGGATGGCGTAAGCGTAGCAAAACTTATGCGTTTTAAAACAAAAATCTTAAATATTTGCAAACTACATATATTATCAATTTATCAGATATACTTTCATCAGCGAATCCCTCTGTGGTGAGCAAAAAATACTGTGAAAATGGTAAGTAAACACTGCTTTGTTTGTGGCTTATATGTGTGCAGAACTTGATCCAGTTTCCCTTTGAGAGATGACAGTACAGGAAAGGTACATCCTCACATATAGGCATAAAATGCACGCATTCATTTCAGTTGGCTGCCGTCTGTTTGGTGTGTTCATGAGAAGCTTTTTAGTCCAGACAATCAACAACAAAGTCAGTTTTTGTCAATGCTAGTTTTTTGATGTCAGCTTTGTGTGCCCCAGGTTTGAGACAGAATCATAACACGATGGCTATATTTATGTAACTGGTTCCTGACTGTTCTGAAAATAGTCTCATCATTTCACTTTTGTAATAGAATGGCAGTGTGCCCCTCACACAATAACTATTTTAAATTCTATTATCATTAAATAATCAACATTCAATATCAAGAGAAATAACGGACATTTAGGCACGCTTATACTGTAATAATGCAGGACAAGTTTGAGCTATAATAAGTTCATTAAGAAATAAATGAAGTACAAAAAGACACATGGGATTGCTCTACTGATTTTTCTTTGCTGACTGATTACTAAAAATCATTGCACAGGATCCAACATTAACTGGAATAATAACCCATCATCAGTATATAATTTTCAACATGTCCTTAGCAAACCTGCTAAAATGCACACAGGGCTGTAAATAATTACTTACCAAAATTAAAACCATTTAACTGTTGTAAATCATCCCCCTCTCTCTGTTGTAGTCACGTGCCGTCGATAGAACCCTCCATCATGTACTTGTTAACAAAAACGCTTTAATAAACGCAGCTTGTACTCCAGTGTTTCATTACTCTCAAATGGATTACAGCTAAATCATAAGAAAAGAAGTGTTTTAGGCGACAACATGTTTACTAATTGATCCCACATTATTATTCCTTTTCTTATTTTCTGTAGAGCTGAAAAACTAGATTTTAAAAATGCACTGAACAGATTTAGTTTTACCGCAGGAAGCAGAGCTTTATAAAACATTGATTAGCATAAAATGAGCTGAGGTGGTATACCAATCATTACATTTTTTGCTAAGGCTAACATTAAATGTCAGGGCTCGCAAAATTTCTAAATTCCTGGTAGCCTTCGGGCAGGCACTTTTCAGTTTTTGGTAGCCCAAATATAAATTTAAGTAGCCCAAATAGAAAATATATTATTTATTAAATACATACATTAAAATTATACATTTATAAATAAACAAAAAACATACATTTACTCAATAAAAAGATAGAATGACATTTATTATAGGCTATAGATTCATTTTTAAATAATCAAAATTGTATTATTTAACTTTTTAAAGCTTTTATTTAAAAAAAACTTTAATAATCAAAAAAATTTATGTTAAGTTAACATGGTTTTAAGTTATTTTTTGTAGCTATAAAGACATTGCAATATGTTACAGAGTAGTTATACACACACACACACACACACACACACACACACACACACACACACACACACACACACACACACATTTATATATATATATTTATATATTTAGAATGTTCCCTTGTGGTTATTTTGGATTATTTCTTATAAAACTGACTTACTGCTACCTGTAAAATCTGTATGACTTTAGCTCTGAGGTAGAGAAGACACAAATACATATTTCACCCAAACTGAAAAATTGTGTCAATATTTTCTCACCCTTTACTCATTTCAGAGCTTTTTGTGTTCCTTCTCTTTTAAGCATAAAATGTTTTCTTTAAAATATCTTTATCTGTGTTTAATAAAAACTCAAACAGGTTTCACACAAGTAAAGGGAGTAAATAGTGGGTTCATTTTCATTCCTGGGTAACTGCCCCTTTAACTATCCCTTTAAGTGCAAGTCAAAAAAATAAATGGACACTTCCTTTTACAAGCTGACTGCCAATTGTTTACCGATCCTGTTGAATACTCGCGATAAGTGGACAGATGACATTGACTTATCCTTATTAACTTATAACAAGTATTCTATGTGTTCTATGTTCTGCACATGCTTTTCAGGGAGACGTGCACACTCACATAGTTTAAAAATAAATGTTTTTTCGTATCTTGATCTTAATATTGAATAATTGCATAAACAAAAATACTTTGAATTTTGCAAAGCTTAGACAGGCGTCATGATGTGAAAGGGCTTGTTTACGAACCCAAAGAAAGACATGTCCTGTAGAAAGACTACAGTTCTGTACAACTCTGAGGTAAGAAAATAATGTGTTTAAATACTTTATTTTAATTTAATGTTTATTCATATTTTTATTGTCCCTGAATAAATCGTTACCTTGAAATTATAAGGTTCTATCTGCGTTTAGGGATGCAACGATTAACCGGTTTCACTATTAACCGCGCTTTAATTTGTCACGGTTAATTAATCGTAAAGGCTTCTCAACACCGCGTTTCTGCACAGAACTGCAAAACTGCAGCAACCAAACAAAGGTATGCCAACTTTGCGCTAGTTTGTACACCGAGACTAATAACCACGCACACTGAATTAACTATGAATAAGGCTATTAACTGTTACTAAGGCAAGCTCGTGTAAATTGGTTATTTCCAATGGAGGGACGCACACGCGACGCAACGCGCTCACGCTTTTCAGCCGCGCCTAGTTGAGATGACAGGCAGATGTGTGACTACGAGAACTGCAAACGGCTGAAGTTTGGAGAAGAAGCAATGAAAAGTACACAGGTTTGCAAACCCATTTAAAGGTACAAATAATGGCGCTGATGAGCGCATGTTAATACGAGAGAATGTTAATCCGCCAGCCGAGATCAATCGAATGATTTCGGAGAGTGCTGAAAAACTCGGAGTGGATCAGCTGTTTAATGGCCCGAATCTCAATGCATTGCATTCACTGCGTGTTCAGCGCAAATAAACACTAAATGTAAAATCTAGCACAGTATAGTCTATACAATATTGACTATACAATAGGGACTTTGGTATAGTATATACCTGTAAAAACAACAGTGCAAAATGTATATTTCTAACTGCAATGCTTCATTTTTGCTTGAGGCAAACAATACATTTATGTCAATGTAACAGTTGGACTTTTTATAGCAGATAACTCACATTTAAGCACATTCAAGGCAGCATGAAAATGAGAAATAATACATTGTTAGTATTTTTGTCATCATAGTCATCATTAATATTTTATTATTATTAGACATTAATTTTGGAATTATTGCACAAATATCAATAAGTCATAATAGAATTACTTAGTTTCTGTTTTTTGTTAGTCCTGATTGATGTTCTTTTCAAATACATAAATCTGTTAATATTTAATATTCAGTGGTGCTCATTCATTTTTGCTGGGTGCTCCTAAATTTTTTCTGGTGCTCTTAAATGTTTGAAGTTGGGAGCACCCGTGCTACCAAGTAAAAAAGTTAAATTCGAGCCTTGCATTAAACAAATGCTGTTTTTTTATTCTCATTTTTATTTATTTACACATTGTTCTGTCATTTATTTACAGCGTAAAATTTGTTTAAAGTTTTATTTTTTAAGCACAAAGGGAAAATTTGGACTATTGTTTGTTTTTAATATTAGTATGTGCTGTATTATTTGGTTACTGAGCAGCAATAAACAACACTTAAAAATATAAGGGGTTTTCATGTGCTTTTCTAAACTAGTCATGTTTTGAAATTAATAAATGCATAATAATCGTGATAACCATGAAACCGTGATTATTTCTCAGACTATAATCGTACAACCAAAATCTATAATCGTTGCATCCCTATCTGCGTTCTGAATGATTTTCAGATATTGAGCTTTAAAGTTTCAGCATTCCATAGCAAACAGTGTGTGTGTAAGAATTGTTTTTTAAATAAAATCTTAAAATGTAAACAACTTATAAAAAACAACATCCCATAATGTGAATAAGTTGTCAATTTATAAGAATATGTCAATAACTCAATTTTGACAAAAATGTCAAATAGAACCTTATAATTCTAAGGTGACGAAATGTCATTGTTTATATACTTTGTTGAAGTCATTTTTTGGAGCTGGCATGTAAGGTAACGTAATGAATATGTTCCGTTTATGCTGCTGCTATAGACACGTTAACGTGATTTAAATATAAAACATATTATTATTACAGTGGGCCACACGGTGGCGCAATGGGTAGCACAATCGCCTCCCAGCAAGAAGGTCGCTGGTTCAAACCTCACCTGGGTCAGTTGGCATTTCTGTGTGGAGTTTGCATGTTCTCCCCATGTTTGTGTGGGTTACTTCCGGGTGCTCCGGTTTCCCCCACAAGTCCAAACACATGCACTATAGGTAAATTGGATAGGTTAAATTGCCAGTAGTGTATGTGTGTGAATGAGAGTGTATGGATGTTTCCCAGTGGTGGGTTGCAGCTGGAAGGGTATTCGCTGCATAAAACATATGCTGGATAAGTTGGCGGTTCATTGTTGGCCGCTGTGGCGACCCCAGATTAATAAAGGGACTAAGCCGAAAATGAATGAATGAATAATTATTACATTTAAAACTTAGCTCAGGCTACTTATGTCAGTGCGATCTCTGAGTACGTGATGAGTGTTTATGTGTTTCAGTGTCACGCATTTCAGTACAGAACATGCGATTAAACTAACAGAAACACCATGTTACGTTATTTGGGAGGTAGTTGATAATATTCTGGCTTTTCTCCTTTATTATCAACAAGTGGATTTATTTCTGCCATAACAGCAGTACAGCACATACATAATTATCCACTTTGTGAGAGAAATGTAAAGGCATTGAAATACATTTTTTCTACCACTAGCCCGCCGGGCAGCGTGTAGGCAGATTTCGGTAGCCCGGCTACCGGATTTTGCGAGCCCTAAATGTAATTAAACACATGACCAGTGCTTGAGCATCACTTGAATGTCTGTTGGTAGCTATGACTGTGAAGGTGAAGGTGGTCACCTTGTAATTCTCTATGCAGGAAAAACCCTGTCCTAGTGTCCAGCTTTATTTTTGAGCTTGGTTTATCAACAGAACTGCAATTAATCCAGAGTCTGCTCACAGGGAAGCACCGAGGGGAAGGGTGGAAACGATACACAACTTCCTGTTTGCATGATTAACGAGCATGTCAGCTGGGGATAAGATCAATACACAGCAGCCTTTTACAGGACTCTCTAATGTTGCTATTTCTACCTCTGCACAGCCCCTCCTCCTGTTCCAAAGCCATTTATGAGATATGATCAATTCTGGTCAGTAATGGGATATTGGTTAACTTTGTGTTGGTGGGAAAAATAATCTGAACACCCTAAAATGTTACTAACAGGCACTGCAAACGAACTAGGTCTCTAAAGATGATTGTATCTCTGAAATTGATGGTAGAGATAGTATAAAAAAAAAACATTAAGAAGCTTATCATCGTACCAATGAGGGACTGGCAGATGGAAGTGTGCATGGAGTAGGACTGTTTGCTTCTCTTCACCACTCTGTACTGATAGTCATCTCCAACCCAGTCAAAGAAGCTAGAATCAATCCGCAGCAAATAGCACAGTAGGCTGCATCACAAAAACTAGCACACGAGAGAAACGTGGGAGTGTGAAAGAGACAGTCTTTTGAGGATTGACAGCTACCCTTTCTATGCCTTAAACATCCCGCGGCAGGAATCAAGAGTGCTTAGGAGTTTGAGACTTCACCAGAAGATGAGGCAATGAGAAAAGACAGGTTGAATGTTGGTTAGGAGTTTATACAGAAGATGATGGTGTATGAAGATGTTGCCTGTCAAAAAAAAGCAGAAGCCATCTGTTGGTTGTGCCTTACTGCCCCTTCTACGCCTCCGGGTGCTGTGTGCCCATGCCCGGCTCAGTGCGCTCTGAAAATCAGGGCTGATTCCCCGGCTCATCTGTGTTAATATTCCACAACAAACCGCTCACAGATGGGGTCTCATTTACGAACATAAGCTCCCTGTGTGGGTTCCTCTTTACTTCATATCTCGTCATATGTGATGGAGTTGTCGTCCCAAAGCCCTGCAGGGACTCCATCTCCTCCTGGCTGCATGGAGTCTAAAGGCCACCAAACGATCCGGTCATTAAAATGAAAAATAATTATTTGCTGCAAGAGAGAAAGAGAGTTTGAAGCATTATGCAACTGCTCAATCTCTCAATTATCATTTCCCTTCCCATGGCCCCACTTTCCTAGCTATTAAGAGTCACTCTTTAGATAATCTCGTGCTTATGTATAGCGTTGTTGTGGATTTTTATTATAGCAATATTAAACCCATCCAAAGCAAAGAAAATAAATAAATAAATGGTGTGTAGACGTCCTGCTGATTGCATGCCACGCTCTCTGATTTTCTCCAGCAGTGCGCTTGGATATGAATTCCTTTGAAAGGTTTCATATATCATGTGGCTTTCAACATGATCCTCCCTCTAAACAATAGCAATTTGGCCAAGCAGAGCTACCGTGAATTGCAATAATATTCTCTCATGAGCTCAGGCAACATGAGATCAATCTATCAAATATACGGACGAAGCGTGGGCTCCTAAACATGTCTGGTCATGGTGTGAGGTCTTGTTTAATCCTTGTAAACTCGCTGCTTTCTCTGTTCCTTAATAAAGGGTCTCCCTGTAGAAGGAACCGGAATCAGTGAGTAAACTGTTCCACGCATTCCAACAGACCCGACGGAACACAAAAGAACACACAAACATGAGAGATCAAGCCCTGGCATCCACAGACAAGCACTGTGTTTGTATAACCTCCTGTCTTTTGTCTGCAAATAAAGCAGATTTGAGTATACTGTAATTTCATTGAGTAGTCTCCGATTTCCGACCATTTTTCAATCCCATTCACTTTCTCTGATGCCGCTGGTCACAGCTGCACAATCCAGGAAGTGTCCCTAACAAGCTCTATTGATGAAATTACCTGCGCCCAGCTGTCAGGGGTCAAAGGTCAGAGAAAGGCCACACTTATAGATTAAATTAACCTAGCGGGGGGAAAAAAAGGCTGACCTCACATCACACCCACTTCTCTGCTACAGAAAAACTGGTACCTCCTCTTCCGAAACCAGTGCTCTGTTCAGTTTAATGCAGTTTTGTGAATTGAATAAATGCCTCTGAATCAAGCCTGACAGGCTGATAATCTTATCTGCATTCATTTAAGATCCAAAAGCAATGCCGCCTGCCTCCAAACACTTCAATTGCTCACACTGTCATTATGCCACATCGCCATTCAATGCGAGTTTCATCGAGTTTAAAGGGGAAATGAAGCACACATGAAGTTTACATTATTTTGTAAATTGGTTTCCACTTTAATGGAAATATATATTAAACAAACTCGATTAATGAAACCATTTAGCAGAAAACAGTATGTTTTACTATAGATTTTAGACCTAGAGCGCCACCATCTTGGAATATTACTGTGTTTGACGTCACAGGTTGGTTCCGTTCCCTCAGCTGAACAGATACAGTGGAAGTAATGGACTGAACACGGAGACTGCAAGGCCTAATTTATCCCAATGCGTGAAGTTGTGGGCAAGGAGCTGGTGCAAATACAAGCATCAGATGTGGGTCTAATATAAAAATATATTTATTCAATTTTTCTTTTTTTCCCTTTTAATTACCGATCATTTGATGTGCTTTGGCCCACTCTCTGTATTACGCTGCCTGACTGCCTGTATGAGTTTCAACCATGGTTTTAGCAAAGTCCGGTGTTGACGTAATAGTAGGGTTGGGTACAGAAACCCGGTGTCATACCTTTGTATGCACCGGACCGAATCAGCATATGAATTTTGGTGCCTAATTCCGGTGCCACTGGTACTGCGACAAGAACGTAAGAAGCATCAAGGGGTGCAAAGGGACACATAAGTACGTGTTGTGTCACACCATCTCTAAATATTTAATTCTAAACAGCTTTGAGGGATATGGACATGGTCAGCGATGTCAGGCGTTTGTTCTTGTTGCTTATAGAAGGCAAAGCGCACAGTACGGCACATGCGGTGAGCGACTCCCTTCATCAACACGCATGATCGCATTCATCTAATTTGCTTAAACTAAGCATTCTAAAGTATGGCTATATTTTACAAGCAAGGATTCTGACACACCAACATGCAGCAGATGCTTTACAAAAGTTGCGTGTAAGGGGGGAAACACGTCAAACTTTGAGGGCTCATGGAATCAATAGCTTGTGACATCATCTGGCACTTTCAGTGAGTACGTTTACATGGACACTAGGGATGCAACAATACAGTTAGCTTACGGTTCAACACATACCTCTGTTTTTTAACAAGGTTTTCGGTTTGGTTCGGTTCTGATGGCTTGACATATAAGTGTATTTTTTTTTGCTATTCTATGCTTAGGCAATAGGAACAGTAAGAAAGAGAGAAAAATAAAAACAATTTATTGCAATACTCCTTTATTTTACTTCAAAGCCAAGAAAGGTACACTAGTTCCTAGTGTATTGTATAATAAAAAAATGAACACTGAAATCTCACAGCTGCTGGTAGCCTATGTACAAACTGGGCAACACATAAATTCCTATATTTTGAAAATAAACATGCATGTGAAGTTAATGAACATAAATTGACCATTTCAAATAAACATATTTTAATCATATATATATATATATATATATATATATATATATATATATATATATATATATATATATATATATATATATATATATATATATATATATATATATATATATATATACATATATATATATATATATTAAACTTAACACTGCCTTTGTTATTTTTATGTGTCTTTCAGAACCAGTTGGGTATGTTTGCTGGAAGGATTCAGCGAGGGATTGTTTTTTGGAGATCTTTATTACCTTCTCTGCTATCCTGCCTTCAGACAGTGATATTGCTGGGTAATGGTGCTGCATATGTGCACTCATGTTGGATGTGTTTCCGTTCGATTAGTCTATACGTGTAACCGAAATGTCCCCACACCGCAAATTTGAAAGACGCCGGCGCTTCCTCATACTGGGTCACCTCACTTCACCGCAGCTCAACATGTTAAAGTGTGGAATGAATGATGGTTGAGTGCCCCCTAACTTTAAAGCATAGTGATTGAATATTTACTCGCGGGGAGGAGTTTCCTCATCTCAGCTCGTAGACTTACAGGCACACACACAAACAGTCAATTCAGAGAGAAATAAAACGCACATAAATTATTTAAACTTAAAACCACAATTCACAAGCGCGTATTGAACCGTGGATGGTTCAATATTGTATTGAGAATTGTGGCATCTCTAATGGACACCAATACTCTAATTTTAATATGATTAAGACAATACTCTAATCAAGAGTCTACCACGTAAACAGTGATTTTTGATTATCTTAAAAGGACCACAGACTGCGGAGGAAACATTTATAGGCTGGTGACGCAATGACGTTGATTTAACATTCAAAAAGCAACTCATGTAAATACCTGAATCATATTATTGTATAATATGTATTATTGTATCATATTTATCCACAACTTCATGCATTGGGTTAAATTAGGCTGTCCAGTCTGTGTGTTCAGTCTGTTACTAATACGGTTGAAACCATACCTGTCAACCCTCCCGTTTTTCCCGGGATTCTCCCGTATTTTACAGTTCTATCCCGCTGTCATCCCATAAAGGTATTTTCCCGTATTTCTCCCGTATTTTTTATCTTTCTGAGAAGAGCTGATCATCTCTATATGCAACCCATACCGCCGAACCACCAGGGGCCGCCTTTGCTCTTAAATGTGAATCGGTTCTGTGCTTTCATTTTACTTAGGCATAGAAACACTTTAAAATAAACATAAAAACGGCGCGATTCCTTTCTTTTTCATTACAGTCGCCATTGCCCCTATGCAATCCTTAAAACAGTCAGTTCATATAAAGATGCATGACTGTCAGCTGATGCGCTCCACAGTGATAATAGACGATGTTTCCCAAGCGCATTCTGTACGTACGCGATTTGATGCTGAGCTCAAGTGGACACTGGGTTTTGGGTGCGTGTTTTAACAGACATATACACATCATCATCATCATCATCATAATAATGATAATAATAATAATAATAATAATGGCGGTTCATTCCGCTGTGGCGACCCCAGATTAATAAAGGGACTAAGCCGAAAAGAAAATAAATGAATGAATGAATAAATAATAATAACAACAACAACATCTAGACATCGATCTTGTTGGGTTTTCTTTTAAACACAACAAATTTTGTCTTAAATGAGCATAAACAGCTATGAAAACAGTCAAATTCTTTCAATATAGATCTGTGCAGTTTTAAAGTGACAGCTCTGTTATTTAATGTAATCAAACCAAAAAAAATATCTAAATGAGAGATTCATTCGCTGCTCTTTAATCAGAATGTTTAAATTATACAGTGAAGAAAAGATGAGATTTGGTAACTTTTCTATTCCTTTATAATAGCTAATAGTTTTAATGAGCTGAACTGTTTGCTAATTTATTTGCAGCTTTTTCTAATGTATACTAATTATTATATCCTTAGTAAATAATAATAAAAACGTATTACTGATCGTTTCAGAAGTTTATTTACAATGAAACGGCTCCAGATGAACATATTTTTGAAACCCATACAGGCAGTCAGGCAGCGTAATACAGAGAGTAGACCAAAGCGCATCTGATCGGTAATTAAAAGGGAAAAAAGAAAAATAGAATATATATATTTTTTTATTAGACACAGATCTGATGCTTGTATTTGCACCTGCTCCATGTCCACAACTTTATTGGGTTAAATTAGGCTTTACAATCTCTGTGTTCAGTCCTTTACTTTCACTGTATCTGTTCAGCTGAGGGAACGGAACCAACCCTGTGACGTAAGACACAGCGACATTCCACTACGCCCTAGGTCTAAAAGCTATAGTAAAGCATGCTGTTTTCTTCTAAATGGTTACATTAATCGAGTTTGTTTAATATATTTTCATTAAAGTGGAAACCAATTTACAAAATAATGTAAACTTGACTGAGTGCTTCATTTCCCCTTTAATCATCAAAGCCCATATTCTCTATGCTAGGGTTGTCACAAAACTGGAATTCAGTAGCAATCAGTTCTGAAATTTAAAAAACGTCCATTTCCCACGAACATTTGAGCGCTGTGTAGCATGTTCCTAAACAGTGCGGATTTGCCATTGTGTTCACGTGCTTAACAGAAATGACTGTGATTGGCTGTGAAGGTCATCGGTTCACCGAACTCATCGCTGTTTAGTGAGTGTAACCACAGATGCAGAGACACATGAGCATTTTAAAGTCACATCGATCAGCTGGTTTGTCTATAAGCTGACATACGAGCGATCCGAGCGATACGAGCGAATCACATTCATTTTGTTGAGCACGTGAACACAATGGCAAATCAGTGCTGTTTAAGAATGTGCTCAACAGTGCTTAAATGTTCGCGGGAAATGGATGTCTTTAAAATGTCAGTACCGATTGGTATCGAATTCCAGTATCGTGACAACACGTATGATTATTGTAACGATGGCTTCTGCTGGGGCATTTAATCTTCATTTGGCTCTTTTTTTAGGCATTTAAATAACATAACTTAAATCTTCATTTAAAAAAAAGAGCCAGGATCCAGCACAAAGAGACCTCCGATAGATGCCAGAGGCCAGGAAATGTGGTCAATGTCTGAAAACAAAAGTAACTTGTATGAGATTGTGGCTAAAGCAGGGAGCAAAAGGGAGAGAGAAAGTGTGTGTGTGTGTGTGTGTGTGTGTGTGTGTGTGTGTGTGTGGGGGGGGGGGGGGGGGGGGGGGGGTAGGAGTAATAAATCAGAACAAAATCTCAAAAATGAAACTCATTATCCTTGCTGCAGAAATATAAGAGTTATGAGAATGAACGCATCTAAAAACAGAGCTAAAATGAATTGGCTGTTAGAGGCAAATGGGGAGTACAATAAAATGCATAAAAGTGCTACAGTGAGCAATGACTCGTCTCTTTTTTCTGTCTTCCCAGTGTACGTGCTGAAAGACAGGCTGTATTTTCTAAGAGGAAACAACAGACATCGCAAACTCCCTAAACCCCTGACGAGAGAAGGGGGGAGACCTCGCTGTTAAGTCCCAAGATAGACCCGTGGCCAAGCCTGAGGGGATGGAAACTAAACCCACAGGTACTGCTTGCAAAAACACACACACACTCAGTACTGGCACCTGAGTCATCTCTAAGGTATTAGTTCCTACCAAACACCTAAGGTAAATAAAATTGTGAAAAAATAGAAGAACAATGCAGACTTCAAAAATTCAAACCCACTGAGCTACGTCTGTCAGACAGAGCCAGAGGAAATGACCTGCCCCTTCCTCCTGGGGCTTCAGATCCACCTCAATGTTTTGTGTTCATTGAAACACTTGTGTGCAACTTGGAATGGAATTATTTAATTCATTATTAACAAATAATTCTGTCTAAATATTGAAAAACAACATTCTAAAAATATCAGCATGTAACAAACACGTATGAAGGGATAGTTTATCCAAAACATTATAATTATTTAATGTCCTTCAGCGCGTCACAGTGGTGCAGTGGGTAGTACGGTCACCTCACAGGAAGAAAGTCGCTGGTTCAAGCCTCGGCTGGATCAGTTGGCAATACTGTGTGGAGTTGGCATGTTCTCCTAGTGTTCACGTGGATTTCTCCCGGGTGATCCGGTTTCCCCCCCATAAGTCCAAAGACATGCGATACAGGTGAATTGGGTAAGCTAAATTGTCCGTAGTGTATGTGTTTGAATGAGAGTGTATGGATGTTAAAAGAGATTTTCTCTAAAAAGAGAAAATCAATAATGTCCTTCAAAACAAGGAAACAGAAAACAATTTTCAGAGTTTTTTTTCATACAGTGAGCGTATGGTCAAGATCCCTCAGGGACAGCATCATAACGGTTTTAACAAAGGGGATTGCATTAAGTATGTCACTCCCTTTGCAAACACGTCTCAAGTCTAAAGTAGTAACCACCAGATGAATCTTGATAAAAGTTTATAATTCATAATACATTTCATGTGACAGATTTTCTATTTGACAAACCATAACATGTTTTTCCTGCTATATTATTTTTCTGGATTTCATTTATCTCAATGTATATACAAGTGGGTCAGGGGCCCATTTTTTGGTTGACCCTAATTTTGGTAATCAAAGTCCTGTCCTAATAATTGAAATAATGAAACTTCTATAGTTTAACATTTATATATTACAACTATGTTTACATAATTTTACAAATTATGCAACTGAATTTTTAGAGTTCAGTGAAAAGCATTCTTTTATTTATCAAACTCTATTTTAAAAAAATTAAAACACAAAAGAAAAACACATTTTTTACATTGACTTTAATGCTTTGAAAAGTACATTACGCACCTAATAGCGCAGTTTGTTCAAGTGAAACTAAACTTTTTTTTGACAGCTTATAAAGATGTTTAAGTTTTTATGTGTACAAGATATGATGATAGATGTTTTAATGCTCATTAAGTGAGATGGCAGATGCTGAAGACACCACAAAATTATCAGTCATTCAAAATCAATAACTGTGAATGAATGATTCATTTAATTACTCGACTCGTTAAAACAAAATACAAGTTTTTAATGTCATTTGTTTGTGTCATTTATTTAAGGTTCCAGCTCATAAAACACACTCATTAAAATATGGATATCATTTATGACAATATCCCTTTCAAATATTAAAAAATACCATAACCACAATTTAAGCTATTACTTAAATCTCAAAATTTCCTCTGATAAAGCTCACATATAATCAAAAGATTGCATGTCCCACTGAGTATGTGATGTAAGCAAATATCTGAGAGAAAAAAAGGCATCTCTCTGCTGACACCAACAGTACTGCCACATGTCTTGGACTTATAATTGCAACATTCTTTGCTAAACAATGCCAAAGCAAGATTCTTTTCAGAGACTCGTCTTTTCTATTAACTAAAGCCCGAGGCTGCCCTTTCAGACCTACCAGTAAAATACATGTTTATGAGTGACGATCATAAGAACCTTGATTACGATAAAGGCCTACTGCACTAAAATGTGCAACACGTGAAGGATGCAGAACAGCAGAAGCTTCAGTATCGATGGACATCCACCACAAACAGCCCACATAATCACTTCATCCTGATTTAATGGAGGTAGTAAATTAACAACCACTGTGTATCAAAGCACACAGCGACCTTTGCTGGGTATAAATCACAGCTTCCATTGTGCTGCCAGATCTCCCTTTCAACCAATTTGTCACAACGTAATGCCACACAAAACCTTCCATGCTGGGGAAGTTACGGTTATGGGAGGATCAAAGGTCCCTATGACTGCCTCAGCAATAACAGCTAAAACAAAAGCCTACAAGTGCTGAGAGAAAACAGCTATATAGTCATACGAAAGCATCTGTACAGGGATAAATCACACCATAGGCAATGGAAGACCGCTATAAAACTCTTTGCTGAGCACATATCTGGTCCACATTCACTGTGAAAACAAAGATTTGCATTTGCAAAGGGATTTTAATGCTTGGACCATTTAAATCAACAGCCAAGTAATCTAGGACAAGCATATCTAGGTGTTCTGTAACAGATCACCTTCTATTTTTACCATCTAAATCATTGTTTTAAACTGGTTACGACTGCACAATTAGCTAAGATAAAATGAAATAGACTGCAATACAATTACATAAATACATTGACCTTATTCTTCATGTACAAGCAGGAGCAGCCATTTGAATCTTTTTGGCTCGAGAACTTCCGGTCTCATTCACTTCCATTGATTTTTAGACGTTAAAAACAGCTCGTTAGACTGCTTGATGTTTCAAACTAATCTTTTTTATTTTATTATTCTACTTTTCATGTATAGTCATGCACACACTTGCTTGTAGAGCAAGTAGTTTGATCATTTGATGTCATTTATTATTCTTAGTCATTTCTCCCATAGGCAGCTGAATCAGAATATGTAAAACGATGGCAAAAACAAGCACACTTCTGCATTGTGGAGGTAAGTTACTGTGCATTGTAAGAGTGAAGCATAGCACAGTGTTCATTTACACAAGATCGGCTCATGATTTGGAGTTTTCAGGTTCTCAGAGAAGTTTTGTTTGAGGTCAGTTCTTTTATAGACAAACCAAAAAAATGAACAACAAAATAATCAAGTACTGGAAATTATAGATGTGTTGTAAAATAAAATACAATACAATCATCAATGGGTATGGATTCAGAACAGGACGTTTTAGCTTCAAACAAGCAATCTGCAAATGTTTTCTTTCTGTTTTTGTCCTATTTCAGCTGATCTCTGTTCCAGATATGCATAACAAAGTCTAGAAACAAAACATTAAAATAAAAAAATTGTAGATGTTAGTTTCAGTCTTAGTTTTAGGAAATCTATTAGCAAGTGTGCTCCAAAACAGTGACAAAATTCACAACTAGAAAATATAAAACTGATATAAACATTCAAAGCTTGCAGTTTGTCACTTCCGCTTAAATGGATCATGGATTTTTTTTCACATCACCTCATACTTCAGTGTCGGATAAATTTTTGACTAATCAAATGCTTTCTAGTATCTGACATGCCACGCCCCGTTCAAGATGCTTCTCATTTGCTTTTCATTTGATGCATTTGAGATCAACCACTCTCACATACAGTGTTGTGATAAAAACCAAACTACGGCAACCGGGAGAGCCTAATGTGCTGCAATTTAAGAAATGTTGTGAGAAAATGCAGCGTGTTATCGTTAAACGTTTGCTTTGTGCGAAAATGAAGCGCATTTTAATAATGTGTTTGTGCTGTGACGATTTGCAGCATGTGTGCTGTCAAACTGATGAAGATCTTTTCTCAATTTGCTGGAGTTTTTTTGTAATTGCATGTGTTTTCTTAAATTGCAGCATGCTAAGCTCTATCAGCCACCGTACAAAACGCTATTGGCTGTTTTTTAAAAGGGGAGGGGCTACTCTATGTCCCACCCTCTCTTCATTTTTTAATTGACATTACATCAAACATTAACAGAAAAATGCACATTTCAAAGCACTTCATGGGATTTTAAACAGAGGCCAGAACCACTGAAGATGACCAACAGGTACTGTCCACCTCTCTGATTAACAGATTTTACATCAGCCCTCTGCAGGTTGTAATGCACACAAATTAAGAAGATTAAGATTAAAATATTAAACTTTAAATCGAGATTCTTTAGAGTTTTAGTTGGAGTTTTGCTGTATTCCTATAAATATGCAAAACAGAGTAATACTTTTAAACCTGGAAGACCATGATACTAATTTAGTCCAGATTTGAAAGTCAAATCAAGATTTGAAATGATGATTCGCTTCAATCCAACTAGTTACAAGCTTTTTAGAATAAGCAGAATGCAAATCCCAATCTACACAGCACTGTTATGTAAATTACATCATAAAGGGGGTTATTTTCAGGACAAAACTCAATTCAGCATTGACAACATATGCAGAAAGGCCACGAAACACAGTAGGACATGTGTTTAAAACCATTCAAAAACAGACAACACTTGAAATAAGCTTCATCATACCTCCAAAACACATCACATTTACTAGTAGGAAGTGCTTTTACCACACATTCCTTCACAAAGAGAACTGGCTGAAAGTCACATTCCTGAAACCCACGAAGAACTTGCAGCTTTTCCTGGTTTATGTTTACACAGATAAGAGCCTTGGCACTCCCTTAGCATTCACCTTTTAAACCCTGCACCACCTCAGACACTTCCTTGCTTGCTTTCAAACAATCAGGCTTATTCATCCACCATGCACATAAATATAAATATCTACATGCTAAGAAAAGTTTAGGACACCTGTGTGTGTTGCATCCAAATAGTTGACACTTGATATTTCAGGGATGTACAAATATAAACAATATCTTAAATAAAATAATCACACTATAAAAACATAACAGAACTCTTAGCTCATAATCAGATTGCAGATTTTAGATTAATCGATTGTGACAGATATATGAGTGATTGTTTAGCTACGCCAATAATGCTCGACAACGACCCCTGTTGATAAGAATTAGAGTGGTACCCTATGGGAACATCTCCAGCTGTCAATACTGTCCTCAATCATCCCTGCAAATGTGACCCTCATTAAAATACAGACACCTAAATTAGACATTAATATTGGCTTACCTGTGACATCTGAGGGCGGAAGTTGATCTGCTTTAGGTCCACGGATCCGGGAGACAGATTGTGCAGCATCTGGCACAGGAGCACCCCATCTCTGAGAGCCTGGGCCAGGTCAAAAACCACTGCTGAGGGCCAAACGACCCGGTGGTTCGGGGGCAAAACCTTACAGTCTATCAGCCAGCGCCCGCACTGCCTCCACTCCTCCATACTGACAAGAACGAAGCAAAACAGGGGCAAGAATTCAGAAAACGGGCAGTCCAGCGCACGCAAACGAGAGAAGCGCCAAGATAAAACTGACAAGAAATGATGCCAGTTCCTTTCTGCGGTCCAAAGGGCACTAAACTGCCTAAGGTCGGTTATGTGGGAATGACTTTCCCAGTTATATACACGCTTAATAAACTTTTGAGGGAATTAAACCCACCTCGTTTGAGAACTAAGCGTTCGGTATGTCCAGTATACAGCAATTACGAAATAATCCAATTGTTAAGACACATTATTGCAGAACATAAAGAAAACAACGACACTAAAATGTGATTTAGACGCGTTTTCTCCTCAGAGAATCAGTTGAGTTTCCTCTTCTTCATCATGAACTGACATATTTGGCTCTGCAAATGCGTCCTGTCACAGCAAAAAATGTTTCTCTCTGGACAACAATAGATATTTTCCTTAACAAGAAATGCTGGGAAAGGCTGCAAAACAGCTGCTACACGCAATCTCGCGCAGTGTATCAAAGTTTTATGGTTAAATGAGGCAATAAATCCATGTTCTGTAGTCTTGAGTAGATAGCTCCTCACAGGCGCTCGAGCAGCAGGCTTGATGCGATCTTAACAGCGTCCAACTCCTAAAAGAATCCGGTCCAAACTTGTTTTTAAAACTTCTTGAGTGAAATATCACAACGCTCCGCGAAACGCACAAACTCTGGCGTATTTAACGTGAAAACGTTGTTCGTCCCGCTTCTATCGCGTTCACAGAGAGACAAACGACGCGAGGGCTCGGTGCTGAACATTCGTCCGTTGAGAAGCGAGGATTTCTCGGTTGTTTCTCAGTGTGGATGGTTGGAGTGTTTTGATTTCTCCGCTCGCGTGAGCCGTAAGTGCGGACGGGCGGGTGAGCGCGCGCGCAGCAGGAGAAAGGGCGCGCGCTGGTGAGATCGCATCTGGGTTCCGGTCGCGCTCGTCCACGTGTGAGAAGGAGGGTCGGTCTTACTAAAACAGAGACTCATTTTTTAACAGAGAACCTTTTAATTTATCAGCAGAATTTGTGGACATCGTGGTAAACACAAATGTACGGTCAGGGAGTGTGGGGAGTCATTGTTTTAAAGAGGGCGAGCTCGATTTTGTTTTTGTATGACACAGAAGGGTTTTGTTTTTTGGGGGAAAAATGACAGGCTGACAACAATTGATTATGCATTGGTTAGCAATGTGGCTTCGAGTTCTGAAGGCCTTCAATTTCTGACTAATAAAACCAAAAATACTTTAAATTAATTTTAAACAAAGAATACCCCAATAGATTAAATAATAGTGGCATTTTTATTCAATTTATTATTATTAAACAATTCAGCTTTATTTTCTTTTAGAAAGTTATATAAACCTGATTATCTTGTTTTTTTGTTAATTATTATTATTATTTTTAAATTAATTGTTTTTGATTTTATTACTATATATTGCAGGTTGCTTTTTCTATAAGACTTTTTATGAGACTATAGGAATCCACAGACAACTTAAAAACCTTAAATAATATATTTGTATTTTATTTTAAATGTATTATTATTAATTCATCAATTAATAATTACACTACCAGATTTAATAAGTCTCAAGGAGTCCCTCAGAAACTGATCATGTAGTGTTTTCATCAGATTTATAACTGTACAATTTATATAGCACACACAAATGTTTACTTTTTATTCCTAAAAGTACAGCATCAACATAGCCTCACTCGATTCTGAAAGCATTTACATAAAAGAAACAAGTATGTTCTTCTGCTGTCTAGATAGAAACAGGAGTATTCAGACTATTTTGCCATGGAGCCAAAATAAAAACCAGTTAAAGCACATTCAGGATGAACGATGGTTTTTTGAGTCAGATGTGAGTAGCTGTCACAAGACTCAACGCATTGATCCATCTTGGTCTCCGCAGTATTGTGTTAGCGGGTATACCATGTTTTGAACACAAGGTTACATTTTCCCTCCTTCACAAAGTCTCTAAACCTTAAAGATGCAAAATATAAATGAATAAACGATTGGGCCCTTATCACTCCTGTTACTCCCAATTATTAACCAATTGCTGGTAAAATCTCCTAATCTACTTACAGGAATATCATGACATGGTTTTACAACATTTAATATCAGATGACACTTGCACTATCGTTATCTCTTTTTAATTATTATTACAATCTGCTGTACAAAAATGATTAAACGTAACTATACTAGCCTTGACCAGAAATGGGACACTGTTTCCATCTAGCGGTCAGAAGCGGTACTAGCTTAGACTATAGTAGTTTTACCAAAAATCCATAAAGATTCCAATCACGTTAGAAATAACCAAAATATGACATATGAACAATAAAATACCACTTTCAAAAATCCAAATAAAAATAACACAAAATAAAGTTTTTTGTCATTTATTTATGAAAAGATCTACCTGGTGACATTCCAGGCTTTTACATCAAATGTTAGCCTCTACCACTGCCTCCGTCCCAACCTCACATCTACATCTACTCACACTGTATTCTTGATTTTGTTGTTTCCATGACTGACATTTACAGAAGTATAACTATAAACAGCTCAAAAAAACGTATAAGAAAAATACAATAAATCAGCATGCATGTCAAAGATAAAAAGTAAACTTTGATTTAAATATAAAAAACCTTTCTGCTTCAAATCAGGGCCTAAATTCAAATTAAGTTGAATATATTTATCTATATAGTCATATATTTAGTTTCATTCCATCGCTAACCAGTAAGAAGTCGATCATTACTTATATCAGACACTCAGAAGTGATTCAGGGAAGTTTTGCACCCAAATAAGACAGACAACAACAAAATCATGAATACCATGATTAAAACCTTAAAATAATTATGATTTGACTAAATCTATTAGTGTTTTAATTAGTCTGAAAGATACATGTCCCTCATTAATTTTGGCTGCCAAAAGATTACAGAAGTGATCCTGCAAACTATTTTCCATACATCCAAAACTGTTTCAAGAAAATAAAACAAATACCAGTTCCCTTTACAATACTTACAAGTGTTTAAAGACAAAATTCAGAGAGGACATTACAATATCTTACAAACACTTCAGAAAATAATCAAAAGCATAGTTATTCTAAGATATCATAAAGCAATCCACATGTAGAATGGCTGGAAATCATCAGAAGGTAAAACACTCCTGATTGGAACTGCGTACTATTTATGAGATCTACAATAGCCTTACATTCATAATTCAATTCTGCAAGAGCGTGAGAAGAGGAAGACTCTGTGATTTAACGATCATTGTCAAAACACTGGAAATAAACAAGAAACGCATCGTCATTAGCTTCATCACAATATGCCAGTAAAGATCAACATACAGATGACAGGAGTCAGTGTTCACATCAACCCTTTCAGAATCATCTAATAGATATCTGATGTAAAAATGTCAGTCTGTTTGGAATTGTGTTTATTGCTGACCAAGACGTTTAATAAAACAGGAAGTCTGCACGTGATCTTGATTTACATGTCCACATCACTGCAAAGCATCTCAACAAAAAACCCCAAATCTACTTGATTCCCATGACCAAACATCTATTAGTTGAAGAGAGTATGAGATGGTTTTAATATAGTTCTACTGTACGATAATGGCCAAATTAACTTTAAAGACCTTGTAATGCCTAATTAAAGCCATTTGTTCCCCCGGACTACTTAAGATTTGTGACAATGGGAAAGGCATGATTTTCATAGACATACGTTTCAGTTCACGAGAGGACAATAATAAAAGTAATAATAAAAAAAGTCAATAATGGCACAGCGTCCAATAGGGAAAAATATGAGGCCACAGCAAAAACTAAATAAAAACAAAACAATAAATACAACACAGACCGGTGCAGAAGTCGAATCAGGAGAGAAGAGTGCGAGCGTTCAGTTTTCTGCTCTCTCTGGTGAGATGGGATGCTTTATTTTGCGATGGTAACGTACAACATTACCAGGATGCCAGGGAAGAGAATTACTGACTTCCTCTCTTTGCAGTTTCAGGACATCCCTTTCAGAGTCAGTGGAAATAAAAAGCAATCTATTAATTTGCTTTGTTTAATCTGTAATTTTCTTCATGACAATTCCAAAGGAGAAAAAAAAAAATTCTGACATGATGCATTTTTATTGTCTCTTTTCTTTCTTTCTTATAAAAAGTCTCAGAGGGGAAACAACCTTGACTGCATACAATGTTTTTAAAAAAATAAAAATAAAAAAAGTAAATAAAAAGGTGTTCAGTCGGAGTCACTGCTGTCTGAAGTGGAGCCACTGGAGCTGCTGCTGCCCGAGTCTGAGGAACTGCTGCTGCCGCTGAGCCGAGATGGACCAGAACCTCCTTTCTCTGACACCACAGAAAGAGAGAAAGAAAGAGTAATTACTCAAGTCAATCAGGCCCATGTTTACATACCAAAACAAAAATAGAACAATTTGAACAATGGCAATGATAGTAAAAAAGCAATGCTGACGGAAAATTTAATTAAACCAACATCTACGCTAGGCATTGGATGATAACCATCTTCAAGGTATACTGCGTTTTAAAAAAGTCCAGGTATTAAAACCGCCAAAATGTTCTGCTATACCATTCCTACAGTATGTGCAAGATTTACTATTTATGTTTTTTTTTTTATCGTTTTATAGGATAATGGGATCTCCAGCTGAAAAGATATCCAAAGATGCTGTTTTAAATTGTAATGAAATCAGTGTTTTTGAAACTAATGAAGACAGCAGAAGTCAATGATTGATTTGAATCATTTAGCCTGACATGTTTACTACTCCAAAATATTTTAAATGTCTTTAAAATAAAATATATCGTGTTTTTTACCCAGACATTTAAAAAGAGCATAGAGCAGTAATCATTCATTCATTCATTTTCTTTTCGGCTTAGTCCCTTTATTAATCTGGGGTCGCCACAGCAGAATGAACCGCCAACTTATCCAGCACATGTTTTACGCAGCGGATGCCCTTCCAGCTGCAACCCATCACTGGGAAACACTCATTCACACACATACACTAAAGACAATTTTAGCTTACCCAATTTACCTATAGCACGTCTATGGACTTGCGGGGGAAACCGGAGCACCCGAAGGAAACCCACGTCAACACGAGGAGAACATGCAAACTTCACACAGAAATGCCAATTGACACAGCCGAGGCTTGAACCAGCGACCTTCCTGCTGTGAGGCGACAGCACTACCTACTGCGCCACCGCGTCACCCCAGAGCAGTAATCATTTTAGTTTTTAATTTTAATCATTTTAATTTTAGAAACAGTGGTATTTTTATCCAAGGTTATCATGTCGTCAGAATCTCATACCGGCCCATGCCTAATTTACCCACCCTCATGTCATTGTAAACAACTGAGAATGCGGTTTTATTTTGAAACACAAATTAAGATCTTTAGGAAAAGTATCTAGATAAGTATATTCACTTGGTGCACAAAAGCACTTCTAGAAATCAAATTCTTACTTATGTCTTCTAAAAAAATGTAGCTAGAGTATAGGATGAAGCACACAGAAGCTTTGATGCAGACCCACCAATGAGTTTGACTGCATGTTTGCTGATCAGCTATATGCTACCAAGTCAACATCTTATCTGATAAGCCTATTGAAAGGACCATGTAAATTTTTTTTGGTTGAAATAACCAATGACCACCAGTATCATATTTTGTGTTTAAATAATTCCAGCTCTTTCGAAAAAAAAACAAAAAAACATTAACATCCGGAAAGTTTAACTAGTGACATAAACCATCTCGTGTGACCTACAGCCTTGATTTTTTAGTTAAAATAAATAAGACACTTAAGCATTTTTTTGACTGCACAGAGCAGCATTAGAACAGAACCAAGATGCTCTTCTCTCATCTGCAATTGTTACAGCAGTTTCCTTTCGCATTAATGGCTTTCAGCGTTAGGCTCTGCTTCATACTATACCAAGTAAGTTTTCAATACTTTAGTTCAACCCGAAACATGATTTCTGTAGGCGTCATGTAATGAAGACTACAACTCCCAAGATTCCACACTTAGTTGTGACATCAAACTACGCATTTGTTTGTTGTTAATATATGCTCTAGTGGCAAAAATCAAATAGTGCACTTAAGCAACCATCTCTCAAAAAGAATTGATTTATGTAGATCTATAATTTAGGAAATTAACCATGGAAACTTTAATGTAATTTAGCTTGGTATATTTACCTTCGACCCACAGCTCTCGATGATAATTGGCTTTTGGCCCTTTAAACAAAATTTTGGGCACCCATGATATAGATCTTTTCAAACATTCAGAAGCATCAGTGTTTTGGGTAAGCAAATTTCCAATTTCTCAGATTTTATAAAAAAATTTAATTAATTTTTGTTCCCAAAAAAACTCCTCTTACAGATTTTGAAAGAAAGGCGATGAATAACTCTTTAATATTCATGTTATGATAACAGCACGGCACATAGGCCAAGGGGAGTGCACTTACGTGGAGGTTTTCTCTGTTTCTTCTGTAAACAGGACTTGACGTATCGCTCCAGCTCACGCAAAGTGGAAGGTTTCAGCGTCTCAAAATCTATTTCGATTTCATCAGGGTTGGAATCACGCAGCGAAGGCTCTCTGGACTGAATGATGTGGACCACCCGACCCAGCTTCTCTCCAGGCAGTCGATTAATGTCGAGGCTCAGTTGCCGTTTCTCATCGTACGTCATGGGGAGCGACATCTCCTCGTCAGACTCATAGCCTGGCCCTCTGCCACCCTTCTTTGGTTGCCTGAGAAAAGTTAAGCACACAACAGAAACATTTCAGACTTCAACTGATCATTTCCCATTCAGTCCACTGAAATAAGACCAGAGCAGCACAAAAGCAGCAAACCTGTTTCCTGGAACAGTGCTGTTAGCCTTTCTGGTGGGACCCTTTTTCTGCTGGGCTGGTTTCGTTGGCTGTCCCGGCTTGGCTTTTTCCTCTGGCTTGGATTTGTTGTGCTTGTTCTCTTTCTTTTTCTTATCTTTTTCTTTCTTCTCTTTCTTTTTCTTTGGTTTACTTACAGGGGCCTGAGAAAGAGCAGCTAGCTGTTCGTGGACGGCTTTCAGCTGGGGAGAGCCAAGAAGGGGGAGTTAGTGATCTGCTTTCAGCCAGAAAAAGCAGCAATTATTGAACATGGCATTAATATTTGTTCTTCGAAGGGAACTAATGACTTCATTTATTTTGAATGTCCAGTGCCAAAGAATCAAACAGATGCATAACTAACAATAATAATAGAAAAATATACACTTTTCCAAATTTTAACAATGGACAAGCAAAAATCATACATGTCTGGTGTTGCGATTGCAAAACAGAGTACATGTAAAGGAAAACAGAATGAAAGGAATAACAACAGACAAAAGAACAACAGAGGCAATTCTACCCTTTACCACTAGAGGTGAAATGGTTCTATTAATAAAATATTACATTTTATAGTTATTAAAACATTTTAAAAAGTTATCAATCCTACAAAGACATTCCTTGTAAATACAGGTCACATTTAACATACTTTATAAGGCATAAATATGGATAAAGGGCAGTCATAACCTCCATTGGTTTTTTCTGGAACTAGCAAAAGTTTGTCTAAATGCAAAGCAAGCCAACATGAACAGAGAAAATTCACATACACACAATTACTTTAATCTATTCATTCCCAAAACTTCCAGCACTTCCATCCTAAACACACACAGCTGGGTTCCCAACACCACCCAATAAAGTCAATATTTTTATTGCTGCTTTTAACCCTCTACCGCTGATCTCACTAACCATATCATGCTCTTGACCATCTAATACAAAGAATGAAGACAACTACAGCTAATACACAATGTTCATAGGCAGGGACAGGGAAATGTGAAATCACCTGATTATTCTTGGTGCACCCGTTTTTTATCCCCTTTCTGCTACCAATGGGGTGCTCCAAAGAGATACACTGGTAAAAAAAATGGCAAGGGAAGAAAATGTGATATAGAGCTCCAATAAGACAGAAACAAAACAACATAAATGATACTACATCTACATTCAGGCATTTTGAGATTAAAATGCAAACCAATATATGCAGCTGGTCGCGGTAGAGGGCTAAAAAAACAGCTCTTTGTACAAGTGCACAAATTGAAGGCAAAAAGGTGCTGCTGTAAAAGTGGAAGCCCTTCCAGGTTGTTTAGAGAACAAGCATTGATTAAGAATGGCATGTGTGTGTGTGTGGTGTAAAAAGGTTGTGACATATCATGTGGACTGAGAACATCTCTGAGCCTGGAGAGAATAAGGGAACTTGGTCCTTGTTTTGAAACCCACCTGTTCCGCACCCACCTGTTCCTGCAGCTCGGCAAGCCGGGTGGCCCTCTCCTCCTCAGAATCGGAGCTGTCAGAGGTGGAGGAGTCGCCACTGCTCTCACTGCTGACAGTACTTTTACTGACCACACCGGCCCCGCCTACACCGCCTGCCCCAGGAACCTCTACTGGCTCATCAGGCATCTTTGCAAAACGCATTTCAAACACATCCTGGAAAGAAAGACAAGCAAAATGTCACTATATTCTAAAAACATGTTTTTGATTTAAACAAAGCGAATGTACTTGCCAAATGGAGGGGGGAGGGGGGCAACTACAACTCACCTGCAGTTTTCTGGCCATAGCAACTACCTCATGATCAGGCGGGTTGTACTTGTAACAATTTGAGAACATTAATCGCACATCTGCAGCAAAAGTCTGAGCGTCTTGGTACTCTCGACTGTCCATTTTTTTCTGCAAGGAGGCAAGAAAATATATTTGTATATTACCTTGTAAAAGTGAAGGCATTATAACAGTTAAGTGTGCAAACTCAACATACTTTCACTGTGCTTAAGTCCATGGGGTGTTTGATTATATCATGGTAGTCATGTAGCTCAAGAGCCTCTGCATCAACAGGCTTGTAAAAGGGCCAAGCGTATGCGGCGTGTTTTTTTGACAGCATTTCTTTAAGGATGACATCGCAGTACTTAAGCTGTTCTGAAAGTCTGCCCTTTTTGCCACCATGCACGCCTGGTTCACCATCCTCAAAATCCTTTTTAGGTGGTTTAATTGGGCGACCGGTGCTCTCTCGCCGGGCTGCCACCTTGCTCTGCTTGCCTTCTAAAATTGGGATGGGCGATTGGCTCCTGCTCGCGGTGATAGCAGAGGTAGTAGGGGTGGTTGTGTCTGCTTTTCTCTTTACCCCTTTCTTCTAGGAAAAACAACAAACCACAAATGGGGAAACACAAAGCCGGTGGTGAGGCAATGACACTGAATATATCATGTGACGTTCTGAGAGGTCATGCGGCTTACTTTAACCGTGGGTTGTGATGGAGGCATGCTGGGTATCACAGCGGCAGCAGGTGTGTTCTGTACAGCTGGTATGCTAGGGGTGACAGCGGGCACTGGAGCTGGAGATACGACGGCTGTCTGTGAACTTGGCGATGTGGCACCAGGAAAAACTGATGTGGGTGAGCCAGTGGAGACGGCTCCATCTTGCTGACCTGCATTTAAATAATTAGGAGGAAAATAATATTCTTATTATGCATGAAGATAGGATGGTATGATTAATTCATCATTCAGCTGATTTCAATTTTACCAGGCCCTGCTGGTTTGCGCCCTTTGCCCTTCGGGGCAGGTGGAAGCAGCTCAACCTCCTCCTGGGGCATGAGGGCCACTTTCTGAAGGAAGATCTTCTCTAACGCTTGTGCCATCAACACAATATCATCCGTTGGCTAGGAAAACAAATAAAAAAAAAGATTAATTGTCTAAGCTTCCTCTGTCCCAAATCTGTGTTTTAAACTAGTCTGTGCCAAGTCATACCTTGTTGTAAATATAACAGTTTGTGAACATTGTGTTGAAGTCCTGCATACACTCGCTTGCACTGTAGTAGTAAACGCTCTCCAGTCTTTTCTTAATGGTGCCCATATCCATTGGGTTCTTTATGATCTTGTGATAGTCCTAGACAAAAAAAGTAAAGTCTTTCAACAAACCAAAGTTTTATCCTCAACTAACCAAATTAACTACAAGGATCATCTATCTGACCCTCTTCCCCATATCACAACTCTGAAGAGGTCATAAAAATAAAATAAAAAAATAAAAAAATAAAAAACACACAACAACAAGCTATAATTTACTCAAACTTGCAAGATATAAACTCAAATATTACAAGATACAAAAGATGTCAACTCACAATTGAAAATTTATAAATGTCATGTTCTCACAAGATAAACTGTGAGATGTACATTTGCAATCATGAGAAAGTCAGAACTGTTTGATTAAAAAGCCAGAATTACCTAATTTTTTAACAGCAAAATACAGGCTTCCATATTAAAAAAAGACTAGTTTAAAACTTGGTCAAAATGATGGATGCTAAAACAGTTATATTATATCTAACACAGATTTACTTACCGGAAGGCCAAGCTTAACAGCATCAACTGGCTGGTAAAATGGCCATGCAAACTGGTGCTTCCACAGTGTCTTGACAACAACATTTTGCATGTACTGCAATTGGTTAGTCTTGCGGCCAGGTTTGGTAGGGTTGATCACCTCAGGAGGAGGAGGGTTTGCGGCTGCAGGAGGTTCTGGGGTTGCTGAAGTGACAGCTGACATTTTGGTGAAGTGGGGGAAAACAGCTTAATGGGGAAGGGTTTTTTATTCTGCACAAGCAGACCTATTTTCAGGGTGCCTTCTCTTTATAATTTTCTGATTCTCTGTTTTTTCAGCTCTTCAGTCATCTGAGAGGGACCATATCCCATTGCAGGACCCGACCTTCAACCTCTAAAAAAAAAAAAAAAACATATACATGAGTCATAACATGCTTCAGAATAAAAATGTATCTACACATTTAAAAGTATGATGCAATTAAAACGGAAAAAAGTAGTGATGCTTTATGACAGAATAATTATTAATCAAAAAATAAAAGTAGAGCAGCGAGCAACCAATTATAAGAAAGTGGCAGGGAATAGGCAAGCTAAACTACTGGAGAAGAATGGCCTGTTATTTAAAAATCATGACATATAAAATTTCATACACACGCAAACACACATCCATACATAGACAGTAGTCAACTTTTGAAATTGACCAAAAAGCTTTTCAAAATTGTCCTAAGATAAGAATGGGTGTTCAATAGCTTTAGACAAGTTTGATGAAAGATTTGAATTCCTTTAAATGATGACTTCTGTATATAGAGTGCATTTTGAATGAAAATGTAAAAAAAATTGCTGGATCTAAGAAATAGTCACTTACACAAATCAAGCCCATGCATGAAACTAAAATATTAACACATTAAGACTCTGTAAATCTGAGTTGGAAACCCACATAATGATGTTTTTCAGTAGTTGATATCAAAACCATATTTTTTAATTCTTTCCTGTATTATTTATTTAATAATATTTATGTCATGATATGATTTCTTCTAAGCCAAGTCAACATGACTGACTTCTGTGAAACACAAAAACAGACAAAATGACAATCTCAGTCACTATTCACTTACAGAACACAAATGAACAATTAAATAGGGACTGAGACTTTTTTTAAACAGACAGTATGGTTTGGAACACCTCAGATACAAGTCAAAATGATTACAAGTACGCTTTTAAACACACTTTCACTGGTTTATGCACGTGTGTAGCTGTTTGGGAAAACAAACAGCAGCAGTCGCAGCATTACCGCGTAAACAATCACTGCCTCACTGAACTAGGTCCACTCCTTAGTTAGTTTCCAACAAAAAAACAAATGTCTCCGTTCAAAACATATTTATGAAACAATATGAAAAACTCGGGTTTGCTACAAGCTACAGTATGAATATCAAGATAGAAGGCTGAAATAAATTTAATTATCTGTGCTGCGACTGCACACACATACCGCGACCAGATTGGTAATTAATCCAGATTTAGTTATTTTTAACAAAGCCTTTAAATTCATCCAGATCACATATTTAGCCCTCCACCAGCCTATGTTTGAAATTTTAATTCACCTATAATGTGATGGGGAAATAGGCGCCAAGAACTGAGCAACTGATTAGCTTTAGCACACAGTCAATCACTCACATTAAGATGGCGCGCTGCTAACAGAGTTAGCATCCACGCTTAGCATTTCAACACCTTCCCGAGCCTCTTTTTATTGACTCACGTCAATCTATCATACACATAGATACGCTGTGGTCAAATAAAGGTTCAGATAACGGCCTGGTGTGTAAACGAGTGAGCTTAGTCATGTTATTTCAGCGAGGCTTTGTTACATTGCCGCTTTGTTGAAAACAACTAGCCACTGGCTAACGGCTTCTCCTGTGATTCACTGATTGAACGCAGGCCCTATCGAAATACAGGCACGAAATGCGAATTATTATCCTATAAGATGTTGTTCAAACAAAAATGCAGGAGATTACTCACTCGGAGGCTTCAGGAAAGGAGTTAACGTGTGGCAATCCCAGTGGCTCGTCGCTTGTTTGGAGGCTGGGCAGGAGCACAGAGATGAGGTACGCGAAGTGCTGTGCGCATGCGCATTGGCTATGGAGCTAATAATACGCCAAAACAATCTGAATTTGAATTGTGTTAATTTGAATTATTGACAATTGTATTTTAATAAATATTTTTTTTTATATGCCGTTAAAAATGGTTTTGAATTTTAATTTCTTATTTTGAATTTTAATTTCATAATTTGAATATTGAGCATCTGAAATTTAAGACAACTGCATTTTTCAAGGCTCATTTTTTTATAGGCGTATTTTCAAACTTCAGATTTTTTTGTGTTCTGAATTCATAGACTGCAGATATCCAGTTTGTAAAAATACAGTTTCAAGTTTTCAAGATGAAAAAATACAGAACATGAAATTCAATATCCTAAAATTCAAAACCAGAAATTCAGATCGTGAAATTCAGATTTAGCAGAAAGTAGGTCAGGGGTGTTCAACAGGGAAGAGTAGACGATCACCAAAAGGTCAAACTAAGCATTTTGGCCAATCACTGAGCTGCGTGAGTTTACAGGCGTATGTGAGGCTTAGGAGGACACAATTCTTTTGCAAACTGACTATCAGGGTCAGCTATTTTCAGCAGTTTGTGTAATAAATATATACATGCTTCAGTGAACCAAATTCATATATTTAATTCAATTACATCTCATTGGTTAATCAAACTTAATTATGTTTTTAGTGGTTTGGGGGATAAAGAGCTGATTCTGACCTATACTGTAACCTCTGATGGGTTATTTCAACAGGCACAGGACTCTTACATCTTCACCAAAGTCACATTTAAGGACTTTTCAAGCTCTTTCCAGGTGCATATTCAAACTGTCCCAGCATTGTACAACTGTGGTAAATGACATATTTGCATGCACACACTTTTTAATCAAATTATATAAGATGCTATTTGTTACAATACTCTATAGTAGAGCATAGCCTACAGTATAGTATTTTAAGGAACATTTTAATTATATGTTTGCCCAAAGCCCATTATCAACACTGAAATGCTGCCTCTTTTAAATATCATCTATTCACATCTTAGATGTCAAATTTAACCTTACATTTATATTTATTTAAATGATCTGATTTTTCCATATATATCAAAATATTACATTATTTTTGGCTAAAATACATTGAAACCATAATGTCCAATAGGTGGCGCCAAATCTCTCTCTCTTTGTCCCTAAATTGTTCATTCAGATTCGTTCGAGTCGGCTCATTTATAAATGAATTAAGTGACTCACTATGAATGACTCGCTCAGAGATTTCTTGTTAACCTCATTTGTTAAGTGCTTAAAACTTATCTTAAGAGGTGTTAAAAAGTCTATATTGTTGTGAATAAAGTACAGGGAAAGCCACTTGATGAGTTTTCAACATAATGTTTGTTTTATGTAACCCGAAACCGAAAGCAGCCTTCCCCATACTTAAAGGGTCACGAAACCCCCTGTCTCAGCAGGGTGTTTTCACAACTCTGTTTTGAAAAAAGTCAGGAAAGTTGGGCGTGTCCAGCTCTGGGAGTGTGGGAGTGTCGGGGGAGGGAAAGAGGATAAGATTTTGCATAGAAGGGACGCGCTAAGTTTGACAGGAAAAACAAACACACAGAGGCTGATTTGTTACGGCGAATAAGAGAAAAAAATCCTCCGCATTTCTCTGTAACTTATGTACTCGGTAGGTAGCGTCAGAAAGCCGTGTGTGTATAGACTATCCTGTCACAAAATGCGGCGAAAATCCTGCACGACGGAAATAGTTTGTGTTTACATGTTTACACTCGGAGAGCAGCATTTAAACAAAGGGCACTGCACTGCAAACACTTACCAAATCTGTAGACAGACAATCAAACTGGAGCTGTGTCTTTTTATTAAAAGAAGACGAGCGGCAAATCAGGATTTCACCATTTCCAGATGAGAAAAAGCTCTCGGGTAAAAATGTTCCTTACAAACGCGTTTCTGTCGCGTGTCGCGTGCACTGTAATCCACACGTGAGTCCAGCTGCTCTCCCATAAAGGGAAAATGAAAACAAAACCTTCGTTGCAACACACTAATAACACATACGACTCTTGTCTTGAAATTCTTGTACTTTCACTTGTTTTGGCAACACAACGTGGCGTCTCTCTGCCGTGGTAAACAGTCTCCGGAGCTATCATGCATATTAATGAAGTTTCGCGTCATACACAATAGAGCGCGCTGATTGGTTTGAAGCACGTCTTCTCATGAATTAATACTGCGCACTCAGATACGTCAGAACGCCCTAGAAAAGACAGACAGCCACTGTACTGCTGGATTTACACCTAAGTATCTCATGGCCGTGACGTAGCTTCAAAATTTCGTTTCAAACCGGAAGAACGAATTTGCTCAAAATAACGCAAAAACAACCAATTTTCACTTTTTAGTGCAATATATGTGTCCTAATAGTGTTTATAGCAGCGTGGGACACATATATGACTGTCAACAGCTCAAAAAATGTGTTTTGGTGTTTCGTGACCCTTTAAAGCTGATCATCCTTTCTGTGCACTTACACTTGAGGCTGCTTTAATAAATGTGTTTATAGTTTTCAACTTTAAGCCAGTGGTCATGAGCAACAACATCCACACATTTGTTCCCCCGCTATTAAAAATACATTTGAGTTTAATTTTACATTAGGCGATATGTAGATGAAAAAAACACCTATTTTTACCTATTTCCAGACCCCCCCCAAACCCACCACCCCCGTAATTCGCTGTTCAATATTCAAGTTATGAAATTCAAATTCAAAATAAGTAATTAAAATTCTAAACAATTTTTAACAGCATATAAAAATTTAGATTTATAAAATTACACTTTTCAATAATTCAATTTACACAATTCAAATTCAGATTGTTTTGGCATATTATTAGCTCCATAATAGGCGCGCTTGTCCAGCGCCGAACCATCTGCTGTTCAGCATTAAACCAGAAGTTCTCAATCTTGTAGATGCCCAGACCCCGTCATCGTGCTCATGGAGGGAACCCCATTCTAAACATAAAGGCCCAGTTTCACAAACAGGGCTTAGCTTAAGCCAGGACTAGACCTTAGTTAAATTAGGATATTTAAGCCACATTTATAAAAACAACCTTAGAAAAATACATTACTGGTGTGTACCTGTAGACAAAAAATGACACTGACATATTTTAAGACATCTCACTGCAAGTTATTTTCAGTTGAAACAGCTCAAACATGCAATTTAAGCCATGACTAGCCTTAAACCTTGTTTGTGAAACCAGGGGAAAGTGTATTTATATAAGTATATTTTATATTGAGAACAACATTATGGATGATATTAAATAATGATTAAATATATAAAATCCGAGCGTTATTAGCAATACAATTAAGGGCATGCAGTACATGAATAGAATAATTTGTGAAAATTAAATTAATCATCTATTCATTCATTCATTCATTTTCTTTTCGGCTTAGTCCCTTTATTTATCTGGGGGGCGCCACAGCGGAATGAACCACCTTAAATTAATCAATTAAAACAAATTAATAAAATTACAAGTTCGTATAATTCCATATTTTGGAAGGAGCATGTTTTCATATAATCCACATATAATTTGTTAGTCGCATACACATAATAAAGGAAAAAGAAAGAGGTCGACTTAAAATAATCAAACAATAATTACATTCATTTTGTCCTGTAATATAATGTGATGATATACACAATATGTACAAAAGCTATCAAAAGCTAACAATTTATGAACAAAATAAGAATAAGTACACCATTAAGTTACACTTTAAACGTAAATAAAATGTCTCTTTTTTCTGGGAGTGTAGGTAAATTTTTTATTATAGGCTAATAACATTTGTTATGATAAAATGACTTAAAATTGTAATTAAATAATTGTTAGAAAAACATCAAAGAGCGTCTAGAGAAAATGTAATAACAGATGCTGCCACATGGTGACCGGTGTTGAGTCGATACCACTCGGCTTTTGAAAAAATGTCCCTCTTGATCCGCCGTTAAGTTTTGCGCGTGCGCAGTGGTTGTCACTGCCACATTACCGCCTGAGCCTGCGGTAGAGAGGCGCTCATCCACCATCGTATTTAGCTCGATCACTAGCTCATTACACGATCAAAACAGCCCGTCTTGCGATTCATGAATAAATCTCTATTCAAACCAAGCAGTGGACTCATCCAAAAAGTCGAAAGCAACTCTTATTGTTCGCTTAACAGCCGCCGGTGAGTGATTTTACTCGCTGCTTTTGTTGTCTGAATGTATGGAAAAAGACAGTGAGGCATGTGTGCGGAGAAAACCCATCCATTAATCTGTACTTCAATTATTTTACGAGGGAAGGGACGGAGGACCTAATCGATTGCGGTAAAACCACGAGTTTGTAAACTAAGATGTGTAAATGTGGGTGTATTTCAAGGGTTGCAGGTGGTCCATGGTTGCTCTGAGGCCCTGAGTCTCTCAGATAGCCTAGCAGCTAACATTAATGCTGTTTTCATAGATCTACCTCTGACACAGACACGAGCTCTGGAAAATATGCCTGCATTTTAGTGTTGGTGCTTATCCAGGTGATTTTAAACTTGTTTCATTTGCAAACAAACATGTCATCGATCAACCATTATTTTATTGAACTCTTGTTCTAGTTTGGTCATTTTCTAGTCTGCCTGTTTTCTTAATTGATCGTATACTAATAGCAGATCATTTGTTCAGGTTGCTTATATAAATTGTGCAAAGTTGTGTTTGCACGTGCTTGTGTATGCACACGTCCTTCCAGAATCATCATTCGAATCACAAATTCACCATTTTTAAATGGAAAAACGAAACATTTTAGTTTATACTAATCTATTAATCATATATGTTTGCATACTCCTGGTGCTCTATATGGAATGTTGCCATTTCTAGCAGCAATTCCTCAATAATCATGTACAGCTGTGATCTTAAAGTGATGTTTCTAATGCAAAAGATTAACAATTTAATACAGGAAATGAGATTAGGATCAAATCCAGACTTTTCAAATGTTAATGAGATATTTCACACACACAAAAAATGAATTCTCCCATTGTTTACTCATCCTCCACTCAATTCAAACCTGCTTGTCTTTCTTCTGTTGAACAAAAAATATGATATTTAGAAAAGCAGTACCCATTGATTTCCATAGTATTTTTGTTTCATCTGAGGATGTCAGTGGTTGCTTTTTCCCCTGCAGTCTGTAAAATATCTGAATGATAAAATATTCTGTTGAACAGAAGAAAGAAATTTAGAACCACTAGGTGTTTTTGGGAAGTGATGAGCTTATTTTTGTTTTTGGGTTAACTCTGTTTAATATCACACATACAATGCAATGCATACAATTTTGGGAAACCACAATATTTGAAGCACTCGGACAAAATTACCTATGTATGGGACAAAAGGATATGACACTAAGCATGCTAAAGAAGCCAACATGAGCTCATTAGTTTTACCTGTAGGCCTGTATAAAATGTTTTTAAACTTATAACGGGATTCTTGAGCGAGTTACAAATGTTGATTTGAATGGTTGATGATTGAAACATCTAATTCCTCAATTTGTGTCATTTGAATTAAGACTAAAATCAAAATTCAACTGTTTAGTGAGAACTCCACTGCATCACAACCCCTCCCCCTTTCTTGCTTTATTTTAGAATAAAGACTTCTGCTAAATGAATACATGTAAAACCTCATAAACGCTCATTAGTACTTCTCCTTTTGCCAGTCAGATTGACGTTGAACTTGCTTCTGTAAACCCATTTTCTCCAACTTGGTCGCCATGGCAACTGAGGAGAAGAAACCAGACACAGAGGCTACTAAAACACAGCCGGCATCAGCTGCCTCCGCCAGCCAGAGTAAGGTAAAGAAAAAAAACACTGCTGGAAACGCCCGTCTGTGACTAGTTTTCTGCTTGCTTTTGGGTATTTTTCATATTGTCCTTCGGATATACTGTGGTAAAAATGGTATTGCAGCCTTTTTACACATCTAAATTTTATATGATCTCTGACAATGTCCATGTTGATGTGTATTCTGCTCTATCTCAGTCAGCACCTGTCAAGCCAAACTACACCTTGAAGTTCACATTGGCTGGGCATACAAAAGCAGTTTCTTCAGTCAAGTTCAGTCCAAGTGGGGAGTGGCTCGCCAGCTCATGTAAGTACTTGTATTAATACAGCACTTGTACTAATATAAACTAATTATAGCATATAGAACAAAGGTTTTTGTTAAACGCCATTCTCACAAAAGCTGTTTATGAAATGTATTTCTATATAGTTCTCTAATACTGGTTAATTATGAAGGTAAATAAAATATTATATTTATATATACAAATACATTCATGCATATAATGAAACGCATGCATATACACTCAATGGCCACTTTATTAGGTACACCTGTCCAACTGCTCGTTAGTGCCAATTTCTAATCAGTCGGTCACATGACGGCAACTCAATGCATGTAGACATGGTCAAGACAATCTAATGCAGTTCAAATCGAGCATCAGAATGGGGAAGTAAGGTGATTTAAGTGACTTTGAACGTGGCATGGTTGTTGGTGCCAGACGGGCTGGTCTGAGTATTTCAGAAACTGCTGATCTACGGGGATTTTCACGCACAACCATCTCTAGGGTTTACAGAGAGTGGTCAGTAAAAGAGAAAATATCTAATGAGCGACAGTTTTGTGGGTGCAAATACCTTGTTGATGTCAGAGGAGAATGGCCAGACTGGTTTGAGCTGATAGAAAGGCAACAGTAGCTCAAATATCCACTCGTTACAACCGAGGTATGCTGAAGTCTCGGTAGTCTCTGAATGCACAACACGTCCAACCTTAAGGCGGATGGGCTACAGCAGCAGAAGACCACACCGTGTGCCACTCCTGTCAGCAAGAACAGGAAACTGAGGCTACAATTCGCACAGGCACACCAAAACTGGACGATAGAAGATTGGAAAAACGTTGCCTGGTCTGATGAGTTTCGATTTCTGCTGTGACATTCTGATGGTAGGGTCAGAATTTGGCATCAACAACATGAAAGCATGGATCCATCCTGCCTTGTATCAACAGTTTAGGCTGGTGATGGTGGTGTAATGGTGTGGGGGATATTTTCTTGGCACACTTTGGGTCCATTAGTACCAATTGAGCATCGTGTCACCGCCACAGCCCACCTAAGTATTGTTTCTGACCATGTCTCTCCCTTAATGACTACAGTGTATCCATCTTCTGATGGCTATTTCCAGCAGGATAACGCACCATGTCATGAAGTGTGAATCATCTCAGACTGGTTTCTTGAACATGACAATGAGTTCACTGTACTCAAATGGCCTCCACAGTCACCAGAAATCAATCCAAAAGAGCACCTTTGGGATGTGGTGGAACGGGAGATTGGCATCATGGATGTGCAGCTTACAAGTCTGCAGCAACTGCATGATGCTATCATGTCAATATGGGCCAAAATCTCAGGAATATTTTCAGTACCTTGTTGAGTCTATGCCACAAAGCATTAAGGCTATACTAAAGGCATAACGGGGTCCTACCCGGTGTACCTAATAAAGTGGCCATTTAGTTTAAGTACACATGTACATTTTTATTGATGAAATAAAATGCAATCTTTTTTTATAACTATTTGAACATTTTTATTTTTTTAAGTCACAGTATAGGGCAGGGATGTCAAACTCAATTCCTGGAGGGCCGCAGCCAGCAATTGCTCCATGTTTTAAATTTCTGTTTAGAGAGGTCATGTTTTGATCCTGGATTGGTCTCACGCAGTCAAGTGATGCGATTTCGCAGGTCAGAGCGAAACCTCAGCGAAATGCAAAACTTGACACATGACCCTGTGTTCCCGGTCTGACGCATTCGCGTGCGTATGAATGGAAGTCTATGGGGAGAAAGGTCCAGTGTGACCACAGCTTTAGTGTGTTGAAGCAGGGTTGGAACTAAACTGTGCAGGGCTGCAGCCCTCCAAGAATTGAGTTTGACATCCCTGGTATAGGGCTTCAAAAACGTAGCTGTTTTGTCATTTTCAACTTAAATATTATTAGTTTAAATCTTACAGAAAATGAAAAGTATCACATTTTTATACAACTGTTATTTAAGGCTTTAATTCTACAAATCCAGATAAAAACATTGCTGTTCATAGTCAAATTGTCTTTTCATCAGTCTGTGAGATTTCCAGTGTACAATATTATTGTTTCTGGCCTGGGTTTAGTTTACTTAAGGCTAGTAGCTTTTTATTTTATTATTTATTTACATTTTACCTGCTTATTTAACTTGCTTTTATGTGAATCAATGTCTGTCATTTTGCAATGTAATTATTGTTGATTAACATACTTGTTGCAATATTTCAGTTCTAAACTTGTTGCAATATTTCAGTTCTAAACTATGAACATGCACACCACTCCCATTAATTCACTGCGGAAACTGAAAGTTAAAATGGATGGTGCCTTCATGCCTCTGTTGCTGCATTGTCGATGCATATTCTTTCAGAGGCTGTGAGAGCTGAATGCACTTATGAGTCATATCACCCTGATATCATCTCAGACTATAAACATGCAGCTTTTCCGAGAATACGCAGAATATTACTGGATTGCAATCTTTTTCAGCAGGATAATCGAAGTCATTTTAAGATTTGAGTTTATTTTTGATTTTTTTAAACATTTATTTAGATTTGTTTAATTATTAGCTTTAACTGATCTCATTAACCACCCTTATGGAAATCCTAGTGATGATGTTGTCTTTTTTCTTTCTCTCTCTCATCCAGCTGCTGATAAGCTGATCAAAATATGGGGTGCATATGATGGCAAGTTTGAGAAGACGATATCTGGACACAAACTTGTGAGTTCCTTGTGTGGTTTGTTGGTATTTCTGTCATCATTGTTTCACTTCCACTGTGTTATCTTTATTTGCTATTATTTGTTAGCCTTATTTTATTTTCATTTGAACTTTGTCTGTACAGAATTGAAAGTGCTCTATAAATATAGTTGAGTTCCTCAAAAGGTCTGGCTTCTCAGTGATGTTTTACTGTACCAGATTGCTGTTATGAACTGCATTTCTTTCTCCTGCAGGGCATCTCAGATGTAGCCTGGTCTTCAGACTCCAACCTCCTGGTCTCAGCTTCTGATGACAAGACCCTGAAGATCTGGGATGTGAGCTCTGTAAGTCAATGCAAAACTGAACATTCGAAAGTAAATATAAAGACTAAACTGTTGAAAGCAAGCAGAGTGTGCATACTGATGCTATGTGTATTCAGTTATTTTCTACTAGATCAGTATAATTTTATCATCAGTTTCATTTTGTTTTGTTGTTGTTTTTGTCATCACCAGGGGAAGTGTTTAAAGACGCTGAAGGGACACAGCAATTATGTATTTTGCTGTAACTTCAACCCCCAGTCCAACCTCATCGTATCTGGATCTGTAAGTTTGTTCATTTTACAGTTTACTTAATTCAGGCATATATAAATATTAGAGGTGTAAATCCCTGGGCTTACTGCTTATGGTGTTCTGCTTCATTTCACGCATAACTTATAAAGTATGTTCAACCGTGGATTGGCAAGTTTGACACGTGCACCAAGTGTTCTCATTCTGTTTTTACATCTATTCATTTGCATTTGGCTAAAATATATAATAGTGTTTATAAAAGCTTTAAGCATCTTCCTGCGTTTACACAGACAGATACAGATATTAAAATATCCATCTCAGTAATTATATCCTTATAAGCACAGTAAGTTATGCCTGTGAAAAGTAAATGCAAACTGTTGAGAGAGAAAATGCATGGGTATCAGTATATTGGGTTCATGCATTGTGTCTTAAATTGACTGCAGCTCTTAATCAAATAACAAAAGTCAAATTACCCACTGTCTGTAAGGTCTCATTTGTAGTGCTACTTCACATTTTTTATTTTTGTACTTAAATGCTTTACTTCATTTAATTAGTTTTTTTATGTTCAATTATATTTATTTGTCCTATATACTAAATGTTTAGGTTAACTTTATGATAATTGCACTTTTTGTTTGGAAAAAAAATATCTTAGGAGATTTGAAGACTTTTTTTTAGGTGCTTTTCTACTGCACTGTTCAGGGGTGTGTTTCCCAAACACGACATAACTAGTGGCTGAACTATCAGTACGACGCATTGTTTGGGAAATGATCGATGTAGTGACCAGTGTTTCCCCAAAACCGTAGTTTCTCTGTCACAGATCCATCGTTTGAACCTTGTTAGTTATAACTAGGCCCAAACGGAATCCACAGATTTTTAGCCCATCGTTGATTATTTATTTGTGTGAATTTATATTAATTCAGTTTTTACATTAATTTCAGAAATATTATTAACTAATATAAAAATGTTCTTATGATATATTTACAATACAGTTTGTAAAGTAATATTTTCTGTCTTGTAGTAGATATATTATATAACCAGAGATGGGAAGTAACGAAGTACAAATACTTCGTTACTGTACTTAAGTAGTTTTTTCGGGTATCAGTACTTTACTCCACTACTAATTTTTTTGACTACTTTTTACTTTTACTTCTTACATTTTTACACAAATATCTGTACTTTCTACTTCTTACATTTTTGAAACCACAGTCGTTACTTTCGTTTTTATGTGTTTGGTGGCGCGATCTATATTATTTCTTGTCATTGCGCAATAATATGAGCGCATTTCTGATGCAGTCAGTCTGTTTTCCTCATTGCGCGCCTGCGTGCTGTAGCGCGCGGCTTCTTCAAGGCTATCGCACACCGTACATGGCCTAGTTCATGAGGATTACTATGAGAAAGGCTAGGATTACTACGCAGTGTCAGAGGGAAACGGCGAATTTAACATGACTGATGCTGCCCTGTTTACACGGTAATAAGACAACTTTTGCTCGATCGGATCACAGGTAAACGAGACACATTTCTGTTAAAAACATGCTGTTTAAATGCTTACGCCTTTTTTTCCACTTCCGATCATACTGCATAAGCTTTCTCTGGTCTTTCAATCTAATACCGCGAAAAATAGTGCTTTTTTTGTAAAACAATCAAATACTTAATAAAAAAAATGTATGCATTGCGGTTTATTTCCTTTATTTCTGATGAGTTCATATTTCCTAATACAGAATTTATGCTGTTTTTCAGGTTTTATTGACTATATGATTTTACATAGGCCTATACTGTTGTCTTCAATTAATAATTTTTAACAAATATTTTACAACAACAAAGGTAGTTATACTGGGCAATTTATGTGTATGTTACCTGTCTTACCTGTGTATGTTGCTTTTAGCATAGAATAAATGTAGGCTATTACAGTTTTTCTCAGTCACTAGTACATTTCTCAGATCAGAACTGAAATTTGTAAAACAGTAGGCCTGTGTATTTCTCAAAACAACACGTATAATTAGCAAAACACCATGGATTACCTGCAAAAGCCAGTCTCCTGCTCAAAATCCTTCAGTTCATCTCTCAAAACTAAATTTCTGTGTCAGTGAACATGTCAGTGGTGCAGAATGACATGTCCTTGTGTCATTGTATATGAATAAGACTCAAATTACTTAGTCATGTTATCAGTATCAGTGTACTCTGGAGGGCTGTTCTGGTGTAAACTATGGCAATATTTTTGCTGTTTGTTCTGTAATTTGTTGCCAGATCATGTCATTCTGATACAGAAAGGAAAAGAGAGCACGGCATAGCACAAAGAAAAAACAAAAGTAAAAATGTGAACAGGACAACCTCCTTTTAGACCTTTATTAGAAAAAGTCAAGATTTATCTGGGAGAAATGTAAAAAATGCATTATGACTAAATATTAAGACAACTTGTTCAGGCATTTGAACGATTAAATGTTGTGGGGGTGAGTCTATTCTACAGAGATAAAATAATACATGTTGATCAACATGACATGAGCAACTGATAATATAGGAAACATCAGAGAATTGCACATAACCATTTGCATGGATGAACAAAAGCATTTGCAACTTGTTCATAAAGAGAAACTGCTTTTCTGATGTGCACAAGTGACACAATGATAATCTGAAGATTGAACAGGGAGTTTAAAGAATTTCAATTCTGATCTGAGAAATGGACCAAAGTGACTGAGAAAAACTGTAACAGAATTATTGTTTATACATTAAATAAAATAACCACAATACCTGAAAAAACACTGAAATAGCAGGTTATATAAAAGAGCTGCTTTTTGAAGAGAATAAGCAGCTTTAGCCTAATGCAAAAAAATAGTTTGCAGTCATATCTGATAAGTATTTATTTTAGCAAAAGAAAAAAATCAATATATTTTGGACAGAATTCAGTGTAAAATGTAAGACATTATTTATTAAGATAGACAGAGTGTATCAACATGAATTGCAGCTGTTGTTTTTGATCTAACAGTGGCAAAACTACATGCTGAACACTGTGAGTTTGTGTCAGGATGATTACCTACTTATCTCACTCGCTATCCTTCAGCTTCGTCCCTGATTTATCAGGGGTCGCCACAGCAGAATGAACCGCCAATTATTCCAGCATTTTTTTTACGCAGTGGATACTTTTCCAGCTGCATCCCAGTACTGGGAAACACCTATACACATTCACACACACTCACTTATAAACTACTGCAAATTTAGTTGAATTATTATTCGCCTATACCGCATGTCTTTGGGACTGTGGTTCAAATGAGTACTTTTTACTTTTGTACATTTTTCAGGCAGTACTTCTTTACTTTTACTTAAGTACAAAAGTGTAGTCAGTACTTCTACTTTTACCAAAGTCGTTTTAAACACGAGTATCTGTACTTCTACTTAAGTAAAGGATGTGTGTACTTTTCCCATCTCTGTATATAACACACTTGCTTTGTTTACTAATCAAGTGGATCTAATTGAATTTGTATTGTAAACATTAAATACAAGTTAAAAAGGTATTATTTTTTATTTCATATATTAAGCTTTTAGTTATGATACTCCCAAAATCATTCCGCATAAATCCGCAGATTTTTCATAAAATTCTATGCAGAAATAGTTACAAATGTCTGCAGGTTGTGTCTGGCCCTAGTTATAACTTAGAACCTCCATAATGATGCTCCAAACGGGGCAGAGTAACAACTTCTTTACAGAAAATGCCATCATTTTTGTATAAAATTATATTGTTTTGCACAAACACACACTTAAAAAAATATCCAATATTAGTTTTAGTACAAACATGAACTTGTTTTCTATAGTAACTTAAATATATGTAAACTGCACATTCACCTTATTCTGCGCGTACGAGTGGGCGCAGCCATTTGAATCTTTTTGGTTCGAGACTTCCGCTCTCATTCACTTTCATTCATTTTTAGATGTTAAAAACAGCTCGTTTTGCTGCTTGATGTTGTAAACTGGTATTTTCTTCTTATATTATTCTATTTTGTCTGTACAGTCATGCAAACACCTGTTTGTAAAGCAAGTAGTTTGACCGTTTTCTGCCGTTTATTATTCCTAGTCATTTCTCCTATAGGCAACTGAATCGAAATATTGGTCAATAGGACCAATGATACATTTACAAAAAATATTGAGAATATTCCATATTCTATGCTTAAACATAAAACTACTTAGCTAACACAATAATCTTATATATAAATCATATAAAAATTGTTTATGGTTGTAAATTACAGTAGGCTATTTATTTAGAAAACTAATAATAATAATAATTATTAATATTATCATTGTTATTAGAATTTTATTATTATTAAGTAGGATATTGTTTATTTATTTTATTTAATTTTTGTATTTTTTGAAAAGTACTTTTACAACTGTAACACATTCAAACCACATGTAATGTAAATTCCGCTTTTAAACAATAGTCACCTCTAGTTTTCGCCATGAGCCAAAAAAAGTCATTTAGAGTTTAAATGTTGGAACGTTCTAAATGAATTGGGCATAGGGGATAAAACTAGGAATAGGACACCACCAGGAACTATGCCTAACTACAGCTCTAGAGGTGTAGTTACAAACATACAAGTTTGCGACTCAGTTTGCGAATGTTTATTGGAACGAGGGATTTGAGAAACACTAAATCAACAAACTATGTTTGTAACAACGGAACTTGCGACCTTGGTTGGCTGACGATGTTTTTCGGAAACGCACCCCAGATCGGTATTGTAGACTCTTTCCGCTGCGATCCACAACTATGACCTGATACTTTTTAGTAATGGCACCTCTCTCTACTACGATCTACGATCCCAAATTAACAAAACAAAGAGTTAATGACAAAGTAGTATTGAAAAATCAAAAGTAAACTCACAACCAAAAAGAGTTTCTGAGGCAAGAACTACATAAAATTGACAACAGCATTAACAAAGCACAACTTAAACAAATTAAAGCTCCTAATCAACAGATAATGCAGATCAAAAATGTAAAACTTCACAAAATAATCTACACACACAAACACTGTTCTAGTGGAGACATGCTGTTTAAATGTCCACTGCCCTTCTCATCCTCCAATCAGTGGGCAGTTCATCATTAGCAACAGGTGATGGTGATTATCCCCTACTAGAGTAGAGCAAAGAAAGAAAGAAAGAAAGAAAGAAAGAAAGGAAATATAAAACCTAAACGTGCGTCCTGGAACAAAACAACCTCTTCAAGTGAAGATCAAGTGAGCCGTGTCAATTCCAAAACTTCGCATTTTACAAATTGCTGATCACTTGGTCAGAGTGAATGGTCATAGCAGCTTCATTGGATTTGTGACACAAGAAACCAAACACTATATTTAAATAGTCAGTAGCAGCCACTGCTTTATTGTTAGTTTGCAGTATGTAATCAATGACTTCATACATTGTACCCCTAATACATGTTAATGATTCTTTCCAATGCAGTTTGACGAGAGTGTGAGGATTTGGGATGTTAAAACAGGAAAATGTCTGAAGACACTTCCAGCACACTCGGATCCTGTCTCTGCGGTTTGTGCTTTTTTTTTTTTTTTTTTACTTGACCTGCGTTGATCAAATTCACAATTGTGTACAATTGACATCAATTCAAGGGATTTCTTTGAATTCTAAATGTGTATTTGTTGTTTTTGTTCTAGGTTCATTTCAACAGAGACGGCTCGTTGATTGTGTCCAGCAGTTATGATGGACTTTGGTGAGTGAACTTTGGCTGTAAAAAATCAAGTGAATAAATGTTTCAAAAATGAATAACTAACAACCATATCCACTTATCTGACTTTTCAACAGTCGTATATGGGACACAGCATCTGGCCAGTGCCTTAAAACACTCATCGGTAAGTTGACCAGGCTTTAAAATTAGCCCGAACAAGAGCTTTTGTGTAAATAGCAATCATTTGTGTTTATCAATCTGTTCTCATCTAACATGCATGAATAACAATTAAGCCAATGAGAAACTAGTAAACACAAAATTTAAGGCAAATTAAGTAAGCACAAAGATATTCGTGCCAAAAAAGTGATAAACAAATCAAATACATTTAAATCTATACATTTGCATATTTTCATCAGATGATGACAACCCACCAGTGTCATTTGTGAAGTTCTCCCCCAATGGAAAGTACATCCTAGCTGCCACTCTGGACAAGTAAGTCAAGAACATTTTGACATTCTACACCTTTTATGTTATTATTTAAAAGAAAAGAGAGACTTAGTAAAGTAATTTATATTAATCTAAATACATTTCCTTTATATTTTAGTACTTTGAAGCTTTGGGACTACAGCAAAGGAAAGGTAAGTGTTTTTCAGTTTATTTAGTGCATTGTTTTAATAATAAAAAGTTCTCAATCGGTCTATAACAATAAAATTTTCTTTTTTTAGTGTCTGAAAACTTACACCGGTCATAAAAACGAGAAGTACTGCATATTTGCTAATTTCTCTGTCACTGGGGGAAAGGTTTGTTGGCTCTACACTTTACTAATCCATTACCTCTCTCATCATTCTAAGACTTTTGTTTTTCTACATGAGCATGTGAACTGAAATGGTTATAAAGGCTTGATCTTTCTTTTTAGTGGATTGTCTCCGGCTCAGAAGATAACATGGTCTATATCTGGAACCTTCAGACCAAGGAGATCGTACAGAAACTACAGGGCCACACAGGTAAGAGCAGAAGTTCAGTGAATGTCAACAAATCGTTTTAACATAGAGCTTAAAGCACTTCCTGCTAATAGCTTCAGCTAAGCAGTGCTACGTAACAGATTTGTTGTAATTAAGTGATGTTTTAAGGGATGTGTCATAATGTTAAAAAAAAGTGTGTTTGAATGATTCACCATTTTGATTTTAGATTCTTTTTATTTGCTTTTAATTTACCAATGTTAAATGTGACTACAACGTACAGGCAGTGCAGAATTATTAGGCAAATGAGTATTTTGACTACATCATCCTCTTTATGCATGTTGTCTTACTCCAAGCTGTATAGGCTCGAAAGCCTACTACCAATTAAGCATATTAGGTGATGTGCATCTCTGTAATGAGAAGGGGTGTGGTCTAATGACATCAACACCCTATATCAGGTGTGCATAATTATTAGGCAACTTCCTTTCCTTTGGCAAAATGGGTCAAAAGAAGGACTTGACAGACTCCGAAAAGTCAAAAATAGTGAGATATCTTGCAGAGGGATGCAGCATTCTTATTATTGCCAAGCTTCTGAAGCGTGATCATCGAACAATCAAGCGTTTCATTCAAAATAGTCAACAGGGTCGCAAGAAGCGTGTGGAAAAACCAAGGCGCAAAATAACTGCCCATGAACTGAGAAAAGTCAAGCGTGCAGCTGCCAAGATGCCACTTGCCACCAGTTTTGCCATATTTCAGAGCTGCAACATCACTGGAGTGCCCAAAAGCACAAGGTGTGAAATACTCAGAGACATGGCCAAGGTAAGAAAGGCTGAAAAACGACCACCACTGAACAAGACACACAAGCTAAAACGTCAAGACTGGGTCAAGAAATATCTCAAGACTGATTTTTCTAAGGTTTTATGGACTGATGAAATGAGAGTGAGTCTTGATGGGCCCGTGGCTGGATCGGTAAAGGGCAGAGAGCTCCAGTCCAACTCAGACGCCAGCAAGGTGGAGGTGGAGTACTGGTTTGGGCTGGTATCATCAAAGATGAGCTTGTGGGCCCTTTTCGGGTTGAGGATGGAATCAAGCTCAACTCCCAATCCTACTGCCAGTTTCTGGAAGACACCTTCAAGCAGTGGTACAGGAAGAAGTCTGCATCCTTCAAGAAAAACATGATTTTCATGCAGGACAATGCTCCATCACACGCGTCCAATACTCCACAGCTTGGCTGGCAAGAAAGGGTCTAAAAGAAGAAAAACTAATGACATGGCCTCCTTGTTCACCTGAGCTGAACCCCATAGAGAACCTGTGGTCCATCATCAAATGTGAGATTTACAAGGAGGGAAAACAGTACACTTCTCTGAACAGTGTTTGGGAGGCTGTGGTTGCTGCTGCACGCAATGTTGATGGATTCTGTCAGTGTTTATATCTGTTCACCATGGATGGCAGGCTTTTGAGTGTCCTTGCAAGGAAAGGTGGTTATATTGGTCACTGATTTGTTTTTGTTTTGTTTTTGAATGTCAGAAATGTATATTTGTGAATGTTGAGACGTTATATTGGTTTCACTGGTGAAAATAAATAATTGAAATGGGTATATATTTGTTTTTTGTTAAGTTGCCTAATAATTCTGCACAGTAATAGTCACCTGCACACACAGATATCCTCCTAAAATAGCTAAAACTAAAAACAAACTAAAAACTACTTCCAAAAATATTCAGCTTTGATATTAATGATATTTTGGGTTCATTGAGAACATGGTTGTTGTTCGATAATAAAATTATTCCTCAAAAATACAACTTGCCTAATGATTCTACACTCCCTGTATAGTTGCACCCAGAAGGAAGGAGATGCACAAATTGCTTCTTTTTTTTGTCATTATTGCATATTTTTTAAACAAACAAGCATATGCTTTAATAAATTCATAACCGCATTCGTGTTTTACCGTCATGCTTTTAAAAAAACGCTAAAATGAAAACCGCTTAATTTCGCTATCTATAATCCCTAATAATAACTCCTGTATAGCAGTCCTACAACATTCTGACACTTGAATACCCTGTCAGTAAAGTCTAGTGGCTGGCAATGACCTTTTTCAGTGTCTGCTATAATGTTAGTGTTGTTTTTGGTGTGTTTACATAGATTAATCTGGCCATGGTGTAAATGCACAGTACAGTTACGATCTTATTGCCACATTATATCGTTATTCGTTATTGATAACATAATATATACCTTCAGTGATTTCCTGAAGATAAATACCAAAAAATAACATAACTGGAATAACTACAGCCGTCGCGATCGTCTGATCTCATATGAAGCAAGAGATCGCGATGGCATGATTACATGTGCAGGTGTTGTAGTGGTGTCCTGTTTTTTTAGAGGTAAATTTTGAAACCCTTCCCCTTCACACTCTGTTTCAAGAGCCAAGGGGTAGGGGTACAAAAATAGAATTGGGATTGGGCCTAAGTGCTTATTTTAATGAAATTGTTATAGTTTCTTTTTTTAAAATTTGCAGTTTATGTAGATTTATTGGATTTCAATTATATATCCAATAAAACTCCAATAAATTGAGAAATTTTCAAGTGATATTTTTTCACAGCTGTATATGTTAACGGGTATGCTTTGTTGTTTGCAGATGTGGTGATCTCAACCGCTTGTCACCCCACAGAAAACATCATCGCATCAGCAGCACTAGAAAACGACAAAACCATCAAACTTTGGAAGAGCGACTGCTAAGCCTGAAGCTTATTTTACTTTAATATTTTTTTTTTTAATTTTGTACTATTCATTTGGTGGGGGGGAGGAAAGACTCGTTTTTCATTTGAAAAGTCACGCTAGGCAAGAAGACCGATGAAAGCGCCCTTCCCCAACACACCCTGTCCTAACACGGTGCCCTCTCCGTGCACTAAAACTATCACTTTCTCTCTGCCTTGCCGCCAGCTTTTTCACCAGTTTAAGCGTCCAGCAAAACATTGAATCAGTCTGTAAATTTAGGCAGCTTTGTTTCAACTCCACAAACCTATTAGGACAAAAAGTGTGTTCATGTCTTTTTATTTCTGTAAGTTTTGTAGAAAGGCACTTGTGTCTCTATCAGTTGTTTGCACACTTCCTGAAGCCAGCAGAACGCCTTGGGCACATTTTAAGTGGCCATTTTAACAGAAATGTTTGAAGTATTACATTTAAATGCCTGCATTTCTAGAAGCGATTTGCAGCTTCACTCCATTATTTGGCTGAAAACATGTCTCACAAACTGCTGTGAACGCCTCAAAGACTTACCTTGACTTGTACTGATGTCAAATCAAACCTCCCGTGTATGAAATGTTATCTAAATGTTTTGAACATCCACTATTTCATGTTCATTTCTGTACAGCGCACAATTGCAGATGATAAAGCAGCAATTAAAACGATTCATTGTGTAATAGTTGCTAAGCTAGTTGTTTATGGTTTTCAGTGGCTTTCAGTGGCTCAATGTGGTCTAGGCAGTGCTAACAAAAAAACTACTCTTTCGTTATAAAGGCTTTTTGCAGATACACATAATGTATGCCAAAAGTTCACTTTATTGCTACACTTGTATCTACATGTAACACCTGTTTATATAAGTTTTGGTGCTTTTGAAAAATAAAACTGTACAATACATCGGGATGGAGTAGCAGTTTGGTCAGAGCGTTCAGTGAAAATATTATTGGTCAAATGGAAGAAAAATATATATAACTGAACAACATGATAAAGGAAATATCCAGTTTTAACTAACTTATGCAAGGAGGAGTGTTGCTGAAAACTGAATATGCCATAATCTTATATCTTGTGACCAAAAGCAGTCTCGATGTATTTAGAGCCTTGAGATGTTTTCTGTACCTGACACACTTTGTACATACTTGCAGCTTCTCTGTTCTTCGATACGTTTACCTCTGTTCTGTGGTCTTATTAACTGTCTCAAGTAGCTGATAGTACTTCAAGCGTGTTTTGTTTTTCCTGCTTGATGTGGATGATGGTTTGGCATAAACCCATCTTCTGCATTTGGACTCTGTTCTTTCGTTTTTTGGTTGGATTTCCGGTGCACTGCAGTGATGACAAGGGCCGCATGAGGAATTGTATCTGTATTGCATTTAGTCACTTTGGACATGACCTGTGACTCAATAAAGATTTTTTTTTACCTGTGTCAGTGCAACATCCGTGCATTTAGATAAATCGTTTTCATTAAATTACCCCTTAGTTCAGTAGTCGTTTTCCAAGATAAAAAACACAGACTTTTTTTTTACAATGCCTGACGAGTTTGGGTAAATCTGGAAAGAGGCCATTCTTCCATAAAGAAACACCAGATCCCTCATGTTATCTGGTCCAGGGGTGTACAAACATGATCCTGGAGGGTCTGTGTCCTGCTGAAATTAGCTTCAACTTGCTTCAACGTACGCACTAGTATATCTAGTAAGAGCTTGATTACCTGGTTCAAGTGTGTTTGATTAGGGTTGGAGCTAAACTCTCTTGGACACCGGCCCTCTAGGACCAGGGCTGTGTTTAGTTAGTTGGGGGCCCTAAGCAATTCGAGCCACGAGACCTGGAAGTCCTACAGTAATATGCACACTTTTTATTTGCATTTATTTATTTTGCTGTGTTTTTCTTATATCACTTGCTTTCATATTTTTATCTTAACGCAATCTCTACATTTGAAAAGATTTGTTTACTAAAAATGAATTCCCAACTAAAAATAATGAATAAACAATTTGTTTTTTCTAATTTTTCTTATGGACTGATCAATGATTAAGGGGTGAGGGGGACACATTTGCACAGATGTACTAATTAAAGTAAATTTGTATTTGTTACTATCCTGTTACTATACTATCCTTATCCTATAAAATATGATCGAAAATGTCATTATATATAATTTATAGAAACTTCTAGGTATTTATTGTGGGCCCCCAGACTTCCTGGGGCCTTAAGCGGCCACTTACCTCGCTCATCATCGTTTGGACCAATGACTGTATAAGGTTTGGACATCCCTGATGGTCCATATCGAAGCTCTTTGCTCATTTTCTATAGGTAAGATGATTTTATGTTTATTTTGAAGAAAAAAAATTACTTTTTAAATGTATCTGTATTTTCTATGAAGATGCACCCCCAAACAAATAACCCCAGTCATGCTCATTTTGGTTCTTCAAAGAACCTTTAATTGATTAATAAATCGATGAACAATTTTCTTAGTGTGAAGAACATAATTAAAAACTTTTTGATTCTTAATCAAAAATTGATTAATAACCTGTTTTTAAGAGCGTAGAGATCTTCAAGAAATATGTTGAAACTTTCATTATTTTTTCATATAGCAGAAAAAGCCTAACTACCTTCATTCTGCTGAGTCGCTAATCTTGGTGAGGCACTGCCCAGCAAATGCGTTTGATTGATTGTTACAACAGATTGTTGCCATGACAATGAACACTCTTTAATGACCGTTAGCAGTTTCAGAGAAAGGAGACATTTCCCGTTTCAAAAACCCCCGTCCTAACAACAACAAGCTGCTAAGAACCGATCTAACTAATAAGAAAAAAAATGTCTGTAAGTTATAGATTAATGTGTGTGAATAATATTTCGTATAGAGCTGTCTGTATTTAACTCAAGTTATCAAGCGTTTTTGAACGGGAGCAATGCGATTTATTAGGCTAACGTTAGCTTATTGCTATTATGCTTTGTCTTAAAAGGTATTTACTCAGAATTACTATTAACTTATGTATTTACTGTTTATTTACTTTAAACATTTCACGGAATTTAAAGCTGAATTTAGGCTAGGCTACCAGATATTTTCCTTAGAAACTTTGGTTGTGTTTTTGTTAACTTACTGAAAATCTAATGTTAGAGCAATATTGTTCTATATTTTAGCTCATTGTTAACCACTGATAATGTTGTTTAAGTCATTATTTGTTTATGTAGAGTTGTTTTTAAAATGAAAATGTGTCAGCTGTGGATATGGTCTGTTAAAATAATTGTAAATTAAAGTTATCAATTGTTATTAAGTTATAAGATATTTTAGCTTATAGAAAGATAGTTTTGATAATTATAGGAAAGCTATTAATCATTTTGTTTGCTTTGAAACTTTTGTCAGACCTTTTCAAACTTCTTTTATTTCACTATTTGTTCTTAAAATGAAGGCACCTAAAATACTTAAAATGAAACCTAAAATGAACGTAGCTTTCATAGTCTCTTTAGTCAGAAACGAATGCTGTTACATATCTCTAGAAATGCGCTTTTCAAATGTCTTTTGTTTTGCAGGAGGAGGAGAAACAGACACCGATTGAACCTGTGCGTAATCCTGGAGCGAACCTGTGGACTGACTATGCATACATAATGTCTCATAGTTATGTTGGCACGATTATTTGTGTATATTTTCTGTTTGTGTGTTTAAAAGAATTTGAACGAAAAGACAGTCATACTAAGAAGAGCTCGACTAAATGCAGCAACCAGTAGTCTTATGAGATTCAGTTTTAAGGTAAATTACTACAATATCAATAGCTCCTTTATCTTGATCATTTAAGTCATCTGTCTAACGAGTCACTAAAAACTGTTATCTGCTCAGGAATGCTGTTTTAAGCCAGTTGTAGATGAGCCTGATATTGAAATAGAGGGCAGTCTGGTCCACAAAGATTCAGAGGAAGGTCAGATACTGTGTGCAGAAAAAGAAGCTAGAAGCAAAACCCTCTTCAGCTGCATCAACACAGCCACACAGACAACCATAAACCCTCCAAGGGTGAGACAGCCGGTTACATTTATCTCACTTCCATCTATTATATATTTACAACTAAGCCAGTAAGCATATCGGTTTAGAAGAAGTTTTGTGCCATGCTATACATGAACTTCTGAAATCATGCTTTTGTAGGAAGTGGCTTGTCAAACTGAGTCCCAACCTCTTTTAGTAAACTATTCAGCTACAGCCAATCAGGTGAGAAATGATCTTTTCATTTGCTAGCAAATTAATTTAAAGGGTTAATTCACCCAAAAATGAAATTCTGTTATTAACTTCTCCTGTCCCCTTCATGTCATTCCAATCTTCTGAGACCTTCATTCATCTTTGGAGCACAAATTAATATATTAAATTAAGATTTACAAAATCAGAGATCTCTATCATCCTCCATAGACAGCAACATTCTCAAGAAGTCTGAAAAACGTCAAAGCATTCCATGTGCATGTTAACTAAAGGCAGTATGACTATTGCGTGTTATACGCTGACTCTAATGACAATGCCTCACATTTCTCGTAGTAAATGTCCATTCTGACCTGACGCAATAGTAATTTTTACAGTTTTATTGGTGTTTGATGAATACAGTTCAGACTACTTAAGTTTTTGGTTCCTTTTCTGAACTTTGAGCATCTCGGGAAAGTTGCTGTCTATGGAGGATGATGGAGCTCTCAGTTCATCAAAAATATCTTCATTTGTGTTCAGCAGATTAACGAAGGTATCAGGGGATTGTAACAACATTATGGGGGAACTAATTATTAACAGAATTTTCATTTTTGCATGAACAAACCCTTTGAACAGTTTTATATTACTATCTGCAGTAAATGAGATAAATGTTAGTATGCTCTTTCGGCAGTGGGAGATCTATGACTTCTACCAAGCAGAGCTTCAGAAGCGGAAGAGCAGTGCAAAGAAGGTGATTAGACAACCAATATGATCTGACACAGTGCATTTTTGTCTGTTATACTGCAGGTTAGAGATAGCTAACAAAAGATGTTAGTTATGCTGTTCATGCTGTTAAAAATGAGTGCTTTGTCCTGTAGGATGAGAAAGGAAGTGAAATAGCTGAGGGGGCAGAAGGGGTGCAGGGGAATCTTTCACTTCTGTGGGACTTCACTGACAAAGTGAGTAACAAATGATGAAGCTGTATTTCTGTTTTTACATTTTAGGGTGATAGCATTTTACAGATAAGATTATTTTTGTTATTGTTCTCATAATTTCATGATTCAGAAAATATACCAAATAGCCTGAAATAAAAACCCGATTTTTGGAAGAATAATGCTGTGTATAATCAGGCAAATTATGTTTGAAAATATCCCCTGTAAAGAAATTAGGAAAAGAGGAAAACCCAATCAAAAGTCTGCAAACTGTTTTGTTAAGATTTGTTAATGTTTTAAAAGAAGCTTATTGTGGTCACCATGGTTGCATTTATTTGATGAGAAATGCAATAGAATTTGTAAAATATTAATATGATTTTAAATATATGTTTTCTTATGGAATGTAGTTTCAAATTGAATTAATTGATGTGATTAAAACCGAACTTTCATCATCATTACTCACATGATCCTACACAAATCATTATAATACATTAGCTAGTTCGCTCTTCTGTTATGATCAGTTATTATTGCTACAAAATCACTTATAATGATCCTTACAATTATCAGTTTTTGTCTTTCTTCATAGTATCATGAAAACGGTGATACATTTTACTTTTAGGAATCTTTGATAAAAAGAATGGTCAAAATAATAGCTTATGTTTGCAAACTTTTTATTACATTATACATACATTTGACTTGTAGTGTAGATATGATAAAATTGTAAGATTTGATTTTGTTGAAGTGCTGCTGAGGAGGAGATTTATATTATAACTTATAATAAAAATATATTGTAATTGAAACCTACATACAATGCCTGAAAAATCTCCTCTTTTGTTTATAGTCTGTTCCTGACCTGGCCATGTTATCTACAGCGGCCAAGCTTCTTGAGTATGCAGTGAATGAAAATATAAATGGAGACATAATTGCAGGTAATTATCAAAACACAGTTTCTTTTCACCCCTGCACCATTTATTTTCGATTACACACAAATTAATTAACAAATTTAAACACCTTTTTAACCCAAACCTCAGATTTCAAGCACTTTGAGGACGAAGCGGATGAATTTCGAGGAGACAAGGGGACTCTTCTCCCACTGTGGGAGTTTCAGTATAATAAAGTCAAAAGTCTTCCTGTGAGCGCCCTCTGCTGGTAAATGTCACACAAATTTTTGTTATTTAATTTATTTGTTATTTAAGTCAAATAAAAAAGTCTTCGAGTTATATTTGTGTCTGTTTGTTTCTAGGAATAAAGAATACAATGATTTGTTTGCTGTTGGTCTTGGGTCACGTAAGTCACTATTTTTACTCTGAGAGAAAACTTTACACAGTATCCTCCACCTATATTGACACTCTTGATAATGATGAACAAATATGGCTGTGAAAAAAGTTTATTATTTACCCTTTTATTCTTTTGCTCAAAATATTAACAATTGAATTAAGAAAAAAAATGAATTACTGCTCTGATTAAGAACCAACAATGGCAAACACACACAGCTTTATAAAAAATTATTACTTTTACTATTATAAATACTGTACATGTCTGCCACAATATGGACACCATTATAAATTCTTATGAGCAAAATATTTCATATAATCACATATACATTTTTTTTGATACAACTGTGTGACTAAGAAATTAACTGTGAAAATATGATGGTGTAAATATGAGGTAATGCATAGAGCAAACTCACTTACACATTCATGACAATGTAAAAATTGAAATAAAGAGGAAATAAAAAGCTGAAAATGCAAATCGCCACTGGGTAATAACAAAGAAATTCCAGTTAATTGGAAGTGTTATGATTCAGGATTTTTGTTTATCATTTCCAACTCATGTTTAGGAGGATCGTTTGAGTGGGAAAAATTCACAGCTAGAGAATTGCAGAAATTAGCTGGGTCTTAAAGTCAGAAAGTCTCCAACACTAAAACCTGACATCACCTATTTCATCACAAATTGTTCTAAATGGCTTCTTTAAAAAAAAGTGTCTTCAGTTTTAAAAAATATATTCTGAGCAAGATGTTTAGTAATAAAGACCATTTTATATAGGCATAAGGGTGCCAACATTATTGAAGGGCGCTGCACTGTACATGTGAAAATCATTTGTGAGCTAAATGAGTCTGAAAGGTCCCACCTTACCTGTCTAGATAAAGTTACTGAACAGGAGTGTGGCATGCTCCTCTTCTACACTTGGAGGAACAACAATCACCCAGAATTCCTCTTCAACACAGACACAGGGGTAATGTGTGTGGACATCCATGAGCAAAAGTCCCACCTGGTGGCGGTGGGTTTGTTCGATGGCAATGTGTGTGTGTACGACCTGATGGCAAAGGGTGGTCAACCCATTTATAACAGCATGGCCAGCTCTGGCAAACACTCAGGCACTGTATGGCAGGTATGGATAAGGATGAGATTATGGAGTTGTTATTAAAACTATAAACTGTATGTTTTATATAATGTAGAACTACCTTACTGCAATATTTAGTTCTACTCTATACGTAATAAAAAAAAAGAAAATTGTGTGTGTGTATATGTGCGATATACAGTTGAAGTCAGAATTATTAGCCCCCCTGTTTATTTTTTTCCCCAGTTTCTGTTTAACGGAGAGAAGATTTTTTTTCAACACATTTCTAAACAATAGTTTTAAAAACTCATTTCTAATAACTGATTTATTTTATCATTGCCATGATGACAGTAAATAATATTTGACTAGATTTTTTTCAAGACACTTCTATGCAGCTTAAAGTGACATTTAAAGGCTTAATTAGGTTAACTAGGGAGGTTAGGGTAATTAGACAAGTTATTGTATAACGATGGTTTGTTCTGTAGATTATTGGGGGGAAAATAGTTTAAAAGGGCTAATAATTTTTTCCCTAAAATGGTTTTTAAAAAATTAAAAACTGCTTTTATTCTAGCCGAAATAAAACAATTAAGACTTTCTCCAGAAGAAAAAATATCAGATATACTGTGATAATTTCCTTGCTCTGTTCAACATCATTTGTGAAATATTTAAAAAAGAAACAAAATTCAAAGGGGGGCTAATAATTTTGACTTCAACTATATATACGTATATATATATATATATAGAACTATATATATATATATATATATATATATATATATATATATATATATATATATATATATATATATATATATATATATATATATAGATCTATATAAATATATATAAATCAAATGTTTATGGTCCTTAAAAATGTTTTTCAACTTGATCAGCATATATTATGATTTCTGAAGGATCATATTACACTGAAGTTATGACTCTTTTAATCTATATTTCACAATATGCTGTTATTTTAATAATAAAATCAGACATTTTGAGGCTTTTAATTCCTAAAATATATATTTTAACATCAGACTTTTGAATAGTTGTATATTTATTTGTATTTGACTTCTATTAAGTTCTTGAAGGATATAGATTTTGTGTTCCTTTTTCTTTGTTACAGGTGAAATGGTGGGAAGACGATTTATATGGCAATCACACTTTCTTCTCTGTGTCCGCTGATGGACGAGTGGTGTCTTGGACTCTGGGAAAGGTACACAAGTAAATATTTATGTTTTGAGTTTAAAGCAAGTCATTACAGTATGAGGTTAATTGATCCCAGTCATTTGGATTTCAGTATGAGCTAGTCTCCATCGATATCATCAAGCTCCCACCAATGGACAAAGTTCCTGATGACCTTAACAATGTCATTTTCACAGGTATGTCCCTCTTTAGCTTTGCCTTCTATAGTTTAGCAGTGACTTTACTCATAATATCTCACATGACACAGACATCTAATACAATTCAGTAATACTGATAAGAATAATAATGTAATTGTCACTGTCCTGCACATCAGTTCTTAGCTTTCATTCACATTTACATTTCTATTGTTTTATTCATCATTCATCTGTCTATTCTGAATAATAATTACATTTCACTATTATAAAATTGTATTTTTATATTTTTATAATTTTATATTTTTTAACTGATTGAGGTTGGGTTTCTGACTGTAGTTCTTAGCAGTTCCAATTGCTTTCAGATCAGTTTTTAGAAATCAACAGTTAAGGACCATAACTATAAACATAACGATGACTATATTTGTGCCCACACCAGCATACAATAACAATATTTTTATTTTTAGCTTCTTCTTTTTTTGCATTACCCCTTTGTAATCAGTGGATGTCCTCGGTGTGCTTTTTTTTTGTGCATCTGACCAGTGAATCCAGCTCGTGTAATCTGTCTAATCAAACTGGAAACTTAGGTATTACAGTCAGTGTAGTGTAATAAAAACAACACAAAATCCTGTTCGCCAGCATTTTCAAAGTGGGCAACACACAGATACCGAAACTGTACTGGACACCAAGGAACCTTTATTTTTATATTTCAGTTTGCTAGCCTGGCTTTCATAGCTTCAATTCCAATGTTATAATATATGTAATATATGTTTAGATAGTCATTAGCTATGTTTCCATCCAAAAATGCAAATGAACTTTATGCGCAAAACTGGATTATCGCATAAAAGACGTGCGAATAAAGCTGCGTTTCCATCCAACGAGTTAAAGCGAACAAAATCGTCACTTCCTGATTAACTGGCGCTAAATATCAACAGTAAAAACTGAATTTGCTGCAGTAGGAGAAGCTGCGTCAATCTTTTTTTCATCTAATAAATGACTTGCGCCTTAGAAGGCAATCCTGACACAGTGAACGCGCGGTGGCCTTTGGAGGTGTCAGACGCAGACCACAGACAGATGATTCTGGATGTCATTAATAATATAATAACACTAATACTGAAACAGTAAGGCATTTTAGAATGACAAAAACAACATTTCAGATGGTTTATAATGTGCTCAGCCTGCTGGTTTGTCCGTTTACACACATTTTTATTAGGGATGCTCCGATCAGGATTTTTGCAGCCGATACCAAGTACCGATTCTTTGTGATGATGATCGGCCAATACTGAGTACCGATTCTGATGCTTCAAGCTTTATAATACATGGAGCACATTTTCCCCCTAAGTATGATAATTAAGTGGAGATCTTGCCTTACACCTCAGAGAATAAATGAAGAATGTTGCATATAATCCCTCAAACATGTCTCTTATAACCATTTAGTGTGGACATGTCATGGTCAGAAGCAACTTTACAGAAAATAGCAGATAAAACAGATACAAAAAAATGGTAAGAAAAACAACTAACAAAGCAATTTGGAAACATTGCAAATAACGGAAGATGAATTCAACATGTCCCAATCAAATAAAAGTACATATTTGATGCATAAGATGTTAAAATGCACATTTATAAATATATATTTATTTATTGCAGTAAGTATATAACAAAAAGGTATATTATGAAATACTCAATTAAAACATTTTTTTTTACGTTTTAATTGTATTTCAGCCAGGTTTTAGTGAACTTGTAATATTGTCAAAAACACAGAACTCTCAGTTTTTATATATGTAAAAAGGTCTAAACACATGCAAGACCATTCCAATATTTTGCTCTCCAACTAGCATGTCTGGTTCCTCTGCATATAAACTCGTAAACAGACACCTGTGATCGGTTCATGAGATCGGCCAGATTGGCGAGTACCGATCGAGTCATAAAATGTGATTATCGGCCGATACCGATCTCTGGCCGATCGATCGGAGCATCCCTAATTTTTATCATCACATGATTTCCTATAACAAAATCACATGACCTTTTTTTAATGCGCACGCTGGAATTTGTGCGGTAAAAGTGTTTCCACCGTAGTTTATGCGCATCTTTTCTTATCGAATAAAAAGTTTATCCTATCGCATATGTTTTTTTTTCGCATTTTCAAAATTAATGTGCAAACATAGCTATTGTCTTTAAAAAAAAAAAAGTAAAAGAAAGCCTAACATCAAAGACTGATGTTATTTGTAGTTTTAAATTGTGCAAGCCTTTTATATTTCAATAGATTCTGCCTGGCTGTCAGTGTTTTATCATTTATTAGCTGAAAACAAAAAATGCTGTAAAGTAATCGCAACAATTTCACAGCTGTGATCAGAACTCTGCTGTTGTTTTACACTCAGATCGATTTTTAGAACAATGTCTTTATAGTTATCTTTATATTTATTGTTCTTGGTGTGATAAAATTTGAAATTGAATGAATGTGTTAAAGGTGTAGATTTCTGCATTCATTAATGTGTTATATTCCTCTCTCTGTTTCTTAGCTGGATTGACTCTGGACTTCCATAAACAAAAGCCTTACCATTTTCTTGTTGGCACTGAAGCTGGAAAGATTCACAAGGTCAGTCATATACTTACGCCGCCAAGATCACTTCCATTAAGGTCAATCAATGAAGCAAACATTTTTTAAAGCATATGTTTGGCAGGTCATATGCCTTGTGAACATCCTGCTGTCTGAAGATCTGCAGTCTTGATTCATCACATTATTCTGTGTCTGAATCTGGCAGTGGTATCTTGTTGTGTCTGGGGTTACTGTCTCTGTTTATATAATATCCTTGTCATCAAACAGAGGCGATGTGTTTTATTTACTGTCTGTTTTTGCACTGCTATCACAGGAGCACAGAGAGTTTATTTCCCTTTTTAATTCTGCCAGCCAGGGGTTCACTAGCGTTCAAACTATTCGTTTTGACAGACCACTAGTAGTTTTGTTTCTGTGTACCACATTGTGTATGACATTGGTTTTAAACTTTCTTTCAGTCAATAAACTTGCTTGGATTACTTGTTCTCCTAAGAAATATATAAACCATGTAAATTTTGATTTCACATGTGCTTTAGGACATGAAAATGGAGTGGATTGCTTTGTAAAGACTGCCATTACTGCCTCTGCAAAGTTTTAGAACCACTAGTGGAGAATTAAGCGGTAGATATTTTAATATTTGTTCATTTAACCAGTAATGTTTGTTTGTGTTTCGCAGGGCTCCACACACTACACTCGGTTTATAAAGACCTATGAGGCCCATTTCAGGATGGTTAGTCGTGTGAGGTGGAATCCCTTCAATCCTAAAGTTTTCATCACTTGCGGCATGGACTGGAGGGTGAACATCTGGGATGAAACAACTGAGTATGTCTTTCTCATCTATAAAATATGAGCGTGTGTTAGTGATGTGATTGCTACTGCCAGCAGAGAGCTCTTGTGCTTGTTGTCTATTCAAGTTTGATTTACTGGCACAGATTTTTAATTGTAGCAGGGCTTGAAATTGCGACCGTTTTGGTCGCATATGCACCTGAAATTATATCTATGCAACCTCAAAATGTATTTAGGACCTCAAAATTTTGTATTGCGTAGTGCGTGCGATGTTTGGATTTAGAACACATTCACGCAGAATGCATCTTTGCACCTGACACTCCAAGCGCAATGCTCAGAAATGATTTAAAACAATTTTCATGGCAACTTGCTGCAGTAAACAAAGCCTGCAATGCTTGCCCCGCCTTCAAGTTCTTCTGATTTACCCACTGCTCTAGATCTGACCGCAAATGGATTGGTTAATATCAGCTGTCAGTCACTCAGTCAATGCCTTCTGCCTTCAGATGACAGGGAGCTACAATTGTGAAAATGTAAACTGGTAAAGAAAGAATGAAAACAACACTGACAGATTTTGTTTTAAAAACCACCTAAAGTTACAAATAACGGCACATCTGATTAGTGATCGTGTGGTGAATGTTAATCCACCATCTACACTTTTCAAAGAGTGGATAAAATACTTCCATTGGGTTAAAGTTCGCTATGAAAATGACTCCTGTAAAGTCTGTGGGATGGAGTTTGCAGGTAACAGCGTTTGCCACATCTACACATTTTAAGCATGAGAGGTTTTGTTTTATCCTTCATTTAATTGTCAGGATGCTGTCAGCCATGCAAGTGGCAGCTATATGTCAAATGTAGCATCACTTACACCATCGCAAAAGGGCTTGCATTCACTGACTTTAAACTAATATTGCAGCTCATGAAAAGATTGTTATTGCTATTAAGATGACGTATGCACATAATATGTTATATGTCAATAGCATCTGTGCAATATCAGACACCACAGCACAGTTTTTATCATTTTATTCATGTAAAGCAGTGCGTGCAGGGCCAATGGAGCACGCAGATTTTTTTAATTTGTTAGTTTTGATTAAGGTTGATTTTAGATGCAATAACACTGTTAATATAAAACTTGTAGTTACTGTGCTCATTATTGGTTGGTGCAACTAAATTTTGGCTGGTGCTCCTAAATTTTTTAAGTTAGGAACACCAGTGCTACCAAGCAAAAAGATCAATTTCGAGCTCTGTGTAGGATCTGCAATGGCAGAATAATTTATTAGAAGTGTGTTCATATAATAAACATTAACAGTGTAGTTTGTAATAATACCATGCAAACAACAGTTTTAATTTCAGCTTGTAAAATCAAGCCCAATTTGTTTTACACTAATTTACTTACTATGGAAGTTTATGGGGTAAAAGGTTCCAGGATTTAAAAGTTTGCATCATTGTTAAATATCCTGCTTTTTCAAAGTGATTGTTCAAAAGTGATTGTACAGTAAAGAGATTTCTATGTAAAATAAATGTGTGTATTTATCTCAAAGCTCTCCAGTGTTCACTTTTGACCTGAAATCTTCAGTTATGGATGTGGCCTGGGCTCCATATTCTTCCACTGTTTTTGCTGCTGTCACTGCTGATGGAAAGGTAAATTGTCACCAAACCAAGTCTTTTAAGACAAACCTTCAAAGATTTTTATTCATTCATTTATTTTTAAAGACGAATTTTATAATTTTTAAATAAATATTCTAATCATGACCTTGGCCTTTGGTCTTTTGTACACAACTGTGGATTAATGAGACTTTATTATTAGTCCAGTGAAATATATATATATATATATATACATACACACAGTTGAAGTCAGAATTATTATCCCCCCTTTGAATTTTTTTTTCTTTTTTTAAATATTTTAGTTATTAAACAGAGCAAGGAAATTTTCACAGTGTGTCTGATAATATTTTTTCTTCTAGAAAAAGTCTTATTTATGTTATTTCGGCTAGAATAAAAGCAGTTTTGAATTTTTTTTAACTATTTTTGGGACAAAATTATTAGCCCCTTTAAGCTATATATTTTTTCGATAGTCTGCAGGCCAAACCATCTTTATACAATGACTTGCCTAAATACCCTAACCTGCCTAGTTAACCTAATTACCCTAGTTAGGCCTTTAAATGTCACTTTAAGCTGTATAGAAGTGTCTTGAAAAATATTGAGTAAAATATTATTTACTGTCATCATGGTAAAGATAAAATAAATCAGTAATTAGAGATGAGTTATTAAAACTATTATGTTTAGAAATGTGTTGAAAAAATCTTCTCTCCATTTAACAGAAATTGGGGAAAAAATAAACGGGGGCTAATAATTCAGGGGGGTTAATAATTCCAACTTCAACTGTATATATATAGAGTGAGGAGTAATACTTTCTATTTGATTGTATATTTGCATTTGATGAGAAGATATATTTACTAATGTGTGTTTTTTGGACTGTATGTATTGTCACAAATATACACAGGAGACCCAAATGCAAGTGAATGCAAGATGATTTATTAATAGAGATAACAAGAGTCACAACTGGTATTGATCTCACCAGATATAGAGGAATTGTGTAGAGCAAGGGTGCTCCTCACAAGGAATCCAACACGCTAAACAGCGGTAAAAGTTCATCCGAGAAACAGATCTGGAGTGAAGTCTCTCACAGATATCTTACCAGATATCGAGGGAAAGGGGGAGGTTAGTGCTATGGAGCAACTCTCAAGGAAATCGACACGCTTACCAGCGGTAATAGTTCATCCAAGAAACAGATCTGGAGTGAAGTCTCTCACTGATATCTTACCAGATATCGAGGGAAGGGGAGGTTAGTGCTATGGAGCAACTCTCAAGGAAATCGACACGCTTACCAGCGGTAATTGTTCATCCGAGAAACAGATCTGGAGTGAAGTCTCTCACTGATATCTTACCAGATATCGAGGGAAGGGGGAGGTTAGTGCTATGGAGCAACTCTCAAGGAAATCGACACGCTTATCAGCGGTAATAGTTCATCAGAGCAGCAGATCCAGGGTGAAGTTTCTCACTGATATGGTTGTCATCAGTGCAGGCAGTTGCAACAACATCAATGAAACGGAGACGTGCATAAAGTCCAAATATTACAGACTTATGACGATTCACCACCAGCGGATTTAGCGAGAGTGCCTAACAGGAAGCAGACACAGAGGTGAACAAACAACGGACTGACAACGCTATCTACAAACACTGAACATATAAAGGCGCGCAGTAATGCGCAACAGCTGTGGTTGATAGAAAACAGCTGAGTGAGATGAGTGGTAACAAGACACGTGATAACCCAGCTGATGAATGTAAACACACACACACCACGCGGTGAAGATATACCCAAACAAACACACCCACTTCCCACACACACATACACATACAAGAAGAACAGATAGATCCACAACCGTGTCATGTATATTGATTAATTGATTCAGAGGTGTCTGGATGCAGACCTGGTGCAGTTGCAATCTGAGCTGCATACAATGCTTTTTAATGGGCTCATCTAATCCCACCCCTCACAGTGATGTCACTAGCTCCATTGAATGCATTGTGTCTGATATTGCATATCTCTGAGATAGCAGTCTCAGCTTACATCATAAAGGCTGCATTCAGATTGATTGATTGATTGATTGATTGATTGATTGATTGATTGATTGATTGATTGATTGATTGATTGATTGAGGGCAGCACTTATAATGTTGTCACCTCACAGTGAAAACATAACATTGTAAACTCATGCAACACAGATTGGCGATTAAGAATAAAGCTCTTTCACTGTTTGTCTTTCAGGTTCACGTGTTTGACCTCAGCATCAACAGATTTGAAGCTCTCTGTCAGCAACGAGTGGTTTCTAATAGGAGACACCTCACATGCATTGAATTCAACCCTGTCCATCCCATCATCATCGTGGGCAATGACCGTGGCCATGTCATCAGCTTCAAGCTCTCACCCAATCTCCGCAAGAACCCTAAGGTTAGAGATGCAGATATATACAAATATTATTTATTGGCCCCTTAAAATCACATGCTTAAAGGCAAAATACTGCAGATGAACAGGGTTATAAAAGCATTAATAGATATTAACATACTAGCAAGTTGATTTATTACATTAAGATTTGCTAAATTTATTAAGTCTAATGGTATATTTGTGCTTATGCAACTGAAGAATTGTTTTGTTAAATGTATGATTATTCAGTTATAAATTTATTATGCAAATTTGCATACATTTCTTGGAGATATGGAATAAATAAACATTTCTCTCTGTAAAAACCTTTTAGAAATGTGTGTAGAAGTTCAGATTTTTAGCTATGTATATTTATCTATATATCAGGGTGTCCGCAGGGGTCTTAAAAAGTATTAAAAGTTGATAAATTAATTATGAGAAAATGAAGGCCCTTAAAAGGTATTAAAAAGACTTAATCGCGTTTTTACGAGGTCTTAAATTTTTTTAAGCCTTGTCCAAGGTGTTTGACTCCAAAAAAGCATAAATATATTTATTTTCCTCCTAATAATAACAATGGCGTGCTTGATCCACGCGATTGGTTCGGGCTGGGGCGCATCCGGCCAAACTCCTCTGTCCGGGTGATGTCACATAATTTGCGACAAACGCGGGAAGGTGATGTGACGCTCTCCACATGTACCAAAACCATAGAGCGAAACAGACGGCAAAATGGGAAAATGTAAGCTTGCATACTCCTGGTTGGAGAAAAATTGATGTTTAAACAGTGGCTGAAGCCTTCCGCTGAAAACAACCGCATATTTTATTCTTTTAAGCTCTGCTTATTTGAGTTCTGTTGCATGGTTGTGCTCCAGTGATATATTTTACTACAACTGTTTATTACCAACTGTTTTATTACTTGATGTGGCGACTAGGTCTTAAAATATTCTGAGAACGTCTTTAAAAAGTCTTAAAAAAGTATTGAAATTATCTTTAGGATTCCAGTCTTTTAACAGGCATTGCAACCACCTGGTTTGTGCATAGCTTATTGTTAAAACTAAAAATCCTGAAAAGTTGCTTGGAGTGGTGTCAGGAACACAATTTAGCCATAAAATTTGGTTTAAAAATTAAAAGGGTTAAAAATTTGTACTTATACAGAAACGTGTGACAAAAGTGTATTTTGAAGGAATTTATGCATTATACTTGTTTTTTTTGTCTATAGTGTCTTACCTTAATTGATCAATAATGTTGCAATTACTGACATGTTACATACTGGGGTTAATTATTTATTTTATTATATTTATTTATTTCCCTAACGACCTTCCTTTGTAAGGATCTGGGTTCTATAGATTCTGGATAGCAGTATCCTTGAGTATCTTAACATAGCTCACAGATTGGTCAGTCCTCTAACCTCTTCATTTCTCTTCTCTTTGGCTTCACAGGAGGAGAAGAGCCAGGAGCTGTCTACTGGACCGGAAGTGGAAATTGCAAAAATGGAGAAACTGTTGATTTTGATGAGATAGACTAGGGTGCAGGAAGGCCAGAAATACTGGAAATACAAATACACAAAATACAAAAAAAAAAAATTTTGAAAAAAATTGAAAAAATCAAGCTTCTTAATGTTTGCGTGTTATAATATGCATTTATTATATATATGTTGCATATTTTGTGGAACACCTACTGGCTTTTTCAAATCTTAATTTGTAAGATTATAAAACATTTTTTTTTCCTTTTTAATTTTTAAACTTTTGTTCTGTTTCATTTATATAGTTTCTAAAAGTTTGCGTCTTTAATAAATGTTGGTAAATACACATAATTGATGTGTTTTGTTTCCATCCCTGCCATCTGAACAAACAGGTATAGTTTTAAGTTTTAAATTTACACTGGATCTAATTTACAACACAAAGTCACTCTTATACTCTATGACTGTACATGACAAACCGTAGCAAGACATTCTTTCTGTTTTTTGTATTTTTCATTAATCTTCATTTGAATTACAGCACTGTGACTGAAGAGAGGTAACTCTGTTCACAGGTAAGTAATCTGCGTTATATACCGCATTTAACATGACAGCTATTACTGTTGCAATGAAATTAAAATGTACTCTTCTTAAATTAAAATAATATATATACAGTTGAAGTCAGAATGATTAGCCCACCTTCCCAAATTATGTTTAACAGAGCAAGGAAATTTTCACAGTATGTCTGATAATATTTTTTTCTTCTGGAGAAAGTCTTATTTGTTTTATTTCGGCTAGAATAAAAGCAGTTCTTTTTAAAACCAATTAAGGACAAAATTAATAGCCCCATTAAGCTATATATTTTTTCGATAGTCTACAGAACAAACCATCGTTATACAATAACTTGCCTAATTACCCTAACCTGCCTAGTTAACCTAATTAACCTAGTTAAGCCTTTAAATGTCACATAGAAGTGTCTTGAAAAATATCTAGTCAAATATTATTTACTGTCATCATGGCAAAGATAAAATAAATCAGTTATTAGAAATGAGTTATTAAAACTATTATGTTTAGAAATGTGTTGAAAAAAATCTTCTCTCGGTTAAACAGAAATTGGGGGGAAAAATAAACAGGAGGGCTAATAATTCAGGGGGGCTAATAATTCTGACTTCAACTGTATATATAAATATATTGCTTGTAATAAATGATGTGCAATTCATTATTTTGAAAAATTCATTTGTACTCAGAGTCTTTAATCACATATCATAACCTCTCTCCCCTCGAAATTACTTTTCTTCACTTCTAGTCACATGGAATACATTTTGGGAGGGTCTATCTGCTCTGCCTTCATCCATTCGTCAATCTGTTTTCATTGTATTAACAAAACCCATCCTCCAACAATCCATTCGGTTCCCAAGAGATGAAATTATGCACCATCCTACATTTTCTTTCTAATTTGAGGACCATTCAAATACGTCATGATAGAGAAAAAAAAGGACACTTCTAACTTTCACTTCATTATGACTTTAAAGCATACATGTATGTGTTAGACACAAAAGTTATGGTCAAAATTATTGGCACCGTTGATAATTTTGAGCAAAGAAGCTTTGAGCTTTGAAAATAAATTTGCATCGTTTATCATATTTAAGTTTTATATTAACTTTTGTGATTTTTTTAAATAAAAGATAATAGGAATAAACAAAGCACATTTATATTAATTCTTTGCTTGTACTTACCAAGGGTAAGGGCCAATAATTTTGACCATAACCACACATGCAATATTTCACTTGTCTGTTAATAGTAAAACTAAATTCCTGCCTATCACAAAAATGTACAAACAATTAAATAAGTGACAATAGTTCATTGCAAAGGAGCTCAAAATTGGATGGTTTAGTGTCTAATCTCAGGAGGAGGTGAGGTGTTCGAATAAATTTAGTATCATCCCACACCCAAATAGTGATATTAATAGCTCTCCAGTCCTGACAGAGAAAGAACAGCTAAGCAGGAACAGGTCTGTTGTTTCTAAATATAGATCCACTGTACACTTGACTCACACCAGCTTCATTGCATCCTAGGTGTTTATTAAACTCCATACTTACGTCAACTATATGCAGTACTGTAAATAAACCAAATACCTAATCTACAATGCTACAAACAAACACACAATACAATACCTGCTGCATATATTCTTTGTCTAAGTTCATTTCTCATTTGACTCATCTCTGTCCATCTTCAGTCTGCCATATGGTCACTCAGCAAGCAGTGACTGTTGTGGGAGCGGCAGGAGGAGAAGAAGATTTAGACGCACATACTAGCTGTCTCTGCTGCATGTGTTACAAGAAGCAGGTTTATACTACATCTTTCAGCGAAGGAGCACAACATGGAGAACAGGCGGTATCTCTCTCCCTCTTTCTCTGTCATCTCTGACACCTTCTCACATTCACACCTTGTTATACCTTGGAGGAAATGTCAAGGTCTCACTTGCACTCGACCTTCCTGTACCTGTAACAGAATGTAACAAAACACTGTTTTCCTCAGAGTTGAGCTGCCGTCAGAAAGACCCCAATAAGAGAAGAAAGGAACAGTCGACATCAAAGGTAAGGAAGGGGTGTAAATGTGTGTATATACAGTATATGTGTATAAATTTTTTTGTACTTTGTTTTGTAATTTATTTCAAAATATTTAATTACAGTTCTTTTCATTGTTAGATTTAGAATTATTTTACTACAAATTACAGCACTTAAATTGACTTGTTTGTTTTGCTTCACTGCAAATGTTCATACAGATGTGTAAAATGCACTAATAACACCCTTGAATTTATTCATGCCATTGTGTACTTGTACAGTACATTAGTTACTGTAGTCTATAAATAATAAATAGTTTATAGTTTAAAGGATTATTTCTGACTGTGCTTTGGTCACGGGTCACCTGTCACCTCTAATAGCTGCTTGCTGCGGTCGTGTTGGATTAAGGTGTTGTGTCAGTCTCTATGCTGCCCGTGGCGAGCTGCTGAACTGTAGGCAGGTGTAATGTGTCTCAGTAGGGCAGAGGGCAAGAGCAGCCACTTTCTGGTCACTAAACAGCTGGGATCTCCCTTGTCTTTCTCATACCCCATTCATGAATTTTTACATACAGGGCTAAAAATGTGTTTTGTGTGTGTGTTATATAAACTATAGAATCAGAGAATTACTATTTAACAATTATTAGTATTAGATATTTTTAATCAGGATTTTTGTGTCTACATATTTGTGCGATATTATATTGTGGTTAAATATAACACTTTAGAACAGGGGTGTCTAAACTCAGTCCTGGAGGGCCGATGTCATGCATATTTTGGTTCCAATCCCTTTTAAACACACCTGAACCAGCCAATTAAGCTCTTTTTAGGTATACTAGAAAGTTCCAGGGAGGTGTGGTGAAAGAAGTTGGAACTAAACTATGCAGGACACCGGCCCTCCAGGACTGAATTTGGACACCCCTGCTTTGGAATATCATAGACACACCTTTTAAGCTCAAATTTTTCTTTCTTTTGTAAAAAGTTGTTAGGTTAAAAAGTCAACAAATTTACTTATGGAAATTGATGCATTCATGTACTTTTTTAGAGACACTGTAGGCCAAATTTATATTTGTGCAAGTAACCAAAAGATTATTTGCTGACCACTTAATTAAGTGTGTATGCGTGTGTGTGGTAGGAGATGCGTGGTCAAAGGCCTGACATCGAGCTGCTTCTCAAGCAGTCACAAACAGAACTGCTGTGGATTCAGCGACAGTTGTCAATCATAGCAGCACGAGATACCAGTCATGCCCGGGCTCAAAAAAAGGTGAGTAAATCTGTTTAACTTAAGCTCGAAAAATTAACTCACACCGTGTAGACAAACACTAACAAACAAGTTGACTGTTGTAATTAGAATGTTGTGGCAGAATTACTGTCATGTTCATATTGCCACAACAAATGATCCTTCTCAAGGCCAAAAAGGCATTTACATGAAGGGTCTATCTGGTCCCTGGTCAGATTAAGTTAGAGTTTGTTGCTGTTTGTTGAGAAGTCATATTATACAGCTCAGACATTTCACAGTTCAACAAACGTTCATGTTCATGTTTTCTGACAATCTGTAACAGACACTGGGTAACACAAAGATCCAAGAAACTCCCAACAGAATTGTTTGTTGGCATTTGACTATGTGGTGTGAATTGACCTTAACATTCTAATAGTTTGTTATATCCACCTTTTTCCAACTCCCCATGATGCTTTGCATGAATTATAGGAATAACATCTATTAAACAGAAAACAATCAGTGAAGAAACACATTAGCACAATGAAGTGGCATTATTCACCTCCAGGGGTGTAAATTAATGATTTACAAATGCTCAAATTACTGTAGCTGAGAGGTTTTTTTTTATCAGGAATTGTTCTAATGGTACTTTACCAAATAATTTTAAAAATGTGTATTTTTAGTTCTGTATTGGTATTTTACTGTGCTATTTTGCAGTCAGTAATTTCTATGTTTATTTTTATTTTTTGTTTACAATAATTGCCTGATTAGAATCAGTCCTGTGATTCCTGTCCGATCAAATAATGCTTTGAAAAATCTCACTACTCTTGTGTACTTTGAGAAGGGCTACTTTTTTTCTCATACTTTATTTAGTAGTATTTTGAACAGATACTTTACTTACACTGCATGTTTTGGCAAGTAATAGTACTTTAGCTTCAGAATGATTTTTCAGTACTCTTTCCACGCCTGTTCTCCTCCCCAAATATTAAAAGGAAACTTATTACAATTAATCATTATTATGATTATTATCACCATCAATAACCTGAAGTCTTTCTGCTGCTGTATCATAGGCAAGGTAAATATTAATCTACTGTAGGAAATACAAAGAGAAAGTAATGGAGTGAAATCAAAAGAGCTTTGGTCATTGAAATATTTCTGATACTAATGTCACTTTAAAACATGAAGGATAAAATTATTTTCATGACAGATATAAAGCACAAACTAGTTTCCCAAACTAGCTAGTGCCCAAACTAGCTAGTGCTACACACAATTTTAATTTTGATTGCATCTTTTAATTAACATTTTAATTATTAATAACAAACATATCAATACAAACCAACAAACAATGCAAATTTTAACAATGATAAAGAGAAGAAAATCATAATAATTAATGAATAAATAAACAAAAATAAATAAATAAATAAATAGATAAATAAGTTGATGTAATAAAAAATATTATAATAATAACAACAATAATAATAAATATATTATAACAATACATTAGTAAATAAATTAATTAGTTAATTAGTTCAGGTATGACATGACTCAAAATCCATCTTAAAGATCCATACACAAGTTTTAGTATCAATGATTGCTCTTGTACACAAGGTGGCGCCATCTTGCTATATTTACAGTTACACAGTCTAACATCCTCCTCTACCAATCAGAGTAAACGAACCAGCACTATTGGCTATGCCAGCCAATGAAGGGGGTGTTTGTGTCATGTGAGGAAATGACAGGTGATGCATGCAGACAGAGGGTGTGGTTGCAATGCATTGTCCTATCAGGATCATCTTGGAAGTGCAGGCCTGGTCTCCTCCCTTGAGAATAGACATGGCATCTTAAACTGACGCATTTGTAGAGGACTGCCCCAGTGCAGGGGGATGGGGAGGAGAGGGAGGAGGCCAGGCCGCACTACAGGAGCAGCTGGGGTTGCTTGGCAACAGAGCAGAGGAGACTGTAACACATTCTGTATTGGGAATCTGTTTCCATTTTTTTTTTGTCTCCAACGAGACATGTTCTGTTTCCTCAGCGCAAAGAGTGGCTAATGGCCAGGATGTGCCTAGCACGCTGTCTACGTAATCCCTCTTAATACCTCTGTGTGCATTAAAATCTGATGTAACTGTGATATGAGACGGTGAACTTAATTTCCCCTCGACTTGCGGGATGAATGGGATGGAGCGGCCCTGTTTTTCTCCTCTGTTCCATGAGATAACGCAAATCACAGAAGGGCAAGATAGTGTGTTTCCAGGTGACATACGGAGAACAGGATTGATTGCATAAAAACAGAGATAATGAAAGTAGAGGACACTCGGATTGATTACTATAAGACAAAGTCGCCATATTTAATTTTTCACAAATCAACATGATGCTGTGAAGGACAGATATGTAGTCTGTCTTAGGTTTGTATGCCACATCTGGGTTTATTGCAGTGTAGCCCTTGAAACTGTAATGTTTAGCATAATAAACAGCCTTGTTGTCAAATGTGAAACATTAAATTCTGTCTCCACCTTAACGTCTGTGTGAAATCAAAATCTACAATATTTATTTTGCTAGCGAACATTGTTATTCTTAAGGCGAAAAATTAATCTGTACAAGTTAATCCAAATGAAAAAAAAGTTTGTTTTGGTAATCTTCAATCAAACTCTGACCATTTGCTTCCGCATTTGGAGTGCCGTTCCTTCTCTCCTGATGTCAATTTGGCGTCTAGACACTCAAAGAGCTTTACATATCTCCTCATCCACCACCAGTGTGCAGCATCCACCTGGATGACGCGACGGCAGCCATATTGCACCAGACCACACACCACACACCAGCTGATTGGTGGAAAGGAGACAGGATATGGGGATGATTAGGAGGCTATGATAGACAGAGGCCAGTGGGAAAATTTGGCTTAAACCCCTACTCTTTTTCGAAGGATATCCTGGGATTTTTAATGACCACAGAGAGTCAGTATCTCGGTTTAACATCTCAACCGAAACACAGAGCTCACTGAGCAGTCCCCATCAGTATACTTGGGCGTTAGGACTTACACAGACCACAGGTTGAGCACCCCCTGCTGGTCTCACTAACACCACTTCCGGCAGCAACCTAGCTTTCCCATGTGGTAGAGGTCTGCATTCCCGTGGGACCCGACCAGTTTTCTTGTGGCACGGGAATAAATTTCCATATACGCGCATCCGCCGTGGTGCTGTGCTGTGCTGTGTGTCACTTGTTATAGGCTAACTGGACTCTGTAGCATTTAGCTGGGTGTTTTTTGGGAGGCATGTTTAATCGCTATACATTTTACATTCTTCCTTGGCCCATTATGTACCTGCCATGTGTATAGAAATACTGCTGATATGATATATGAAACACAGTCGGTAGTTGGCAAATATATTGAGTGGATATGTTTGTAAATCTGCCTCACCAGCCACAAAATCTCACCGCACGTCACTGGTTAAGGTGGCACTCATGTCTCATCACAAAGGGGCAAACAAAACTGACATTTAGCCTACAATCCTTGCACAACCGACACTTTTATCTCTCTCTTTTGGTAGTACTCAATTTTAACGTGAGATTTTAAAAACCAGATAAACATTTAGCGGGAACGGTCAGGTTGGGTAGAAAACGGGGCGGTTCGGGTAGTGGGTAAACAAAGGCTGAATATACAACGGGAGCGGTCAGGTGCAGAATAAAACCTGGCAGGAGCGGGACTAAAATTTCAGTCCTGCGCAGATCTCTATCATGTGGTTTCCCATCCAGGTACTGACCGGGCACAGCCCTGCTTAGCTTCAGTGGGCAACCATGTGAGAGTTACAGAGAGCTAGCTGCTGGCTTAAGTCACAATATTTTTAACCACACCCCTCTTACCGTTAGTTTGCTATGAGGGAATGATGCTGAAAAAGAAAGCCCTTCCCCCTACTCATTATCCTATTTCAGTTTGAATTTCATCAACATACTGAAATAAAAGTTTCACTTCCAAGAACTGCCACTCAAAATGCAGAAACAAATGCTCAGACTTTAATTTTTAAAAGGTTTAATTGTTCACCTAAAATTAACAATGTGCACTTGCAAAATAAATATTGTACATTTTGATTTCACACAGACTTCAAGCATAGATTTATAATAATACTAAGCAAAGAGATAACCAAAATACAAACAATTAAAATCTAAAAATGAGCAAATAATTGACACATTTGCTAAACCCCCCTGATATAGACTATTAAACATGAATCTGTATAATCTCACAAAACAGCATTTGTGAATGCCTGTCTTAATACAAAAATACTACTAATAGCAACGCTGCAAATGATGCATTGAACTCGCTCTTGCAGCAAGAGAAATCCATGCGTGAAAAGGCGAATGATTTACACATCAGTGATGGGAGTGGCTCTACACTTCACTGCTCTCCATGTGTGAGTGTGCAAGTGTAGGATAGAGAGAGAAAGCCTGTGTGTGCATACTGTATGAGAGCAGGAGATTGCACCGGGAGCATGCGCATTGACTGTGTGTGTGTGTGTGAGGATGGAGAGAGAAAGGGAACAAGAAAGGGAACGCATCGTTCTGTCGCACCACTCCTAGAGAGCCTGGAGACGCTCTCACACTGTCTGTCTCGTGTTCCAGCTCAGGGCTTCTGCAGGGACACACACACACGCATGAGCACAGAGCCACACACAATACACACACCGCAGACGTGTCGTCACTGCCACTCCTGGCAGCTGGTGATATAGCGGAGCGGGAGCGCCTAGGAGGAGAAACAGCGGTGGAAGCGGCTAGCGTTAAGGTACAGTGCACACACAGATCACGTTTAATATGAATGAGATCAGTACTGTAGCAAAGCGAATGTGTGTGTAATGTCGCGCCGTTATGCCTACGTGTCACCCCTCCTTGGCTCAGAATGGAGTGCACGCTGGTTCGTTCCAGCTCTGGAATACTGCAAAGCGAGACAAGAGAGCATCCTACAGGATATGGCATGATCCAGATGTGCAGAGAGACCTGGCGGCATCTGGAGTCAGGTGGTGGATTGTGCTGAAGCCTTGTTGCTTGGTCCTCTACAGGAAGTTCAGAGGATGTAAGAACACGGAGGATAGGAGTTGATCTTTGGGGAGTTCATATTTTTATTTGTGGACATTTCTGGCTATGGCTAGTCAAGGTCATGGTTTTGTGGTTGTAATATGTTGGTAGTTGACAAATAAGGAGTGGAAAATTGTTTTGTATTGAGGTAGTGTTAAGTCTGCTTTTTGAGTAACTATAAGGGGTTATTATCTTTATCAATTCTTTCAGTTTTTTTGTTACTTTTTACTGAACTATAGTGGCTCAGTGGTTAGCACTGTTGCCTCACAGCAAGAAGGTCGCTGGTTTGAGTCCCGGCTGGGCCAGTTAGCCTGTCTGTGTGGAGTTCGCATGTTCTCACGTGGGTTTCCTCCGAGTGCTCCTGTTTCCCCCACAGTCCAAAGACATGCGGGACCGTTGAATTGAATAAACTAAATTGGCCATAGTGCACGAGTGCATGTGTGAATGTGAGAGTGTATGGGTGTTTCCCAGTACTGGGTTGCTGCTGGAAGGGCATCCGCTGTACAAAACATATGCTGGAATAGTTGGTGGTTCATTCCACTTTGGCGACCCCTGATAAATAAGGGGCTAATCCGAAGAAAAATGAATGAATGAATGAACTGTACTGTAAAAATGTACTATGGTTTGACAACAAAACTAAGACAAACAACTCCTATACTTCATATAGTGCTATTTATTTTATATATATGTCATTCATTCATTCATTCATTTTCGCCACAGCGGAATGAACCACCAACTTATCCAGCATATGTTTTACGCAGCAGATGCCCTTCCAACTGCAACCCAGTACTGGGAAACATCCATACACACTCATTCACACACATACACTACGGCCATAGCGCTCGTCTTTGGACTTGTGGGGGAAACCAGAGCACCCGAAGGAAACCCACGTGAACACTGGAAAAACATGCAAACTCCACACAGAATTGCCAATTGACCCAGCCGGGACTCAAACCAGCGACCTACTTGCTGTGAGACAATAGTGCTAACCACTAAGCCACCGTGTCGCCCAAAGAAACTCATAAATGATGCCCTACGCTGGTTTCAAATCTAAAACCTCAGTGTTGGTAACACAACGCTTAGCACATTGAGCTAGCTGATCAGGCACAATTTTATATGTATTTAGTAATAATCTTTTTCTCCACGACTTGGACATTTTCAATAAATAGGAGTGTCACACCATAAAGACAACAAATTGTAACAATTTTCTAGTGGTTCCAGAAGTTAAATTTGTGAAAAACTCTTAAGACAACAACTTAACATTTGCACATCATGGGCTTCACAGGGGGCTTCAGTCACATGATCTTAAATGGGGTTCTTCAACTAATTAATGTTATCCATGAAATTACCAATTTAAAATTAGCATATAGTTTCACACCAGAGAACATGGTTTTCAGTGACAAAATGTATCAAGTAAGATTACTCCTGGAATGTTTATTAATGATTTTACAATTTTCTCTGAGCTGTAATTTACTGAACTATGCTGGAGACAGTAACACCATTGGACAGTTTTGAGATTTGGAAAAAAATTATAACACAGCAGGTCCATGACCTTTTACTGCATTTTAAATGATGACAATGTTAATATTATAATTTTTTTGTCATGTGTGATAATGAAAATGCAATGTCAGGTCAAAAACCATATTCATTGGGTGGATACATTAGGTGTCCATGTGCAGTCTTCATGTCTCAGTGCAGCTGGCCTACAACAGAAGCGAGAGGTCTTTCTTTAGTTATTTTTTCAAATGAATCCGGCCACTGTGAAGGTTCATTTGGGAATGGACTTTTTTTTTTTTTTGATGTGTTGGTCTAATAGCTGATTAGCTCCTTCCATCGCTCTTGCAGGACTTTTGACTTTTTAGAAATGATAAGTTGGATATTTAAGCCTTGTGGTTAGCCAGTCTGTGTTCCCGTGGCTCTGCTGGCTCTGGTTGGGTTGATACTGATGGGGCAGTAGGTTTACTGGCTGTGACTGAGTCTGCTAATGTAGTGTATCATGCAAACCAGCTGGAGACCTGGCACACACACGACTGTGTGATTGGTAGTATTACTATTCTGATACAACAGACTGTTTTCTGAGATTATGTAAGATCCCACAGTAAAATCCACACAGACACACATCCACACACAAAACAGACGCAAAAGCTTTGAACCACACATTAGAGGCCTTCGTGTGATTGGCAACTGTTGTGTTTTTGGCAATGGCTCTACAGACCAAAAGGTTGGCAGTTGATTTGAGAGTTTAAGGCTTAATCGTATTTGTGTCTCATAATTAATGATGCTATATTTGATCCACCAACTGTACTCTAATCAGTTCTGGCGAACACAAATAAAGTGGAATATTCACCTTTTTAAATTTCTTTTTTAATTTTAAATTTCATAATGTTTCTTTATTTATGCTTTTTTATTTTAAAATGAAGGAGAATTACTATACAGTATATCTTAGAAGCTTTGAAATGTAGTTTTTTTTCTATTATTATGTTAATCTCAGATTTTAAAGGGACAGTTCATCAAAATCTGAATCCATTACTCACCCTTCACATGTTTCAAATTTGTTTACAAGATAACAATTTACTAAATAATTGTGTTCAAAAGATGTTTTGAAAAATGTTGGATACCTGTAACCATTGATGCTCATAGCATTTGTTTTTTTTTTTATATGGAAGTCAATGGTTATAGGTTTTATCTTCTTTTGTGTTCAACAGAATAAAGAAACTGATAGGGCCCTATCACACACCCAGTTCAATAAGGTGCAATACGTGTATGGCACGATTTGTTGCTATTTTCAGAACAGCGCAACCCTAATTTTTTAAATAAAAAAATGTTTTGCTGTTTAAATAGCAAATCCATTTTGTGGACTCATGGGTGTTTCGGTCTATAAAGGAGGTGTGTTAAGGCGCATTGTTGGCACGTTACTATTTTGAGGAACTGAAATAAACTGCGCCATTGACCAACCAAAAGCTGGTCTAAAGTCCAGTGCAGAGCGTGTTAGTTATGCGCCTATGCGGTCTAAAACGCTTACACATTGCTTAATACACAGAGGATGTAAAGCAATACACAAATATCTTTACATATGAAAAAAATAAAGGATTAAAATGTTACAAAATCATCATTTTCTACATAAATATAAAAACCACTGTCTTTATGCCTCATCTCGAGGGGCTTTTTTCAGTTTATTCATGACAACTTGCGTTTGTATAATGTTATTATTATTAGCAGTATTATTTATTATATGCTTATATTATTTAATTAAAACTAGTTTAGATTTGCCCACCTGTCGGGTTTTGGAGACATATGCATCACTATATGGGGCATAAGAATAGGACGTGTGTAAAACTCAGTTTTTTGACCACACTTTGTTATTATTGTTCATTTATTAGTTTGCTGGAAATTAGAACTGAATTTAGAAATAGTTTTGAAACAAATCTTTGCACTTAACAAACAAAATTAAATATATAGACTAATGGATGTCTTCAGTGGAGTGAGTTTCCACCGTTTCCTTTCTCCACGAAAGTAAAGGAGTAAAGTAAAGATTAAAAGTAAAGCAAAGAGAAAGTAAAGAGGCCGAATGGAGGAGGCTCATTCTTTATCCTTGTGCAGTTGGTCTTCTTAACTGTTTTCTCCCTAGTGAAGCATTCAGTTTTTCCTCTTATAAAGTCCGCCATGTAAATGGTGAAACTGACTCTAATAGGAATGAGAGATGAGACTGGTTTAATGCGTGTTATGCTTAAAACACACCCATAACTCATTAGGAGAATAAGCACAACCCTGTTAGACCATGCACCAGGGTGCAAAGGGTATTTTTCCGTCCTTAAAATAGCAAAAGTGGATTCGGACACGCCCTTAATGCTTTTGCACCATGCGCTTTAGACTTTGCACCTAGATCGTTAAAATAGAGCCCATAAAGTTTCATAAAGAGTCAATAAGTATTTAGTAGGTTATAATAATAATAAAAATAATAATAATAATAAAAGTAGGTATAATATGATATAATAATAGTAGGTTGTAATGGAGGGCAAAGTTAACAGCTCAGATAAACAGTTTTGTTTTGTCAAGGAAGCACTTTTATGTTATTGTAACATTTGAATGTTTGTTTGATGGTTCTACTCGAGAGCAGCTGTATATTCTCTATATCATTTGAATAGATCATTGGAACAGGTGTTGCTCTCACATATTAAATAAATGTGTCTTATATGCAGTAGCAGATTAATTAATGCTTTGTGAAAGCTGTGTGGAATGCTAAAGTATAAGTGATATTTCTCAACATCTAAGCGTTTCGTGAATTTATGTTATTTGAAAATCTGTTATTTCTTGAGAGTAACCATGAGTAAAGTAATGGATCTGGTCTAGGTTTGGGAACAGATCTCTTCCAAGGCAATTCAGCTTCATCAAGCAACACTTGATGGTCTGGGTGTGATTTTTTGCAGTCTGAATGTTACCAGTTAAATTTGTAAGTAACACTTATGTTTTGAAGTTACAACCTGTAATAAAACAGTAAATCAAGATTAAACTAAGACAAAGCTTAACGGTATTGGACTGTTTTAGATCCTATTTATTGAATCATTGGCAGTTTGTTAGTCTGGGTAAAACACACTATGAACATACCAGTTTATCTGTTTTTCCTGAACAATCTGTGTTGGGCCCTATCATGGGTCGATGAGAAATACAATGGCAGGGTTACATGTAGAAATAAGCCAATAAAGCTAAATTGTAATTGTTTTTTCATGTACATGCCCAGTGAACTGTTTCAGTTTGGCACAATTACCAAAAATATGACAACTTCAAACAGGTTGAATCCTCTGTCCCACCACAAATGTATGTCCCTGTCTGAGCCACTCATAAGTCAAAATGTTTAGCATAAACAAACTAGTTGCAAAAGTGTCACATAGCTACTGTACATTTACTACAAAAACCATTAAACGGAGAGTTCACCCAAAAATAAAATCTCTGTTATCGCTGTTCAAAACTTAATTGAGTTTCTTTCTTCTGTTGAACACAAAAGGAGTTATTTTGAAGAATTCTGGTTGATGGTACCCATTGTCTTCCATAGTGTCACAGTCATCAACGATCTAGCCCATACAGATCGCTGGAGAACTACAAATCTGCCAGCAAAAGAACCACTTTTACCAGTCATGCACCACTCACACACCTGGCCTAGATTCCCATGATTGCAAACAGACACAGCTGAAGTTATTCAGGACTAATTACACAGACTATATATACACCTCTCAAACACACACATGTTGCTGAGTCTTGTTAAACTGTATAGTGAACATTATGACGCGTTTTTCCTTGCCTTGTCTTGTCGTGTTTTTGATCCTCGTCCTGTTTTGTTTGTTAATTCCTGTATGCCGCCAGCCTTTTTGACCATCTGCCTGTTTATCGATCACGACTCTGGATTTCCTGTATATATCTATTTACCCCTGTGTTGACCATTGCTTGCCTGACTATCCTGCTAATAAACCCTGTGTTTGGATCCGCACTCCCTGTTGTTAGCGTCCCGTCACATTACACATAGTAATTTTTCCGTACTATGGAAGTCAATGGGTACTGTAGCATCAACCAGCATTTTTCTAAATATCTTCTTTAGTGTTCATCAGAAGAAACGGTTTAAAACCACTTGAGGGAGAGTAAATGGTGAGGTAAATTAGATTTTTGAGTGAACTGCAACTTTAAATACCTTAAATACTACTTATAGTTGAATATTCTGAAAAAAAACTAATTAAGGACTAATTTCACCTTTAACATGCAGTATGATGCTTTCTTGGCTCACTCTCAAAGCTTGCTTAGTAAGTCACTGTCCTGTCTGCCCTCTTCCCTTGCAGTTGAAGCAGGAGGCCCAGCCGTTGCACCTGGCCTCTCATACAGCCCACCATGTCAATCGCTGCCGCCTCCTAGAGGACAAGAACAGAGCTCTTAAACTAGAGCTAGCAGCACTCAGACAGCTGAAACAGCAGCACCGATTCCTGGTAAGTGAGTTTGTGGTGTGTTATTGTTGCTTAGTTTTCCAGTTTTTGGCAGACTTGTGGATTTGGGTGTATTGTCTGAGACTGCTTTGCTCTGGTGTACAGTGTAGTGAGTGAGAGCAACAGCTGTTCTCTATAGTCAAAATGGACAGGAAGTTGCAGAATCGTCTACTGTGTTCCAAGTAGTGTGATGCTGGAGCTGTTGCCCTGGCAACAAGCCCACTGGTGAGGGTGGACAGGTTGGTAATGGAAAGCTGACAGACCATAATAATGGCTTTCGTTACAAGACTCTGTTGCAACAGATCAATTTCGTCCCGCTGAATGGAGATGGGAAGTGACATGCACAAATTTAACTGAGCTTGAGCACCGCTGAGAAAGTTTGATGTCTGTAACAAACTTTACTGTACAGTACTGAAAGTGAAGCACTTGCAGGGAAGCTAAAGATTTTTAGGGGGATGGTTCAACTGAAAATAAGACGTCTGTTATTGTTTACTCATCCTCACATTGTCTTAAACCTCTATGACATTCTTCCTTGCAACTCTAAAAGAGATGGCTTTTCATTATCTTCTTTACACAGAGGCAGATCATGGTACGTTTGATACATGGTATCATTTGTACAGACTTGGGCATTGATCTGATTTACTCAAATGACTACCAATGACTATTTGTGAACTTTGTTAACGAATTCATTGAAAATATCAGAATAATATTTGTTTATAAACTTGACATGGTGGGTGGCACGGTGGCGCAGTGGTTAGCACTGTCACCTCACAGCAAGATGGTCGCTGGTTTGAGTCCCGACTGGGCCAGTTGGCGTTTCTGTGTGGAGTTGGCATGTTCTCCTCATGTTTCCGTAAGTTTCCTCCAGGTGCTCTGGTTTGCCCCACAGTCCAAAGACAAGCGGTATAGGTGAATTGGGTGAATATAATTGGCCATAGTGTATGTATTAGTGTTTCCCAGTACTGGGTTGCGGCTGGAAGGGCATCCGCTTCGTAAAACATATGCTGGAATAGTTAGCAGTTACTTCCGCTGTGGTGACCCCTGATAAATAAGGGACTAAGCCGAAGGAAAATGAATGAATGAATGAACTTGAAATCACTATTTGTTATATGAACTCTGCAAGAAGAGCTTGTTGGATGTTAGGGTTTGCTGCTGATTCTTTTTAATTTTAATACATAATTACATTAATAAAAAAGTTACATTATTGGCAACATAGTGGTGCAGTAGGTAGCGCTGTTGCCTCACTGCAAGAAGGTCGCTGGTTCGAGCCCCGAGTTTGTGTGGGTTTTTGAATTGATTTGTGTTAGTGTGGGCTAGGCATGGGCCGGTATAAGTTTTTGATAGTATGATAACCTTGGATAAAAATACCATGCTTTCATGGTATCACGGTATTGGGATTACTGCTCTTTTTTTCCCCATTGAGCACAATTACATTTATTTTAAGAAACATAATATTTTGGAACAGTAGACAAATAGTTAGACAAACAGTAGACAGTAGGCTAAATAGTTAAAATAAATCATTGACTTTTGCTTTATATATTCATTCATTCATTCATTTTCTTGTCGGTTTTGTCCCTTGCGGGGTCGCCACAGCGGAATGAACCGCCAACTTATCCAGCACGATTTTACGCAGCGGATGCCCTTCCAGCCGCAACCCATCTCTGGGAATTTCCACACACACATACACTAAGGACAATTTAGCTTACCCAATTCACCTGTACTGCATGTCTTTGGACTGTGGGGGAAACCGGAGCACCCGGAGGAAACCCACGCGAACGCAGGGAGAACATGCAAACTCCACACAGAAACGCCAACTGACCCAGCCCAGCCGAGGTTCGAACCTGCGACCCAGCGACGTTCTTGCTGTGAGGCAACAGCACTACCTACTGCGCCACTGCGTTGCCCCTGCTTTATATATTAGTGTCAAAAATGTAGATTTCTTTACAACACATAAAAATATATAAAAAAAAAAAACTTACATATACCTTGGGAACGGTATAACAGAACATTTTAGCTTTTAACAGAACATTTGACTTTTCCAAACCATGGTAAACCTTAAAACCGGTTATCGTCTCATAGTGTGGGTTTCGTCTGGGTGCTCTGGTTTCCCCCACAGTCCAAAGACATGTGCTGTAGGTGAATTAAGTAAGCTAAATTGTTTGTGGTGTATGTGTGTATGTCCTGGTCCTCCAGATTCGGGGTTGAGTGTTGGGCTAACAACTCGCCTCATAAAAACTAAATGTTACTAAACACCAATATGGTGCAGCTAAATATCAACTTAAAAGTTACATTTAAAAAATATTTAATGTTGTAAGAATGTTTTTTTCGTAATAAGTGTCATAATATAAAGAGACATATTTATTTGTGTTAACCCCAAATTTTTAAACGGTAGTTCAAAATTCAGTATCTTATGACATAAGATCTGTTCAAATATGCTACCTAAGTCATGTGGACAAACTGAATGAAACAATTATGATGCACTTTTTTATAATTTTGGAGCTTGATTTAAAGCCGTATTTACTTTATTTTTCTGAAAAATGTGCCAGCGTATTCTTCAAAATCTCACCTACTGTGTTACATGAAAAAAGAACTGGTTTTGAAATGACATCAGTGTGAAAGGAATAAAATGACAATTACCTGTAGTTTAAAGTACTTCAAGTCACAGTTAGTTAATAAACTGGAAGCAATGATTACATCAACTATGCAGATAGGTTTGTGTAGGTATCAAAAATACACTAGTAATATTGCAGGGGATCTCTCTCCCCCCCCCCCCCCCCCTTTTTTTTTTTTTGTTTTGTTTTGAGGGTGTATTTATTCAAACAAACTTTCGTACTAAACTTATACTGCAGTCAAATCATCTGTCCTGTTTTATTTCAAGCATGCCTCAAGTTGTTTAATTGAAACAGAGAGAAGGCAACGTCAAGTCTGCCAAGGCTGGCATTGATTCAGATTCTAAACGATCACACCTCTTCATTTATTAGCTTCAGTTGTGATAGTAACCAGGCGAATGTGCTGTGGCAGTCGTTGCAGTGTAAGTCCTGTGGCAGGTTGCCAGGCGACTGCCTCTGATGGACAGTGCAGAGAGTGAACCTGTGGTGAGGAATGACCTTCTGTCTCTAGAGGAAGCGTCTCACGCCTGCCGCTGCTTAGGAACCACCCGCCCCATCTCTACGTCAACGCTTGTCCTGTAGTGAAAGCTCTGCCATTCAGTGTTTCATCTAGGATATTTTCCAGCTGTGGTGACCAATGTCCATCAAGTATAGTATCTCTGCAAGAAAATAATGGGAGGTACCAAATTGGTGGGACCAAAACAGGAGCATTTTTTGACCATGCTGTGTGATTATGTGACTCACATGGTTGGGTTTAGGGGTGGGGTCTGGTCGGGTAAGGGGGATCATTTAATTTTCATGATTTAGAAACACTCGCAAAAAACTTTGCCCATGGGGTGCATTGACCTCACCCCCTAGGCTAGAATTATATATTTACTTTGGTGGCTACACTAGACGCATTGCATTCCGTTTAGCAGTCTAAACTAGTCAATCTAATCACTAAACGTTAAAATGCTCACTTCAAGACTGAACAAAGTGGCACCAATGTGTTTAAAGTTTCAAAAAACATCAAATGGAAAGCATAATCTGTAAATTATTATAACTCTCATACAAAACATTAGGTGCATCCCAAATTGCAAACGTATGCACTGTACTACTCTGTACAATGTAAAACCCAAAAAGTTAAGGTAACTCAAACCATTTGAGCAAACCGATTGCAGCAAACCATTTAAGTTCAAAAACTAATCCTAATGAGTACTCTGAACTTAATCCATTTGAGTAAATGAAGCAATTTGAGCACAGTAAAACCCGATAAATGAAAAGAACTCAAACCAACTGAGTACTGACAAACCCAATAAGTTAAGGCAACTCAAATCGTTTGAGGAAACCGATTGCAACAAACCATTTGAGTTAAAAAAAAAACTAATCTATATGAGTACTGTGAACTTGCTCCATTTCAGTTGAAGTAATGAGGTATTTAATTAACTCATTACTTTCAACACTGAGTTCAAAACTCTTTTTGAATTAACTTTCAGTCAATTTTGAGTTAACTGCACTCATTTCATTTGATAAAGTTGACTGTTGGGTTTTACAGTGTAGAAATAAATTGTGTAAGTAGTGCATTTTGTAAATAAGTGCCCTTTAAATACCCAGATGATGCACTTATTCAACTGATAAACAGAAGTGTGGAATGTTGATCACTGGTGCTCGTGGTCACAACATGCGTAGTGGAAGGGTAGAAGCTATTAGGCACTGAGGTTTCATTTCTTTCTCTTTTTTTGGATTGTTCAAGCTAAATTATCTTATGTATGTGATTATGCCACCTCCTGATGGTGAATGTTTGGTCATTTATTTCACTAATTTGGTAACTGTTAAATCTCGAGTGGGAAAAGGTTTGAACTGAAGTAAAACAAACATTACTATTTCATTTGGTAAGACACTAATCTCATGCACTACATAGCTGAGTATATAAGTGCATATATTTCAGAAGGCATAGTGTATAAATAAATATTGTATAGTGTGTCATTTGGGAGTATATTGACTTCAGGGTGACTGAGTGGTTCAGTGGGTAGCGCTGTTGCCTCACAGCAAAAAGGTCGCTGGTTCGAGCCTCTGCTGTGTCAGTTGGCATTTCTGTGTGGAGTTTGCATGTTCTCCCCCTGTTGGCGTGGGTTTACTATGAAGGTAAATCAGTTGCGAAACTCGAGAGCTTGCAAATCTAAATGTGAGAACTTGTAATAATAATATTTGTATGTGTAGGTTGAAATGTACACTCACAGCTCTGATGTGAACAGCTGAATCCCTCGATTTGCACACACACACAATAATCAACACACTTGTGTTTTGAATTTGAAGTTGCAGATTAATAGTTGTACATTTGTGAAATGTCATTCACAAATACAAAATGACAGACACAGATGTGCATGTCAAATTTGATTGCAGTTTCATTGTACAACCACAAGTCGGCACTCACAACCTCTCAGATTTGCCAGTTCAACTACAAATCTCCCGCTCTCTGACTTTTGCTACACATTTGGCGTGATCTCTGTAGCAGAACTGATTTGTGCACTCGTAGATGCAGAGGCGCGAGCAGCGCGGGGGGGGGGAGGGGCGGGCCAGGGGTAAAGCTGTTTTATTGGCCGATGCCTGACCAATGAATCAATATATATATATATATATATATATATATATATATATATATATATATATATATATATATATATATATATATATATATATATATATGTTACTTGTAAAAACTACAGAACCACAGAACCTAGCACAGTTCTTAGCTTAGCTAACAGTATTGAACATCTAGATAATTATTAAAAACAATAACTTACCCTCTGATTGCTGAGTGCTGACGTACAGAAACGTCCCATCTCATTGGCTGGCTCTAGTTAATACTGACTTTGCTGCTTTTTTATTGGTATATAAATTTTCGTAGAGTTAATGTTATTTATTAAACATCTTTTGAGAAACTAGTGAAAAAAAAAAAACGAAATAATAAAATAATCATAGTAATTATTCTTCTGCAGTCGAGTCCCTTTGGCTACCGGCATTGTTCATTGGTCAGGCATCGGCCAATAAAACAGCTTTACCCCTGGCCCGCCCCTCCCCCGCCCTGCGCTGCTCGCGCCTCTGCATCTACGAGTGCACAAATCAGTTCTGCTACAGAGATCACGCCAGATGTGTAGCAAAAGTCAGAGAGCGGGAGATTTGTAGTTGAACTGGCAAATCTGAGAGGTTGTGAGTGCCGACTTGTGGTTGTACAATGAAACTGCAATCAAATTTGACATGCACATCTGTGTCTGTCATTTTGTATTTGTGAATGACATTTCACAAATGTACAACTATTAATCTGCAACTTCGAATTCAAAACACAAGTGTGTTGATTATTGTGTGTGTGTGCAAATCGAGGGATTCAGCTGTTCACATCAGAGCTGTGAGTGTACATTTCAACCTACACATACAAATATTATTATTACAAGTTCTCACATTTAGATTTGCAAGCTCTCGAGTTTCGCAACTGATTTACCTTCATAGTTTACTCTGGGTGCTCTGCTTTTCCCCACAATCCAAAGACATGTGGTACAGGTGAATTGTCCGTAGTGTATGTGTGTGAATGGGAGTGTATGGGTGTTTCCCAGTGATGAGTTGCAGCTGGAAGGGCATCTGCTGTGACAACCCCTGATTAATAAAGGGACAAAACCGAAAAGAAAATTAATGAATGAATATGGACTTCATTCAAGCTACAGAAAGACAAAAAATTTACTAAAAAATGCACTAATCACAATCTTCTTCCTAGGAAGTTATACACGTTAACAAAAAAAATGTTCTGTAATTTAATGGAGTTTTGTGAGATACACTGTGTGTTTCTGGCAGAATACATACAGTTGAAGTCAGAATTATTAGCCTCTTAGAATTATTATCCCCCCTGTTTAATTTTTTTCCCCAATTTCTGTTTAACGGATAATTTTTCTAAAATTTTCTAAACATAATAGTTTTAATAACTCATTTCTAATAACTGATTATCTTTGCCATCATGACAATAAATAATATTTTACTAGATCATTTTCAAGACACTAGTATTCAGCTTAAAGTGACATTTAAAGGCTTAACTGGGTTAATTAGGTTAACTAGGCAGGTTAGGGTAATTAGGCAAGTTATTGTATAATGATAGTTTGTTCCGTAGACTATAAAAAAATTGTTTAAAGGGGCTAATAATTATGACCTTAAAAACTGCTTTTATTCTATCTGAAATAAAACAAATAAGACTTTCTCCTGAAGAAAAAATATTATCAGACATACTGTGAAAATTTCCTTGCTCTGTTAAACATAATTTGGGAAATATTTAAAAAAGAAACAAAATTCAAAGGGGGGCTAATTTTTCTGGCTTCAACTGTATGTACAGACTTCATTAAAGTGACAGAAAGTCTGACAGACAACAAATGATGTTGCCAATGTGCATACTCTCATAGAAAACCATGTGTTCACTGCACTTTGCATTTGAGGTGCAACCCACGTTGACCCCCCACCCCCCAACTTTGAGTGATGTCTTTGACAACCTGCAGCCATGGTGGGGAAGTTTTTGCTGTGGTGGCCTTTTTGGTGTAACAAAAAGATTACCATAGAAAAGCCTGTCTAGTGTAATTGGTTTCTTGATAAGAACAGTCATGAGTATAATGACAAAAGCAATTAATACAGAGTAATGATGGTCTGGAGAGAGGCACATCGACTTAATTAACTGAACCAAAATACATTTTAATAGTACATTGTGTTTTCTGTATGAATGTGTCCAGTCCAGAGAAGAGATGGTAATAACGGAAGGGTTGGGCCCTGACTTGGGTTGCCATGTCCTCTAATAGAATTAGACTCAGACAGTGATCTTTTAGCAAGGCCGTGCTGCTCACTTAACTGTATTTTCCTCTCCATTGCATCGACCGCTGGAGTCATTTGGAGCAGGAGGTCCACTCCGTTCTAGATCCTTGTCTTAGAAGTTAGAGCGGGGCAGGAAGCAACAGCTCCAGCCAAATTTGTCATTCATTCTGATTGTGTGTGTAATTTAGGGTGATTTGTGTAATTCTTGCATTTAGGTATTTCTTTATAAAACCTAGGGTAATAACCCAACAATCCCAAAGTTAGTCAAATTTGGCATTGGCAAGAATTTCATTATAATATTAATTATAAAAATATTATAACAATAATTTTAATTATGATTTGTATGTATTTATGGGCCATAAACAATAAGTTGTTTTAATAATTTACCAATTTTCTAAAATCAATAATGTTTTTAAATATATACTCTTGGAGTATCTTAAGTATTAGATGGCTGCAAAGGAAATGTTATGCTTAAAAATGATGGGTAATGAGCCTCTAATGTCTCGTGTAGATTTTAAGTATATTATTTTAAAATAAGCAACATTTAAAATCTAGACTAAAGGTTCTTCATTAAATTACAGTTTTGTTAATCACTTGCCTAATTTCTTAAAACCCACAACATTGTGGAAGTCATATATTATGAGCATAATTGGCCGTGGGGAATAATATTGTGACCTCAGTTTTCTCAAAGCAATTTTCACAATTGATTTCTGCATGCCAGTTGCCAAAACAGAATGAATCACTGCCCGTAAAGTAAAACCTGGGATTAATATTTATTCCTCTGGTGCTTGTAAATTCCCATCTTTAGAGTCGTGACTCTGTGTAGAAGGGAGCATACAAACAACTCCTTGAGGGAAGATGTTCGGTTTAGTATCTGGAGCGAAAACCCTCTGCTATATATCATTGAAACCTTCCAAAAAGCTGCATTCATATTAACATCACTTTCGTGAGGCTTTTTGTCTTTATTCAAGTAGGTGCTTTACTTGAATGTGCATGGTTATATTTTGGTTATATTTTGTATTTTATTAACACAAAGAATACATTTTTAATCTGTCATTAAATAGATATTCCATATTAAAAAAATTTTCTTTGAGGAAAGGGTGCAAAAGTGGGTTACAGTATGGGCTAATACTACATACACACAAATATCATTGACATTTTTTTAATATTAACAGTGTACAGTGAAGTGTTGAATTAATTAAAAGAAATAATACACAATCATGTATAGTAAACTATTTATTTAAAGCTTTTAAATTAGAATATGCAGCTTAGTAAATGTAAAAAGGAGTTCAGTTCAAGGCTTCTTGGAATCGATATTGAATTGACCACATTTAAAAAAGATGAATCAATAATATTTAAATATTTATATTATATTTAGCTTGTATAGTGTAAATAAAAAATGCAAGGTCAACAATTATAAATGGTAGCAGAACGTTTTACATTTTTAAAAAACTTTTGAAACTTTAAACTAAACTGTAAAAAATGCAGGGTTTCACACAATTCATTCATGTTGTCCCAATGAAATCTCAAGAATTGTGTTGATTCAGCTTATTTTAAATAAGTAGTTTGAACAAGCAAAAAAAAATTTTTTTTGAGTGTATGACTTTATTGTTTAATTTATATTAACTAATGCTGAATTGTTCTTATTAGTAAATACATTAACTGATGGAACCTTATTATAAAGTGTTACTCAAATTGCATTCCCTGACACAGTATTTTGGACTATATATATATATATATATATATATATATATATATATATATATATATATATATATATATATATATATATATATATATATATATATATATATATATATATACTGTATGTATATATATATATATATATATATATATATATATATATATATATATATATATATATATATATATATATATATATATATATATATATATATATAGTCCAAAATACTGTGTCAGGGAATGCAATTTGAGTATTTTGGACTATATATATATATATATATATATATATATATATATATATATATATATATATATATACTGTATGTATATATATATATATATATATATATATATATATATATATATATATATATATATATATATATATATATATATATATATATATATATATATATATATATATATATATATGTATACACACACACACACATTTACCGGCCACTTTATTTGGTACACCTTAGTACCAGGTTGACCTGCTTTTGCCTTCAGAACTGCCTTAATCCTTTGTGACATAGATAACATCAAGCAGTAGCTGCAGATTTGTCGGCTGGACATCCATGATGCTAATCTCCCGTTTCGTCACATCCCAAAGGTGCTCTATTGGCTTGAGGTCTGGTGACTGTGGAGGCCATTTGAGTATAGTGAACTCATTGTCATGTTCAAGAAACCAGTCTGAGATGATTCATGCTTTATGACATGGCGCATTGTCCTGCTGGAAGTAGTCATCAGAAGATTGGTACACTGTGGTCATAAAGGGATGGAAATGGTCAGCAACAATACTCAGGTAGGCTGTGGCATTGACATGATGCTCAATTGATACTAATGGCTCCAAAGTGTGCCAAGAAATTATCCCCACACCATTGCACCACCACCACCAGCCTGAACCATTGACTCAAGGCAGGATGGATCCATGCTTTCATGTTGTTGATGCCAAATTCTGACCCTACCATCCGAATGTCGCAGCAGAAATCGAAACTCATCAGACCAGGCAACATTTTTCCAATCTTCTATTGTCCGATTTTGGTGAGCCTGTGCGAATTGTAGCCTTAGTTTCCTGCTCTTAGCTGACAGGAGTGGCACACGGTGTGGTCTTTTGCTCCTTTAGCTCATCTGCCTCCAGGTTAGATGTGTTGTGCATTCAGAGATGCTCTTCTGCATACCCTCGGTTGTAACAAGTGGTTATTTCAGTTACTGTTGCCTTTCTATCAGCTCGAACCAGTGTGGCCATTCTCCTCTGACCTCTGGCATCAACAAGGCATTATCGCCCACACAATTGCTGCTCACTGGATATTTGTTCTATTTCGGACCAACAACGATGCCACGTTCAAAGTCTCTTAAATCACCTTTCTTCCCCATTCTGATGCTCAGATTGAACTCCAGCAAATCATCTTGACCATTTATTTTTAATTTTTTCCTTTCACATTAGTGATTAGCCATACAATGATTCAGATTTGGTTTTAAATTACAGCTGCAACAAACCATTGTAGTTTGACTGTTAGTATCTCTACAAATATTTTATTATTCAGCGTGCTCACTATTATAGTTTCTGTAATGCATATACACTCCCTTTAAATGAAAATCTATATAGGCCACCTTCATACATATGGAATCCCACAATTTCATCTGCGCTTTAAAAGCTTTGTGGTATGGTGCTTGGTGTCCATTACACTCAAAGCTTTATTTCTATGCGGTGTGTAAACCTTACTCTTACAGCAATCTGAAAGCCACATCCTGCATCATTTTATACCTAGTCATGTTTGCAAGTAGTTGTATCAGTGTGACTGCAGGGTTTCTCAGATATGGGACTCCCTTAAAGCATAGCTGATTACAGCAGACAGCGAAGGAAAGAGGCTGCGCTGAAGTAACATGAGCCTCTGTACATGTGCCTCTCTGTGTGTTAACATGGTGAATTTGATTTTGCTTTGTTAACAAGATAAAACAGAACTTTATAATTTAAAATAAAAATAAAAATCAGGGATATATAGATTGAAATGAGAAAACTTGAACCTTTTAATACAGATTTTTAAATATATTATTAAAATATTATATTAATGTATTATTTCAATCAGACTTGAATTTTTTTTTATGTTATTTAATAATAATAAAAATATTTACATAGTATAATACTTTGTTTGGGGTGGCACAGAGGCAAAGTCGGTAGCGATGTCATCTCACAGCAAGAAGGTCGCTGGTTCGAGCCCTGGCTGGGTCAGTTGGCATTTCTGTGTGAACTTTGCATGTTCTCGCCGTGTTGACATGGAATTCCTCCGGGTGCTCCGGTTTCCCCCACAGTCCAAAGACATGCGCTATAGGTGAATTGGGTAAGCTAAATTTTCCATAGTGTGTATGTCCTGGTCCTCCAGGTTGAGGGTTGAGCAGTGGGCTATCACCTCGTAAAAATTAGATACGAAATACCAACATGGTGCGGCTAAATATCAGCTTCGACATAATTGGCCCTGGGAGTATGTAAGTAAGTTTAATACTTTGTTTACATTTATTTATAATATTTTAGATCATATTTTCATATGAAAAAATGTAATAGTAGTCTTGTTATATTGGTAAATTTTAAAGTAAATTAAAATTAATAGAATTAAAAGTAATGTTAATTTATGACAGTTGTTCACTATTGTTTATTAATTGTTTAGTCAACCAAAAATGACATTAAGAATTTACTTCAATTTACCAGCAAGTCCATCCAATCACCTGTATGAACTATACTTTTTTCTGCAGAGCACAATATATTTTGAAAATTGGAAATTTATGGTTACCAGCATTATTTAAAGTATACTGTACTACTACTATTATTGAATTAATTGAAGGTAAACAATGTATAAAACATTAGATAAAACTTTAGTTTGCATATTTACTATTACCTACGACTTTCGCCTCAGGAAACTGGAATTTTACTCTCTATTTACTCACCTTCAAGTGGTTCCAAACCTTTATGAGTTTCTTGAACACAAAAGAAGATATTTTAAAGAAATCTGGAAATAGGGCTGGGTAATTGATCGAAAAGTAATCGAAATCGACATTCAGAACCTATAATCGATTTTTCCAGGTCAATTTTTTGATTACTTTCATTATGCGTGGAGTCACATGACCCCGCTCTGTTGATTTATACTTCTGCGTTGAGCACAATCATATAGTCCGCATGCCTTCGCATGGCTGCATACCCGTGCACCTTTCAAAAAATGTAACTACACGACACAACGACGCATAGCACAAGCTCTGTGATTGGTCGGTTTGGTAGCGGTGACGAGCGTGGGCGGCACTGAGTGCCACAAGCACGTTAGAGCATGTGTTTACAAGTTTCGAGCCCTGTGGAGAAGCTTCGTATTGAAACTTTTGTTTTGTGTATACCTTATGATTAAAGTTGTTGCACATCCGCCGGTTCCCGCCTCTAAATGAGCTAGTTTTTAGCTTCTTGTATATTAAAGTAGCATTCAGAAAACAAAACCTTCGTGAAGAAACTCAACACAGAGCCAAAAACAAAAAATAAATAAATAAAATAAAATAATCATTCATTAATGTTAATCGAGTTAAAATGTTCAATTAATCAACATTTTGATTTTAGGCCGAATCGCCCAGCCCAATCTTCTTTTGTGTTCAACAGAAGAAAGAAAGTCAAACTTTATGGTAAAAATTTAAGGTAATTATTGGAGCAGTTAAGTTTAGATATAAGATTAAAGGATATGAATATAGTCACCCTAAATATGCAAGCAACTAGTTAAGTGACAACTGTTCCCCATACTAAACTGTTACCAAATGTTACACTATAGATACAGCACATGCTGTAAAAGCATTCTCATAATTGAATAATTCATATTAAATTGCATCCGGCATGATATCAATGAAAAAGAAACCCATTTCAATCCATCTTTGTTGCTGATCCCTGTTGATGAGGATGTGGAGTACATAAACATGTTAAAGATAATTCCCAATTAGCTCCACTTCTTCCCTGAGCCTCTTCACTCCTGCATTGAGGTTTGGTACCGGCAGGGAGGGGTTTAATGGTTTTAAGAGTTGCCACCCACTCAACAGCCTATTTCCATCATTTCCCCTCCCACTTTCTCTCTCCTCCACCCGCACTCAGCATCAGTCACTCAGGGAGGGGATGGAGGGCAGAGTGTAGCGTATGGTGGGGGAGCAGTGTGCCTCTGCTTCTGCAGCATGAAGCAGGCCTTGTAAAGAGAGAAGAAGAGCGAGAAAAAGAGAGAGAGCTGCCGCTACCGCTGCTTGACATTTGCACGCCCAGAGGAAGCAAGACTGAGGAGAGAAAGACTGCAGAAGGAAAAGGATAGACTATTTTCTGAGGAGGTTTATAAGGCATTTGGATCTGAGAACCGAGACGGTAAATATTTCCTCTTCTCATTTCTTCTCTTGCTACAATTCTCGGCTTCTCCCACTTTCCTTCCTCTGCCTGCAGCTTGACTGTGGGGATTCCAGTGTGCATTTCTGCATGAGGAGCTGTGCAGCATAGTAAATCCTCTCTCTCTCTTTCTCTCTCAGTGTGCATGCTCATATCTGGCCATTGCCTCACTTCATACATCATGTATTTTCATGCTTTTAGATGCATGATGAAGGATGATGCAAGAAGGCTAGGATTTGTGTGATTTTTCAGAAGCGCAATGTCAGATTAGACATGTATGTCTCATCAAACACATGTGTCACCTGCTCTTTAATGTGGAGATGCATTCCATTGCTTCCATGAATTGAAAGCAAGCAGACGAGAGATTTTCTAAACTCTGATTTTAGGACTTGTAGTTTGATAGGTTGTGCAGGGTCAGACTTTTTAACCTAGGCTGTCAGCCGCCTCACTGCATCTGGCTGGTTGTCATGGTTACAGCGAATCCTCCGCCTTAGCTGAGTGACACTTGGTGTTCAATAGTTATTGACTTATTTAAAAATACCCCACGCCCTGCCTTCTCTTGGTCTTCCTACAGACATGGTTCTTGAATTCTCTCAGACAGTGATGTAAATGAGTGTTTGTAACAGATGTCAATCAGGACGTCTCCTCGTATGCTCACTACCTCTTAAAGCTTGACGTTATTATGTGCATAGTTAGAGCAAGACCCATAATCATCTTTTTAATGGACATCATTAGTATTGCATTGTATATTCCCTTTGGAAATGTAAATCTTAATGTAAGGTCCTCTGTCTTCGTCTTAATTAAGTGGCCCTTAGCTTCAGGACATTTACAAGAGTTATCATGCAAAGAAGGGCTTTCTAATACATTAAGCTAGCGTACGTTCAAAGTCAGGATGTTCTCTATGCCTTGAGTCTGAGCCAGATTCGTCACTGTTGCTTTTTTCGGATGATGGCGAAACAGGCTTAAATGACGGTATTATAATACCCTGCTAACAAGTCATCTTGAGCTGCCTCAAAATGCGTGATGCCGTCAAAGCGATTCAGAGGGCTGGTTTTTTGTGAGATGCGCAGAAATGTCACAAGAAATTATGAAACTGAATAGAAAGCTGTATGAAAGATTCTTAATACTTGAAAATGAGCTAGCATTTTTGGACTTTGGTTCCACCATCTTTAAGTCAATGTTTGTTTGTGTCATTTCTATGCTTGATATAATGCTTGAGGTTAAAACATTCTCAGGATATCTTCATGTTTCATTTAATGACAGTAAATATATATCAGTAATTTTTTAATTTGTTACATATCCTTACAAAGGTGATTGCTAACAAGTGGCTAATTGGAACTAACAAGTTTATCTGGGACTTTAGACACTATTCCAATGAGCAGGTAAACTCATCTGCTCATTCCTACAGTTTTATTGTCTCGTTGTTTGTATACTCTTGCTAATATGTTTCAGCCTGAAGATTTATTAGATTGAAATAGTTGTTGAAAACTTGTGGTTGTGATGGTAAAGTTATGATTGTGGTGTGTGGTTTGTGGTGTTTAGAGGTTGTTTTAGGCTTGTATTAATTTCTGAAATTATTTGGATGAACAAAACATGCAAAAGCCTTTGGGGTCTCTGATATTATGCCCTATCTGCTAGCTAATAGAAAAAATATTGGCAGTTTGTTGCGATAACCATGCTAACCTTCTGGTCCAGCCTCTTGGACATTTCTTCAACAAGTTAAATGATTTAGGATCACATTACAAAGGATTACATCAGTGGTGTCCAAACTCTGTCCTTGAGGGCCGGTGTCCTGGAGAGTTTAGCTCAAACCCTAATCAAACACACCTGAACTAGCTAATCAAGCTCTTACTAGATATACTAGAAACTTCCTGGCATGTGTGTTGAAGCAAGTTGGAATTAAACTCAGCAGGACACTGGCCCTCCAAGACTGAGTTTAGACACCCTTGGTTTGATCGTTCACCCAGTAATTAAATTTTTGTAAATTTTCTCACCCTTGTTTACCCCAAAATTTTAAGACCTTTAAAAGCTATTTAAACAACCCTACATTCCGTGAATTTCAGATACATGTGGGGGTGATATAATTTTCTTCTTTTTTTTTTTTGTTAACTGTCCATAAAGGTTTATACAGAGCCTGATTTCAATTCACAGACTCACATACTAACCAACTCAGAAGTTTAATGGCATCAAAAGTCTTGGAACAGCAGGATATTGAGCCAAGAATTCATTAGCCACCATGTTGACATCTTGGGCACAGTAGCATCATTATCACACCCCATGCATTTATCTCTGGGGTTCACAGGAGGAAACTTCCACTACAACCCATGAGAAAGTCCAGAAGGTACAATGATAGTACAAGGATTACGTTTCTCTATGGCATTTGACCGTGAGCTCTCTGAGAATTAGATTTACTTATTTTTTATACCTTTTACCTTCTCTCTGTACTTTATACTCATGTGACACCTCTTTCCTCCCTCTCCTCAAATGTGCTGAATAGTAACCAGTGTCCTTTCATGTGTAGTGTGTGCTAGGCACACCACACATGTCTATTTTGAATTCCCAAGCAGTATCCCTGTAGTCCCGCACTTCAGAGATTAACACTGGAATGTGTAGGAGAGAGCTATGAATAGTACTGCATCTCCCAAGAAACCTCTTTTCACAAACACGGAGACCCTCTAATACGCCAATGCCTCCATTTTGCATTGGGGAGGTTTAGGACCACTCAAGTACTTGAATAAAAGATACTTCTTCTAAATTATATTGGAAATATATATTTTTTGTTTACTGTAATGGTAAAGTTGCATTTTAAGTATATAAAGCCTGGAGTGAAAAATATTAATTTAATTTCAACACAGGCTCATTCTAAAATTGTAGCCCTATATACATTTCTGGAGATCACAAATTATGTAGCTAGAAGTACATATGGCTGCATTTCATCTTTAAAGTGAACACTGCGGTGCGGTATGATGCTGTTGCTTTTTGCGCTTACCAGCTGACCGCTTACCTCTGTTTGGACGGCTTTCCCGCTGTTACCAGTTTGTCCAGTTAGCTCACCATGTACGTTGGTGAACTTGAGACACAGAGGAGATGACCATGACGACAGGGTTCGAGTCTGGCAAAGAACAGTTCCAGAAAGCGGGTAAGACAAAAACAAAAGCCAAAAAATAAAATAAACAAGTAAATAACAATGTGAGAATGTGGTAAAATCTGAAAGCGTGGTTAAAATCAGATGAGGGCTTTTCTTTTTCTGGATTGCTTTTTGGGTTGGGTTTAGGGAAGTGGGTGGGCGCATCAATCGGTGCTTTTGAAAACACTATTGGTTTGGTTTAGGGAAGGAGGAGGGTGGGTCACTCGAACTGCAGGTGTGAATGGCACTCGCGAGAAAAATTTGAGATCTAAAAAAGTATACACAGCAGCCTCTCGTGGATTCACGGAAACAAAAACTGCAAAAAACGTACCTCCTGGAATGTATTTTGTGCTCTCCAGAAATGTATATAGAGGTACGTTTTCAAAATGAGCCTGGGTTGTTTAATTTTACATCATTACAGTCTGCATACATTAATTTTCTTCAACTGATACAACTAATTTTATAAGTCTAATGTGCTCTAGAATGCGTCTGTGAAGTTTTAGCCAGAAATACCTCAGTGAACTTTTATTATACCATGCTGTCCATGACCTTTTTTGGGTGGAAATCAAAATATGCTGTTATTTTGTGTCTCTTTGGGCCCTATCATACAGACAGTGCAATAAGGCACAAGACGTGTATTTGTTGCTATTTTCAGACCAACGCAACCCTAATTTTCACATTTTACACCACATTGTTTACATAGCAAATACATTTGCACTACTTTGTAGACTCATGTGTGTGGTGGTCTAAAATAGAGGTGTGGTAAGGTGCATTGTTGGCACATTGCTATTTTGAAGAACTGAAATAGAGCGTCGACTATCTAAAAGCAGGTCTAAAGTCCAGCGCAGAGCGCGTTAGTTATGCACCTATTTAGGTCCAAACGCTTACACATTGCTTAATACACACAGGATGTACAGCAATACACAAATATCTTTACATATGAAAAAAATTAAAGAATTAAAATGTTACAAAATTATTAATTACTACATAAATATAAAAAACACTACCTCCATGCCTTTTTAAAATTAATTTATGACAATTTGCATTTGTATAATGTTATTATTATTAGAAGGATTGTTGTATATCCATATTTATATTTGTTTTAATAAAACAAACCTGTCGGGTTTTGGAGACGTATACATCACCATATGGAGCATAAGAATAGGACGTGTGTTTGGATATAACTCAGCTTTTTGAACACACATCATTATTATTGTTCATTTATTTGTTTGCTGGAAATTAGAACTGAATTTAGAAATAGATTTAAAACAAAACTTTGTGCTTAACAAACTAAATTAAATATGTACTGTAAGCTAATGACTGTCTTCAGTGGAGTGCGTACAACACCGTTTCCTTATATATGAAAGTAATAGAGTAAAGAGTAAAAGTAAAGTAAAGAGAAAGTAAAGAGGCCGAATGGAGGAGGCTCGTTCGGTATCCTCATGCTGCAGATGGTTTGTTTAACTGTTTTCTCGCTAGTGAAGCATTCAGTTTTTTCACTTGCAAAGTCCGACATTTAAATAGCAAATGCGCCATGGCACGACACAACTGACTTTTAAAAGGAATGTGAGATGAGACTCTGGTTTAATGCACGTTATGCTCAAAACACACTCATAACTCATTTAGAGAATAAGCATAACCCTATTAGACCATGTGTCAGGGCGCAAAGCATATTTTTCTGTCCTTAAAGTAGCAAAAGTGAATTTGGACACGCCCTTAATGCTTTTGCAGCCTGCGCTTTAGACTTTGCGCCTAGATCGTTAAGATAGAGCCCTTTAAATGCAATTGAGCTGCTGCTCCATGCCCTCTTGTGCACTGGACAGCCATAACAAACATTTGTGTGCATTTTAAAGTCAGTTTAAATTCCTGATATGCAGTTTTATGAGATCCTACCCATACAAGATAATGGCATTTAATCATGCACATGAAAGCAGTATTTATTTGAGGATTCTGTTTATAATATTGAGTTTGTGCTTTTTGATTTTTTGCACTGGCTAACGTTGAATAAGCGAGCACTTATGTAAATCATAATGTAAAGTAAGCACATCGCATGGATGTGACCTATTTTTCAGCTGCATTCAGTGTGGGATTTGATTTGTGATAAAGAAGATGAAAACCTGAAACCTGAGATTTCCTTCCCAGTGAGATGCACTTCCTTCCTGGGAGATGTACCACGTCATGGTGATTCCTTTCAGGGTGTACCATTCCACATGAACTGTTTTGTATTTCCAGTCTTGCAATGTCTTCAATGTGGAGGGAGTTTGTGCCCTTTGAGTTTAGCTTAAACAATGAATAGTGAATGAGTCCCAAACAGGCTGCTCATTTTTACGCTTAACATACTACCTGGATGAGTAGGTTTCTATAGCAACCTCAGAGTCCCCTCCCCCACTGTAAAACACACATGCACGCAATGCATATGGCTTGACTGCTCTCTCTGACTTAACAGAGGTGATGCTGTCATTTTTGCCAGATGAGCAACACCAGGATTTACAGTGCAGTGATAATAGCACAGATAAATCATCAGCATTTTTTTTGTTGATCTCATTTAATGGGAGGTGTTGTCCTGGTATAATGAGGTTGGATTGGGTGAAAAAGCCCTCGGTTTAGCAAAGCTCAGCTGTGTAACATGTTGACACAGATGAAATGGTTGTTACTTCCACACCACTAGGTTTGAGCTCCCAGCTGTTCCTTCTCTGCCCCCGTCTCAAGAGACCTAATGCTTCACATTGCTGCTTTAAAAGATCCCTCCGTTGGGCGTCAAACACACTCACGCACATTCAGACATTTCTTTCTGGCTCATCAAGGTACATTCTTTATGCTAAATATCCTTTCTGACACTGTTCACAAAGTAATACTGCTGTCCAATGACTGTGCTGGGATTGGCCCAAGATGCTGTCTATTACCACTAGTATCTATCTGCAGAGGATTGGGAGAGCTCATCTCATATTGCCTTTGTTTCAGAATTTTAAATGGCGATTAAAAAGCACATAATGGAGATAATAGACTATACTCCACGTTCGAGACAAGGTTGGACATAATTAAATTAACCCACTTCAGAGGTCAGTGAGTTTTACAAATCTCATTGGCCACACGATGTCATCATCACACAACCAGAGCGTTTTGTGTTTATGTGTTGGTTATGGCAAAAAGCTAAATAAAAATAATAGAAAATGACACTTTTTGCTGTTTCATAAACAGCTCGTAAAAAGGAAGTTGTTTTAATTATATGTCAAATCTAATGTTAAAGTTAGTTTTAACATTTGACGTCAGGTAACTTCATAGGTAACTGTATGTCCAAATGGAAAAGCCATCAAATGATACGTCTTACTGATGATGTCAGGCACAACTGATCCACCCTGAGTTTACAAGCTGAATGTCTTACTTAAAGTCTATGTGAATTAAAAGTTGTTGAGACTTTTTATTTCAGAATGTTGATGTACAGTACTTCTTAATGAAATAAAATATTTAATAGGGGGTGGGGCTTTTTTTTTACGCATCATTCCCTTGTAACAAACTAACATTAAGTCAGGTGTGGTTACAAGTATTGTGGCTGAAGCCGTTAAACTGACATCAACAGAGAAGGACCACCATCCAAATGCGGAAGCAAATGGTCAGAATTTAATTGAAGTTTTTTTTTCAGTGGATTAACATGCAATTAATTGTTTACCTAAAGATTAAACGTTAACCTAAAGAATAACTATCTTTAACTTTTTTTTCCTGCATGAAATCAAAATTTACAGTGTTTTAAGAGTTCACACTTAGCTGATGATTGATTGTAAAGCGTGTTTGGCATGCTGTCCCTCATCTATGGTGCCAATTTGGTTTGGTCAATTCACCTATGTCGCATGTCTTTGGACTGTGGGAGGATACTGGAAAGCCAGGGATAGCACGGGGAGAACATGTAAGCTCGGCACAGAAACGTCGACTGGCCTGGTAAGGACTTTAACTAGTGACATTCTTGCTGTGAGGTAACAGTGCTAACCACTGGGCCACCATGTCGCCCTACCAAGAAAAAGGGGGAGGAGTAGGGGTGGAAGGGGGGGATTCTTCAAGACGCAGATAACTGAGGTAAGAAATTCTGGTTATTTATTGTGAGTTAGAAATCCATCATAAACACGTGATCCTCTCGAAATCAGTTTATAAATAAACGTAACATATTTTGCTAGCTTTTAAGGCAGAGGTCTCAAACTGCCCTGCCGGCCCGCAATTGACGTCAAAAATATAATGCGATTCGGCACGCTAAAACATATTTTTGAACCACTATCATTGTTGTGCAGTCGCGTGTAGCCACTTGTGGTTTTGACTCACCACCTAGTCGACATTTAAAGTACTGCATTCAGATTAGTTTTACATTCATTTTCTTTGAGTATATGGTCAAGAGTAACACACATGCATTTTAATTCTGTGGCAGATTTAATGTTAAAATATATGTCTGTAAGTGCTTTATTGTTACTAAAGCTCTATTTTTGTAAATATTCAAGGCCCTTCAATATGTACAACAAGAAACAAAAAGCATCAATTATGTCAGGTTTCCACTTTTTACTTGTGCTTGAATGTTAAAACGGACCCCACCAATTTGAGTTTGAGACCCCTGTTTTAAGGTGAATAGATAATCCATGCAAGTTAATCGACTGAAAAATATTTTTGTTTTAGTAATCTTCAATTTAAAATCTGACCATTTGCTTCCGCCCTTGAAGTGGTGGCTTTTCTGTTGATGTCAACCTGAGGGCTTTGAAAGCAACCGTGTATTAATATCCCTAACTATGTCTCTATTACCATTAGTTTGCTATGATGAGCTAAAGAAACCCCAGCCTCCTACTGAATATTTCGTTTGAGTTTGAAATACATCAACATACTGAAATAAAATCACACAGACTTTAAAGTGGTGTTCAGATGCTATTATTTGCAGTTGGGAAAAATATAAATTCTGAGCTTTCTGAAACAGCGTTAGCTAAGGTAATAATAGTAGTTATATCAGATCTGTGTTATTTCTGCACCACATGTATAAAAATACTCTTCAAATGCGTTTTTCAAACATGTTTGTTTTAAACTTAAGGTGCTTTCATGTAAGTGACATTTTAGGCATATTAGTGAGGTGTAAAAAGAACCATTGTTAGTAGTGTTAAGATGTATACATAACGCATTCAACTTGTGCATGTTTTGTGTTGTTCTTTCATACAACTTCATATGATCGACCAAATGAAATCAGCAATGTGAACTTTCTAGACCTAATGCAAAACTTTGTCGTGCAAATTCCTATTGAAATAACTGGTGTCAGCACTGGTTGCAAGAGCAAGCCAGAATTGTGGCAGGATCTGTTACAGCAGCAAGTCTTTATTCAATAAGGCTTAAACAAAACAAAACATTATTGCACACTGAGAATAAAGGAGAAACAGCAGAATCGATTCAGCCAATCTCAACATGAACCGACAAACTGACCTGAAGCACAGGACATTAAAAACTGGAGTAAATGAGTAACCAAATAAGACACAGGTGTTCACAATCAATCAAGCAACAAGTAACCATAGAAACAGGAACAACTGGAAACAAAGGGAACAAGAAACTATGTTGGAAGTGCAAATGCAAATCCAAAAACAAAATCAAACATGATGACTAAAATGTGTGTAACAACGTATATTATATGTGTATGTAGAGTAAATGCGGCATCTTTCTGAATTAAAGGCATTTATAGTATCTGGAAACTGTTTAATTGCAGGGTAAAATCATCTTTCAAATATTCTGTCTCAAAATATCTACTTGAATCCTTTCAGGTAAATCAGTTATTATTGGTCATGTCTTTTCATTCTTGTTCTTTATCTTTCTAGGAGTCTGAGGTCAATGAGCGGAGGAAAAGGTGTCAGGTCCTTGAGAGAGAAGTGAAGAACAAGACGTTAGCATGTAAGACTTTGGTGAGTACAAGCTACTAACATAATGTCATGGTTGATAATGTCAGACACTACATGAGTCTTTTTTTATTCTCCTTGTTTTAGCTGGATTTCTTGTAAATTCTTTCTAGGAATCCATGTCTTTGCCAAAGCTTTCAATGCTCTTGACAAAACACAACCAATACAATGCTCTTCAAAAACACATTTGGCTTTGCTTGTCATTTTGTTTTCATGTTTTGATTATTGGACTAGTTTACTTAAAAAAAAAGCCTACTGCTAAATATCCAACAAGTTTTTTTTTAAGTATCTTTAATTTTTTTTTTTTTCCTTTTACGTTTTTTTTTTTTTTTTAAAGTAATACAACCTAAAAAATATTAGGTTGTCGTTACTCATTGTAATGTGATGTGGACGCTGACAATTGAGTGCAGATCCAAATTCAGGTTTAATTTCAAGAATGGTCAGGTAAGCAATGATCAATCAAGGAACAAACAGATGTATACAGGCAATCCAGTCAGGGTCGATAAACAGGCGGATGGTCAAAAGGCAGGCAGCATACAATGTAAATAAACAAACAAAACAAAGCAAGGGTCAAACACGGCAATGCAAAGGAAAACACGTCGTAATTTCACACACAGTTAAACAAGACTCAGCAAAAAGGTGTGCGTGTGTGCTGTGTATATAGTCCATGTAATCAGTTCATGTGCAGCTCCCAGCCGTAATTGTGTGTAATCTACTGAATGAGAAACAGGTGCGTGTGAGCGGTGCATGACTGGAACTTGTAGTTGTAGTTCTTCGCTGGTGACTGTGACACTCATAGTTGGGTGAAATATGGACAACCCCATTGTTGGGTTAATTTTTGAATTAAATTTAAATGACACTTTTTATTACAAGGGTTGGGTTTGTCCATAATTGACTCAATGTTTAGAAAATCTATGTCCCATTTCATTTACTTATTTATTTGAAAATATTACTGAAATTGAGAAATTTCATTGGATGATTAATCAGCCTCCAATATTCAGATTTAAAGTGTAGGCTTGAAGTTTCACAGTACTGTTTCATCATTTTACAGTCAATCTTGAATTTAAATGCATTACTTATTCATTATTTTACTAGAATTTATCATTGAAGACTTTTTGACACTGTGACAATGTGATTTCTGAATGAGCTGCACAACATCTTGTCTTTATTGAGAAAGCCAGAGGTTTTTAAATGTCTGGTTTGACAAGTGTAAAGGGCACATAAGACATCCAGCATCTGGTTGGTATGAATGAAGCGACTACACACCGCCTCATTAGTGGCGATCCTGTGGGTGTTTAATGGGAAAGCACAGGAATAGCTCGTCTGATCCTAAAACACATGCTCCTTGGTGGCAAATGCTCCAATGTGCTTTTAAGATTCACTGAGAAACATCTTTATCTTTTATGTCAACTATGTTGATTTGATAATGTCGCTCAAAACCCTTGTGTTGCAATTAAAGTAGCAGCGCTAGCCCATCAGTTGATTTACTCTAATAATTTTTATGAGCTGGGGGGCGTTAATTAGTGTGCTTCATGAGATGCCTGTTTTGTGACTTGTAGATGACATGTCGAGAGGTCACAGAGATAGTTACTCTGAATAACAAACAGCTGTCTAATTGGATCAAATCTGTCTAATGAGCATTTTTCCATCATTGCACGGCAAACATCTAAACTGCTGTATTTGTTTATTGCGATATATACATTAGTGGAAATACAGGCTAAGGGAGGATGCGCTTTCTCTCTGACCTCCTGTAGCTGTCATTGCCACCACCTGCTCTCAGCATGAGAGAAACCCTGAGCTTTCACAGCAGGATCAGAGGCCAAGGTTTCTGTTTATAACAGGTACAGACTGGAGATGTCACTTAAGATTGCACATCTGCCACTATAACCTGCATATTAAAGGGACGGTTAACCCAAAACTGAAAATTCTGTCATCATTTACTCACCCTTCACTTGTCAGTAACCTTTTAGAGATTCGTTCTTCTGTTGAGGACAAAAGAATATATTTAAACAATTTTGGGAACTGGTAATTATTGGCTTTAATTGTATTTGTTTTTTTCTGCAATGAATGTTAATGGTTACTGGTTTTTAACATTCTTTAAAATATCTATTCTTGTGTTAAACTAGGAAACCTGATCAGGTTTGGAACTATTTGAGTGTGAGTAAATATTGCATTTTCATCAACTATTATTTTAAAGGGTTTAATGTAAAAAAACAACAATACAAGGACACTGCAGTGATTGTATTAAAGCTGAAATGTGGGATATTAAGTCATATAAGATATACATTTGAATTTATAAATGTCTTAAGGTCATTGCTTTATCGTTTATCGCTTTATTGTTTTATCATGGTTGGGATGTTGAGTGATGAAGAAAAAGCTGCAATGTTTATATTGTTGACAGTGCTTATTGCTAAACGTATAACTTTTCTGAAACATAATGAATCTGTAATTTACTTATAATACAAGGACAGAACAAACTGTTCTTAGTAAGACTATTTGAAGTCTATTTTCTAAGTTTATTTTTCATTTGTTTGGTAATTTTGGTGGGTTTTTGACAAAAATTGTGTACTCTGGAATACCATGGCTTTGTCACCTTTCCTTCTGATATGCTTGATAAGCAAATATTTACCATTAAATTAATGTAGCATTACAAAATAAATGCTAGAATATTATAATATATAATATATTTATTCTCAGTATCAATAAGTTCTTTGCGTATATGTGTGTTATGTGCATTATGTATAATTGGTAACACTTTATATTAACTACACACTATGAATCATTTATTAAGCATTAGCAAATAGTGAATTCGTTATCTGTTAAGCATTAACTCTACATTACCAGCTGTTAGTAAGCAGTTTATAACTGCAGATACAAATGCTTTATTCTTGACTTATAAGCACATTTAAAATGTGCTTAATTGTACTTTTAAGTATTGCATCATTTACAAACCAGTTAATTGAGAGAAGTTGCGTTTTTTTAAAGATTATTCAGAATGCGTATGTAAATGTTTAATAAACTCTTCAAATTAACATTTATATATCTTATTATTCAGGCATATATTAATAGTTAATTTGTATGTTAATAAATGCTTTATTAACTCAACTTCATCCAGTTTTGTGACCTAATATATAACGTGAGGCCTATTTATGCTTTACAAATCCCTAATAAATGACAATTAAAGGCTCATTTATATTCTAAACAGGCAAAAAAGAAAATAAACAACTTTATTCATTTCTATTCATTTGAAGATACACAAATGTATCAAATGAAAAATAAATCTTTGCAATCTAAACTAAAATAAAATTACTCTCTAAAAATATTTTTGCTGCTTGTTCAAGCTACTTATTTAAAATGAGCTAAATCAATGCAATTCTTGAGATTTGTTTTTGGACAACTTAATTGTTTTGTTTAATCAACTTAAATTTGTAAAAACAATTAAGTTAACAATTAACTCAATTTGTGTTGTGTCAACATGAAGGAATTGTGTGGAACCCAGCATTTTTTACAGTGTACTGTGCAGTTTAAACATCGCTAAATAACATTGAAATGTTGTAACATACTATATTGTTAAATTATTATATTGTTGTTGTTTTATTCAATTTACGTTATTTTTTGACACTCCTGTTATTCAGCAATGTTTAAACTTTACAGTAATTTTACTTTTTAGATAAAATTGCAAACATTTATTGTTCGTTTGATACTGAGTCATTTATTAGGGATTTATAAAGCATAAATAGTCCTCACTTTAGATTTAGGTCACAAAATTGGATGAAGTTAGTTGAGTTAATAAAGCATTTATTAACATATACATTAACTATTAATATATGCCTGATTAATGATAAATAAATGTTGAAAAAAAGATAAAAATAGTGATTTGAATTGTTTATTCTCATGTCACCAACACTGACCTGTTTCATATCACGTGCTCGCATTAATACTTAAACACTGTCCCAATAATAATGAAGTCTTGCCACAATAGCTCGTGGTCGCTGCCCAGATCTGGGTTTTGACTGCAATGTGCGATGCGATCTGTCAATTAGAATATCTTTATCCATGTTGAGTGCGTCCATAATCAGCTTGGAGACCGCCACAGTAGTAGAAAGTTGGTCTTCCGGAACACCAATAATCCTTATGTTATTCTGACGAGATCTGGCTACCAAATCTTTACACTTTTCTTCTAGTTTTACCACAGTAGCCGAAAGAGAGTCAACCTTTTCATTTAGCACAGTGATATCATCTGAACATGTGGAGAGAGAATGTTCCATATCCTTCACCGTACTTTTCAGTGTCGACATTTCAGTTTGTGTCGATACCATCGTGTTAGAGAATTCTGCCTAGCACAGACCATCGTTCAGAGCGAAATATTTCTGCCAGTTCCCGGCATAGCAATGAAATTATTTCAGTTTTAAGAGTCTGAATGTCGCCTGAAGCCGTATCGAGCTTAGTCCGTTGACCCCCCGCGGCCGTATCACGTTCATCCAAGGATGTGTTGATGGCTGCGCATTAGCCCATTTATTGCCTTAAGTTTTCATCTACGTTGCACAGGATAAGTTAAAAATTAACTCCGTTAGGCACAAATATCTGAAGTTGGTTTTGAGTTAAAATGTGCAATAATTTAGAAAAAATTGCAAATTCTGCAGTACCTCCAGCCTGATCTCAAAATGTACCATTTAGGCGTGCCACCTAACCCCACCCCTAACCCCAACCGTCATTGGGTGATGAGCAAATCGTACTAATTTGTACGAATTAGATCGTACGAATTCATACAAAGTAGCCACTAAATCAAAAAGTTACAAATTGCCGTGAGATTGCGTTGGTACCTCCTAGCGAACACGTTCTCCTCCATATCTCACCTAACCGGAAGTCGATTTGAATAGTTTAATATTCATTTACTAACTCATTCTGAATGATCTTAAAACCATCCAACTATTCTTAAATACAAATGATTTGAAAATAATGCAATACTTAATTTAGTCATGAAAATTTTATCAGTAACAAAGTATGAAAGTACAATTAAGCACATTTTAAATGTGCTTATAAGTCAGGAATAAAGCATTTGTATCTGCAGTTATAAACTGCTTACTAACGTCTATTAATGTGGAGTTAATGCTTAACAGATAATGAGTTCACTATTTGCTAATGCTTAATAGATGATTTATAGTGTGTAGTTATTATAAAGTGTTACCGTATATTTCATGTAAAACATAAATACTTTTTTTGAGGCATTAAAATAAAATAAGTTTAAAAAAATGTTAAAACTGAAAGTAAAAGAAGGGTTTACAAACATTCTACAGGATACACTGTCTGTTAAAGAAAAGCCTGCTTGTAAACCCCTTTTTGACTTTGACCCACATACAGTAATGATGCCCTTTTTCCTAAATTACATTTAATAAACAATGCACTTGTTCATTTGATTTAACATAACTAAAATGCATTGAAATTCTCTCCTCAATTCCGCATGACCTACGGATTTACTGAGTCTCTATTTCTACTGGTATACGTCTGTGATTGTGTAACAACACCCACACACCCCATATACATCCACAATTCTGCAGTGGTTGGCCATGTAAAGAGCCTCATCTCAGTAAATGTTGTGGAAGGATGAGCAAAGCTTTTCTGAGCAGCTGCAGAACCAGGGGCCAAACTGGAGGGTGGGGATCGGGCAGCCGTGTCTGCTCGAATTAGTCCATTCTTGTGGCACGCTTTTGCTCTGTCTCTCTCTCTCTCTCTCTCTCTTTCTTCCCAAGACCCTCTCCTCCTTTCTCCGTTCTGCTTCTTGATCCATCCATATGGAAATCAGAAGCCGGATTCTTGGGTATGATACGTGCTGCAGCTTTAACTCACATCCCTGTGTGAGTTTCAGTTGATAATCCCATGGTAGTCTAATCTTCGCCACATTAAAGCTGTGTTTAATCAGCCGCGACTGCACAGCGAACATAACTGCACATTTTTTACTCCCAATTTCAATGTGCAGCCAGTTCAGCGACCTCTTAAAGGTCCCCTGAGCAGAGGTTAAAGACTGTCCTTTCATATGAACTAATAGAACATGATGGCTGAAATGTTCCCAAATGTATATGAGGAAAATGCAACACGTGATCTCATGGGAGGTTTGCGGTGGTCGCCGTTCGGAGGCGGTGGAGTGTGCGCTGCCCTTGTGTGCAGTAGCTGTCATGTCGTTGGTGACACTGTGGTTGACAGACAGGGCTTCTGACAAGAAAGTTCAAATGCTTCTGTAGTCGCCGTTGAGCGAACCTGCCACCTGATATACTGTGACATGTGAGCTAGTCAGGAAGAGACAGCATGCTGAGTCAGAGATGCTCACAGAGTTCTGCCAGGGGTGTGGCACTTGGAGAACTTCACGAGATGGACGGCTGTGTTAAACGCTCAAATTAGGGGCGTTGAAATGACTTTCTAAGCTTGTTCTAGTAGATGTATTTTCTGATAGATGATATTTTCTTGTCTAGAAGTTTGCTGGTTCAAGTCCCGGCTGGACCAGTTGGCATTTCTTTGTGGAGTTTGCATGTTCTCCTCGCGTTCGCGTGGGTTTCCTCCGGGTGCTCTTGTTTCCCCCACAGTCCAAAGACATGTGGTATAGATAAATTGAATAAATTAAATTGGTGGTAGTGTATGAGTTTGTGTGTGAATGAGTGTGTATGGGTGTTTCCCAGTACTGGGTTGCGGTTGGAAGGGCATCCGCTGCATAAAACATGTGCTGGAATAGTTGGCGGTTCATTCCGCTGTGGTGACCTCTGAAATAGAGACTAAGCTGAACGAAAATGAATGAATGAACAATCACAGTTAGTTTTGTGCCGTGCCATGTTTATGAGAGAGGAAATGTCCTCAGAGTAACAGCCTATCAAGCAACTGCGACATGCATCATTCATTCACGAATGATCAATATTCTTAATGATCTGTCGGCTAAACATAAAGGATATCAGTAGGACATGTATGTATTATTTGTTCTGAGATTCATTCATTATTTTAGTGATGCATTTCTATATAAGTATCACGCAGACTGAGATGACAGAGTGTACTTTTTTATAAAACCAAGGTTTTGTTGTATTTGTGTGTATCCAAAACGATGTAGAGAAAAACTGTGTCTTTCTTGTATTGTCATGACCAAAATTACAGAATATTTGATGGCTTTCACTGCCATTAGAAAAATAACGAATTTTAGCATACATGCGTGTTTGTTGACATCATCGTTATGCAGTGAATATTGTAATAATCCAGCATTTACAATGCTCAGCATATATAAGTTCACCCGTCACAAATCTCTCTTTTAAGTTCATATTTTTATAAGGAAGCTATACATTATTATATTTGTGCATATATATTAGACTAGTCAGTACTGAAGCCAAATGTGGAGCTTATCCAACAAAATAACTTACAATAACGGTCCAAAAACTAGTACACCCAAATTTATATGTTATAGAAAAATATTAAATACAAATTTTAAAAGAGGAAAAATGAAGAGAAGCAAAAAAATGTAAAATTTTGTTGAAATTTTGAACTTTGTAATTTTTTTTTTTTGCAATATTTTGCTTGAATTTAATTTAAATTTCTGTTGAGGGACTGTTAAATGTCAGTATCAACAGATATTAAGTAGACAGTCTTCTAATACTCAAATGGACCATCAAAATAAAGTGTTACCGCTTTTTTATCTGCTCAGACTGGTTTTCGTCATGCACAACAACATCACTACCATGATAAAATAAAGTTGTGAAAAGCAATAACCTAAAGACATTTACAAATACAAATGTATATCTTATATGACTTATTAACAAAGATATATACATACAGTCATTATATTATAGTAATACAAATTTTTGATAGTAATATCCCATATCCCACAGCTTTGATACAAGATTTATTTTTTGGAGAAAATTAAAAAGCACTTCAGTGTTTGGGTATTCTGTGTTTGTCTGAAGTAATTAGTCTACAGAAATGTGTATATTCGATACACGTATAAAGCTGATTGGTCAGATCTTGTCATGTGACTCGTGGTGCACATGCTGCATTCTGAAAAATTGAGATGTTTTCAACTAGGTGCGCCTGGATATAATCACTCCCAATATGTGCACACAAGCTGTGCACCTTCATTGAAAATAACTCACTTGCGCATACAAGCAAAGCCTTCAACAAGCCTTCTTGTTGGTGTTTTCTATGTCAGTGTTGTAGAGAGTGATGGCGTTCATTCATTTACCAAACAGCTCTGTGTAGTGATCATGTAAACAACTACAACCTATTGCTGAGAGAGTTAGTGTTTAGGAAGCCTGTTTGAAAACAATTAGTTGTATTACATTTAGTGATGGTTTTGCGGCCCAAAAAATGAAGCTTCCAAAAAAGACATAAATGAACTCAATCCAATTATAAAGGTAATCTACCAACACATTGAATCCTGCTCTGTGGTAATTGCTGCAGAGTGCCATTCTCCATGAAGTATTGATTAACTTTTCATACTGTGATGTGATCTTTGAGATTTAGGTGGCTCTTTCAGCACAGCCAGTCATGGTTGACATAATGAGCTCCCAGTCTTCAGTCCCATATTTTGATCGTTCTTTCTTTTAAAGAAAATAGCACTTATCATTAGTAATATCACTATTTATTTTGATTTGATTAATTGATTGATTTTAGTTTAGTGTCTTAAGTCTTAGTGACAGAAAAGTATACTCCATTGTGTCATTAAGGTTAATCAAACAACAAAACGTAGTAAAACTGTACAGTATTTTTATCTGTACTCTGTAATATTTCTTTTTGCTTATTAAATACTGTGCCTGAAAAGCGTTGTTCTATTGTATTGTCTCTAATGTTATTTTTTCTATTTTTTGTAACATCAGTAATAATAGTAAATACTGTAAATATTGTAAATTTTTCATATTGTGAAATAAAGTCATGTCATCAAATAGTTTGCTAATAGTTTGTTTGATCATGCCGCCTTTGCTTTTGCCTTCTAGCCATTTTATGTAAAGAATTATAATGTTTATGTGTTTATAATGTGTTTTAATGTTTATAATAGTGTAAATGGATCTATTTTATATTCATTTCATGTCAAGCCTCCCGTGGACAGGTGTTGAGAATTAGCAAGTCTGCTATAACACTTAAACAAATGCATTTGGTTGTCCAGTGTAATTGTGATGTCCATGTCAAAATAAATAAATAAAGAACCCCTGTACATATAAGACAGATGCTCTGCAATACCATGTACAGAATGAGCTAACCCCATTTTTCTTTTTTCCCCCTTGACAGAAGAATGAGCTTCAGGATGCTTTGCTGGAGAGAAAACGGCTCAATCGTGAGCTGCTTAGTCACATCTTGAAGGCCACAGAATACGAGAAGGTAAGAGATGCTCAGCATCACAGGCCAGCTGAGCTCATAAGATCAATGGCTGCTCATTACACAGCTTTTCGAGAAACATGCGCCCGAAGGGTTCTGTTCTGCATCTCATCGGCAGTATTGATCTTATTGTGTCTTTGTCTGGTCATTATATTCACCTTGTTTGTTTTGACCAATGAAACTGGATGGGATTTTGCCTGTGTGCATTTATTATGGTTTGAAATCGGCATCTGTGACGAGATAAGCGTGCGTACATGCACATTAGAGATTATCAGAAAGAGAAAGTGTGAAGGAAATCCAGTGACACCCTTATAGAGACATCAATGTGAGTAGTGAATCTGCTGAGGAGTGGATATCATACTAACACTGGACTGCTGAGAGTGGCAATACGTGACACTCATTGTGTTAATAGTGTCGTTTTCACTGGTGCGTTTTGCCAAGCCATGGCAGGCCATGGGTTGGCAGTCTCTTTCTGAATAATCCACAGGCTGCTTCTCTCCTCTAACAGCAAAAAGGGGCCATCTGTCACAACCCCAGACAAGCGTCTGAGATAAAATGTCTTCTGTTTAATCAGGTATTGCTGTCTGCTTTCATTCCCATTCCCTCAATGATCAAATGCTTATTCCCCAGCATTCAGTGGGGCTAACAAGGCAGAGGAGAGTAGGTAAATAACCCCAAGTGGAACGGGTTGGTTTGTCACACGCTTCAGCACCAGGCGCAATCTCATCTACCGATTGTAGATCAATACAAGATGCGAATTAATCTCCCCATTTCTCAGGATGAATTGTGCCCTAATAAATGAGAGAGTATGGGCGTGTGCCAGAATAACGCCACTGCAAGTGTGGTGATATATTGAGTGGTGACTTCTGATTGGTGGATAGGGTTCTTGAGCGACTGTGTCCTTAGCTGACCCTCTTTTGCAAGCATTAGGTGATTGGTCGTGTTTCTCTGAGCTCTGGCAGCATCATGACTCAATGCAAGTCAAACATATTTCTGAACACTGAATCTTTATTTTTAGAGCTGTTACCTTAGATACAAATCACCTGAATTTTTGTTATACAGCCCACAGTCCGGCAGAGGTTTGTTTCACGTCTTATAAAGAATCGCTGCGCCTTTTATTAGAGTGAAAAATAGCCCCTGAATTCATCTATCAAAAAGATTAATTCTGTTTCGAAAAATACTGCTTAGAGTCGCAGTCATTGTACAATATGCTCTCTCGGCCCATTGTAAAACTTGTCCAAGCACTGATGCAGAGTCAGCTGTTTTGCTTCCCTTTGTTGTGGTCATAATTAAATGTCTAACAGCTGAAGTCTGGCCAAGGTTTCCTGATTAACTCTGCTTTTTATTGTTTAAGAGACAGTTATGTAATTTTGACTAGACTTCTGTGACTTTAGACAGTTCATGTATCCTTATCTCGTCTCTTTCTCTCTGTAGGTGAAGTCAGACTATGAGCAGCTCAAAAAGGCTTTTGGTTGTGTGAGTCAAGAGAGAGACTTGGCCAGGCAGGAGAAGGCTCAGCTCCAAGACAAACTGGAGAATCTTGAGCAGGTCCTGAAGGTAAGGATATAGTTGGATATTGGTTAAATAGTGGTTCAATGAAACACAACCTGTTAGTGAGAAAGGAAATATTTGGTAAACTTAACGGTTATTGTCTCATTAAAATCATTTTTCCTCCATGACAGTTTTATCACTTCTTGTAAACCAATCTGTATTGTTTAAGATCATCTTTCCTGATGTTGGGATCTTGCTTTTAAAGGAAATCTGATACCAGCTGAGATAATGATGTTTCATTTATCTGACTTGTTTCTGCTGGCATCATGTTGCTGACTCATTGTTCAGTGAAAAGTGTTCCTGCACTTGTCGGTTTATTGACTGCTTCTGTCATGTGTCTCAAGAGGAAAAATAGCTCATATAACAAGAAATCGACTGCTCATCTTTGAAAAGGAGAAATATGTATTTATCTCTCTTACCTTTCTCATTATTGACTATGGGATAAATTATTACAGAGAGATGAGAAGAGGTAGGAGAAGTAGTGTAGCAATGTGTTGTGCAGAAAACAAGAGGTTTTCTGTAAAATGTCAGGACTTTTGATGTTGTCTGAATCTCTCTCTCTCTCTATTTCTCCTCAGAAATGCATAATCGTTCCAGCAAAGCAGCTTAAAGATAAAAGATTGTCTTTTAAAGAAAAAATAGAGCTTTTTGAATTTCCATCTGAAATGTTTTATTTGAACTATCCTCAGGGCATCTATTTTAAAACTGAAACACTAAGAAGGATAGTTTACCACACATTTTTGTCATATTTTACCAATCTTGATGTCAGTCAGAAGCTGTATGTTCTTTATTCTGTGGAACATAAAATCAATACACTATGAACAAAATCTGGAAACTTTTATGGTAAAAAAAAATTGCCATAATTTTAGAAAGACATAGTATAATATAAGCACATGCTCGTAGCCAGCTTGGTAATAGGGGTGGTTCTTTTTTTCTCTTTTTGCAGTTATACACCTCATTTTCTATTTAATTATGAGATTTAAATACTGCATTTTAGTGACATTTTAAGCATTATTTTTAGCTGAATTAGCTTGTCGGATGGTCAACATAACCACACTTTTTGATATACCAAAAATATTTCCTAAAGATTTATAATAAAGAAATGTAAATTCATACTTATTTTTAAAATACATATTTATTACATCATATATCATTACAAAAAATAGCAATCTGTTAAAGTTTTAAATCAAAAACAGTAGTCTATTGTCATTTATTAGGCAAATGACTAGGCCAGCACATTTAACAGTCCTCAGTCAGAATTTGGCCATTTGAATAAAAAATAATTGAAACATAATAATAATAATAATAATAACAACAATTTAGGGCTTCACAATTTTTCTAGCCTCTCTTGTAAAAAGAAGTACATTTGAAAACTCATGGATGATAACAACAATAGCCAAAATAGTATTCAAATCAATTTCTACATGGTCCGCTTTTGGTGCTTCACACCTTTTTATTACTAATTTTTTTGTTTCAAGAATTTAGGATAAAAGTTACCTGTAAAATGTTTTCTCTGTTTAAAAACAAAGCAGTAGTAAAAAATGAATTTTCTTACAGCAGATTGTGAAATCAAAATATTTGTTAGCACTGGCCAAAACTGATTAGCTGAAGTCACACCGAAGCAACAGCCAATTCCGCTTGGTCTTAAAGCCTTTTTTGATGGGTTATTTTCACTATTTACGATGGCATAGCAGTCAAAATAGGACAAATAAGCTCATGTATGGGCTAAATTCTGGACATTTGTCAGTGAGGGGTGGGTCTTCCGAACCACTTGAACCCCTCTGGCTACGGGCCTGAAGCATCTGATGATTTTGCCTTTTTAAATGGTTATTTGCACATTTGCAGTAGCTGTACCTTTTCTGAATCAGTTCCTAAGTGCATGCAAAGCATTGAGCAGTGTTTAAGGTGTGTGAATGTGTGCTTAAAACACTTCCAGCAAAGCCACCAAAGAAAATAGGCTTTGACTTTCTTGAAGAGGATGCATATAAGGACAGTGCGACAAATGGAGAGAAAAATAAATGCTTCTTATACCTTCGAAGCTTAAGCTTTTAAGCCTCACAACACATCTGATATGCTTCTGTTTTACTCCTGTCCAGTTTAAAGTTTTTGGTAAAACAACTGGTATACTTCTGTATCAAGTCGGTCCAAAAATAAATAAATAAATAAAACGATAGGTTACCATGTTTTCTTAAGTACAAAGGAACCGGTCAGCCTGTTTCTATGCAAAAATGAAAGCTCAGCAGTCGCACTCTTTTCATATCAGCAGTGATACATGACAACCTTGGCTGTGCTGCTGATGCTGTGGCTTTGAATCAACTTGTTAAGGGAAGAGAGGATAACTATATAACTATTAGTAGCCTAATATACATGTTTTATATTTACAACTCCCGTTAACATGTGACTTTAGCAGCACAAACCACAGAACATTCTAATTCATTTTGTTATCACATGCCAGCACATCTGTGAGCTGCATGAAAAAGAGAGTATAGGCTTAAAGACAGAGAGTGCATTTTGTAGGCTGAGTTTGCTTTATTTCATTAAGTCATACTGTTCTGTTTTTATTGTGCATCTATACAAATAAAAATAAATCCTCAAATGGTTTCCAATGGTGACTCTGACCTGTATATGGCCAAAAGGAACAGAGTGTTTTGTATTTTTGGGTTATGACTGAATCTGCGGTTGAACTTACAACTTGCAGTTGAAGATTAAATATTTTAAGACTCCTGGATATCACAGCCAGTTTATCAACAGAACATTCAATTCATCTTTATTTCTATAACGCTTTTACAATGTAGATTGTGTCAAAACAGCTTAACATAGAAATTCTAATAAATTGAAACTGTGTTAGTCCAGAAAACGCAGTTGAAAAGCCCAGGTGCAGGCTATAAATTGTGGTCTTTATAAACAAGTCATGCATTTTTTTTATCATGTAAAACAGTTTAGTTAGTGTTTTTGAGTTTGCTGTGGTTTCGAAATTGGTACCAAGAACCATGCATTTTCACTACTATTGGTACTGAATAATGAAATTTTGGTACCATGCCAACCAAGAGTAAACAAGGAAATCTGAGGCTAGTAGACATCCAAACAAACATTCTGTATTAGTTATTGTGCTGTGTTGTTTTTAGATTCTTTATTTTTACAGGACATGTTGTATTTACTCGTTGTGCCGGCCGATCAATGGTGGTTAGCATCATCCCTCACTGTCACTATTGCACTTAATGTGTCTGTTAAAACGCCTGTGTGGTTATTCATGATGCTTTTTCCCAATTTTTCTCTTCAGAACCTGAAAACAGCAGGTCAGAACACTGCTTAATGGTTTGTTTTACAATGTTTTATTAAGAAAGCAGGAGTTTCTATAAATACTCCCGGTTTTAACGTGATCTCGCTTTTTCCTCTTTGTTTTTCAGCATATGCGAGAGGCTGCGGATCGTCGGCAGCAACTGGAGGCAGAGCATGAGCAGGCCCTGGCTTTCCTCAACTCCAGACAGCAGGAGATCAACCTTCTGCAGAAGGTATGAACAGCTGCACACACACAAATGCAAAGTTCTTAAAGTCCATGTGAAATCAAAATGTACAATGTTTATTTTGCTAGCTCACATAGTTATTCTTATTAAGAATACTTATAATTAATCTGTCCAAGTTAATGGTAGTCTTCAATTAAACTCTGACTATTTGCTTTCGTGTTTGGAGTGGCAGTCCTTTTCTGTTGATGTCATTTTTTTCACCAATATTCCTAACCACTTTTAACCATTTCAACCATTTCTGTTGAGCCCAGAAATACTGCTGTAATAAAAAAGTTGTCCAACTGCATGTCCAGTATTGTACAATGGATGACTGCAAAATTTTTAAAGTTGAATAGAGGATTGAAGCAGAATTGTGTTCTTTAGGTTTACAATCTTAAAAAGAATTAAAGAACCTGGGTGTTATTTTCGATTGTGATCTAAATTTTAAATCTCACATTAATCAAGTTACAAAAACATGTTTTTATCATTGCATCCGCTGCATAAAACATATGCTGGATAAGTTGGCGGTTCATTCCACTGTGGCAAACACAGATTAATAAAGGGACTAAGCCGAAAAGAAGATGAATAAATGAAATGTTTATATTGGTTTACCTAAGGGTTCTAAAAGGAAGTTGCAATTGATACGAAAGTCAGAGTTTTAATGAAATTGAAGAAACGAGAACATATTACACCAGCATTAATAGAATTACACTGGTTACCAGTGCACCAATGGATATATTTTAAGATTCTTTTATTAGTTTATAAGGCACTACACAACATGACACCTTCTTACATTTCTGACTTCTTATCGTGATACAATCCAAACCGTGTGCTAAGCTCTTCTAGCGATGGACTTTTAGAATTTCACTCTGTAAATCTGATGCGATCTGGCGACACCTTTTTTAGTCACTAAGCTCCAAAAATTTGGAATTGTCTCCCAAATTAAGTAAAAGAATCCCCCAGCATTCATGTTTTTAAAAAGCGTGTTAAGACGCGCCTTTTTAAAATTGCATATGACTATAACATGTGAAGTGTATGTGAAGTGTATTCATTTTATGTATATACTGTATGTTGTGTAGGTGTGTGTACAGTTGAAGTCAGAATTATTAGCCCCCCTGAATTATTAGCCCCCCCTCCAATTTTTGTTTAACAGAGAGAAGATGTTTTTCAACACATTTCTAAACACAATAGTTTTAATAACTCATTTCTAATCACTGCTTTACTATAGCTCTGCCATGATGACAGTAAATAATATTTTACTAGATATTTTTCAAGACACTTCTATACAGCTTAAAGTGACATTTAAAGTCTTAACTAGGTTAATTAGGATAACTAGGCAGGTTAGTTTAATTAGGCAAGTTATTGTATAACGATGGTTTGTTCTGTAGACTATAGAAAAAATATAGCTTAAAAAGGCTAATAATATTGACCTTAAAATGATTTTAAAAGAATTTAAAACTGCTTTTTTTTTAGCTGAAATAAAATAAATAAGCCTTTCTCCAGAAGAAAAAATATTATCAGACATACTGTGAAAAATCCCTTGCTCTGTTAAGCATTATTTGGGAAATATTTACAAAAAAAAAAATAATTCAAAGGGGGCTAATAATTCTGACTTCAACATGTATGTATGTATGCATGTACAGTGTGTGCATGTATATTCATATGTAAGGACTATTGTGTGTGTGATTGTGTAGATATATGCATATATGCGTGTACATGTATTATCTGATAATATATTTGTTGTTTATTTTGCTTTATTTGTCTATACATTTGTTTATTTGTTTTATTTTACAATGCTTGTTTGTTTGTTGTTCGTGAAGCGCTTTGAGTTGCATGTATGTAGGAAAAGTGCTATGCAAATAAAATGTATTATTATTATTATTATTATTAACCACGCCCCTTTTACCGTTAGGTTGCTATGAGGGAAAGATGCACAAAAGAAAGCTCCACCCCATATACAATATTCAGTTTCAGTTGGAAGTGCAACAATGTACTGAACTAAAAGTTTCAGCAACTTCCAGTTCACGCAGACATAAACTATGGTGACTTGATTGCCACAGGAATTTTATTTATTGTATTTTGTTTAACAAAGCAAGGACATTTTTATAGTATTTCCTATTATATTTTTCTTTTGGAGAAGGTCTTATTTTTTATAGTTTGGCTGGATTAAAACTAAATATTTGACCTGCCTAATTAACCTATTTAACCTAGTCAAACCCTTAAAATCTCTCTATTTAACATAACTTAGGAAATATTTGGAAAAAATTGTTTATTTCACATAAGGGCTAATAAATTTGACTTTAACTGGCTGTAATTTTGTCATGTATACAAATTTGTAAAAGAGAATAAATATTTTTATATAAATGTTCATTTATTTATACATTTATTTGTCTTGATAAACTTTCAGCTATGAAGCGCTTTTTACAGCACGGATCTTACCAGCATCTTTTTCATCAGTTCTTTATTGTATCATATCTAATGATCATGACATGCCGTCCTTCCTTTCCAGTCCTTCCGCAGAAACTGTCATAAAGAAAAGACAATATTCTTCTGACATGGAAGTAATAGATACTCTGGCGTAGTAGGGCTGGATAAAATCAGTGCAATCACATAATAGGATCATGGCTGCAGAGCTGTTTGCTTTCCTTTGTGTCTGCGGCCTTTCAGGAAGGAGCAGCGACAAGCAAACAAAGCAATTAGAGCCGACAGTAGACACCGCATCAGTGCAGATCCCAAGGGAGGGGTTCGACTGAGCTTTCATCTCACTAACGACATCGGCATATATGCTTAAAATGACTTTCTGACACGACTAGCATGGCAATTGTAGACCATCTCTACATGTCATTTGTGTCTCAACCAGTGGTGAAAAGAGTACTGAAAAATCATTGTCAAGTAAAAGTACCATTACTTGCCAAAAAAATGTAGTGCGAGTAAATATATCTCTTATAAACCCTACTCAGCCAGCACAGTGGCTCAGTGGTTAGCACTGTCACCCCTAAACAAGAAGATCGCAGGTTCGAGTCCCGGCTGGACCAGTTGGCATTTCTGTGTGGAGTTTGGATAAGTGAATTGGATGAACTAAGTTGGCTGTAGTGTGTGTGTGTGTGTGTGTGTGTGTGTGTGTGTGTGTGTGTGTGTGTGTGTGTGTGTGTGTGTGTGTGTGTGTGTGTGTGTGTGTGTGTGTGTGTGTGTGTGTGTGTGTGTGTGCTCTGTAGCGCCGACCAGACGGTAACAGTTCAAACAGGAAGTGTGCTGGGTGTGAGGGGTCCAGAGTGATTTTGTAAGCCCTTATACTCACTCTGGAAGAGTACAGTTCTTGAAGTGTAGGAAGGGTAGTGCCAGTGATTCGTTCAGCAGTGCGGACTACTAGCTGTAGTCTGCGGATGTAGCTTACATCAGTGGCATTTTTTTTCAAGGCTGTTTCTTAAATTATTTGCCATTCATTGACTAATTTTTATTTGCGAGATTCAATTAATGTGAGAACATGAATATATGCACCTAATAAGCCTGCAGAAAGCAGGTTGATGAATTTACATGAGGAGCAAAATCTGTGTAACCTAAGGGGAATGTATTTGAAAACGTAACATTCTGTAGTCTATTCAGTTAGGTCATTTGGAGATTTCAGTCATCATACAGTTGGCATATTTCTCATCTTCTCATCATGCAGCCTAAACAGTCTATGTGTGGAAGTCTTCTTAAATACTTTTCTTGCTTAGACACTGTACATGTTTGCTGCATTTATAATGCATCCGTGTCTTGAGGTCTGATGTAATTTTTCTATAAGCAATTTGATTGGGCTGGATTCACGGGACTAATTATTTTACTTAGCCAATCAGTGTAGACACGAAAAAATAAACATATAAATTAGTGACTGCAGGTTGAAGTAAAATGATGCAGTAAAATTACTAATTCACCACTAAAAATGCTTCTGAAGTAAAGGTACACATTTTTAAAACAACTTAATTCCAGAGGAAAAACTACTCACAGTAATTTGACAATTTGTAATTTGTTTCTTTACACTGGTCTTTACTTTCTACTTGCCAACAAACAAACATATTCCACCATAATTTTACTCACTTATGAGTAACTGCTGTAAACTCTGACTCACAGTTTTGTCTTTCAGCTAAGGAATTTCCCTTCTGGGATCGATAAATCTGTGTGAAATTAGACAAAGCAGTTTTGCCAAACAAATCTTGGCAAATCTTTCACAATCGATGTGAGATTATCATGTCCTGCTGAGGTTGCAGATACTTTGTGATGTTGATCAGGTTTTGAGTGAATGGAATCCCACTTGTACGGCTAACCTAAATCTATCTTTTATTTTCAGGTTCAGGCTGAAGCTGAGAAAGAGCGAGAAGAAGTGGTGCATCTGCTAGAGGTAAAATATAATCTACTTCCTTTTCTTCCATGCTTTGGCATCCTTCTATGAAAAAGCTTAATTTACACTTCTGGCTTGGTCAGCAAGGGTTGCCTTGCGTGCAGAAAGGACCCGTCTAGCCAAATTATCTAGATAAATTTAGAAGGGACCAGCGAGGCCTGTCTGGATCTCTCTTGTGTTTGATAAAAGACCACCATGTCTGACATTCGGTCCGCTCTGAGAAGCTTCTTCTTGTCATGTACAGTCAGCTTGAGAGCTCATGTCCCCAACAGGGCGTCCTTCCTGTGGTTCCTTATTTTTACAACCTTCATAATTTTTGCTTCTTTCCATCTGTAATATTGTTTATTTATTGTATACCCGAAGATTTTGTTTAAAGTAGGGATGCTTCGATCAGGATTTTTACAGAGTACCGATTCCTTGTCATGGTGATCGACCGATACAGAGTACCGATTCTGATGCTTCATGCTCATGCATAAAGCACATTTTCCCTGGAAGTATGATACTTAAGTGGAGATCTCGCCTTACCTAAGACAATAAACTAGAAAAGTAAAGTTCGTAGACAAACTTTATGGTGTCTTGAGAAAGCCTCATCTGAAAGATTGAAGTAGTTTTAAAGTTTAAATCATTGACGTACTTTTTAAGATGTTTGAAGCAGTTGGCATAGATAAATAAGTACATATATGGTAGCATGTTTATTAGTATGGATTGGCATGTTTCTTGCTAAGGCATTGCTAGGGTGTTCTGAGTGGTTACTAAGGCGTTGCTAGGCAGTTGCTAAGGTGTTATAGGTAGTTGCTAAGGCATTGTTAGGTGGTTGCTAAGGTGTTCTGATTGGTTGCTAGAGTGTTCTATGTGGTTGCTAAGGCATTGCTAGGCAGTTGCTAAGGTGTTCTAGGTGGTTGCTAAGGCGTTGTTAGGGTGTTCTAGGTGGTTACTAAGGTGTTGCTAGGTTGTTATTAAGGTTTTCCGAATTGTTACTAGGTGGTTGCTAAGGTGTTCTAGGTGGTTGCTAGTTGGTTGCCGAGGCATTGCTAGGTGGTTGCCTAGGTGTTCTAAGTGGTTGCTAAGGCGTTGCTAGGCAGTTGCTAAGGTGTTGCTAGGCGGTTGCTAAGGTGTTGCTAGGCGGCTGCTAAGGTGTTGCTAGGCAGCTGCTAGGGTGTTCTGAGTAATTGCTAGGTGGTTTCTAAGGTGTTACAAGGCGGTTGCTATGGTGTTGCTAGGCGGTTGCTAAGGTGTTTCTAGGTGGTAGCTAAGGCGTTGGTAGGCAGTTGCTAAGGTGTTGCTAGGTGGTTGTTAAGGCGTTGCTAGCTGGTTGCTAGGATGTTCTGGGTGGTTGCTAGGTGGTTTCTAAGGTGTTGCTAGGCAGTTGCTAAGGTGTTGCTAGGGTGTTCTGAGTGGTTGCTAGGCAGTTGCTAACATAAATTAGCATGTTTCTACTATGAATTTGTATTATGCTAGCATGTTTCTACTGTAGCATATATTAACATGTTGTTAGCATTGTTCTAGTATGAATTAGCATGTTGCTTGCATGTTTTTAGGATAAACTAGCAAGTTGTTAGCATGAAATTAGTATGAATTAGCATGCTGCTAGTATGATTAGTATGTGTGTATGTTTCTAGTATGGATTAGTATATTAGTAAGTCATTAGTATGTTTCTAGTATGGATTAGTATATTAGTAAGTCATTAGAAGGCCCACACGGAATCTGCGCGCGGAGAATTCCGCAGATTTTCTGCAGATTTTCCACAGATTTCCGCAGATTTTTAGCCCATCATTAATTCTGTTTATTTACTTAAAGTTAACTATTTACAGTGAATCTAATTGGATTTGTATTTTAAACATTAAATACAAGTTAAAAAGATATTATTTTTTATTTAACATTTTAAGGTTTTAGTTATGATACTCTCAAAATAATTCCGCAGAAATCCGCAGATTTTTACCAAAATTCTCCGCAGAAATAGCAAAAAACGTCCGCATATTTCGTCTGGCCCTAGTCATTAGTATGTTTCTAGTATGGATTAGTATATTAGTAAGTCATTAGTATGTTTCTAGTATGGATTAGTATATTGTTAGTATGGATTGGTATGTTGTTAGTATGTCCAATGTAAAGTCAATGGCAGTTTTTTTACAATAGAATCGCTAGGCTGTGGCTTAAAAGTTTAAAGGTCATCAGTGATTGGCAGATTGGTAGTATGAGCCCAATCTTAAGTCTATATGACAGTCTGGTGCAGTTATGAGGTCAGAAAGTTTGGTTAAGTCAATGGGACTTTTCCGAATTTTCCAGGACAGTTTTTGGAAAACCATAAGTCGGATCAGTTGGAAAAGATATAGCAACCTGAATCAAACCATGTTGGAGGTTTGGTCTGGTGGTTGTAGTATGAACAGTGTAGGAGGAGATGCATATAGAAATTAGTCTCAGAAGAAGAAGAATATTAAGTTTATGCAGTATAACAGTATGTTGGCTTTTTCAAGCCTCCATAATAAAGGATGCTGCATATAATCCCTTTAACGTGTCTCCTCTTTTAACCATTTAGTGTTGACATGTCATGGTCAGAAGCAGCCTTACAGAACAAAATAGATAAAACATAAAAAAAAATTTGTAAGAAAAATGATTGACAATGCTATTTAGAAACATTGCAAATGATGGAATAATCATTTACCATGTCTCACTGAAGAAAAAGTTTGGAGAAGCTAAAATGCACACCTATAAATACAGTATATGACTTCTTTATTAAAAGAAAATAGGTCTGTAAACTTTTGTTTATTCCAATAAGTGTGTTACAAAAAGTTATATCTATTCATTTAAAGAGCTCCTATTACACATTAAAAAAGGTCATATTTCGGTTTTATGGGTCTCCAATAACATTCGCGTTCAGCGCGAGACAGTAAAATACCCAGCGCGGTTTATCAAGCCCCCAGGTCGCCAACATTGGTATAGGATCCGATCGCAGCGGACACCCGAAAACCGCTTCATAGTAAACTTACTAACACCAGGTAAACAGTACCCAGACACCTCAGCGCCGAAAGCAGTGCAGTTAAACACCAGGATATTGCTCTATTCTTAAGTATGACACACATTCAGTATTAATCCACACAGCAGCAAAAGCTGAACTATTCTGAACCTTGACCTCTGCACGTGTGTAAGATCAGCTAACGGTGGCCATAGCAACGACAAACGGCAGTGGAACGAGCTCACAAACGCATTTAAATCAGTAAACAAAGTAGCACGCGTCGCGTTTTCAACATGGCATTAGACGCGATATGAGAATATAAAGAGTTAACCTGATACAGTACAAGCGGTTACAAGTAACAAAACATGTAGATCATTTCTATTTGCAATCATTGCTGTGGCACCTCTTGCGTGAAGTGTTATATGTTCTCAGGGCTTACCTGTACTCTGCTTTGCCCAACAATCACATCCCCAGCCGGGGGGTTGTAGCGCTCACCAGAGCTCCTCCTCTGTCCTCTGACAAGCTATCTCTGCGGGCTCCCATCGCGCTCACCTTTTTAGTGCTGCGCCCGAAGCCCAGTGTGCAACAGCCTGCCTTTGTTTGATTGTGTGCCTAATAAACTGTCCTTATTTTGCCTGCACCCCTGGTGTATTGTCTGTCCATTACAAAATGGAGGAAGAAACTAATCCATGAGCTGTGTACCGATAGATCACCCATTGTAAGCGTGCAGATTTCTGAAGCACTCCTTTCCCTCACACTTCCAATAATATCCAGGTAAGCACAGCGTCTTCATGACTTATGACTTCAGGATCTGTTTGGCTTTGCTGCTGTGTTAGTGGGCGGGACCGCAGGTTTAAATTTGCGCGCGCAACAATTATGTTTCGTATCCACGTCACGCCGAAACGACTAAAGACTCGTTATCAAGACGATTCATTTAAACCACTATGAGTCGACCCTTTTTTTAGACGAATCAATAGATTTAAGCCTTAGCTGGATATTTCACTTCACTTAGAGCTGTGTTACACACTACATGGAAGGTCATTTTCAAAAAACCATAATAGGGGCTCTTTAACCTAACAACTGTAATGCTTAGAACATCGATGTGCCTCTCACGATCTGTTCTCTTGCTCATCCACTCTCGTGGCCATGATTTGCGGGTCTCATGGAGCAGCTATGAATACGCGGAGCTTCTGGCAGAGGGCATACGGTTGGAGGAGACACTAGTCACAGCAGCTCAAAACACTGGATATACAATGCTTGCAACAAAGAGACCATCACTCGTGCGGGTCGTGCCAATAAACTGTATAAACAAAGGTTGCACCTCATCTGTATATATTTTTAGCTGCTGTCTTGGGAGCCGATGTAAAATCATAAACAAACACATCGGTTTGTGAGATCGGCCAGATTAGCGAGTACCGATCAAGTTATTAAATGTGATTATCGGTCAATACCAATCTCTAGCCAATCGATCAGAGCATCCCTAATTTTAAGCCATTTAGTTTATCCTTTTCCCCCATAGTTGAATATTTTTTGTTTTGTGTTATTTTTCATCTCTGACCCCAATCATTCTGATTTTTATTTTTTTCCTTTTGTGTTTAAACAGAGCCATATGGACAAAATGCAGGTACACACACTCACACTCATGCAGTTTTTGTTTTTGGTAACCTTTCATATTAGTTTTTTCTCTCTCTGTCACGAGAGGCATACAGTACAAAACAAACATACAGTAGACCATGAATAATTCACCCAGGAAATGTCTTTTTTTTTTGTCATCATGTACTTTTTCCAAAGCTTCTAATCTTTCCTCCACTTATAAAAAAACCCCTGAAATTTTGATTCATTTTCTCATATTTTGTTCCATATTTGTGACCCTGGACCACAAAACCTTAAGTTGCACCGCAAGGGTATATTTTTGGCAATAATACATTAAATGGGTCAAAATGATTGATATTTCTTTCATGTCAAAAATCATTAGAATATTATGTAAAGATGTACCATGAAGATATATTGTACATTTCTTACCATAAATATAGCAAAACATAATTTTTGATTAGTAATATCCATTCCCCAGGGCTTAATTTAGACAAGTTTAAAAGTGATTTTCTCAGTATTTAGAGTATCTTGGACAAATATAATTCTTTCCTAAGAATCTATACATCAATGGAAAGCTTATTTATTCAGCTTTCATGTCAAATATATATCAAATAAAATGTAAACTTACTGGTTTTGTCATACAGGGCCACAATCCAGCTTTCTAGCTTCATATACAGCACAAAGCACTAAAAAAGCATCGCTGATGTGGCTATTGCCTGTATTGAGGAATTTGTCCACCTTTGATTTAAAGAACTGACTAAAATAAATCATTATTAACTGATCACCTTACATTAAGAATGACATGAGAGGATGTGTAAATAATGGCAGAATTGTCATGTTTGGATAATCTGTCACTTTAAAATCCTTGCATTTTTTTGTGCATCAGTTTAATATCTATGCTGCTGCACTCCTCAGTGTGGCCATGAATTGTTAATGCTTCCCTGTGACAGACTGTTGCATCAGGTCTTTAGTTGGGGTAAAACTAGGTGAAATTATGTGACTGTATCAGTATTATGATCTGGTTAGATAATACTCTTAACCTGTGTGTGCGTGTGTGTTTATTTAAACCTCTAATGCCACTAAAAGTGCTCTTATTGCATGCCTTGAAGCAGGTGCTCTGTGTTAAGCCATTGTTCAAAGCCAGTTGGAGCTCTGTATTTTTTTTTTTGCTGATGAAATGCAAAAAGCTTCTCTCAGGTCTCTTTTCACAAGCAGATAATTTGTCATTACGTTGAATGTTTATATTCTGTACTATAGATACAGTATATCTGTAGTTCAGTGGTTCTCAACAAGTGGGTCACAACCCAGAAGTGGTTCACAGATCTTTTCTATTTTTTGCCAACAGGGACAAAACCAATGCACTGACTTTGTATTGTTTTTATATTTAAACATGCACTAGGTAAATGTAGTTTTATGTAAAATTGACACAGCATTGCAAAAACAAGGTTTTCGGGCCCCATCATACACCCTGCGCAATAAGGTGCAAGACATGTATGGCGTGATTTGTTGCTATTTTCACGTTTTGTGCCACTTTGTTTAAATAGCAAATCTATTTGCGCCACTTTGTGGACTCATGGGTGTGCTGATCTATAAAGGAGGTGTGTTAAGGTGCATTATTGTCGCTTTGCTATTTTAAGAAACTGAAATAGACTGCGCCGTTGTCTAACTAAAAGCTGCTCTAATGTCCAGCACAGAGCGTGTTAGTTATGCACCTTTGCAAGTTCAAATGCTTAATACACACAGAATGTACATCAAAACAAAAATATCTTTAGTAAAGGATAAAAGATTAAAATAAACAAAGGATTACAATGTTACAAAAATAATTATTTGCTACATAAATATAAAAAAAACACTACCTCCATTTTTATCTAAGGTTATCATACCGTCAGAATCTTATACCGGGCCATGCCTACATGTAAATAGCAAATACGCAATGGCATGACGCAACTGACTCTTAAAGGAAATGGGAAATGAGACTCTGATTGGTTTAATGCACGTTATGCTCAAAACACATCCATAACTCATTAAGAGAATAATCATATTTTTCTGAGCTTAAAATAGCAAAAGTGAATTTGGACAGGCCCTTAATACTTTTGCGCCATGCACTTTAGACTTTGCGCCTAGATCGTTAAAATAGAGCCTTTCAAGTTACAAAGAATTTGTTTTATTTTTTGTAAAAACCTTTTATTGTGTTAAAGGAACAAGCCACATTTTTTTTTGAAACAGGCTTATTTTCAAGTTCCCTAGCAGGGCTGCAATCTTTTTCAATAGTCATATAGCAGGATATGCAATGTTGAGTCTAGATTATAATTTATCATTTGCATGTGTTTTTGAGGCCTGTGACTGTATAAGGATTTGAAAAGCATTCTGGAATAAAAAATTGTACCATTTGTAACTTTAATAGCAATTAATTTTATTCATATTATTCATAAAATAAAGACTATGCTTTATTATTTCACATTTGATTATTCAATTACTGAATACTGTTAGTATAAACACTGTTTATTTCATTTGTGTCTTTTTCTTTATTGTATATTTCTGTCTGTAGATGGTTTCTTATATATTTTTTGTGCATATGCACCCCCCTACATCAATCTATTCATTTATTCATTCATTTTCCTTTCGGCTTAGTCCCTTTATTAATCCGGGGTCGCCACAGCGGAATGAACCGCCAATTTATCCAGCACATGTTTTACACAGAGGATGCCCTTCTAGCCCCAACCTATCTCTGGGAAACATTCATACACACTCATTCACACACATACACTACGGACAATTTAGCTTACCCAATTCACCTGTACCGCAAAAAACTGTCAGTTTTCGCTTGCAGCTGTGTCTGTCATGTTAAAAATGTTCCTTATTGTTGGGCATAATTTTGCTTATTGGCGGCTCCTGAAGTGAAACCATTTGAGAACCATTGCTACAGATTAGTGTATTTATTCCTTTGTATGATATAAACTATTCCATTTCATCGCTTGTGTATTTCTTTCTTTTGTATTCTTTACTGTGACCCTCAAAGGTCAAGGTTCATGACTTAGAGCAGAAATGCCGGGCACAGAGTGAGCAGTGCAATATTTTGTCGAAAGAGCTGGAGAAATATCACCTGGGGTCAGACGCCGAGGATACACTCAACACTGACTCACAGGAGAAAAACTTGTGCAACAGTTACAACAGCCTGCAGCGCCAGGCAGAAAAAAGTGAGCGAAGCATTTTTAAAAACATTTGGAGGTGTATTTTCTCCCACATGAATCACAGTTATTTTACAATATTGTGGGCAGTTTTGATAACACCTTTCCAGCAGCTCTGGCCTTCCTGAAATGCCGCTAATTTACATAAAAATATCTCTCGGGTGCCTTTTTTTTTTGTGTTTGCAGCCAAGAAACATATTGCATTCACAAAATATGTATCATGGTTTTACCATGTTTTGGGGACTTTTTCATTGTATTAGCATGTTTTCTTGCATGGTATTAGCATGGAGTAACAGTAATGTTACTTTTCTTGGTATCTTTGAGTACCATGCACAGAAAAATATGACTTTAAAAACCTTCCTATGCATTCATACATTTTATATAAGAAGCCAATTTTATCATTGTATCATGGTAAAATCATAGTACTTTTTATTTATTTATATTTTTTTGAGATTTTAAACTGAGTGCTGCAGTGATGCGTGTTTGTAGGTCAGCCAAGAAGTTGGCATCTCCCTGATTCCCTTGGGGGAAATAAACATTAGGATTTTCCATTGGTTTTTGGATTATTGCAGAAAATAATCTCTGCTACCATCAATAGTTTCTGACTCCTGTACTGAAGAGCACAACCTTTTCACATTTAGAAGCCTAAACGCAATTGGCAGAAGTAAAAGCTAAAAGCAGGCAACTCTTTCAGCTTTTACTTAAATAATTTGAAAATTGAACCTGAAAATGTTATTAATGAAGAACGATTATAAACTTAAAGGTGCAGTAAGTTTGACAACTAGGTATTACATTCCTGGATCAAAACAAATGCAAGCGCAGGTTGCCAGATTGAGGACCAACAGGAGCGAGTCTGATGATCAAGCCTAAAAGCTGATTTAAATCATGTTCTATATCAAAGCTACAGCACGCGATAGAAGGAATATTTTCCATATTAAAAGGAATTTTTGTTCTAGCCAATACCTCAAATTGATATATTAGAAACGGCGGTAACACTTTATAATAACTACACACTATAGACCAGGGATGGGCAAACTTGGTCCTGGAAGGCCGGTGTCCTGCACAGTTTAGCTCCAACTCTGATCAAACACACCTGCTTATAGATAATTAGTGATCTTGGAGACACTGATTAGCATGTTCAGGTGTGTTTAATTAGAGTTGGAGCTAAACTATGCAGGACACCGGCCCTCCAGGACCGAGTTTGCCCACCCCTGCTATAGACCATTTATTAAGCATTACCAAATGGTTAATTCATTATTTGTTAAGCGTTAACTCGACGTTAATAAGCTTTAGTAAGCAGTTTATAACATCAGCTAAAATGCTGTGTTCTTGACTTACAAACACATTTATAATTTATATTTGCTTAATAACTGTACTTTGTTAATGATTTATTTTTTATTGCTAAATTATTGCATTGTTTACAAACCAGTTATTTAAGCATAGTTGGTTGCTTTTTAAGATCATTCAGAATGAGTTAGTTAATGATTAATAAACTATTAAAATTAACATTAATAATTATTATTCAGGCATATACTAATAGTTGATTTGTATGTTAATTAATGTGACCTAATCTAAAGTGAGGACTATTTATGCTTTATAAATCCCTTATAAATGACAATGAAATGTTCAGTTAAATTCTAAACAGGAAAAAAGAACATAAACGACATTATTCATTCCTATTCATTTGAAGATACACAAATGAAACTATCAAATAAAAATAAATCTTTGCAAACTTATCTAAAATAAAATTACTGTACACTTTAAACATTGCATCTTATTATATTGTTAAATTATTATATTGTTGTTGTTTTATCCAATTTTATGTCGTATTTTGACACTCCTGTTATTCAGCAATGTTTAAACTTTACAGTAATTTTATTTTTTAGATAAGATTGCAAAGATTGTTGTTTGTTTGATACTGATCCTTTAATTATCATTTATAAGGGATTTATAAAGCATAAATAGTCCTCACTTTAGATTAGGTCACAAAACTGCATGAAGTTGAGTTAATAAAGCTTTTATCAACATACATAGTAACCATTACTATATGCCTGAACAATAAGATATATAAACGTTGACTTCAATAGAGTTAGTATCATTTACTAACTCATTGTAAATGATTTTAAAAACCACCAACTACTCTTAAATACAAATGGTTTGTAAATAATGCAATACTTAATTTAGTAATGAAAAATAAATCATTAACAAAGTATGAAAGTACAATTATTAAGCACATTATAAATGGGGTTGCAAGTCAAGAACACAGCATTTGTAGCTGCAGTTATAAACTGCTGACTAACGCTTATTATTGTAGAGTTAATGCTTAACAAATAATGAATTCACTAGATGCTAATGGTTAGTAAATGATTCATAGTGGGTAGTTATTATAAAGTGTTACCGAAATGGCTTCTATTTCTTGCAGTTGAAAAACAGACAACTTTGACAATGATCACCTCAGGTACACTTCATGTGCTTTATTCAGTGTTAAATGCTAATATGGTGTCTTGAGATTTGTGTTATTCACAAAAAATAAATAACTGCAGCACTCTTTTCTTAAATAATAAAAACTAAAATAGCTATTATTATTAAACAAACTTTAGGAATATCAGTTTTTGAAATCTGAATTGTCAGATGTTTAAAACAACCACAGTGGGTATTGACCTGTGGAGAAACCGGTCAACTATACAGAGATCAGACTTTTCTGCTTTTTACAGTAGTACATGCACTGATAAAAAAAAAACCAAAAAAAAAACCATCTATTTTACTACATAAAACAAATTTCATTTCATTTAAACTAGAATCTATTTTTAAATCCATTTTTTTTTCAGATCCATCCTATTGTTCATTGAACGCAATCACTCATGAACGCAGTAACTCATGCTTGCAGGTGATGAGAGATCTGACGGATCTCCATTGGTCTCAGAACTGCCCATAGTACAGCAACACAAGAGAGACAAACCAGAGCAGCTGACGGTCAAACCCACTGTCCAAACCCGGAGTCGCTCCAGCAGCCCCATGCAAGCATCCCTCTCAGAGGTTGGTCTCTCTCAGCCAACCACACATAATCTGATCATTCCGCTAAACATTGCTGTGAGCAAAAAGCAGTATCTGTTTATCTGCCTGCATTTTACTAGGGAGAATATATGTGCTAGTTTCATGCTTTTATAATTGGCCTCTCTATAATTAGGAGCATAAATGACCTCACATCAGATGTTTGGTTTGAAGATTGTCTGATGCTTCAGAGATGCTTTAAAGAAAGTCTGTTTTCTATATGAAACTCATATTCTTATGAGACTTTAGATGCCTAGACATAATCCTAAATCACTTGTGATCTTATGCTTTGGGCCAAATTTAACTGCTTCCACCAGTGCAAACTGTCTTTTGGGTATTAAAACAGTACTGTGCATATTTACTAAACATGTGCAGTGAAGAATGGCACTGAAACTACAAAGACATGGCTGTTTTTGCACCTGAAATATGCATTTGTATGATTTTCCTGGTCAGATGCAAAATTTATGGGAGACGTAGAATAAAATGAATCAAGGTGATTTACTATAGTTTGCTTTGATCAAATTATGTGTATTTGCACCATTATTTAACACTTTAAAAAGCATGTCTTAAATGTTGCGCTTGAAATGGCTGCAAGTTGTTGCTGCCAGGAGTAGGTGCCCCAGAGAACTGAGAGCGTTCATTTATTTGGAATGCCAAAGGAACACATTGTCCGAACAAATTGTTTGCCAGATATGTTATTTTTAATTTGCTTCAGGAATTAAAAGACTACTTGAGTGAGTCATGTAATACCATCACAAACAGCTGCCAAAATGTACATCTCGTGGTTTATTTCACATAAATACAGTCAGATATGGCTTACTGTAAGTAAACATGAGGCATGTGACCTGAGCGCATGAGTGCTGTTCAGTTCTGAAGTCTTTCACCTCTGCATCTAGAAGGATTATGTCTTATGGTCACTTCAAGAGTTCACACTTAGCTGATGATTGATTATAAAGCGTATTTGGCATGCTGTCCTGGGAGAGAGCCTTGAGCTCATAAGATCCCCAAGACCGGGGTTCCCTCCCTGTGCAGGACAAGAAAGGAGTTTGAGCTCAGGTGGGTCTCGAGGACTCCCCTGCTTATTTATGGATAATGGCAATTAGGGATTGCTATGGTGAGATATACTGCTGATTAAGAGCTCATCTATGGTGCCAATTTAGTTTGGTAAATTCAGCTATGTCGTATGTCTTTGGACTGTGGGAGGAAACCGGAGAACCCAGGGGAAGCCCACACGAGCACGGGGAGAACATGTAAACTACGTACAGAAATGTCTACTAAGGACTTGAAAGTCTAGGTAAGGACTTGAACCAGTGACATTCTTGCTGTAAGGCAACAGTGCTAACCACTGGGCCACCGTGCCGCCCTGTCAAGGAAAAGGGAGGAGGAGTAGGGGTTGAAGGGGGGATTCTTCAAGATGAAGATAACTGAGGTAAGAAACTTTGGTTATTTATAGGGAGCTAGAAATCATCTGATTGGTCAATCATGCTTTAGCTAATGTGGGACCAGCTGTGGTCAATCATAAGCACGCGATCCTCTTGAAATTAGTTTAGAAATAAACTTCACTTAAATTAAGCTTGTCTATTTTGTGAGTGCCTACTTTTGGCCAATAAATAAATAGGCCTCAATAAAAAACTCAACTTTTTGTTCAATACGTGTATCATATCTGCGTTAATTAAATTACAAAATGTTATATGAAGGCAACTTTGAGATCATGAATATTGAATAATTTTCTTTGCACCCATACATATTTGCTCATTGGTTGATTTATAATTGTGAATGTTCATCTTTGTCCCTAAATTTAAGGGACTCGCACACTTTGTTTGGTTGTTGTTCTTGGGTAAATCTGGTCCTTTGACTCAGTGCTGCAACCAAACTTTTGCTCACAACAATGGCAAAACCTGTCATTGTTTTTGCCATTCCATTTTGTGCTGCTGTCATCATCATAGATATTACACACTTTAGCTTTGCTTTCCCTGTCTCTCTGATTGACATCAATGCAAATGGGTAGTAATCATCTCCACTCCATGCACTTCATCATACATGAATTAGATCATCCATGAACACATGCATACACTGTGCACATTGAGAGCAGGACTGGAAATAAAAGGATGTTACATAATGACAATGTCTCTGTAACACTGTCATAGTTTATTATTGTTGCTATGGTTAACATGAAAAGTTAAGATGATTTCCTTTGTTCATAGATGGATGATGAGGTGAGGCCAGCTCCGAGGTCCAAAACGAGATACACAGGCCAGGTCCGTCTTTGCACTGCCCGCTACAGGTACTTTTCTTACCGCTTAGCCACTATTTATCTGAAGATGTTTAGAAAAGTTTGGGGTCTTTCTTAGCATTAAATTGATAAAGTAATTTTCAATTTTACAAAATATTTACATTTCAGATACTGCTTTATAGAACTTAGTATTCACCAAAGAAATGAATTACCAAAAAAAAAGGGGTGTGTAACTTTAATGAGGCAATTATACCAAATTAGCATATTAAAATAATTTCTGAAGTATGTACACTGAAGTTGTTTAATGTAAAGAAACAAATACAATTTAAATTTACTTGGTAAAATCTTCCCAGTAATGGGTTGCAGCTGGAAGGGCATCCGCTGCGTAAAACATATGCTGGATAAGTTGGCGGTTCATTCCGCTGTGGGGACCCCTGATGAATAAAGGGACTAAGCCAAAAAGAAAATGATTGAATGAAACTTAATATCTTTTAATGTTTGTTTTCTTTCCCACCTACTGTCTGCTATTTTGGTCAGTTATAATCCCTATGATGGACCTAATGAGCATCCCGAAGCAGAGCTCCCCCTTGTGGCAGGGAAGTATTTGTATGTATATGGGAACATGGACGATGATGGGTTTTATGAAGGTAATTAAATAAAGTTGTAATATTATTGAAATCGAATAAAACATTTTGTAAATTGTTTGCTAATGCATACTGCAGAATAAATAAAAGGCATAGACCAGGGGTGTCCAAACTCGGTCCTGGAGGGCCGGTGTCCAGGAGAGTTTAGCTCCAACCCTAATCAAACACACCTGAACCAGCTAATCAAGCTCTGAAGCTGCGGTCACACTAGAGTTTGAGCGTGCGAAATTCTGTCGTACGGCGCTGTGATAGGGGGCAGGATTAAACATGATGATTAGACTTTTAACAAAGCGAGTGATTGGTCCATGTTTTAAATTTTCATGTTTTGATCCTGGATTGGTCTCACGCAGTCAAGTGATGCGATTTCGCAGGTCAGAGTTCACCAAGCTTGAACTTTGCACTGCAGCAACCTGCGAAACCTGACGCATGACTTTGCGTTTCCGGTCTGACGCATTCGCGTGCGTATGAATGGAAGTCTACGGGGAGAAAAGTCCAGTGTGACCGCAGCTTTACTAGATATACTAGAAATGTCCTGGCAGGTGTGTTGAAGCAAGTTGGAGCTAAACTCAGCAGGACACCGGCCCTGTAGGACCGAGTTTGGACACCCCTGGCATAGACTAACAGTGAATTTAATCAGTAGGAATTACCTGGCAGCATGTATTTAATGACATGCATCACAATTACATTTTATGTAATGAGATCTGCTGCAGCTTATATTTTTATTTTTTTTCTTGCTCCAGGAGAGCTGCTGGATGGCCAGCGTGGCCTGGTTCCCTCGAATTTTGTGGAGTTTGTCCAGGACAAGGAAAAGCCTTCTATTGAAGGGGTAGAGGAGCAGGGCAGGCTGGAGCAGAGCTGTCTGAGTCTGACTACCATAGATGGAGGCGGTCCGCTGGATAGCATTAGCAGTGATGTCCTCGGCCACTGCAGTAATGGGACAGGGGCTCTGGATGGAGAGGAACTGGGAGAAGACATTGTGCCTTACCCTAGGAAGATCAACCTGATCAAACAGCTGGCAAGAAGTGTGATAGTGGCCTGGGAAGCACCCATGGTGCCCCTCGGCTGGGGAAACATCAATGGCTACAATATTTTAGTGGAGGGTGAAGTACGTTCTTCTGTGCCGTTTGGGGGCAGGACCAAACTGCTTCTTGAGAAGCTAGATCTGGCTGCCTTCACCTACCGTGTGTCAGTACAGAGCGTGACGGACAGGGGGCTCTCCGATGAGTTGCGCTGCACCTTGCTGGTGGGCCGAAATGTTGTGGTGGCCCCCACCGGCCTGCGCATGGACGATATCTTACGTGACTCTGCTGAACTTTCCTGGCTGCCCAGTAATAGTAACTACGCCCATGTTGTGTACTTAGATGGTGTGGAGCATGCTGTGGTTAAGCCATGTTCTTACAAACTGCGTTTTGTAAACCTGAAAGCTGCCACTGTGTACAAGGTAAAAGTGTTGGCCAAACCTCACCAGGTGCCCTGGCACATGCCCCTGGAGCAGAGAGAGAAGAGAGAGACTGGGGTGGAATTCTGCACTCAGGCGGCAGGTAAGATTTAACTGTACAGTAATGTTGTTCAGATATAGCACCAATTCTAAGGAAGTTAATTCATAAAGTGACTAGTAGTTTTGTTTAGACCTTGATCCACAAACTCTAATTTGATTACCTTCTGATCAATAGTTTAATTACCAGTTAGAAACTTGATCATGCTGTTTTATACAGTAATTTGCAAGACCATTGTGCAGCCTATAAGGTTAACTTACAGAAAGTCTTATTGCTTGAGAGTTCTCTTTTGAGAACTGATAGCAAAACACATTCAGAACTCTTCAGAACACATTCAGACCACATTGATGGTAAGTACCCAACAAACAGATTTTCACACCGCTACTGAAATTAGGCAGAGAGTGAAAAATTGATCTTTGATTATAGGAGTCAGTATCAGGATTGCTCAAATGAATATCACAATTACTGAGAAAATCATATTTTTAGCCACAAAGGCTGTCATACACATCTTGCCAAAACTGCACATGGTCACTTACGAGATTAGGAATGCATAAAAATCAGAAAACAGCTATTTCTGTTGTTCTGATTAGCACAACACATGACTTAACATAGCAGTAATGGATTTAGTGGGGCTAATTGGATTAATTAATTAGCTGAAATGTGCAGACATTTGGAAGTAATGTATGCCCTTGTGCTATTATTAAGCTGTGAAGATGTTGAAATGACCATGTAACTGAAATGACCATGTAACTGTAAACGCAAATGAATGAATCCAGGGAGGCAGATGTATATCATGTTTTGCATGAAAAGTGTTACAGTAACTTACTGGTGGTTATCTGTCTCTCCGCAGGGCCCCCTCTGCCTCCGCAAGAAGTTCAAGTCCAGTGTGGACATGCCCCAGGGATCCTCCAAGTCCGCTGGAAGCCCCCTGCAATGTCACCAATAGGAATGTCCAATGGTGCAAATATCATTGGCTACGCAGTGTGCACTAAGGGTCAGAGGGTAAGGATATGCATGCATCAAAAGTCACATCTGATGACGTTTATGTGACAGAACAATTCTTTTAATGCATGTAGGCTAAACAAGTGTTATCAAGACCTATTTTTGTTAGAAATTCACAGAGATGCCCCCTGTTGGTGGAGCAGGGTAGTTCCAAACATTGAAGTAAAGGTTTTCAGTGGTTTTGGGTAATGAATGATTTTCACATTAAAAGTCTTTTTTGTTATTCGGGTGAATAACGAGAAGAATATTGATTTTAAAGGTCTGGTCACATCTGCAAATTTTGGGGGCAGAAAATGTTACTCTATCATAAATGTTAAATTGATGTATGAAGTACAGCTCACACAGAAGTCACTTTTCTGATTGCATCGATTCCTATCGAAATGGCTGGATTTAAAAAATATGACCACACCTTCATGCTGTTTCAGATCGCTGAGGTGTTATATCCAATGGCAGACTATGTGGCAGTAGAGCTGAACCGTCTCCAGTGTTTGGAGGCCCGTGAGGTTATCGTCAGGACTTTATCAGCACAAGGAGAATCTCAAGACTCCCACGTCGCCGTCATTCCAAACCACCTGCTGGTGCCTCTTTCTAAAACCCTCCCTCTTCCTCATCGCATGCAGCCCCCTCTCCCAACCCAGCAGTCCCATACGATGCCACACCATCCTCAAATCCTTCCCCCTCTCACTGGACCCCGACCACCAACCCATCTTCAGCCCCTTCCCATTTGTCCCAACCAGCCCCTAGCTCACCTTCATCCACACCGCATGCCTCATCCCACGCAGCCCTCTCCACCGCACCTCCAGCCTTTACTAGCACATCCCATCCCTCAACCCCAGCCGACTATACCAATGCCCCAGCCTCAGTCATCCATGCCCATGCCTCAATCCCAGCCACCCATGCCTATGCCTCAACCCCAGCAGCCTATGGCTATGCCCCAACCCCAACCACCCATTCCCATGCTGCAACCCCAGCCAGCTATCCCAATGCCCCAGCCTCACATTCCCCAACTGCCCCTTCCCCAACCCCAAAGACCACTAAGTGCCAGAGAGCTGGAAACCAAAGAGCCAGGGCCGGGAATGCTTCATCATGGAGGGGGCCCACCTCAGCCATGGGAGCCTGGTTGCTCCCCATCAGGCATTCCCACAGGCATGCCACACGGACACACCTTGGAGGCCCCGGCCTGCCCAAATCGGCGCTCTCCATCCCCTCAAAGGATTCTCCCCCAGCCAAGGGGAACACTCATTCCTGACACTGTGGCCAAGGCTATTGCCAGAGAGGCTGCCCAGAGAGTGGCTGCAGAGAGTGGTCGGGTGAGTCAAAGAGTGAGCAAAGAGCATAGTATATATAACTGAAAACCAGCCTTAACCCTAGAATGCATGACCCAAAAAACCTACATCAATAGCAGAGGTCAAAATGACCCATATTATTGTTAATAATGCTTAAAGTCTTCCTTTTAATTTCTATGTTTTCTTTCACACACACACACACACACGCACGCACGCACGCACGCACACACACACACACATACATATATATATATATATATATATATATATATATATATATATATATATATGATGTCATATGTCAATATATACAGTCGAGGTCAGAATTATTAGCCCACCTTTGAATTTTTTTTCCTTTTTAAATATTTCCCAAATAATGTTTAACAGAGCAAGGAAATTTTCACAGTATGTCTGATAATATTTTTTTATATTCTTATTTGTTTTATTTCGGCTAGAATAAAAGCAGTTTTTTTAAAAAACCATTTTAAGGTCAATATTATTAGCCCCTTTAAGCAATTTTTTTTTCGATAGTCTACAGAACAAACCATCATTATACAATAAATTGCCTAATAACCCTAACCTGCCTAGTTAACCTAATTAACCTAGTTAAGACTTTAAGCTGTATAGAAGTGTCTTGAAAAATATTTAGTAAAATAGTATTTACTGTCATCATGACAAAGATAAAATAAATAAGTTATTAAAAATGAGTTATTAAAACTATTATGTTTAAAAATGTGTTGAAAAAATCTTCATCCATTAAACAGAAATTGGGGAAAAAATAAACGGTGGGGCTAATAATTCTGACTTCAACTGTATATTTGACATATATTGATATATGATATCGTTGTAACTTATTTTATGCATGTTTTTTTTTTTTCACTTAAAAGGATAAATCGTCCAAAAAAGTTCAAATCTGTCATCATTTACTAGGCGGTATGTTATTCCAAACTCACAAGACTTTTGTTCATTTTCAAAACACAAATTATTAATGAAACTTGAAAGGTTTCTATCCCTTCATCATTGAAAGTCAAGGTAACTAAAACATAGAAGATCCAAAAAGTGAGTAAATGCATTGTAAACATAATCTTTATGAATCAAATGAGACACAATATTGAGACACAAAGAGATACAATCATTTTGTATGATGACCAGAGGAATTGAATTCTCTTAGGTTTCATTAAAATTAACTTAATTTGTGTTTTTTAGATTAACCTAAGTCTTATGTATAGATTAAATGACAGAATTCTATTTTGAGTGAACTGTCCCTTTAAGTGTTATGGAATTATTTAACATTTTGTAATTACAGCGTTATGACCTTTAGTATATATGCTTAGTGTTTAGATTTATCAAATATACAAGTAAATATGTTTATATATATTATTTTGCAGACAAGTCTTTTTTGTTAAATAATAAAGTATATTATTATTATTACTGTTGACCAAAAGTCCAGTAGTCACTTAGAAATCCATAAGAAAAATATGTGCCATTTTAAATCCCTTTCTAAAGAATTGGGGTTTTGTCTGTACATTTTAGCCAATTTTAAAATATAAATGTGTATGAAAAACAAATATGGAGATTTTTTTTGCTGAGGCTAACATATAACTTTTATGAGTAATACATAAAATATCAGTCATATAATTTTATTGAAAAATACCCTATTGGGCCAGTTTAACCCCTTAATGCATTCTAGGGTTAATACTGTATGTGTGTACATGAAAACTCTTTAAAAAGAGTTAATGAACATACAGAAAATTAGATATCTTGTCATAACTTCACCTCAGCGTAACTGTCAGATTTCTTTATTAAGATTTCTGAAAGCACTTTAATATATTTAGATGGAGAGGAGAAGCCAAGGCTTTCACTCTCAAAATTCAGATGAGGAAGAGGATGAGGAAAGCTATCAGGCCCGCAGAAGAGGAGCATCTGTGGATGACTTCCTCAGGGGCTCAGAGCTGGGCAGGCAGGTATGGCAGTTGAAATGATTGCCTGTCCATACAACCTCAAGCAAACAAGATGGTTGAGGTGGCTCGTTGCATTAGCTTTGCTTTGTGTTTTTGTGTTCCTCACACAATCTGCATTTCACAGTCTCATTACAGTCACAGTGAAGAGTATCACACGGAAAGCAGTCGAGGGTCAGACCTCTCAGACATCATGGAAGAGGATGAGGAGGAGTTGTATTCTGAAATGCAGCATGAAGAAGGCAGGCGGCGAAACTCCCACAATGCTCTCAAGGTATTGCAAAAAATGAAACGCATCACAAAATATCCCCCAAACATAGGTTTGCATGACTGTAAATAATTTTTTTTTCTTCCCGATTCAAGACTGGAGGCAGCACTCCATCTTCGGGTCAGCTGGATCGGGATCCATACCGGAAGGCACCTCACCGAGGTCCTCAACCCCAGCGCCGACCTCTCACGGTCCCATCCATTGGTCAGTGCTCTCCTAGTTAAAGATAGGAATCTGAGACTTGAGTTCAGGGACTGTCTGTCCTCCACATTATCTCTGTTTAAACTGTTAAATGTCCATAAGCTTGTCAGTGTGTGCCAGACCACCACTGTGTGTTCCAGTCATAACCATATCCTGTTGCTTTCAGCCATTGTAACCCTCTCTGATTCTTTATGTCTGTCATAAGGGCTGCGTCCGAAAGCTAAGAATTGCTGCCTGCGCAGATAGGAAGGCAACAGGGGCGTCCGATTTCAGTGATCATGTCACATTTTGTCTAGTGAGAAATATTTTTTCTGGTCTACTTTTCAAGGGGGCACATATTAATGTTTTGCTCGTTTTTAAATAACTGAGGATCACAATTTTAAAGGGTCATGAAACCCCCCTCTTTCGGTTCAAGTCTACCTCAGAATTTTTTCAAAAAATGCTTTGAGATGGGTGTGGAGCACTGCGAGCAGAGGGAAGAGTGGGCGTGGCCGGCAGAGCAGGGGAAAAAGAGGGGAGCGAACAACTGTTGTCACCTGGCTCACAAAATGAGACAAAAACCGTGAGGAGACCCATGATTTTATAGTTTACAAAATTAAAATGCAATGAAATAAACAGTAATTTAATGCCCTGCTACATTTGTTATTCGTGATTTCATATACACATAACCACAATTTGTTATATCATTATAAAGATAATCATGTTTATATAAACACTATAAATAAGGAGGACTTCTCTCCTCCTGAATCCCCGGGTCAGAATGCAGACACAGTAGATAGCAGTGCCGCAGGTCTCTTGCCTTAACTATTTCAACTGCTGGTTATTCTGAGGATTTTAAACATAGGCGAATACAGCAGCACGGATATAGGCAATGTGTCTGAATGGTGGCGAACTTAACTAATAAAAGACAAAGACCGCCATTCTCCAATTCTTGTACAGCTCTCTCAACAAAAATGCTTGCTGCAAACCATCTCTTGCTCTCAAGCATAATTAATAATAATATAAATATATAAAAATGAATAATAATAATATAAGAAATCGACGCATCATCACTCCACTAGAAGATGCACGCTAGGTCACCGATTTTGATCCCGCCCCAAAAATTATTTTAAACCCGGTAGATGAAATTAGCTGACAAAAGCTCAAAATTATCCAGTTTTCGCCACAATTAAAGCTGACAGGTGCTAACGTTGTCTTAATTGATGCTCAACACACACAAATCTGTTACAACTTTTAAAAAAGCACTCCAGGGTGTCTTGAACCTTTAAACTAAAAAACTAAATAAAATAACAGAAAAAAAGTCATTTACAGCAATCAAGTAGCAAAACATAATTTGTAGCAATCTGTTTTGTTTTAAATATTTTTAAAAAAATATATTATCTCACTTCAATTGAATAAATCAATAACTCACTCTTGATAATTTATTGCTAAATATTGGCCTATTGGCATAACAATGTAATTACTGCAATCTCATTTGAAGCGTCAACTTGCTTTCGTACTGGGATTTTTAACACTACTATGAATTGTCAAAGCTTTAATAAGCATATGCAAATCATGATCATTTAGAATTGAGATTGCATGGGTGTTTAAAGTGAGATTGTAATCTTTTAACAATGAATCGTGTAGCTGTACTTTGTATTCGATTCCATGACAGTTGAGCTAACAATTTAAAACGGAGTCAAAATGTTGCAGTTGTTGGTCAGTTTGATCAGCTGTTTGTGTTTGTTGTGGAAGTTAAACCATGATGCTTCCTCACAACTATCTGCTTGATCAGGCAAAAAGGCAACAAGTCTGCCTAGCTTTCGGACGCAGCCTAGGTTTCCCAAAGAGATGCCAGAGTAGTTGGGTGTCTCCAGCCTGGACAGGGTGACAGGGTGGTACAGTATAACGACACTCTGATTGGTGTTTCCCTTAGAGATAACCACTGAGAGTAACAGTGAAGGGAACCTCTCTCCCGTCAAGGAGGATGTTTACTATGGCAGTGTAGCGCGGCACAGGACATGGTCCTCCCGGAGGCATGGGGGACGCAGGCCTCCCTATGGTATGTGTTAGAGTGAGGTCCAAGGAGAAAGAATATGGCCAACCGCATGAAACTGCACCGAGATGGAAGCTTGTGTTGGAACCGGGGCTGTAAGAGCCAATAGCAACATGTTTGCACAGAGAATGCTCCTCCCCCTTTGCACTGCCCCACCAATGGATGCCTGCCAAACCCCTCCTCTTTTCAACCCGACCACAATCATTCTTTTACTTTGGCCATGCATGACTAAATGGTGAAAGTTAAAGGGCGGCATCTTACACTGAATGATTATGTACATACTGTAGGTAGCAGTTGACCAGGAAGAGAACGCAAATGGTTCCTTGGCATCAACTGCAAAGGCAACTGTGTGGAATGCACTTTGGGCATGTCAGAGTCACATTTGAGCATAGCTCAAAAAAAAAATGCGGCAGGGACAAAAGGAAACAGGTGTAGTTTTATCCAGGGCTAATGCACCCCATCTGATGGGTCTTCCTCAGATCCAGATCTCTGCATGAATACAGTAGCTCAGACTGCGTGCTCTCTCTCTTTCTGTCTCTCTCTCTCTGTTTGTGTGTGTGGCTGTCAGGAGCTTCATGTTTGGCTTGCTGCTCATCTGTAATTGGCTGCCATATGGGTGTTTCACTCCCAATCACCACACACCCACACATTCAGGCAAACACACACAGTGACACACATCACAGCCATCATATTACTGTAAGAAATGTCTGTTTTCTTCAACCCACCCAAGACATGTTTGGCAAATAAATGGATTGTGCAAATATGGAGAGGAATTTCACTCCATCGGACTGAATTGCATGTTTGTTATTATATACGGAGAAGATTGGATTTGTGCTGTTTGTTTTTGCTTTTAAATATCATTTGGATGTTTTTATGCCCACATTTCAAAAGTCTTGTAAGCTTGTACTTTAAAATTAAGAGTGTTTTTATGGTGTTGAATTGCAGGACAACTAGAGAGCATTTTGGTAGATGACTACTTATAAATAATTTAAAATAATGATGAAATAATGTAACGAACAAAATTATAAACTAGAGGTTTGAGGTCAGTAGTGTTTTTAAAGAAATTAGTCAAACTTCACAGTAATTTTTTTCCATGCTCTTGTCAAGCTTTTTTTCCATCAAATCCTGGATCCATAATCATGGTTTCCATAAGAATGATTAAGCAGATATTTTCAACATTGATGCTTATAGACCATTTTGAGGGATGTAAACAAAAACAATGGTCTCAACGTATTTCTTGTTTTATATTTATATATATAGCTTCAGAGAATCCAAAAAGAGCCATATATTGATATATAATGTTATGATAGCTGTTTTAGCACGAAGTTATGATTGAATTGCCTCTTGTTAAAGTTATGAAATTCACCGGCATGTACCATGCCACACTTTGAGCTAGACTTTATTGTAGGGATGTAGGGATGAAGGGGATGGTAAGAGAACAGTGAGATGAAGGGGAAGGGAAGTAAGAGGAAAACAGTGAAGAGGTAGGTAGGTTGATCAGGCGTCCTACAATGATGCCCAGAGACTCAGAGTGGGGGTACCGTCTCTGTAATACTTTGGTAGAGTGATTGGGCCCCCCGATTCAACCTAGTAGTGAAGAGAGGGTTATAGGATTGTGAATGGGAAGCAAGGAAATAGAGGGAGGGAGGGAGAAAGGCTGGGTTCGAAATAACAAGAAGAACAGTGCTAGAGGGATGGTCTGCCTTAAATAAGTTTTAGGGAGTAGGTGATTGGTAAAGGAGACAAAGTGAGGCGTGGTTCAGTCGCTTAACCTTTGTTAACAAGTTAACTCCATTAGTTTGATAACAAGCAGGAAATGTCCATGGGCCAATGACATCAACACATTGAAACAATCTATACATGTGCCTTGAGCATCAAAAAACAGCATATTACACTGATCTCTGAAGGATCATATGAAACCAAAGATAATATATAGAAAACTAATAATTTTATATTGTAATAATATTTCACAATGTTATGTTTTACTCTTTTTATCAAATAAATTCAGCGTTACTTATTATAAAACACTTTAAAATTTATTTTTTTAAAAAATTGTTTAATTTAAAAGAAGAAAATCAGTTAAATGGACCATTAAATAGAAATTTATAAGTACAAATATTACTGGAAAAACAAGTACATAGTATCTCTCAATTAATATAAGCAGTACTAATAATAGTTGTAATACTAAAAGGTATAACACCATAGGACATGGCTAGCCAACTTTTCATATAGGGTAACATCATCATACATACTGTATATCTGCCTATGAATTATTTTTTACCAATCTTTCTCATTATAGATGGATATCATGACCGAAGCCGGCGCTCTCCCCCATATTATGATGAGTCCGAGCAGGAGGATTTCAGAATCTTTGTGGCTCTCTTCGACTATGACCCTCTCTCTATGTCCCCGAACCCTGACGCCGCTGACGAGGAGCTCCCTTTTAAAGAGGGACAGATAATCAAGGTCAGTACAACTCAGCTGGAGTAAAGAATCTGTTGTTAAATGGCCCACCCGTTGTTTGAGCATCACTCTGTCTCTAAGGTGTATGGCGATAAGGATAATGATGGCTTTTATCGTGGGGAGATCCGGGGCAGGTCTGGACTTATCCCATGTAACATGGTGTCGGAAATCCGTGCTGAGGATGATGAAACCATGGAGCAGCTCATGAAACAGGGATTTCTCCCACTCAACACTCCTGTAGACAGAATAGGTGAGAGTTTTTCTTGTCACTGATATCTGTGCTTACTGTAATGATACAGAACTTTAACCACTTCTATGACTTATTATGGCTTTAATGTAGTTTTTGAGTCATGGACCTCATTTTTCAGATCAGTCAAAAAAGTGAGGAGACAAATATAATAAGCTTTCCAACCAAAATAAAACATATTAGCCGCTGAAGAATTAAAAAGGTTGAAATATTCATTGATTAATTGCTATATTAATAACCACAATATGGTTATTGTGTTATTCTTTATGTGTGCTAATACAGCATTTTAACATATACAATATAACAATAAAGAAATATATTTTATATCTATTTAATAAACATTCAGGTAAGAAATAGACAGATTTCAATGTAATGAAATGAAGTATTTTTAGTGCCCAGTTAACATTAATGTCACATGCATTTATAGTGACATGTTTATTGGATAAAGACCTAATGTACAGATTTAATATAATGTTACACATCAAAATTTCCCCCTAGCTAGCTTCCCCTAGTCTACTGTTTATGGAAAAACAAATATTATTAAATAATTTATGAATTAAGTGCTAAACAGAACTGGGTAATTGTTTTACTGGATTTTGTATGAATGAATCCTTCAAAATGAAGAAAGTTTTGTGTACCTGTAAAATTTTTTAAATACATATATATGATTTAGAAACCAGAAACCATAACTAGACCTGAACTGGGTCAGCTATGGCCCATGTTTGGCCATTGTCTTGAAGCCATATTTGGTTAATTTCACGACTGCAATGAAATTGATAAAGCCATGAAGCATTGCGCTTTAGGCGCGTTAATAATAGTTGATAATAATATAATTAGTAAAATAATAATTTGGTGAAAATATATGTAATGTATGTTTAATTCAGTTATTTTGCAACATACAGTAAACAACAGATTAATAAATCTTGATGTTTCCTGGATTAAAATAAAGGCATTAGAAGATGCAAACAGGAAGATGGAAATAACTTTGTGCATCAAAATATTTCTTTACTCAAAAATAATTTAAATGCATTATAAAAGTGGGGCAAGATAGGCCAAACTTACGTGGCCCACATATCAATTTTTAACATCTGGGCCAAATACTACATTTGATATCTGGCCATGTCACCTTAAAGACGGTGCCACCTCTGTCAAACCTGGCGCATGTTTGGCCCACATGCTGTATGCCAGTGCCGGACAAATGCCTGGTGTGCCAGCTTTATGCCAAATCTGGGCTAGAATTATTTTCTACCTGGGTATTACCTACTATTTTTTTCTACTGTAGGTTATTGATAAAATATGGTAATTTTAATAGTTTAATAAAATTTATTTGATTTTTGGAAATCACCAAGCGACCCTCCCTCATTGTCCCATGACCCCTCGGGGGGTCCTGACCCCCACTTTGGCAACCACTGGCATAGGAGATGCCATATACTATAAATGCCATAGTGCATACTTAATTTGAAACAGTGATATCTTAATGCTATCTAAATAAAGTATGTTCCATACAGTATAAATTATGTAGTATGTGTGTAATTTGGAGATACATTTCACATGTTGTCATTACCTCATGACTAGGGCCAGACGAAATCTGCTGACTTTTTTTGCAATTTCTGCGGAGAATTTTGGTAAAAATCTGTGGATTTCTGTGGAATTATTTTGGGAGTCTCATAACTAAAAGCTTAATATGTGAAATATGTGTAATTTAAAAACTGAATAAATTCAGATGTACACACATTTACTCAAGTAAATAAACAGAATTATTGATGGGCTAAAAATCTGTGGAATTCTGCGGAAAATCTGCGGAATTCTGCGCGCGCAGATTCCGTGTGGGCCTACTCATGACCTACCAACATTTGTTGCAATACTTCACTGCGATTCACAGAACCTCTTTCCTATAGTCTTGTGGGATAGTAAAGTATCCATTGGATGCACAATTTATTGCAGAACTACATATAATTTTGTGTATTTTTCATCTCATTATTAAGTATTTTCTTAAGTTATAGTTGGTAAATATGCAATTTCGAATGCAGCCCTTGTATTGAACACACCCTCCCTCAGAGAAAAAACAATTCTCTCTCCAACAGAACAAAATAGGAGAGGTCGCCATCCGGTGGCCACACGAAGAATGGTTGCCCTGTATGACTACGACCCCAGAGAGAGCTCTCCAAATGTAGATGTTGAGGTAGTGCAAATGTGTATTTATGCACTCTCAGGTTCTCTATCTGCTCAGTTTTCAGTTTTCACGTGTTCACTGTTACTGATGATATTGTTTCCATTGCAGGCTGAACTGACATTCTGTGCTGGAGATATTGTCGCTGTTTTTGGAGATATAGATGAGGATGGCTTTTATTATGTAAGTATAGATGCTGGCATAGTTGCTGCATTTTTTTCAGAGTTTGTCAAACCATTTCCCCCCGTTTTTTTTTTTTTTTGTGTGTGTGTTTTGGTCTCTCAGGGTGAGCTTAATGGACATCGGGGCTTGGTTCCATCCAACTTTCTTGAAGAAGTGCCTGATGATGTGGAGGTCTATCTGACGGACACTCCCTCTCACCACGGTCAGGACGAGGCCAATCCGGCACCTGCAGCACGTCCAGAGGCCAAACGGGTACACCATCGCCGTTCTCAGCGCTAGGCCCTGTGTCCATTCATCCTCCGTTTGAGTTTCGGTCCACTCGCCGTCTCTGTGTTTTCTTGTGCTTGTTTGTTTTTTCGTTATGTGACCGTGGTGGTGGTTTCCAGTCCAACCTTTCTTGCTCTAGGAAAGGGAGAAGCAAAGCCCACTGCAAACAGAGCCTTTTTTGACAGCATAGAGAGACAGGTATGAAAGTGACTCTATTAAGAGAGCGAATGTTCGCCAGAGGACCGTGGAAAAGGCCAAATTCTGTTCCTGCATCGGACTATGAATAAAGCATAAAGCATCTTTGCACTGAACCACAAAACCCTACTTAAGTGAAGCTGTTTGCATTAGTCAAAGTGCTTTGTGAAGTCCATAGGGTCCGTGGCTCGTGATTTGTGACCCTGACTGATTTGGAAACTCACTTAATTGACGCATGCCTGTTTTTTCCAGAACAGACCTGTAGCTTTTATATAAAGGTAAACTACATTACTCCAGATGTTGTACTTCTTTGAGGAGGCTTTGTTTCTTTTTTTTGTATATTGCACATTGTCAAAAATCAAACAACTCTATTTTTCAGATCATATGAACTAACAGAACATATAAATATTACTCATCTCATCTCTTCCAGAGAGACTAAAATGATAGCATTCGTGATGTAATTACAATTGAAATAAATGAAAAAGTGAAACAAATGCTAGTGGACATACAGTACAGTATGTGTTCGTTTGTGTGTATGTGCTGTTGTTGTTGTTTTTTCTCTCCTCATAATCGATGTTTTTTTATTTCTTTAATGATGTCGCTGCATTCGATTTTCCTTTTTTTCCCACCGGCTTTGCCAAAAAAAAGACAAAAAGCTGAGGATTGTTGTTCCTTTCCCACCCTAGCAGACTTTTGTCTTTGCTAGGTAAGTTGAGCAACTGGCGATACCAGCGATCAGTCTCATGCAAGGGATTTCTTTATACAGATTTTTACACATAAATGCTACATAATAGGATTTATATGTAGCATAAATTCAATATAAATGATCTATTGTCATCTAAAGATGAATATTTGTAAACATGCTTAATGTTCCAGTGCATTAGACTTGTAATGGTATCTGCAGTTGGTTTGTGTGCTGTTCAGTCCTTGTGCTGTAAGGTCTGTGTATCTTGGTGTTGTATAACAATACAAATTAATTAATGAATAATTTATACATTGCCTATTTTGATTAGCAGGCAAATCAATCAGTAAATTCAGTTCAGTTCAGCCATATTATCTGCCTTTTCTCAATTAGAATTTCAGTCTGTGAGCAGTAATATAATTCAGTCAGTCTAGTCTGAGGCAATTTGTTTTAAACCTCCAAACAAGACTGTTAAATGCAAAGGAGGCAGATGATAAGGCCAAAGATAGGCTTGCTGTGTAATATCCCCTACTTTTCCCTTCCCCATGGATGTTTCATTAGGTGCCTGTGGAAAGTTCAGTGCCAGCTCCGGCCCCAGGAAGACCCGCCTCACCCACTGTGCGTCCGTTGCTTCCTGTTGGCCCAGTCAGGCCGCTGAGCCCCGCCAGGGGTCCACGAGACCTGGCGTCTAAAAAGAAAAAAGGACTGCTCTCTAAGGGGAAGAAACTGCTCAAAAAGTTCTCAAAGTAAAAGTATGAGTTTGATTTCAAATTCATATGGCTAAAACAGCATACAAATATCTCTCAAAGGGGAAATCGCAAATCCCTGATGTTTCAGAAAAGTCTTTTCCTCACACACAAAAAAAAATCTAAACGGCTTTCTCATTAACATGCCACGTACACATTCTAAAATAGATGTAAAATCCAGATGAAAAGGAATGACATGTATAAAGCTATCACTCATATCAGTGTTAATTGCCCGCCACAATGAAAGCATCTATTCATACTGTGATGTAAAGGACAAAAAAAAGGCTGTTAATATTTAAGCAATTACTTCCATTCTAATTTCCATATTTCAAATCGAAGTGCTGGATTTTGAACTAACTGTTTAATCTCACTGATTTTAAAGTTTGGTAAAGCGCTTGGTAATAACAACCACTTCAAACGTACAGCCTGACATTGTCAGTCTAACAGAAGCAAATGCTGTCAAGCTTCAGACCATATCAAGTGCATTAGTCCGACACACTAAAAGGACCACAATCAAATAACATTTCCATTGAGAAGCATTTTTAGATAGATGGGCAAGGTGCAACAATACATTACTGACCAGGACAATGGATGAGCAAATCCTTTTAAACATTGCTGTGGCCTTCATCTTAACTCAGTGCGTACAGTATAATTACCTCTCTTACGAAAATGAACCATGGCTTACTACAGAAACCATGGCATTAGAACTGTGGTTATCAATCTGCCAAAAACCATGGTTTCTACACTTTACTACAGTATAAGAGCATAAACCATGGTTATTTTCGTAAGGGCTGTATCTGATGTCTTCATACAGTACATCAGTCTTTGCCAAGTACTCTCCCTTTTGCTTGCTCTGAGAACTCATTTTCCTGTATTATCACAAGAATGATTTTCAAGTTATAAAAATACATTGGAAAGTGTCTGTGTTTGCCTTTCAAATGCACAATCGGTATGTGTGTGTGTTTTGGTGAATGTGAGGGTGTTTATGTGTGCGAGCGTGTGTCCCCTTTGCATCCATGTTTGTGCAACCCCTTAAATCTGATAAGGGACATATGTTGTTATAAACTTTTGTGATACTGTGACGTGCTGCTAATTACCAGTTGTTTCCTGTTCCTTTCTAAAGTCAATAAGGGTGGTTTGGTCTTCTTGAGAAGAAAGATTGAAGCAAAGAGGGTGTCTTGGTGTCTCCTCAAATTCTACCGGTTCACCCAGAATGCGTTTTTTGATGGTTTTTAATTCTTTTCCAGAATTAAATGGACATAAAATATTTTCACAGCACTCGCTAATGAGTGCTTCCCCAGCTTACAATTTTTGTTTCTTCCCAGCAGACACACAACATCATCGGACGTTAATAGTAGGTTAGATTTTGGTCGCTAGCATCTAAGGACAATGTTATTTTTGTTTGTCCAATAACAACATAAAATGACGTTGATATTTGGTTGATTTTAGGTTGTGTTGGAAAGTGACCAAAATCCAACGTAGAGCCAACATCTTAAACCAACATCAGATTGACGTCAAATACTGACATTTATTCGTCAGGTATGGCAACCAAAATCCAACGTTTGATAGACGTCATAGTGGTAACGTCCACACAACGTCAAGCTGTAACATCATTAGACGTTGATATTTGGTTGATTTTAGGTTGTGTTGGAAAGTGACCAAAATCCAACGTAGAGCCAACATCTTAAACCAATGTTATATTGACGTCAAATACTGACATTTATTCGTCAGGTATGGCAAACCAAAATCCAACGTTTGATAAATGTCATAGTGGTAACGTTCACACAACGTCAATCTGTAGCATCATTAGATGTTGATATTTGGTTGATTTTAGGTTGTGTTGGAAAGTGACCAAAATCCAACGTAGAGCCAACATCTTAAACCAATGTTATATTGACGTCAAATACTGACATTTGTTCATCAGGTATGGCAAACCAAAATCCAACGTCTGATAGACGTCATAGTGGTAACGTCCACACAACATCAATCTGTCGCATCATTAGATGTTGATATTTGGTTGATTTTAGGTTGTGTTGGAAAGTGACCAAAATCCAACGTAGAGCCAACATCTTAAACCAATTTTATATTGACGTCAAATACTGACGTTTGTTCATCAGGTATGGCAAACCAAAATCCAACGTCTGATAGACGTCATAGTGGTAACGTCCACACAACGTCAATCTGTAATTGATATTTGGTTGATTTTAGGTTGTGTTGGAAAGTGACCAAAATCCAACGTAGAGCCAACATCTTAAACCAATTTTATATTGACGTCAAATACTGACGTTTGTTCATCAGGTATGGCAAACCAAAATCCAACGTCTGATAGACGTCATAGTGGTAACGTCCACACAACGTCAATCTGTAATTGATATTTGGTTGATTTTAGGTTGTGTTGGAAAGTGACCAAAATCCAACGTAGAGCCAACATCTTAAACCAACATCATATTGATGTCAAATACTGACATTTATTTGTCAGGTATGGCAACCATAATCCAACGTTTGATAGACGTCATAGTGGTAACGTCCACACAACGTCAATCTGTAACATCATTAGACGTTGATATTTGGTTGATTTTAGGTTGTGTTGGAAAGTGACCAGAATCCAACGTAGAGCCAACATCTTAAACCAATGTTATATTGACGTCAAATACTGACATTTATTCATCAGGTATGGCAACCAAAATCCAACGTCTGATAGACGTCATAGTGGTAACGTCCACACAACGTCAAGCTGTAACATCATTGACGTTGATATTTTCTTGTTTTTAGGTTGCGTAAGACATTGACGTCGGCCTGACGTTGGGTTATGATGTCAACTTGATTTTCATTTCCAAACAAAATGCAACGTCCCACAATGTTGGGGTACAACGTCAAGTTGATGTCCTGTGCTTGCTGGGTTAGAACATTCTGGGAATGTTAGTTTCGATATCGTTATATCGTTATTGTATAGGATACCGCTCTCAGAACATTTTACACGTTCTTTAAGTTGTCACAAAAAATGTCCCTGCATTACTCTGTGAAAGTTAGTCAAACAGAACACACAGGGAACATTTCCCAAATGTTCTTATTTGAAACCCAAAAATGGAAACCATATTGGAATGTTAGGAGAATGTTCTGTTTGCTGGGGCATTTTTTACATTTTGCATCAGGTTAAAAAACGTTGGGTCTTGAAACCTGTTTTGTTTGCCATTCCAATTAGTTGCAAGAACGTGTTCTGTGTGAAGGGCCTGTATCCCTAAAATGAGAAAGATGTCATTATTTACTCATCGAATTCTACCTTTCCTTTCCCCCTCAATACCGTGGAAGTCAATGGTAAACAAAACATACGTATGTAATGCAATACGTTTAAGAAACAAAGTCATACAGGTTTGAAACACACTTCGAATGTTACCACTCGATTGAATGGGCGTTATCAGTGGTTATCAGCTGATAGATATGGACCAGTAGGGGCCTGGTAGGCTACTAGTAGGTTTAGAAGGCTGTTATCATCCATCCACATGGTTAATCAGCTATCACATACGGCTGCAGCCGGAAGTTAACAAGAATTATTTATATTATTTGCTAAATGTATTAATGTCTACCCCTACGCTAGACCCAACCGTCACAGTAATGTTAAAACAGATCTGGATCTGGAGTCTTCTCTATTAGTATAGCTGATTAACCATGTGGATGGATGATAACAGCCTTCTGCGCCTACTAGTAACCAGCTGATAACCACTGATAATGCCCATTCAATCTGTTACATGATTAAATTACAGAAATCTGAATTTTGGTAAACACTTGTTAATATCCTTTATGAAAGTTAACCACGGCTTTACTACAAATAGAAACTTTTCAACCATGGTAGAACCACAAACTATCCATAGTTACTTTAATAATGATATCTGTGGTAAAACTGTGGTAATAAAGTGATTTTTTTTTTCATAAAGGTCAAATGAGTTGGGCTGGTTATGAGAACGTCATCTGAAGGACATGTTCTGTCTGGCTGCTGTTATCATTGGCTGTTTTTCCTGAGGTTTTTGCTTGCCATGGTAGAAACAAACTCCTTGTGATAGTCTCCTTATTGGAATATGGAGTTTATTAAGGCTACATATTCTCAAATACTGATATACAGGCTGAAAAACACCCTCAGGCAAAACTACCTATGATGACTCAGTGTTCTGAAGCTATAATCTAGTAGTTTACATGAAATCTCTAGCATTGTCGCGTAACATCTTGCCTCTGCAACTGGAAAATGAGAGGTGTGATCTGCTGTGATCGCACAATATTATGGCCAGTTGGGTGGGTTTTGATTGCACTCTTGAATGGTCTGATCCAGGGTAAATACTGTGTGTTTAAAAAAAAAAGAAGTAAGTTTTTAAACCTTTAAAAGAGATTATATTAAAAGTATACTATTTAAGCATTTTCATTTATTAATATGCCATTCATTTGGTGTGAATGAAGTTTAATTCTTGCAGAAGAAAACACAAGTTATAATAATAATAATAATAATAATAATAATAATAATAATAATAATAATAATAATAATAATAATAATAATAATAATAATAATACAATGGTTGGGTATCCAAAAAGGAATGTATGAAATGTTGAGCTGTATGTAAAGCTTGCAGCATCATTTTGCCAAAAGAAAACGAAAATCTAAGAGATGACATATATTTTGATTTAACAGAAATCTCTATTATGATCATGAATCCCGAGTGTTGTTTGTGGCTGAATGTTGTAAGTGTTCATCTCTCGGTTGATCTTTTGTACTCCATTTGTAGATAATTTATAAATGTTTATACTTTATTTACAGATTTTCAGACTTTTTTAGTGCTTTAAGATTTACTATTCAACAGTGTAAGTGTTCTCCATGCTGTCTTCAAGAAAAGATGCTCTCAAGTCTGCAGTTTTGTGCTCGCTCTGTGAATTAAAGAGAAAAAAGAACCTGTCGGTCTGTATTCACTGATATATGGACTATTGTGTGACTGTGCATGTGTAGAATGGTGTAAAATATACATTTTCTATGAAAATAAATGTGATATTTTTCAACAAAGGACTTGGACTTTTCATAGCAAATCTCTCAACAGCAAACACTGCATGTATTACAGCAACAGTCCACGAGATGGCAGCAGTGACCTCAGTATATCAGTGCTACAGGCATTATGGGTAAGGTGAGTGTGTTGTGGCTGAAAGCTGCACTTTTCGTAAACTCTGTCAACACCTTCCAAGAACTGCATTAATCACATTTAATTTCAGGTGAACTGCTCATTATTTATACATATTGTGACTGGTGTGTTTTATAATGATCTGCTTTAATCATCTAGCTTTCCAACATCTGAGGTGACATCCTCTTTGCATCAGGTTGGTGTTATACTTTAATGATTAGACGAATTAATGATTAAAACTCTTAGTTAACAGCCCAGTGAGTTGAACGAATTCACCTGATACGCCACAATAGCAAACAAAACAATAAAGAGAAAGATATGGAGATACTGCACCAAACTACTATATTAAAGAGCCCCTATTATGCACTATAAAAGGTCATATTTTGGTTTTGGAGGTCTCCAACAACAGGCTGATAATCATGCACGGTTAAAAAAAACACTATAGTTGTCTTATAATATACATTTATTTTTACCTGATTAATGACTCACATTTAAATTGTTCAGCGATTCATTTGTACCCAAACCCCTCCTGTGCTTGAGGCTAATCTGTGCTGATTGGTCCGATGACCCATTCTGTTGTGATTGGTTGACTGCGATCAAGACAGAGAGAAACGCCCACCACGTTATGAAGTAGCCAGGGTTATGAGTATATCTGTGACCCCAATGCAGTAAAACAACAGCATACTCTATTCTTAACCCTAACCCCAAGTAATAACAACGACACACATTTATTATCAATCCACACAGTGCCAAAGTTGAACTATTTTGAAAATTGACCACAGCACATGTGTGTGTAGGAACAGCTGATGGTTGCCATAATGACAAACAGCAGAGAATAGTGAGTTCAGAAACGGGTTGCGTCGCATTTTCAACGTAGTTTTTGGTGCAATGTGAGTAGCCCATTAAAATTTATCCTGGGAGAGACATTACAAGCACTGATCTATATACGTGATTACAAGCCGCATGGTGCGATTACAAGTTATAACACACAACAATTAAATATTTTGTAAACTACAGAAAACGAGGTAACCATTTTAATGCCGCGGGGTCTTAAAAAGTATTAAAAGTTCATAAATCAATGTAGAGAAATTTAAGGCCCTTAAAAAAGTCTTAAATGTTATTTTGCAAGGTATTGAATTTTATATCATTTTTAATTATGCCATGTATGGTTGTATGCTAAAGTTTGCCTGAATTAAATCTGCGAATATCAGGATGCTGTGTAGTTTATGAAATCAATCAAATCCTGCTAGATTTGACATCATGTTTACTGCAGAAACCAAGGCAACACCATTATTTCTGCAGTTCTATAGGCGCCAACCTGCTGAATTAACTAGATTTAATAGATTTTTATTCAGTATATGAAAAATGCTTTAGTTTTGGATGAGTTTCTGACATTAATATTTAGTAAATATACTGTAAGTTAAAATCTCGCCAGTGTTTTCGGTTGAAACCTCAAGTGGTTTTAAGTCTTAAAATGTATGGAAAGAGCCTTAAAAAAGGTCTTAAAAGGTATTGAATTTATCTCTCTGATTCCTGTATATACTCTGTTATCATACTTACAGGTTATGAAGGAAGGAGAACCACTTATAGGATCTGGAGGAAGAAGCTGGGGTGTAGTGGACATTTTAAAAGTGGGGGGGACAACTGTACAACATCCAAAAGTTTACGTTCATATAATTATTAATCAACAGTTTCTAAATGGTCTGTCTCTAAACTTCCCGCCCAACCCATCCTTACGCCCCTGGGAAGAAGAAACTGGTATAAACTGTGTAACAGTTACTGACAAAGTCCCATACATTAGCAGTCTTTGCTGATCCTTCCTTTAATAATAAACTGCTGGCGAATCCCGCGTTGCAGCATAGGTTATTGTATTGTTCATCAGAACAAATACAGAATGACATTCCTCACAGCTGCATCTCTGGCCATCTCAGTGATAGTAATCTTGATCAAATGATCTCTTGTACTCCGCTAGTGTTTGAAGGGAAAGGCGCGTTCACGTTTTACTGGGCCCTGCCGTTCATATTTGCTGATGTTGCATATCGAAGTTGATACGGCCAGGCAAAAGATCTGAACCCAAAACGATTCATTCGTTCGACTCAAATTCGACTCTTTCATTGAAGAATCAATAGTTTTAAACACGGTGCACTTTCAGATTTAACCCTCAGCTGGATGTTTTCATTCACTTAGAGCTGCGTTACACACTGCATGGAAGATCATTTACAAAAACCCATAATTGTAGCTCTTTAATTATTCTACTTCAGAAATTTACATTTTATTTATTTATTTAATTTATTATTTGATAGTTATCTATTATTAGCAATTTCTGAGTGAATATTTCTGAGTGAAAAAGAAATCGTTTTCTGGGCGTCACGGTGGCATAGTGGGTAGCACGATCGCCTCACAGCATGAAGGTCACTGGTTTGAGCCCCGGCTGGGTCAGTTGGCATTTCATTGTGGATATTCTCCCCGTGTTGCGTAGGTTTCCTCCGAGTGCTCCGGTTTTTCCCACAGTCCAAAGACAAGGTGAATTGAATGAGCTAAATTGGCCGTAGTGTATGTGTGTGAATGCAAGATTGTATGGGTGTTTCCCAGTGTTGGGTTGCGACTGAAAGGGCATCCGCTGCGTAAAACATATGCTGGAAAAGTTGCCGGTTGATTCCGCTGTGGCGACCACAGATTAATAAGGGAACTGAATTCATTTTCTAATAGGAATCCCAACAAACAAAAAATTAAATTCTTAAATCAAGATGCATTAAACTGATCCACTTGAGTTAACAAGTCTTGATTTCTGAAAAAATTAAAGTGAGATTTTGCTTAAAACAAGTACAAATATCCGCAGCTGGGCCAAAAAAATACTTAGCTTAATCTAAAGGGAAAACAAGATTATTTTGCTTACCCCAATGCCAGATTGTGCTTGTTTTGAGCATAAAACAAGATTAAACATCTTGATTTAAGAACTAGGAAAACAAAATGAAAACACGTAGTAATAAGAGCAAGAGCTGCATAACAATTTTATGAAAAAAATATTACTTTTTTCATAAAAAATTATCAGTTTAAGGATTGAGGGGGAAAACAAAAAAACCGACATAATTCTGCAGTGTTTGAGCCCATTGCAGAGGTTTCAGGAGCTAAAATACAAGAGGATGAAGTGTGGGGCCAGCCCTGCCTAAAGAAAAAAAAAGTAGGAGAGCGAGAAATGATTATGCTCGTATATCACTGCGCTAGGCTTCTCTTGCTCTTGGCTCGGCTCTCCTTCCATTCAGGAGTGAGCTGTAATGATCCCGGGGGGCCCTGGGCCAATGGATGTTTAAAATTCTCTCCGGCTTTGACCTCTCGATCAACGCCTTCTTTTAACAAGGGCCCTGAGCGGGGACACGGGCTCCCATTCATCATCTTGCTGCTTTTCGTGAATATTTCAGAGGCTGTAAAGCAGCTCCTTTTCAGAGAGCAGTGTCTTACCGACTTCCTGAATGACAGAGGAGTGTCCAATAGCAGGTAGCTCATCATATGGGTCAGAGCTGGACACAACGGTGTAAATTTGCCATGGTCTTCATGAATATGTTTTGACTGAATCTTTATGTGAGCCATGAGTATCCATGCTGTGGGCCACTATTAATATTGAAGACTGAAGCAGTGCTTGTGGCTTTGTCGGCAGTTAATGTCCACTACTTTCTTCTATCTTGCACTTTCCGCTTCCCTTAGAAAGAAGACGTCTACCCTCGTGACGCCTAATATCTGAGCAGGGCTGACCTTTTACAATAACTTTCGGCAAATTTACAGCAATCCAAACATGGCGGTGTAATTTAAGCAAGCCGAGCGCACGACCCCTACATTTCCTGAGGGAAGGTGTAGAATGACATTGCAGGTTAGCAGTAACTTATCTCTCCATCCTGTAGGGAGCAGAGTGATATACATCCATGACACGCACTGCAGAGTGCATTCATTCATCACCTGCATAGAAATTCAGCTCACACTGAGCGAGAGCGCCTCTGCTCAACTTTACCCATAGATCAACGTCACAAAGCCTTTGACTGAGGCTCCCAAACTCTCCGTTGCTAGTTTTCCAGAGGGTTCCCACTGCTCCGATTGACGGACGCTCATGCCTTTGTTTGCTAAAAGTGATGCACTTGTTGTTTTATGACTTCAGGTCTGACTTTGCCCTCAGACCTGGGTGATTTTTAACAATTACGAGTTTGTTGGTGCAGCATTAGTTCAGAGGTGTTCAATCCTGTTTCTGAGCAGCTCAGGTACAGCCAGTTTCAGCACAGTTGCCTGGAAGCTTGTAGCAAAGCTTAAACTTTAAATATATAGCTTCTTTATTTGCACTTATTGTTCCTTAAAGAACCTTTAACATCTTTGGATCTTTCCCCTTTGCCACAAAAAAGGTTCTTTAAAGTGCAAAGAGAACCAAAAGTTCTTAAAAGTTGTGCATACTGTGAGACAAATGGCTCTAAAGGACTGTTACTTGAATGGTTATTCAGGGACCCAAAACAGATCTTCTATTACATCACAGCAAAATGCTTAGAGTGGACTGTGGGTAAAAAGTAGTGGATGAATTTAGGGATTGAAGTCGTGTAATATAGGGGGACCACCATATTTCAGTTTTCAAACAGGAATGGGGTGTAAATACTTAACAAATGTGTTCAAATGTGTTTACAGAGAATGGCTTGAAAAACGGAAAATATCCAGAGAGCGGCAGTTCTGTGGGCCTTGTTGATGCCAGAGGTCAGAGGAGAATGACCAGACTGGTTCGAGCTGATAGAAAGGCAACAGTAAACCGAGGTATGCAAAATAGAGCATTTCTGAATGCACAACACGTCCAACCTTGAGGCAGATGGGCTACAGCAGCAGAAGACCACACCGGGTGCCACTTGTCACCTAAGACTTGTCACCTGACTTGCCTGTCAGCTAAGAACAGGAAACTGAGGCTACAATTCACACAGGCTCACCAAAATTGGACAATAGAAGATTGGAAAAATGTTGCCTGGTCTGATGAGTCTCAATTTCTGCAGTGACATTCGGATGGTGGGGCCAGTATTTGTCATTAACAAGATGAAAGCATGGATCCATCCTGTCTTGCATCAACGGTTCAGGCTGGTGGTGGTGGTGTAATGGTGTGGGGGATATTTTCTTGGCACACTTTAGGCCCATTAGTACCAATTGAGCATCATGTCAATGCCACAGCCTACCTGAGTATTGTTGCTGACCATGTCCATCCCTTTATGACCACAGTGTATCCATCTTCTGATGGCTACTTCCAGCAGGATAAAGTACCATGTCATAAAGTTCGAATCATCTCAGACTGGTTTCTTGAACATGACAATGAGTTCACTGTACTCAAATGGCCTCCACAGTCACCAGAGCCAATAGAGGACCTTTGAGATGTGGTGGAATGGGAGAACTGCATGATGCTGTGTGATGCTATCATGTCAATATGGACCAAAGTCTCTGAGGAATATTTTCAGTAACTTGTTGAATCTATGCCACGATGGATTAAGGCAGTTCAACCTAGTAAGGTGTACCTAACAAAGTGGCCAGTGAGTGTATATAAATGTTTAGCACTAACACCTTTTAAATGACACTGTTTATTTTCAACAGATTACAGTAAAATAAAAAATCCACTATTTAATTTTTACATTCACGCTATTCAGGAGCCATGCGTGCCACCCACTGACAGGTAAAAGCTGCTGTTTTCTCTCTCGGCTGATTCTTTGGTGCTGAGGGAAAAATCCTGCAGGTCTTGTAGAAATGTACCACACACCACATACAGTACCTGCATATTTCTACAAGATCTCACAGGATTTTGTGACCATTTTGTTGTAGGACTCCTGCTGGACTCTGTACAGGGAACATGCAGGAATCATGAAAGCATTAGTGTTCTGTTTCTATAGGGCTAATTCTACGAGAATCCTTAAAAACTATTATGTATACTAATTCTGTTCCAAGGATATTCAAGGACCTAGACCCTAACCTTAACCCTAACCCTTGCAAACTGAACCTAGTTGTATTATAAGACTTTTTAATTTGTATTGTTTGTTAGTATGCATTTAGGAATTTGCTTATAAGGGTTTACGTCAAACTTCAGATTAGTGGATCCAGTGGATTTGGATTTAAAGATTAAAAACCTTCTAGATTTTAGATTTACATAATAAATAACAGTTGATCAGGGGTGCGTTTCCTAAACAACGACGTAACTCGCGGCTGAACTATCATAGTACCATGCATCCTTTGGGAAAAGAACGATGTAGTGACGAGTGTTTCCCAAAACCCGTAGTTTCTCTGTCGCAGATCCATCATTTGAACCACGTTAGTTATAGCGTAAAACGGCCATAATGATGCTCTAAACGGGCTGGAGTAACAACTTCTTTAGAGAAGAACCCCATCATTTCTTTGTGCAAATTATATTGTTTTACACGCACACGCGTTTAAAATAAAATCCAATATTAGTTTTTTTAATAACATGCACTCATTTTCCATATTAACTGAAATATATGTAAATGACACATATGGAGCCTGTGTTTCCTTTACTAATATTATTGAGAACATCACATATTCTATTCTAAAACAAAACATTACTTACAAAAGCTAACAAATATTCTAATATCATATATAAATCATATAAATAAATAAATAATGAGGCGATTTATTACGAAATTAAATGTAATATTTCTTATTTATTAGAAAATGAAAAAAAATCCTATTTTAATAATAATATTAATGATGATGATGATGATTATTGTTATTATTAAGTAGGATATTGTTTATTTATTTTTTGAAAAGTCTTTTTTTACAATTTGAGCATGTGCGAACCACTGCAGATATGCTCTAACCAGCAGGCCCATGTCATATACAGTACAGATACTTAATAAATAACCCACTATAAATTAAAAGCATTGACGTATGCTGTTTTTGTTTTCACAAGCTTTGGAGACGTAACATAAATTCCGCTTTTAAATAATAGCTCACCTATAGCTTTTGTCATGAGGCTGTGTTCTAAATGACATCAAAGTTTTCAAAGTGCACTGCGAACTTGCGAAGGGAGGGCAATTGTAAACATTAATCGCTAAAACTGAACTGTAAAAATACTACAATTTTTACAATTTTTACTACAGTACACCTAAGAGAGATGACCTTAATGCTTTTTATTTTTAATAATTCCAACTTTGAATGTTAGAATGTTCTAAATGAATAGGACATAGGGGGGATAAGTGGGGTTAGCACACACTTATACACACTTACACACTTATATACACACTTATGACTTACAGTGCTCAGCATATATACAGTAAGTCCACCCCTCACAAATCTCTCTTTTAAATTCATATTTTTAATAGGAAGCTATACAATATTATATTTGTGCTTATACATTAGATTAGTCAGTACTAAAGCCAAATCTGGAGCTCATCTAACAAAATAACTTATAATAAAAAACTAGTACACCCAAATGTATATGTTATACAAAAATAATAAATACAAATTAAAAAAAAGAGGAAAAATCAAGAGAAGTAAAAAAATTAAAACTGGATTTTTTTTCTTTTTGCAAGATTTTGCTTGAATTTAATTGTATTGTCTTTCAATTTGAAAATATGTTTGGTGACTAAAATGTAATTGTAATAATTCTATCTATTTTAGTAAATCTGTTTTGTTTAAATTGACCAAAATACAGTGCCTATATTCACTGAGAAATGGATATAAATATTCATTTTTAAAATGGGGTGTACTCAGTTATGCTGAGCACTGTCTGTATGTAGCAGCGTACCCTGTCCCGTATATGATTTTAATTCAGTTCTACATGATTCCTGCATTATCCCTGCACATAAAGCCAAAATCCCACAGGATTCCAGCAGTATTTATTTGTAAGGGAAGCTACAACCCATTTATTTATTTTTTTTACTCCTTTCTTTCTATTTCTTTGAAAAATTAGAGAAATGAGCGGCATAATGACCAGCAAAAATGTGGGTTCCATTGCCAACCCTGCTGAAAAATCCAGCTTAAACCAGCCTAAGCTGGTTGGCTGGTTTTAGCTGGTCGACCAGCCTGGTTTTAGAGGGGTTTTGGCCATTTCCAGGCTGGTTTCCAGCCATTTCCAGCCTGGTCTTAGCTGGTCAGGCTGGAAAATGACCATCTTAAACCAGCTAAAACCAGCTTGACCAGCCTGGTTTAAGCTGGACATAGCTGGTTTTGGCTGGTCAAGCTGGTTTTAGCTGGTCAACTCCCAGCCTGACCAGCTAAGACCAGGCTGGAAATGGCTGGAAACCAGCCTGGAAATGGCCAAAACCCCTCTAAAACCAGGCTGGTCAACCAGCTAAAACCAGCCAACCAGCTTAGGCTGGTTTAAGCTGGATTTTTCAGCAGGGAAACCAGTTGAGATATAGCTCTATCTATTTAGTTTTAGGGTTGAGGATAAACTCAGTTGGCCTCCAGATCAGGTTTGGACACCACTGTTCTTCTCAGCTTCAGACATTGTCTGAACACCTGATACATACGGCACAAAAAATAGGAAACACTTCAGGTCATTAAATTCTACAGGATTTAAAAAAGGTCATTTTAGCTGTGTTCATTATAGTCAACCTGGAAACAAAACCAGTTCTCCTCATATGGAAGAAGAAGCTGTTGAGTTTACAGTTGTGACAATGAGCGCTTCTCAGGATCAACACTGAATATTTGCAGCGTTCACACCATGTCATAATGACTGTCATTTCAAGATGACAATACCTGATTTTCCTCTCAGAGTTCTTCACATCTTCATAACTACTGTATGTATTTCTATGGGAATAGTATCAATGCCTAAACATAATGTCTCAATGAATCTGCTGGAGCATTTTTCAGAAAGAAGACAGAGACCTTGTGTAGGGTCAGTTATGACGTGATTCACTGTGTAATGACCTTTCAAAATGGCGGCCATTATTACACTCGCCCCAAAGTGCTCTTTGGGGTTGGATTTACTCCATTTGCAGCGTAGCGTATACATTTGCAATTGACTTTTTCTTAAAGAAGCAGAGCAGCGGTTTTTCTAGACTCTGCCTATCAATCTGTCTTTATGAATATCATTTAATGCCAAAAGAGCAAGCTTTCATTTCTTACAGTACTGTGCATATCGATGACATCTCTGATTTTGATTTATATGTGAAGGGTGGTCTAATCATTTAGCAGCATGGAGTCCGTCATGGGCTTTGGTGAGATTGAGATACATGTGGTCATTGTGGTATATTTCATTCTCTAAGTAGGTTTACTGTCATTCTGCGTTACACTGGCAACATATCATCACACGACGCTCCTCATCAAGAAAAAAAACCCACTGAAGTAAACTGTAGCTGCACTTTATTCACCTTGAAGAATTCTTCTCAGTGGAATAGGTTGTTAAAATGGGCCAAACACACTGATGCTAACCACCATTTCATATTATTACCACTAAACTGTAGTTCACCTTTGAGTATTACAGTTCACGGCAGTGGTCTGGCTCACACTGCTAACATCTGGGCATCAGAGCAGATGGGACTGATATGATAATGGTACGTAAACTGGGCCATGGGGGGAAATTCATTTTCAAAAGCATTTGCATTTGTTTCCAGCAAATAGAGGGATCTACTAGTTGCTGGTTTGATTAAATTCCAGATGAAATCCATGTCCGCATGTTAAGATTCACAATACATGCATTATATCCATACGTTTTACCTTTGTATAGGGCACTAACACTTCCACCTAACCTCATCTGGCATGAGCAGCAGTATGATTTATTCTTTGCATTAACGGTTGGTGCCATGTGTGTCCTTGTAGAGGAATTTGTGGGACTTATCAGAGAGCAAGACATAAAATCGTGCTTCGTATTGGCGATTGACATCATCAAGCACAACAGAGCAGCAGAGCAGGTCATACCGTGTGTTGTGACTGACAGGAGATTGATGACGCTCCCTTTAGCGAGATCTTCTTTAGTCAGAAATCACAGAGAGTTTAGTAATTCACACTGACTCTGAATATAAAGTGAATTGCTAAAGTATATCTCTCTGGGAATATATAACCTAACATGTCATAATGATGCATTGACTACCACTGAAAATATTTCAATATGTGACTAAAGCTATAAGAGAAATAGTTGTCGCACAGGTAAGTTGTCTCAAGGGCTATATATCAGGGGCTATAAGGGTTTGCATCAAACATCAAATTACGCACTGCAGTGGTTTGGGATTTAATTTTCAAAAACCTTATAAATTTTAGATCCCCCCCACCCAACACACACACACACACTGAATTATTGAAACAACACATGTAATGTAATAACAGTTGGTTTTAAACCTTTGTGAGTTTCTTTATTCTGTTGAACACAAAAGAAGATATTTTGAAGAATGTTTGCTGGCACCCATTGATTTCCATAGTAGGAAAAAAATACAACAGAATCAGCATTGTTTATGTGTGTTTAGTAGAAAAAAGCAACTCAAATATGTTTTGAACAAGTGAGTTAGTAAACGAGGACAGATTTGTACATTTTGGTAAGCAACTGTAATATTCATTCATTCATTCATTCGTTTTCTTTTCGGCTTAGTCCCTTTATTAATCAGTGTTGGGTTGCAGCTGGAAGGGCATCCGCTGCATAAAACATATGCTGGATAAGTTGGCAGTTCATTGCGCTGTGGGAACCCCTGATTAATAAAGGGACTAAGCCGAAAAGAAAATGAATGAATGAATGAATGTCACATAAGAAGTCTATAAAAATTTGAATTTTTTAAGGATCCTCTGTTTGTGAAAGTAAAATTTCCCAGCAGGTATAAGAAAGTTTACAACGGCTTCTAACGACTTGTTTTGGTTTTCAAAATAACAAACAATATCCTTAAGGTGCAGGTTAGCACTCATAATAACCTTGGAAAAGCAATATGAACTTAAATCATTCCAAAACAATGATGATACACTGCATGAACAAAATAAATGACAGATTTCTTCACACTCATTTTTATAAAAGGTGCAAATATCATTAACATTACAATATTTGGACAAGAGTGAATTACAGGGGTAAATATTGTGCAAAATTTAGTGCACCTCTTTTATTATATCAGGAATACAAAATTGATATGGTCATGCTTTCCTCCACTGAATGTTAACAATACCCCCAAAAAAACTTTCTCTAGCAGTGATTGAGTTTTGTGACTGCGATACTTGACGTATAAACTTATTATTGCATTCTTTACTAATAACAGATTTTCATCCAAGAGATAACTGTGACAATTGTTTGGAACCTGCTTCATTACTAAGAGCTGCTTTCATCAGACACAGTAATCCACTAGGTGTAGCTTTTATAATTGATTTAAACTCAATTGGGAATTGATTAATATTTATAAAACTCTCATAAGTTAAGAGATCCCTGTTAGAATTGAAAAGATCAGAAACAAAAATATTATTTCTGTTAAACCATTTATACCCCCCCCCCCCCAAAAAAAAAAAAAAACAAAAAAAAAAAAAAAGATTTATTATTAATCTTAATGTCTGTATTAATTCATAAAAAGGTTTTGTGGGGTGAGAAATTGTGGTTGTAAATCCGTTTCCAGGCTAATAGAGCTTGTTGATAGAATTTAGTTAATTTTATAGGTAATTTACCAATGAAGTAATAGCATTTCATTAAAAAAGAAAGGCCACCAATCTTGCTAAACTCGAGAGAACAATTCTCTGCCAAACCACGACAAAAACAATGGACAAGTAAAGACTTGAGGTTTGTCTGTGTAGCTACATTTGAACTAGCTTCGCGCGATAATTTGCTAAAGTCAACAAGTTTGAATGATTTGTTTTAATGCATTTTATATCACGTTAGTCTTGTAATGTGCAGTTCTTCTGTGTTCAGCTGAAGCGTGTCCTTCCTGACGCATTTGTTTTGGTTTGGCCATCAACAGGGGACGCTTGCGCGCTGCAAAATACAATATCACTGCTCTTAAACCACTGAAGTGTCTATACGCTTTATTTAGGCTAGAGCTGCAAATTCTTACTGAACAACCATCCGGACACAATGTTTGTGCATTCTCAAAGTATTTTATTGATATTCTACAGCTACATGTACTTACATTAACCACATTTACGCAAGCTTATAAAGCAAACAGCACGCCAGTGTTTCAGTTTTACTCGTGTTAATAGAAACAATACGTAAACATTGTATAGAGTGTTGTGAAACTGTTAAAAAATCATTTTTTACGCTACAAAAAGTGATGTTGCTAGTCATGTCCACATGAAAGTGAAGAGCATTGACAGGCGTGTGTCAGACAACATAAAGCGCACATGTATTTCATTTGCAGAGGATTACTCGTGACATCTAATCGTTCAGACTCAGATGGACGTGAGGTCCACAAACAGCAGCACGTGAAGTGGGACAGCGCTTAGTTTGAATTTTTACACATTATTTAGTTTATTTAACAGTAATTTAGTTTGAGCCTTATGTCTATCAAGACATTTGTTTTTACTTTACATGCCATGTAAGGACACCATGGTCACTTTTCTTGATTTGCAAAATAATTTTAAAGCTCACTTCATTTCTCACATAAAAATGCATTAGAAGAATAAAATAATTTAAGCTGCAGTTTGGACTGATCTGTACAGACGAGCACAATGTTGCTGATGATTATAATGCTGTGCCTATCCAGTGCAGAAGGTAAGCCATTCTTTTTTAAAACATTTTATTTATTTGGCTTTTTTCATGTAATTTCATATAATAACCTGTATAAAACCGTCCAGGTGGAGATATACTTTATGTGGCCACAATTGAAAGTCATGTCTGTGAGGGAATGAGCTGAAAGACCCCTGAAAGTTTGCATTAATACAACTTATTTGCATATTAAAATTGTAACCTGTGCCGTGAACTTTATTGGATATAACTTTTGGGAAGTGCACTTAAGCTGAGCACATTAATATAAATGTTACTTTGGCTTCATATGCGTATTAATATTGCTTCGCATAAAAAGTAAATATAGATTTAATAGCAATTTGCTTATATAATTAACTGCGGAATGCAAATAGCTGCTTGGTTATTACTGTAAGTGGATTATTTAATAGAGGAATTAAAACTTTATCGCATGTGTTTTGAAGTCTGCGCCATGGCTTTTAATAGTGAAACTGTGAGGAGGGAATTTTGCTCGAATTGTCTTCATTCACATTGAATAAAACCCTACTTGGAAAGCTCATAATTTGAACTTGATATGCTCTGGAATTTTAGTAATGCCAAAAGCAGCAATGTTGAAATTAGAGAGTCTGACAAATAGGCTTGTCATCACTGCAGAGGCTCAGTCCCAGTTTGAGCTGTGCAAACTCAGTCACGTTTGGCCTAATGTTCTTAGACACTGCACTGACACTAGTCCATTTTCCCCCTCAGGCTCAGCCATTAACCTACTTTGAAACATCACTTTCACATATGAGATTCAAACATATTGTTTATCTTTTTTTTTCTTCGGCAAAAGTCGATAGGATGCCAGTTGAATGATTTGCCACATGGATTAGTGTCCTCTAGAACAGTGGTTCCCAAAGTGGGTGTGATATCCAAAAATCAAATTCATTTTAATAAACTAGTAAAATTAACCTACAGAAGAAAAATAATTAATAATTACATAAAAAAGCAAATAAAAAGCCATCAGCCTTTTGTTTTTTGTGACCCCTGGGGTGATTACGTTATATTAAAAACACAGCAATACAGGGAGTGCAGAATTATTAGGCAAGTTGTATTTTTGAGGATTCATTTTATTATTGAAGAACAACCATGTTCTCAGTAAACCCAAAAAACTCATTAATATCAAAGCTGAATATTTTTGGAAGTAGTTTTTAGTTTGTTTGAGCTATTTTAGGAGGATATCTGTGTGTGCAGGTGACTATTACTGTGCATAATTATTAGGCAACTTAACAAAAAACAAATATATACCCATTTCAATTATTTATTTTCACCAGTGAAACCAATATAACATCGCAACATTCACAAATATACATTTCTGACATTCAAAAACAAAACAAAAACAAATCAGTGACCAATATAGCCACCTTTCTTTGCAAGGACACTCAAAAGCCTGCCATCCATGGTGAACAGATCAAAACACTGACAGAATCCATCAACATTGCGTGCAGCAGCAGCCACAGCCTCCCAGACACTGAATTTTTGCATTCTCCAAAATTAAAGGATCGATAGACCTGGGCCTATTGGTATGTGTGCACCGTTGTGTGCAAGCTTTATATATTTATAACCACCTCAGTGGATATTGGGGGTCGCGAGTCACTGGCATTGTTATTTTGGGGGTTTCAAATAGAAAAGTTTAGAAACCCCTGCTCTAGAAAGTCAATTACTTTCATGCTAATTTATGGTTTGATATATACTTAAAGACAGACGTTGAGTTGATACAATATTCTGTATAAAAAATCTTTTATATTTTTCCATCCCAGTTGTGTACTTTTAAAAATGAATATCTTATAGTGCTTAAATGTCCCTTTTAAGCACTATAACCTTTACTTACGGTTTTTAATTTTAGGTTGATCAACTTTAAGTATTGATTTAAGAGCTGTGCATGGGAACTTCACATAAAAAGAAATAGATCTTAGGAATGATTACATATCATATGTACAAATTGAAATGTTAGCACACCTACCAACACACAAGTTATTGTCAGCCACTCATTTTTATTGCTTTAAATAAATACTTTAGCTTTCCCAGTGGGTTGCGGCTGGAAGGGCATCCGCTGCGTAAAACATATGCTGGATAAGTTGGCGATTCATTCTGCTGTGGCGTCTCCTGATAAAATAAAGGGACTAAGCCAAAGGAAAATGAAAAAAATAAATACTTTAGTATACACATACAATATTTTCTAGTTTTTTTTTATTAATATAGTGTGATGTCTTTCATAGCTTTCAGTCTTTTTGACTGTAATCTGTTCTATGACAAACTGGCTTGGATTAACTGTATGCTGATTATGAGTAAACAAAAAAACTAAATCCAATCAATCGAAAACTCAATTTAAAGGGCACCTATTTGACCCCTTTTGCAAGATTTAAGATAAGTCTTTTGTGTCTCCAGAATGTGTCTGTAAAGTTTCAGCTCAAAACACCCATCAGATTATTTATTATACCTTTCAAAATATTGGAATTTTTTGCTCTTAACACAATGTAGCTGTTTTTGTGGCCGGTTTCTTTAATGCTAGTTCTCCCCGGCCACCGTTCCCAAGTGCCTGTCAGAATGTCTCCATCTCCGGCTGCGTCAAATAAACAGCACAGTGACAGACATGAAGGAAGCAGATCTCAAGTAACATTTGTGAGAAATGCTACAGTAAGAACTTTCCCAATGATTATTTGATGTATTTGTTGTGGAGTTAATGCAAGCCTTTCGATGAGTCACACACGCGTTTAACTTTGCACTGTTTTTGCACGCAAATGTGACAGGATACATGTTAATATCCACTGCTGTATGGATATCCGTTATGTTAATGTACAAAATAAACCTGATTTAATGTCCACAAACTGGCATTGAAGCGTCTTTTATAAATGGACTGACATGCGGCTGTGGTGATAAAGACGGTAAAATCGCTGTAATTCATTACAAATATGCACTGTTATAAAATCATTTTAAACTTGTAAAATTCATTCTTGATCACATTTAATGATGATTGATGATCACAGAGAGCTGAACAGATCTTTTAATCCCAGTTGCTTTGCGCACGTCCTGTCTTGTTGATATGATTACACGTGTTACTACTGAGACATGTTAATACCCAGCTGTCAATCAAATTGGTGGGTGGGGAAACCACACTCCTAGGTCACGTTGCGGTGGACCTCAAAATGGGAGGGATTTGGATATTTTAACGTCAGGAACTTTAAAAAACAAGTCTTTATATCACTCCAATATGACTGTGGACACACTATATCTACACACAGTTCTGCCCAAACAGCTTACAAAAGAGGATTTTCATCATAGGTGCCCTTTAAAGATTTTTTTTTCTATCATAGAAACCCTACATAATGTACAATATATGCATCATTACATCATGACATATATTTAAATACAATCAAATATAACCATGTTTTAATCAATTTGTTAATATATTTTGTTGCACGGCACAGTGCATTGGATTTTCCTTTAGAAATAGCAATGATTTTCACATATCAATATGACACTCAGACCAGCATTTGACAAACTCCTCCAAAAACGCACAGCATGTCAAGATCAACCTTCAGCTTTTTAATGCTGCAATCAGAAGGCAGTGTAGCCCTTGCCGCCTGTCAGAAGGTAAAGGTTAAAGCATCTCTCCCAGATGAGTGATTTGACAAGATGCTTGTCTGGACACACAGTACACCTGATCAGAGTGATGTTGACTATTTTTGCCTCCCCAATGCGTTGCTTTATTCCAAACCATCCAGCACCAATGGAAATGTGTGGTTTTTTTTGTGTTACTGAAGTAGCAAAAACATTTTGTGGGCTTGACATCTATGGAAATGTTTTCTGAAAAGATTATAGACCAGCACACTGGGGAGAGGTTCAAACAGTAATAGAATGATAGGTTTTTGCTGACAGGTTTAGACCAATCTTCTTCTTTTTTTGTACTCTGACTTTGAATGAGAAAGGAACGCCATAGCAAATGACTTCTCTGAAATACAACTCTGCAATATAGAAATAGCAGTAGCGCTGAGATTTAGCAGTCTAGAACATAAAACCCCCCATTTTGATAGCATATTTACCAAGCATAATGTTGTGTGAAAGTAACCTTGCTTTTACCGGGTTTTTGAATGAAAGGTTTCATTACGGGTTCCCATAGAGGAGTCAATCACAAGTGGCGGGATGCATCTCAGATTTGTTGGATAGAGTTAGAGATAGGAAAATATGCAAATAATAAAATGCAACTAAGCATTCAATCATGCATAATTAGAATAGGAAAATAGATATGCTTATTAACTTTCTAATGAGTTTTTTTTTTTCTAAAAGATTGCATATCCAATTAAACATGTTCATCTAAATTAAGCAAAACCTCAACAGGTTGTGTGATTTACTTTAAATATGATCTCAATGCAGCAATTAAAAGCATGGGACGAGCTCACCAATGTTTTTGTGCAATTAATTATTGGCTGGCAATAATAATAAACCATTGAATTTCAGAATTGTATTTTATTTTTGGTTTAAATATTTTTATTATTATACATTTTTGCAGACATTCACTTATAAATTTACTTTTTAAAAAATATAAACATAAAACTTACATTTTAACAATTATACATGAAAAAAACAATAACCAACAGTCATAAAAACAATAATTATACAAATAAATAAACATGCATTCCCCCCACCACCCACCCACCAGTGCTATCCAAGGGTAAAAGTATGGACTAAAGCAGGGGTGCCCAAACTTGGTCCTGGAGAGCTGGTGTCCAGCAAAATTTAGTTCCAACCCCAATCAGACACACCTGGGCTAGCAAATCAAGCTCTTACTAGGCTTTCTAGAAACATCCTTGCAGGTGTGTTGAGGAAAGTTGGAGCTAAAATCTGCAGGACAGCGGCCCTCCAAGACCGAGTTTGGACACCCCTGTACTAAAGGCATAGTAAACATATTAATCACAAGTTTGTAGAAAGCAAATAAAGGGGGACCAAATATTTTCAAATAACAAAACCTTAACAACCTCCAGATTTAATGTACACGTTAACTCTGTCAGCCATAATTTAGGAGTTGGAACTTTCTTCTAAAACAAAAGGATACGTTTTTTGGCAGAGATCAACCCATCTGAAACAAACTGTTGTTGTACCTGAGTAAGTCTCACAAATTCTTTGAAAACTAATTAATTGATTACTGATTAATATAGGATCTGCTTCAATCTGAATGTCTAATGCAGGGGTGTCCAAACTCGGTCCTAGAGGGCCGGTGTCCTGCATACTTTAGCTCCAACTTCCTTCAACACACCTCCCTGAAAGTTTTTAGTATACCTAGAAAGAGCTTGATTAGCTGGTTCAGGTGGGTTTAATTAATATTCGTAAGAAGTTTACATGATGACTTCATAAAAATGTGGCCTCTGATTGGTGCTTTCTCAGTTATTTGTCAAGGCTTAAGATCAGACTCGAAAATTGATTAATATTGAAGAGGTTGATCAATGCTTAGAGTATGAATGGTAATTATGCATCACATATAAAGAAAGGAACAGACAAATAGCTGGGGTAAATCCAGGAGCAGGTCAAATAAGACAAACATCATAAAAAGGTCCTACAGTGGCGATACCTACAAAACTTAATTGGCTGTATTAAATGTCAAAAGTTGGTCTGCAGGTGCTTCTTATAGTTAATTACAAACTTTGACATAGTTAATCAGTATTATATCAGTATGACAAAAATATTAAATAATATTCCAATCTAATGGTCAAAAACTTCCAATTTTGTTTGAGATATTGTATTTTATATTGTATTTTGAAGAGTACAATTGCAATAAACATGATTTATGCAAATGACTAAAACTTTAGTAATTTTAAAAATTTTAGTAGTTTTCAAAAATCGTGATTTTACATTGAGTATTGAAGATTTCAGTTGCAAAAATGTTGAAAAAAAAAGACTTAAGAGATGGTGGCAATTTTCACAATCAAGAGATATAGTACTATATTCCCGCTCATAATCTGCATTAAATGGTTTTTACTGTGATTGAAGAGATTATCTACAAGACAGGACTTTCTATATGAAATTTGTACCAAATCTATCCTAAAATAAAAGAGAAAAACAAGTTTTATGAATAACATTTTATGTTTTTATTCATAAAATAATTCATAAAAACCTGCTGCCGTAAGTAACTTTTTTTATGAATACCTCCTCATGTACAGTAGAGGTGAATGAGGTGCAGAGAAGCTGACTTAAACTTGCTCAGAGAAAAGCTGTTGCTATCAATCATTGTTTACTTCACTAGGTCAGTTTATTGGTGAAGGGATTGATCCAATTGGCCTATTGATGGAGATTTGTGAAGAAATTTCATGCTCCCTTGTAAAAGTATTTTGTAGTATTTTCAAAATACAGTATTTTATTTTGATACATTTGTGGCTGCTGTATTTTGTAGTTTATTTTGATACACTTAAAATTGAGGTCTTTTGTATTTTATCTTAAAATACTTTTTAATGTATTTTTGCCCATCCCTGATAGTACTACCATCTCTAAGACATCTTTTCAGAAATGAGTCCAGATACATGGGTGACGCAGTGGCTTAATTAAAAGACTTCAAAAAGTCTCTTATTTGAAGGTATCTAAAGAAGTTATTAGAAGGAATACTGTATTTCTCAACAGCTGCTAAAATGTGTATTTTATTTTTGGTTCTGATTCTCCACTTGATGTCCAATCATGTCCCTGATTTAGAAATATGCACTCTAGGGGCCACTAGAGTCATTTACTAGAAAATACTATTAATATTTCATAAGTAGGTCTTTCTGTTATACTAATATAATCCAATTCATTTTGTTTAAGGAATGAAGGTTGTGGAGTTGTCAGATGACCCAAGATCCATGTCCCCTCTCGCTGTTCTCCCAAGTGTGAACTATCAAATCACCAATGCAGACTACCTCCTCCTCAGAGAGACAAGTCAGGACGTAATGGACAACTCCAGCCTGCGGGCACAAAGGCAACCTTTCATCCTGACTGGACTGAATGGCCAGCCAGCCATCAATGTCAGCTATGGTCCCATGTCTTTGGAGCAGTCTATACCATTGCATATGATCCACACTGGCCCCAGGATCCGAGCATTTATACTGGCCCGTCAGGTACGATCATCTACGCCTGCCTTGTATGTGTTGTTTTATGCGACCGGCAATAGGGATGATACGAGCGAGGGGCCTATTCAAAATATCCCAGGGCAGAACGAGGGAGGGTATATGTGTGTTACTCTATACGCCTTTTGGGAGTCTAAAGAAATCCGTGACAGCTGCTCCATTTCGGCAGATGGTGGCTTCTGCTTGGTGCACCTGAGGCCCGAGCCATCGTGGTTCAACCCTGCAGGAGGCAGGTCCAGTTGGGAACAGAGAGGTGATCAAAGAGGGAATGTTGCTGAACTTTATTACCAAATTAGACCCAGTTCCAGTGGTCAATGTGTCCCACAAGAGAGCAAGATAAGAAGGGGTCCACAGCACGGTGAGATGGGACGGCAGATCTATGGAACTTCCATGAAGAAGATTGGGACTGTAAACCTCCTGCGATCACCTCCAGGAAACCCCACGTTTATGCGTTTGCGCCTCGGAGGAGCTGTGATCATCCAGACGTCCTCCAAACCACTGAAGACCACAGACACCACCACTTTCTATGTGTTCCTATCAAGCACATCACCAGTGGAACATTTCATTCTGAGGTAGGTTGATTTAATCTTTTTTTTTATGTGCCATTTTTTTTAATGGATAGTTTCTTTTTCTTAAAATATTGTACCCACCAAGGTTATTATAGTTTAGCATTTTTAAATGAGTTTTTATTTTGATACTATTTTAATGTCTGCTGTACATTTCAGATTAGGTTTAGATTGATTCATTATTGGCTTTGTAAGTTTTAGTTTAATTTTTTATTTTGTGAAAACATTTCTATTTTCGACCCTCGACACTGATGCTGAGAGGCTTGTCCATGCCTTTATCACGTCTCGATTAGATTTTTGTAATTCACTTTTTGGGGGTCTACCAGCTAGTTCTCTTAGAACATTACAGCACATTTAAAACTCAGCTGCACTTGTGCTGACACACACATCGTCACGCTGTCACATTACCCCTGTACTTCAACAGCTAGCTACTGGGCAAGTCACAAATTGATTTTTAAAACCCTGATTTTAACATATAAAGCGGTTCATGGTTCTGCTTCTGGTTACATCTGTCACTTCTTCTTCTCACTGTTTGTTCTGCATCGGGTTGCAGACTCAACACTATGGGAGGTAGGGCAATTATGGCGCCCAAATTATGGAACGCTTTACCTACCACCATCAGGCATGCCAGTTCCCTGGACTGTTTTAAGAAATTGCTTAAGACTCACCTTTTTAGTATTGCTTTTAGTCTATGAGGATTTCTGTCATTTTTAACCATTTGTGTATTTTGGTATTTTATGTTTTTTATTGTTGAAAAGCCCATTACAAATAACATTTATTATTATTATTATTTTATTTTTTTATTTTTTTTGTATATTTAGTTTGATTTTACAGAACATGTCCTGTGTCAACCAGGGCAAAGTTCCTCTTAGTAATAAAAATAAAATTGAATCCAAAATCATATAAATGCAAGAAATAAAAGTAAAACATATTAAGCATTCAAACAATCTTCTTTATGTAAAGATCATACTGTACTTTATATGAAGAGTTCAGATGCAAAAGCTGCTAAATGCCACTTCCGCCAAAAATGAGATAATGACATTGAGTGAATGCTTTAGGCACGTAGTACACCATCAACAAATAGATTTGCATCTCATTATCTAAATCCCAGGGTCAGGCATTCAGAAATAACAGTTTGTTGGCAAAAGCCGCTAAACGCCACTTGCCTTTGACAGCAAAAGCCACTATATCCCGAGAACCAATCAGAAGGCACTAATCGAATCATATGTTTACAATGTAGCAGTGCGCTGATACACTGGCTTTTATGAGGAGACTAATTTATTCCGAAATCGATTTTAAAAGACAGAGTTTGATGAACTGGTTGAGCCTGTCCGACTGTCAGTAAATGGCAAATGAAAACGTGCATTACCTCAAAACTCTGTGCATTATAAGAAAAAGAAATGTAAAATGTAACATGCATTCATAACGTTTTTTGCGCAGCAACGCTACTTTGAATGAGTCCGATTTACTATACATTAAACGGCAACTGCATTTCACGAAAGACACAGTTAGGATGCCGTTATTTTATCCCACGTGGATGCTATGAGGATAAACAAGGGACCAAGACCCTAAGTATGGTGAGAATGAATGAATGACAGCTTCTAAAATTGTCTGAGAGGCCTCCCTTTTTGCCCAGTATCAAATCAAATCAAATCACTTTTATTGTCACATCATCAGCAGCACGTGTGCTATGATGAGTGAAAAGCTTAGAGGCCTACCTTGTGTTTTATTTGCTAATTTAAGCAATTTTTTTAAAAGAAAAATATAATATATAAAACTATACTTTATTTGTATTACTTCATACTTCCATAAGCTTTTTATATTAATGGACAATGCACAGATATTGATGTTTCACAATGTTTTGACACTACATTATTTGAATCTAACAAGCTTAGTTTACAATGTTTGCAATGTTTACATTGTTCTACTTACATTACATCTAAATCCCAAATATCAGAAATGACAACAGATTAAGGTGTAATTAATGGCAGTTTTAATGTTATTGATTAATGCACTTACTTGACAGATTTCATTCATTCATTTTCTCTCTGCTTAGTCTCTGGTTTATCAGGGGTTACCACAGCGGTGATTTAGATTTATATATTTTACATTTTAGGTGTTTAATGTTTGGTAAAATAACTTGTAATTGCATCTTTAGTGATTTTCAACTACTTACACTGTCTTATCTCAATAGGTGGATTTAGAGGTTTTTGCAAAAAAAGCACAAGTGGATTTAGTTGGTTTTGACGCAAAAGAAAATCTACCTTGTTAAAAACCAAAGAATTGTCTAAAGTGACATTTTTGAAAAAAAAGGTATTTTATTTACTAGCTAATAACCCTATCATTACCTAAAAAATGAAACTTCTGAACCTTATTATAGGAGCCTGATAGAAAATGCTCATTTACAAAAAAAAAAAGAGGTCTGATGGCTTTAGAGGGTTTTGCATCTGAACTCTTCATATGTAGTTAAACATGCCTAGTTTACATTTGTTGGCAAAAGTACAGAAGTTAGAATATGATTTTGTATATAAATTTGCACTTGAGAGAGTTCCGGTTACGCCTATGTTGATGATGGGAATATTTAAAGCAACCTTGGAGAAAGGGGGCTAATGGGTCAGCGGTGTATTCTTAATGGACTTTGTGAGTTTAGAAATGATAATATGGAACAGTTTTGCGATATAAAACAGGAATTGAAAAGAACAAATGATTGGACAAAGCAGAGACACAGCGCCAAGCTAACCTGGAAGGCAGAGTGGTCGACCAGGAAGGAAGTGCCCGTAGAGATTTAAGAATCTATGGTATGCCTGAAGATAAAGAAGACACAGATATGATTGTGTTTTTGCTGAAAAATGCATTGGACTCAGTAATTGTAATTTGGGAGAGGTAATGTTAAGGTACAGTATATACTGTATAGTGGTTATTAAGAGAGACACAGAGGGGAGTTAAGCTGGTTAGAAAGCAACGAAAATATGAATAAGAGTAACGTTAAAGTTATTACATTTAATGTTAATGGGATTTTGAACCCAGCTAAGAGAAGTCAAATATTGATAAAATGAAAAGGGGAAATGCAGGGATTGTGCTATTGCAAGAGACGCATCTCACACCAGTGGAACATGAAAAGTTAAAGAGAATCGGATTCTCCAAGGTGTATTATTATTCTTATAAGTCAGGCTATAGAACGGGAGTAGCAATTTTAACATCACAAAAACATTATTTGCGTATATTTCAGAAATTTCAGACAAGGAAAGGAGATATTATTACAGGGAAAATACATGATATTATTATAACTGTATGTAATGTCTATAAGTTTGCACTTGACTGATGTGTTTGTCTATAAAAGCACATCTACAGGTGTTTCTCTAAACAGCCACAGGTCAGATTTTCTACTACAGAATGAGTGGTTATTCATTCTGAAAATTATTATTTATTTTTGTTAGTTATTATTTCATTTCAGCTAGTTTTTCAGTGACTATTGTTTTGTTTTAGTTTTGTGTGTTGTGTATTTAAAATGTTATTTCGGTTTGAAAAAATGTTTTCTTGACCAATAGTTTTAGTCTTAGCTTTAGTTTTCGTTTACTAAAATAATCTTGGTGCTTTCATGTGGTTAAAATCTTGAAGATAATACAAAGGAAGACATTTTGTAGAACTACTTTTGCCTGTGGGAGTTTATGGGATACAAAACACTTTTAAATGAGGATACATGTGTTTTAAATAAAGCAGATTGCTTTACTACAAAGTATGGCATAGTCTGGTATATCTAACCTGGCATTCTGGCTATAATCATTTCACGTAATGCAATGTTGATAAACTGGATTAACTCTGTTCAGGATTATATAGTTTTCTCAGAAGGCGCAACAAATATTTTTTTCCTGGAAGGGACTTTTGGTCAGGCCAAAATAAAATGAAGAGGAGATGCGTTGGGGATTGAGATAACGGCGTCCCATTTGGAAGGATGGCACAGAGCCAACAGATGTGTCAAATGCCCTAGAAGCCTAGTGCGAATTTAACAAGTATGCCACATTACAGTCATGCCACTTTAGAGCAGAGAGAACGTAACAGTCCCACTCAGTATACAGATTACCAAAATGTAATAACCTTGTGCCGGCTCAATTCACTTTTCCAACTGGAGGAGTTTCAAAGGCACTCTTCCATAAATGGCAAAATAATGGGGAAATTATTTGGCAGCGTTCATTTCTTAACATTGCATTGTTTGTGTGGCTTCTCTCCCCATAAATAATGCATCAACTTAATGGAGCAAGAAAACAAATACCTAATAACTACTTGAGTCCTTTGGGCAGAAGTGAACATATTACAGCTATCGTACAAAAACACACAGTGCAATCTGTTTTTCTAAGTCTCAACCCACAGCAACAGGGAAAGAACACATAAATGAGTCAAATTGCTTTTATAGGCATGTTTTGGACCAAAGGTATTGTTCTTTCCTGTATTGCGGAAGCTGTTGTTTTACTTTGAAGTTTGTTCTCGTTTGTTTTCAAGGCAAATGAAAACTGGTGGGGAAAATGTCCTCCGGAGCTGATGAGATAAATTGTATCCTGACCCATATTGTGAGCCAATCGTTAAATCCCAGAGTAATTAGTTTTTGGAGATTTTTGTCTGTTCCCAGAAGAGAGTCTCTCTTTTTTTAACAGAATGGCTGGACAGAGCTGAGACTTTGATTTGTGCTGATTATTTTTTGAAGTTGAAAAACCAAGCTTCTGACCTGAGATGTACATTTGACCGGCAGCTGAGCCCCATATACCACCTGAGCCCCCAATATCCGCACTGCCCTTCGCTCGGCACTGATAGGGTTTACTTTGCCCTCGGCCCTGGCTCAAATGGACATTCGCTTTCAGCGTTAGCAGTAAAGTGAGGTGAAGGCTGGTATCCTGAAGAGATTGATTTTATCCAGGGAAAAATCTCTGCCCCACTTCACTACTCTCTCCAAGATTGAGTCCAGACCCCTGAGGTTATGATAGATAATCCACACGCTGATTGAAAATTAGTGAAGTCTTTAACCCTTCAGAGATGTGCTCTCTTTTCACCAGAAAGTTTTTTCAACTCGAGGCTGTCTGGATGACTGAGACAAACTCAGACACCTGCCAGACATACCAAGTTATGAAGTGCCTATGAACGAAACTCTGATTTACACCACACAGAATGCATAGTATGTAAAATATTTATTTTTTATTAAACAAAATTAATATAAATATTTAAAAATTTATAAAAAATACTCAATATAAATATTATAAAAATACTTATATAAATACTAAACTAATATTAATAATATTATATTATATTATTGTAACCCACCAGTCCTACTGCACTAAACCGGATGGAACCGGCAATTCATTGCATGGGAGTCGGTTGCTCTAACAAGGAGGCTAAAAACTGATTTATTGATTAAATATTTATATATAAATAAATTCATTATTAGATTAAATAAATAAGTTATACAGATGTGTATGGAAGGCCGAATGGTTCAAATTTCACCTGTTACCAAACGCGTGTAACCCCCAAAACGCCGGTATTTTCGGCGTTTAAGACAAAAAAACGGCGTTTTTTGATCCAGCCAAGAACGCCGTTTAAGACGCCGTCGGCTTGCCATATTTCGCCGTTATTTTCGCCGCTTTTTTTGGTCAAAGACGGCGTAAAAAACGGCGTTTTGTGTAATATTATAATCAGCCCCTCCCATTATTTCAAAGTTCAGCCCATAAAGTAGGTGGAAAGACCTGTGTAGTAGAGTGTCGATCTGAATGAGGATCCACTGTTCAGGGTCCTCTTATTCAAACATTGTAGTGAGCTGCGTTATGTATAACATTGTTGCGAGGTGTGTTACGTATGCCATAGTGCTGCTCGTGCATATTTTCCACATTATTCCTTTATCATATCTGCAAATAGATAATGTGGACTGTAGTCCGTGATCATCTTTATATCTATGTAATATGCTGGAATGCCTTCATATGCTGTGTTCCTCGGTAGGCGAGTGGACTACGTCTATGTCCACGTGCGCGCTTTATTGCTTTACTGACAGGGGTTCGAATCCAACATCCGAACCTGTTCATTTTTTTTGCGTTTGGACTTTTCTTTTTTACTTTTACAAGGTAGCTGGCAACTGACTGATTAACTGGCGATGCTTATTAAAGCAGGTAGAATTATCATTCGTTTATCAATAGCCTTTTAGGCCCTATCATTATAGATTAATTTAGGCTTAACTTAGTATTTTATTTATTGTTTATTGGACATTTCTCAGTCTGTGAGAGTTTAGTGGAATTCAGTTTGGTCTATATTAGGCTATGTTTGTAAAAGGCAAAAAAATAAATAAATAAAATAATAATAAAACTGTTAACAGCCATCATAGGCTACTCATTTAAGAGAGAACCATAATAACAGGGTAAAAAAAACTACAGACTTCTCACAAATCTTTATCAATTCATAATAATATAGGCCGTGTATGGTTCGTATCAGATGTAATCGTTGCCTGCATATCCGTGAAAAAAAAAAAAAGAATCACGGAGCTTATAGATTTATATAGTTTTTCTGTTTATTATATGCACCAAAAAAGTTAATCTGTTATCCTTTTTTTCAACTGCCCTTTGTACCTATTGGGCAACTAGTGTTGGTCTTGCAGGGATAAGTTTCTGAAAAAGTTGTCTTTATGTGTGCCCCTAAGACTTTAAAGGTTTAATGAAAGGTAGGTTGTAAGGCAGGAGTTTTCAAGTTTAGAGGTCAAAGGGGGGCCACATTAAAACCATAAAAATGCGAAGGGCCACAAATTATAATTTGCAAAATAAATATTATAGATAATTTTAGTAGTTTCATTGACTTTAAAATGCAGTTTATTTCCTGGATTCTTGTTCTATTAAAACTAATAATAAACATTATAATAAAAACATGGGGAAAAACTTTATTAACACCGTGAAAAAATTCATACTCCAACTGAATAATAAACTGTGAGCAGATATGTTGAGCGCCAGGGTCAATGTTATATTTTAATATTTAATAATTCAGGCTATAGCTAGTGTAAACGGGCACACGTTTTCTTTATGGTGCATTGTTTTGCTGTAGGTTTTTGTTGTTGTTGTTGATATTATTATTATTATTATTATTGTTATTATTACTATTGGTGTAGCCGACGGGCATATTTGCTCTCTCGTATAGACTCTGCTGTTTAGCATTTTGAAAGTGCAGACCTATTTACTGATTGTGGTTTTTCTTCTTACGTGCGACGTTGTAAGGTGCTGTAACTGTAACAAGTGTTTTCACAATGCTGGAATGTCCAACTTCGAGATCATACCTTGAAAAAATATCAACATTCCATGCCATTTTCTATATTTTGTGATATTTAAAAAATCTTAATATTATTATTAATTATTATTTAATGCACAAGAGCCAATATGGACATTAGTATTTTTACTAACTAATATTCTTGTTAGTGGTAGATAGCTAATTACCATTTACAGCCTATCAAAAAAAAAAAAAAGAAAAAAAAGAATCAGTGTTTATTTCGCATACAAAACATATAACATGTTTTAATCTATGCACATGGTGTTTAGCGTGCTTCCCCATAGCGCTCAATGTGTGTGTGCGTCGACCTGCTCGCTGAAACATCTTGAATTCTCAATATTTATTCAATATTCATTATTGAATCCTGAATTGTCAATATTGTATTGCACTACTGTTAAGCACAACAGTAAACAGTAACGGTTTAAGATCTAGTGTTTATATGTTTTAGACGTTTTTTTCCTTGTCAGTTAAAAAGTCCAATAACTGAGGGAGATCACAAATAATAATTTGAGAGATTTAAATGGAAAAATCGTCAATCGACAGCACTTTACACGGCTTTCTTATTTAATTAAGCGAATCATTGATATTGATTAGTTCAGTTACTAACATCTCGATATTGTTTATACAGGTCAATTTTGTTTATGCGCGTCAAGAAAAGAAAGCGCGCGAGGAGAGCAAAGCGAAAGCAAGATTATGTGGTATGGAAATATTAATATTTTTGACACAAACTGCAACAAAGTGCTTTGCACATGTGTTTGAATTTTGTATGTTGCACTTTGCACGAACTTCACTACTGAAACTGCCTGTGATTTGTCCGTTTCTGTGCATCATTACAGATAGTGAACTTATTATTCGCTCTTTCCATGAGAAAAATGCTATAATATTTAAGCGGGCCCAATACATCTCCCGATTATCCTACTCAGAGCTGTTGAACTGCTTGTGTTCTTTAAGACTTCTATTGTATGAATTACGACTGCATGAAATAAAAGGGAAGTGCGTTTGGTAATGCGCGCTCGCGCACACACACACACACACACACACACACACACACACACACACACACACACATACGGGTTTATGTGTATTACAAGGACACTTCAGCTCAAACCAGTTTTTTGGTGTATTAGGGGAGCACACACTTCCACTAACTCTAGAGAGTTGTGCTGCATATCAAAAATTTTATTTTGAGCTGTACAACACAGATTTCACTTCAAAGTTTGATTACACACAACACAACTTAAAATACAACAACCTGACTAAATACTTAATTATGAGGTCATATGCTAATTACCTTGAAACCCCGCCCATAACACAAACCGTTATTATAGGGACAGTAGCTATACACATACACACATCTCACAAATGTGTATTAAAGGGACAATTGTGATTTAATGGGACACAGCTAAACACACACACAAAACTAAACGCCTTGTGTATTAAAAGGACATAACTGATCTATGAGGACGAATGGTTAAACACACACACAAAACTAAACGCCTTGTGTATTAAAAGGACATAACTGATCTATGAGGACGAATGGTTAAACACACACACAAAACTAAACGCCTTGTGTATTAAAAGGACATAACTGATCTATGAGGACAAATGGTTAAACACACACACAAAACTAAATGCCTTGTGTATTGAAAGGACATAACTGATCTATGAGGACGAATGGTTAAACACACACACAAAACTAAACGCCTTGTGTATTAAAAGGACATAACTGATCTATGAGGACGAATGGTTAAACACACACAAAACTAAATGCCTTGTGTATTGAAAGGACATAACTGATCTATAAGGACAAATGGTTAAACAAAAAAAGTGTAGTGTAGTGCACTTTTCTATCTAGATATAAATTAATTGACAAATATGTCCTTATAGTTAGTTATGTGGCATCCTGATCAGTATTTTTTTTACATTATCTCATATACACTAAGGTAAACCTAATGTAAATCTGTAGAGTGTATTCAAGCAACTGTATTTTTTATTTTTGGTATGACAACTAAGACATGATCTACTAATAGTTAGAACAAATGCAGAACACAGCATGTGGACAAAATGCAAAGTTTAATTTGTGCTTGTTTAGAAAATCAAATTAGTAAGAGTAAAATATTAGCTTTACTAAATGTATTAATGAAACATAAACCAAACAATCCTCCACAAAACCTGCAAATAAATCAAATAAATCTGCACAACAACTGTGTGAAACAAACCTGTACATCACCATACAAACCTGTACATCACCATAAAAAAACTAAAAAAAACAAAAGCAAAAGCAAAACAGTAACACTTTCATAACTCTGTCATGAAACTGTTATAGTTATGACATCACACGTGTCATGAATATGAATGAGATTTTATGCATGCTTATGACAGCTGTCGTTAAGTGCTCTATTTTAACAATCTAAGCGCAAAGTCTAAAGCTCATGGCGCAAAAGCATTAAAGCCGGGTCTGAATCCACTTTTGCTATTTTAAGGATGGACAACGTTGCTCTGCGCCCCGGCACATGGTCTAACAGGGCTGTGCTTATCCAATAATGAGTTATAGGTGTGTTTTCAGTATAACATGCATTAAACCAATCAGAGTCTAGTCTCTCATTCCCTTTAAGAGTCAGTTGCGTTGCACCATGGCGCATTTGCTTTTTACATGGCGAACTTTCTAAGTGTAAAAACTGAACGCTTCACTAGCGATAATACAGTGAAACAGACCATCTGCAGTGCAAGATTAAAGAACGAGCCTGCTCCATTCGGCCTCTTTATTTTCTCTTTCCATCTTTACTTTTGTGGATAAAGAACTGGTGTTGTGCGTACTCCACTAAAGACATCCATTAGCCTATATATTTAAATTCGTTTGTTAAGCACATAGATTTGTGTCAAAACTATTTCTAAATTCAGTTCAAATCTCCAGCAAAGGAATAAATGAACAATAATAATGAAGTGTGGTCAAAAAAGTGAGTTATATCCAAACACACGTCCTGTTCTTATGCCTCATATGGTGATACGCATACATCTCCAAAACCCCACAGGTGGACAAATCTACACTTGTGTTTATTAAAGCAAATATAAATCTGCATATAATAAATAATACTGCTAATAATAATCACATTATACTGATGCAGATTGTCATGAATAAACTGAAATAAACTAAAAAGTTATGACAACTTGACAAACAAATACATCACAACAGGTCTTTGTCATGACAACTTGACATTATCAAAACAATAGTTTCAGATTGTCATGAAGCCATTATAATTGTCATGAATATTTTCTGATTCCTTTTTACATTCTTTGATTTTTTTTTAAAATTACACTTTCTAGTGTCATTACTCTGTCAATCACTGTTAACAACATTTTAATGACACATTCAGCTTTTACCACTTTACTCAGAATCAAGAAAAATATGAATGAAGCAGTTATTAAATTCATATAAAATCAATGTTATAATGGCTTCATGAACAATTATATTTATGAAAGTCATGTTTTGTCTCGTCTTGGTAATGTCAAGTTGTCATGACAAAAATAAAGAGCTTGTGATGTATTTTGTTTGTAAAGATGCCATACGACATAACTGAGCGAATGACACTTAATTAATTGTCATAAGCATGCATAAAATCTCATTCATATTCATGACATTTGTCATGTCATGATTATAAAGGTTTCATGACAGTCTTATGAACACCTCTTCAAATAAAGTATAAGCTCTGTGTGCTGACAAAGTCCCTGATGTGTTGAATGGAGCAATTTGCCAACATGGGATGCTTTCTAGATTTGCACTGTTGTCATTCTACTTTCGTGGCAAGTTTACCCTTAAAAACATGACTTTGAAAATGTCTCATTACTGAAGCAATTTCATCAGGAGACCATGGTCTTTTTGTTTTTCTTCTTGTGTTATTTCTCAGACATTCAAGAATGACTGCAAAAGAGTAAACAGATTTATGGGGTCAGCACCATGTTGATCAGAGCTCATCTCTTTTTCTCAACCACCCCCTCCTCCCAATCATTATCTTTATTTAAAGTTTTTTTCATGATTACTAGAAGCAATAGTGTTGTCACAATACTGAAGTTTTGTACTTATCAGTACTGAAATTTAAAAAACTTCAATTTCCGCTAACATTTAAGCGCTGTTGAGCATGTTTGTAAGCACAGCGGACTTGCCCTTGCCCTTGTGTTCACGTGTTCAACAGAAGTGACTGTGATTGGCCGTGAAGGTCATCAATTCACCGCACTTCACCGATGTTCACTGAGTTTAAACCAGCCTGATCTCACGAGGAAACGTAAGTATTTTACGTTTTGTCAGTTTAGTGGCTAATTCGTACAAATTCGTACGAGTTCAGTCGTACGAAAATGTACGATTTTAAAAAGGAGGCGTGGCACCTAACCACACCCCTAACCCCAACCGTCATTGGGTTATGGGCAAATCGTACTAATTTGTACGAATTAGATCGTACGAATTCATACGAATTAGCCACTAATCAAAAAGTTACGAATTGGTCGTGAGATAGCGTTGGTTTAAACACAGATACAGGGATTTTTTAAAGCTGTAAAGATTAGCTGGACTGTTTATGAGCTGACATACGAGCGATCCGTTGATGAATCTACTGATCTTCACGGCTTTAAATCGCTCCAGTGTCCATCCATAGGGCCCACTGCAGCATTTATCCAAACTTGACACAGCTACTGATACTATGGCATGTTTACAAATCTGTTGAAAACATCATAGTGTCTTTAAATATAGCATTTAACAATATGTAATTACATCAGACACATCTCATGTCAAGTGAAAAAAAAAACTTTTTACATAAACTTAACTAGAGGTTTGCTACTTAAATCAATATTATTAACAATAAGGTAAACAATGAGGGAGACAAAGGCAAACTTCAACATCTGCCATTAATTTAACAGTTCATAACAATACAAAATATTAAACCATCAGTAAATATGACATCACAGCAGCACAAGAACACACATCACACAACAGGACACTATCAGTAAATAGGAGCACACAACACATAACCTATTGGTCCAATCTGTCTTTAAGAGAAACCTGCATCTTCTGACCCTCCCCCACAATACACAACATGACAGCAACAGTTAATACGAGGACGCACAACACACAACCTAATTTAATACACACTATAACACCCTTAGTAATTATGAGGACACTACACACAACCTATAGGTCCCATCTGGCTTTAGTAAGAGAAACCTGCATCTTCTGACCCTCCCCCACAATACACAACATGACAGCAACAGTTAATACAAGGATGCACAACACACAACCTAATTTAATACACACTATAACACCCTTAGTAATTATGAGGACACTACACACAACCTATAGATCCCATCTGGCTTTAGTAAGAGAAACCTGCATCTTCTGACCCTCCCCCACAATACACAACATGACAGCAACAGTTAATACGAGGACACACAACACACAACCTAATTTAATACACAATATAACACAATCAGTAATTATGAGGACACTACACACAACCTATAGGTCCCATCTGGCTTTAGTAAAAGAAACCTGCATCTTCTGACCCTCCCCCACAATACACAGCATGACAGCAACAGTTAATACGAGGACACACAACACACAACCTAATTTAATACACAATATAACACAATCAGTAATTATGAGGACACTACACACAACCTATAGGTCCCATCTGGCTTTAGTAAAAGAAACCTGCATCTTCTGACCCTCCCCCACAATACACAGCATGACAGCAACAGTTAATACGAGGACGCACAACACACAACCTAATTTAATACACAATATAACACAATCAGTAATTATGAGGACACTACACACAACCTATAGGTCCCATCTGGCTTTAGTAAAAGAAACCTTCATCTTCTGACCCTCCCCCACAATACACAACATGACAGCAACAGTTAATACGAGGACACGCAACACACAACCTAATTTAATACACAATATAACACAATCAGTAATTATGAGGACACTACACACAACCTATAGGTCCCATCTGGCTTTAGTAAAAGAAACCTGCATCTTCTGACCCTCCCCCACAATACACAGCATGACAGCAACAGTTAATACGAGGACGCACAACACACAACCTAATTTAATACACACTATAACACCCTTAGTAATTATGAGGACACTACACACAACCTATAGGTCTCATCTGGCTTTAGTAAGAGAAACCTGCATCTTCTGACTCTCCCCCACAATACACAACATGACAGCAACAGTTAATACGAGGACGCACAACACACAACCTAATTTAATACACAATATAACACAATCAGTAATTATGAGGACACTACACACAACCTATAGGTCCCATCTGGCTTTAGTAATAGAAACCTGCATCTTCTGACCCTCTCCCACAATACACAACATGACAGCAACAGTTAATACGAGGACGCACAACACACAACCTAATTTAATACACAATATAACACAATCAGTAATTATGAGGACACTACACACAACCTATAGGTCCCATCTGGCTTTAGTAATAGAAACCTGCATCTTCTGACCCTCCCCCACAATACACAACATGACAGCAACAGTTAATACGAGGACGCACAACACACAACCTAATTTAATACACAATATAACACAATCAGTAATTATGAGGACACTACACACAACCTATAGGTCCCATCTGGCTTTAGTAATAGAAACCTGCATCTTCTGACCCTCCCCCACAATACACAACATGACAGCAACAGTTAATACAAGGACGCACAACACACAACCTAATTTAATACACACTATAACACAATCAGTAATTATGAGGACACTACACACAACCTATAGGTCCCATCTGGCTTTAGTAATAGAAACCTGCATCTTCTGACCCTCCCCCACAATACACAACATGACAGCAACAGTTAATACGAGGACACGCAACACACAACCTAATTTAATACACAATATAACACAATCAGTAATTATGAGGACACTACACACAACCTATAGGTCCCATCTGGCTTTAGTAATAGAAACCTGCATCTTCTGACCCTCCCCCACAATACACAACATGACAGCAACAGTTAATACGAGGACGCACAACACACAACCTAATTTAATACACAATATAACACAATCAGTAATTATGAGGACACTACACACAACCTATAGGTCCCATCTGGCTTTAGTAATAGAAACCTGCATCTTCTGACCCTCTCCCACAATACACAACATGACAGCAACAGTTAATACGAGGACGCACAACACACAACCTAATTTAATACACACTATAACACCCTTAGTAATTATGAGGACACTACACACAACCTATAGGTCTCATCTGGCTTTAGTAAGAGAAACCTGCATCTTCTGACCCTCCCCCACAATACACAACATGACAGCAACAGTTAATACGAGGACGCACAACACACAACCTAATTTAATACACACTATAACACCCTTAGTAATTATGAGGACACTACACACAACCTATAGGTCTCATCTGGCTTTAGTAAGAGAAACCTGCATCTTCTGACCCTCCCCCACAATACACAGCATGACAGCAACAGTTAATACGAGGACACGCAACACACAACCTAATTTAATACACAATAAAACACAATCAGTAATTATGAGGACACTACACACAACCTATAGGTCCCATCTGGCTTTAGTAATAGAAACCTGCATCTTCTGACCCTCCCCCACAATACACAACATGACAGCAACAGTTAATACGAGGACGCACAACACACAACCTAATTTAATACACAATATAACACAATCAGTAATTATGAGGACACTACACACAACCTATAGGTCCCATCTGGCTTTAGTAAGAGAAACCTGCATCTTCTGACCCTCCCCCACAATACACAACATGACAGCAGGAGTGAATACGAGGACGCACAACACACAACCTAATTTAATACACAATACTATATAGCACAATCAGTAATTATGAGGACACTACACACAACCTATAGGTCCCATCTGGCTTTAGTAATAGAAACCTGCATCTTCTGACCCTCCCCCACAATACACAACATGACAGCAACAGTTAATACGAGGACGCACAACACATAACCTAATTTAATACACAATATAACACAATCAGTAATTATGAGGACACTACACACAACCTATAGGTCCCATCTGGCTTTAGTAATAGAAACCTGCATCTTCTGACCCTCCCCCACAATACACAACATGACAGCAACAGTTAATACGAGGACACACAACACACAACCTAATTTAATACACAATATAACAAAATCAGTAATTATGAGGACACTACACACAACCTATAGGTCCCATCTGGCTTTAGTAAAAGAAACCTGCATCTTCTGACCCTCCCCCACAATACACAGCATGACAGCAAAAGTTAATACGAGGACGCACAACATACAACCTAATTTAATACACAATATAACACAATCAGTAATTATGAGGACACTACACACAACCTATAGGTCCCATCTGGCTTTAGTAAAAGAAACCTGCATCTTCTGACCCTCCCCCACAATACACAACATGACAGCAACAGTTAATACGAGGACGCACAACACACAACCTAATTTAATACACAATATAACACAATCAGTAATTATGAGGACACTACACACAACCTATAGGTCCCATCTGGCTTTAGTAATAGAAACCTGCATCTTCTGACCCTCCCCCACAATACACAACATGACAGCAACAGTTAATACGAGGACGCACAACACACAACCTAATTTAATACACAATATAACACAATCAGTAATTATGAGGACACTACACACAACCTATAGGTCCCATCTGGCTTTAGTAATAGAAACCTGCATCTTCTGACCCTCCCCCACAATACACAACATGACAGCAACAGTTAATACGAGGACGCACAACACACAACCTAATTTAATACACAATATAACACAATCAGTAATTATGAGGACACTACACACAACCTATAGGTCCCATCTGGCTTTAGTAATAGAAACCTGCATCTTCTGACCCTCCCCCACAATACACAACATGACAGCAACAGTTAATACGAGGACGCACAACACACAACCTAATTTAATACACACTATAACACCCTTAGTAATTATGAGGACACTACACACAACCTATAGGTCTCATCTGGCTTTAGTAAGAGAAACCTGCATCTTCTGACCCTCCCCCACAATACACAACATGACAGCAACAGTTAATACAAGGACGCACAACACACAACCTAATTTAATACACAATATAACACAATCAGTAATTATGAGGACACTACACACAACCTATAGGTCCCATCTGGCTTTAGTAATAGAAACCTGCATCTTCTGACCCTCCCCCACAATACACAACATGACAGCAACAGTTAATACGAGGATGCACAACACACAACCTAATTTAATACACACTATAACACCCTTAGTAATTATGAGGACACTACACACAACCTATAGGTCTCATCTGGCTTTAGTAAGAGAAACCTGCATCTTCTGACCCTCCCCCACAATACACAGCATGACAGCAACAGTTAATACGAGGACGCACAACACACAACCTAATTTAATACACAATATAACACAATCAGTAATTATGAGGACACTACACACAACCTATAGGTCCCATCTGGCTTTAGTAATAGAAACCTGCATCTTCTGACCCTCTCCCACAATACACAACATGACAGCAACAGTTAATACGAGGACGCACAACACACAACCTAATTTAATACACAATACTATATAGCACAATCAGTAATTATGAGGACACTACACACAACCTATAGGTCCCATCTGGCTTTAGTAAAAGAAACCTGCATCTTCTGACCCTCCCCCACAATACACAACATGACAGCAACAGTTAATACGAGGACACACAACACACAACCTAATTTAATACACAATAAAACACAATCAGTAATTATGAGGACACTACACACAACCTATAGGTCTCATCTGGCTTTAGTAAAAGAAACCTGCATCTTCTGACCCTCCCCCACAATACACAACATGACAGCAACAGTTAATACGAGGACGCACAACACACAACCTAATTTAATACACAATATAACACAATCAGTAATTATGAGGACACTACACACAACCTATAGGTCCCATCTGGCTTTAGTAATAGAAACCTGCATCTTCTGACCCTCCCCCACAATACACAACATGACAGCAACAGTTAATACGAGGACACACAACACACAACCTAATTTAATACACAATATAACACAATCAGTAATTATGAGGACACTACACACAACCTATAGGTCCCATCTGGCTTTAGTAAGAGAAACCTGCATCTTCTGACCCTCCCCCACAATACACAACATGACAGCAACAGTTAATACGAGGACGCACAACACACAACCTAATTTAATACACACTATAACACAATCAGTAATTATGAGGACACTACACACAACCTATAGGTCCCATCTGGCTTTAGTAATAGAAACCTGCATCTTCTGACCCTCCCCCACAATACACAACATGACAGCAACAGTTAATACGAGGACACACAACACACAACCTAATTTAATACACAATATAACACAATCAGTAATTATGAGGACACTACACACAACCTATAGGTCCCATCTGGCTTTAGTAAAAGAAACCTGCATCTTCTGACCCTCCCCCACAATACACAACATGACAGCAACAGTTAATACGAGGACACACAACACACAACCTAATTTAATACACAATAAAACACCCTTAGTAATTATGAGGACACTACACACAACCTATAGGTCTCATCTGGCTTTAAGAGAAACCTGCATCTTATGACCCTCCCATACAATACACAACATCAGCAGTGAATACGAGGACAACATACAATACAACATAATTTATTACACAATAGGACAATATCAGTAAATAGGACGACATGCAACACACAACCTATTCAGGGTATATACAGAACTTCTTAAGTTCCTTTTTAATACCTTCAAAAAAAATTAATACCAGCACGACTTAGAGCTGCAACTGTAGTGGCATAAATGAAATATCTTTCCAGATGGAATACCATATTGCATATAACATATAGATTTAAGTTAAGTAGAGGGATTAATCAAGATGTCACAATGGGCCTAATCAATGTCAATGTCATACATGTCATATATGTCAGAACAGCAGTAAAAGAAGAGTAATTGAGCTGTTTTGTGAGGAGAACAGACCAGGTTCTCAGTGAGAGACCAGTGTTGGCTTACAGACAGATATGTGAGATAACGAAATCTTATCTGGCAATACCAAACTAATATTGATCTTCTATAAGTATTAATACTTACCAGTAACAAAAACTAATGAGCATTTAACAGAGTTATGCCACATTGACCCTATTTTTTAATTGTAGATTGGTGAATACAAAACACAAATAACACAGAACGTCTGGAATAATGCAGCAACATGTAAACAAGGTACTTGAAAATCTTTTTATTATACAAAAGGTTTTCAGAGCTTTTGTATTGAAATAAAAACAACATCAAATATTAAAACAATTTAAATAAGCTTTAAAATATGAGTCTTTTTGTCAGTTTTTTTGCATTGGGTATAAGATGATCCATATTGGATCCCATTTTGGCAACAATCCATAAAAAAATACAATCACAAGTTGTGTAACTGTATAAAATAATTACTAAGATGTGATCAACAGATCTGATCTGATTTTATGGTTAAATAAACCCTAATTCAAATTCAACTCAAATTCAAGTTTTATTAATATAGCACAAAATCATAAGCACTGTTAATACCCAACATTTTTACTCTTTATATGTATAAGTATCTGTGTGAGTGCGTGTATAATTAGGTTACAAACATATAATACTGAAAGAAAAATATATCATCTGACCCATTTAAAAGTAAACCTTATTTAACTATTTTATTTTATTTTTCAGTAAGTTGGCCAACATTTATATGGGTGCCACACTATCATGTCTTTAATGTGTGCTAAATAGTGAATACTGTGTAAAAAGATGCTGACAGCCTCCTCCTTGTAAACCCACTGGGAGGATCTAGAAAAGAGAGCAAATGTAGTGGACACTTCTGCATTCTCGTCGAGCCTGTGATGACCTCCAGTATTCCACCGTCAGAGACGCCATTAGGGCTGATACATATATGCTGGGGAAATAATGCAAAAGTTTAAATTATCTTTGTCAATCATGTACATTTCAAAATTTACCTCATGATTTTAATATAACATAATACAGAATACCCAGCCACATTTACAGAACCCTGGATAGTGAACTGCATACCATCTCACAAATATAGTTTGTACCCATTATAAGTTGAGCATGTGACAACTAACTTTTTTCTTCTACAAGATGAATATTCCTCATATGTGAATAAAAAGTGCCTTTTCTCATTGACAGGACAGAATACCTTTTACTCTCCCTCAAGTGGTTCCAAACCTTATTGACTTTCTTTCTTCTGTTGATCACAAAAGAAGATATTTTAAAGAAAGCTGGAAACCTGTAACCACTGACTTCTATGTTAGTAAAAACAGATACTATGGAAGTCAATGGTTACATGATTCCAATATAAAAAAAAAGGAAGTCAAAGATAGTGTTTGAGTTTTACCTGCCTGCATTATATATAAATATTCTAGTAATTATTTTTATATTTCTAGTTTTTGTAAACAGATAATACCATGTATAATTAAGATAGGGGAAATAATAATCTACCTGATGAATGAGATGGAGGTCTGAGGTTACCCTGTGAGCCAAAGTGAAGCACAGTTGAGCGAGAGGCCCGTGGAGAGAAAGCCTTCAGCTCCGGGTCAGCATCACTGCTGCAGATTCGCCTCCCAAAGCCTTATAAACACACCACACATGACAATAAATTTTTAATTAGCTGAGCAAATAAAGTCACTACGCTGTAACTATACAAGACATTTATAATATTAGCAAACTGATGGTACCAGTTGTCTTATCATATGCTTACATTTTTGCACGGTTTTAAAAAGCATGTTTAATATGCTTAACGTTACAAGCTAGCAGCAGTGCTGTACTGTAGGCTACTCTAACGTAAACATATTGCGTTCCTTCTAATTAATCAAATAATCATGCTTACTGATTTGAAAGTTGACAAATATAAAAGAAAAACGGGTTGTCTTACCGTGTACAGTTCTCGTTTTCATCGAGCTGCATCTCTTACTGATCCAGGAGCGTGTTTTTCACCGTTTTCGCGTCAGCTTACGGTCATCGGATTCATCCCATTTCACAAACACAAATTAACGAAAATAACAATGGAAAACTTGTGGACTTGATTTGCTGACAGGCTTGAGTTTGTGCAGCCCCCATACACGCAATAATAAACCACGATGATGATAAATAACACCAAAATTAACAACCGATGCTACTCTGCTTCACTGTGCGCGCGCGCCTGTCAAATAAGTCCCCAGTCTGACGTCTCCGGGGTGGTAAAAAAAAAAGCGGATTTTCCAAAGTGGGAAAACAGACACATTTTCTTTCAAATTTGTGCCCTTGCGCTGCGTAAAACATTTTAATATGGTATTTTATGCTATTATAGAGTATTTTCACAAACGATTCTACCTTTTTTTGAAATAGTTTTTTAACCTACAATATGCTCTTTAACTTTTTAGCACCGGTGCTCCCAACTTAAAAAATTTAGGAGCACCAGAAAAAATTTTAGGAGCACCCACCAAAAATGAATGAGCACCACTGTAAATTGTATATTAAGGTATTTATTGTATTTGGAAACAACATCAATAAGGACTAACAAAAAACAGAAACAACTATCTAACTAATGCTGTGATGACTTATTGATATCTGTGCAATAATTCCAAAAATGAATGTCTAATAATTATAAAATATTAATGATGACGATGATGACAACAATACTAACAATGAATTACATCTCTCATTATCATGCTGCCTTGAATGTGCTTGAATGTGAATTCTGTGCTACAAACAGTCATACTGTTACATTATGAAAAATAAATCTATGGTTTGCATCAAACAAAAATGAAGCATTGCAGTAAGAAATAATTATTTTGCACTATTGTTTTTATTTGCATGCCAATTTAATAAATAATATTTCTGCTACAAAACAAACTAAAGATTATAATAAATCATTCAATCCAATGCTGAAAGCTGCAAAGCAGTCATCAGTAATTAAATAGAAAAATAATATACATCTCAAGAAAAAATGGACAAACGAAAGGAAGAAAAGTCTCACTTCTGCCACTCTTTAAAGGTTTTGGTTAGTGTCATTTTAAATCCTCAGTCTCGTTATGCGCTGATTTACGTTTCTCTGTATTTGTGAAAAAGCAGGTGAGTCAGCTGACCCAATATATGAGCCGGCAGAGCAGGATTCTCGTGACAACCACCGGCGCAGTACCATTCTTTGTTATGAGCCACAGATTCAGTTTAAACTTAGTAAAGGCGAGCATCTTTGGCTGGTGGATCAACATCCACCACATGATCGCTGTCATCTGCGCCATTATTTGTAACTTTAGGTGGGGTTTGCAAACCTGTGTACTTTCACTCTTCAGCCATTTGCATTTCCCACAGTCACAAAAGCTCCCTGTCATCTGACAGCGAAAGCCTTGAGTGATTGACAGCTAATATGAACCAATATCATGAAGGGAAGAGCGATTCAGCACAATTTTAGAAAAAATCAAAACAGGTCGCACTACAACCATTATATGCAGTTCCACAAACGCTCCCAAATATATTATGAAGTCGCATATTGAATATTTTGCCCGCATATGCGACCAAAATGGTCACAATTTCAAGCTCTGGTGACGTCGCAGCTCTGTTGCCCGCCCAGGTCCTACTCTCAAGATATAAATAAATCGATGCAAATTTTAGATTAAAGGCCTGCACTTAACACAAATTAAAAATGTATCTAAAAAAATTTGGGCTCGAAAGTTTAATATCTCGTCAGATGACGTTTATTACTTTTTAATACTTTTTAATGCCCTTAATTTTGGCTAATTTCATTTACTACCTTTTACAACCCTGCGAACACCCTGCTATTGGTCCAATCTGACTTCAGTAAGAGAAACCTGCATCTCCTAACCATTCACATTTTAAAAATTACATAACAAATATCCAATCACACAAATAACCCGGAGAGCGATTCTGCTAGGCATCAAACACACTTAAAATACATTTACCGTCATTGTTCCACCATTCTCGGTAATGCTTTCTTTTACAACCCGTGAAATACTGCGTAAGTACAGTGAAATAACGGTGTACTTTTCTGTGCGTATAGTATAAGTATAAAGAACGTATGTGTAGGTTTAAGGGAACAAACTGTAACGCTTGGGTAATAAGGGGGTAACAACCAGATATGCAACACTCAAAGTACCACATAAGTATATTGAATTTAAGGTGTACTATTCTTTAAGTATTGTATACATATAAAGAATTATGCAAGGGTGGTGACAACCTAATGCAAAACGTAAACACCTGCATAAGTACATTAATAATAGTACCCTTATTCAGTGCTTGGGTTTTATTTGGGGTGTTTAATGAATAAAAGGTTTACAACTTCTGAAATTATGAAACCTTATTGTATACTGTATGTGTTTTAAATCTGCAATTCAATATAAAAATATATTTCCATACACTACTTACCTTATGAATGTTTACTCATCAATCTCACCACAGCCAGCAGTGTCTCAACATCACTATCAATAAATAGGCTAACTTTGCATGACATAGGCCTACCGTCAGGGTTCAATGCAGATTAAAACAGGATAGCATCTTTACTGCTGTTTGCAGAGAGGGGGGACCAACTGTTGCATTTCATTGAAAGTATAGCTGATGTTTTTATAAAAAAATGTAGCGTGTAATTTGGCCTTCAATCAATAAAAACTGCTGCTGTAGTTTTCTCTGTTCTTACTGTTTAAATATACACTTGTGCGCTGAAGTCCAGTTTCTCCCCCCCTTGTTCTCTGTAGTAAAAGGGTAAATACAGTATTTGTTCCTGGGTAAATACAGCATTTGCGGGTTGTAAATAAAGTGGTGCATTGTTCCCTCCTTGTTCACCCCTTGTTTCCTGTAGTTAAAGGATAAATACATCGTTTGCGGGTTGTAAATTAAAGGGAAGCATTGTTCCCACCTTGTTCCCCCCTTGTTCCCTGTAGTTAAAGGGTAAATACGGCATTTGGGGGTTGTAAATTAAAGTGAAGCATTGTTCCCCTCTTGTACCCTGTAGTTAAAGGGTAAATACAGCATTTGGGGGTTGTAAATTAAAGTGAAGCATTGTTCCCCTCTTGTATCCTGTAGTTAAAGGGTAAATACAGTATTGGGGGGTTGTAAATTAAAGTGAAGCATTGTTCCCCTCTTGTATCCTGTAGTTAAAGGGTAAATACAGTATTGGGGGGTTGTAAATTAAAGTGAAGCATTGTTCCCCTCTTGTACCCTGTAGTTAAAGGGTAAATACAGTATTGGTGGGTTGTAAATTAAAGTGAAGCATTGTTCCCCTCTTGTATCCTGTAGTTAAAGGGTAAATACAGTATTGGTGGGTTGTAAATTAAAGTGAAGCATTGTTCCCCTCTTGTACCCTGTAATTAAAGGGTAAATACAGCATTTGACAACCAACACACACATATTAAACAGCAAAAGGAATATGTATAGCTTGCTAAAGGCCTTTATGTCCATTCATATTTTTATATAAAATGCAGAGCAGCAAAACCCATGGGATTCCATCAGCAACTCACCATCAGAGTCCTCAGTGGAAGTTAAGAAGAAGAAGAGTAGAAAAAGAAGGCAAGCAAGAGATGCCAGAAAAAGGGGGGTGGAAATAATGTGTTACTTTGTTGTTTGAGTATAGGCAATGATAGACGAGACAATATTGGATTAAGATGAGGTGTTTTAAAATCCCTATTTAGTAAAATAAAGGTTACAAAGTAAAGACATATATTGTGTGCTTGTATATTTATTTCACTACCTTCAAGATTGTGAACAAGGAGGGAACAATGCACCACTTTAATTTTTAACCCGAAAATGATGTATTTACCCTTTAACTACAGGTAACAAGGGGTGAACAAGGAGGGAACAATGCTTCACTTTAATTTACAAACCGCAAATGCTGTATTTACCCTTTAACTACAGGGAACAAGGGGGGAACAAGGTGGGAACAATGCACCACTTAAATTTACAACCATCAAATGCTGTATTTACCCTTTAACTACAGGGAACTAGGGAGGAACAGTTTCCCCCCTTGGCAAACAGCAGTAAAGATGCTATCCTGTTTTAATCTGCATTGATTCCTGACGGTAGGCCTATGTCATGCAAAGTTAGCCTATTTATTGATAGTGATGTTGAGACACTGCTGGCTGTGGTGAGATTGATGAGTAAACATTCATAAGGTAATTAGTGTATGGAAATATATTTTTATATTGAATTGCAGATTTAAAACACATACAGTATACAATAAGGTTTCATAATTTCCCAAGTTGTAAACCTTTTATTCATTAAACACCCCAAATAAAACCCAAGCACTGAATAAGGGTACTATTATTAATGTACTTATGCAGGTGCTTACATTTTGCATTAGGTTGTCACCACCCTTGCATAATTCTTTATATGTATACGATACTTAAAGAAAAGTACACTGTAAATTCAATATACTTACGTGGTTTTTTGAGTGTTGCATATCTGGTTGTTACCCCCTTATTAACCAAGCGTTACAGTTTGTTCCCTTAAACCTACAAATACATTCTTTATACTTATACTATACATACAGAAAAGTACACCGTTATTTTACTGTACTTACACAGTACTTCGCGGGTTGTAAAAGAAAGTGTTACCTCATTCTCTCCTGCACAGCTGAGGCAAGTATTGGTCTGGATTTCAGTGTCAGAGGTCGCCTGTGTAGATGAACAACACAATATCAATACATGTAAATCCTTAGACAATTGACACACTGTTTAAACTATACACTGTGTGACTGTATGAGTATATACAGTGAGGGAAATAAGTATTTAATCACACTGTGATTTTTCAAGATCTCCTACTTAGAAATCATGGAGGGGTCTAGAATTGTCAGTATAGGTGCAATTCCACTGTGAGAGACAGAATCTAAAAATAAACATGCAGAAATCACATTGTATGACTTTTTAACAATTTATTTGTAAATTACTGTTTGAAATAAGTATTTGATCACTTGCTTTTCAGCCAAATTTCTGACCCTCATAGACCTGTTATTTTGCTTTAAAATAGTCCAGCTACACTCTGCTCATGATTCTAATTTAGTAGCACTTGTTTGAGGTCACTAGCTGTCATAAAGACACTTTTGCACCCCACAATCAGTCAAAAGTCTAAGCAGCAACATGGCCAAAACCAAAGAGCTGTCAAAAGACACAAGAGATGAAATTGTAGACTTTCATAAAGCTGAAACTGCTACGGGGCAATTGCCAAGAAAGAGCAACTGTTGGAGCAATTGTCAGAGAATGGAAGAGGCTAATGATGACTGTCAATGTCCTTCAGACTGGGGCCCCACGCAAGATCTCTCCTCGTGGGGTATTAATGATGCCAAGAATGGTCTAGAATAAGTCCAGAATTATGCGGGAGGAGCTGATCAATGCCGTGAAGAGAGCTAGGACCACCGTTTTCAAGGGTACTATCAGTAATACAGTAAGATGTCATGTTTTAAAACCATGCATCGCCCGGAAGGTTCCCCTGCTTAAGTTAGCCCATGTCAAGACCCATCTGAAGTTTGCCAGGGGCCATCTGGATGGTCCAGAGTATTCATGGGAGAAAGTCCTGTGGTCAGATGAGACCAAAGTAAAACTTTTTGGTCTTAACTCTATTCACCGAATTTGGAGGAAGAAGAATGATGTGTATCATCCCGATAATACCATACCTACAGTGAAGCATGGGGCTGGAAGCATCATGCTCTGGGGTGTTTTTCTGCACAGGGGACAGAATGACTGCACTGTATTAAGGAGAGGATGAACGTGGTCATGTATTGTGAGATATTGGGCAAAAACCTCCTTCCCTCAGTCAGAGCATTAAAGATGGGTCGTGGCTGGGTCTTCCAACATGACAATGACCCAAAGCACACAGCCAGGAAAACCAAGGAGTGGCTTCGTAAGAAGCATAACAAGGTTTTGGAGTGGTCTAGCCAGTCTCCAGATCTAAATCCAATAGAAAATCTTTGGAGGGAGCTGAAACTCCATGTTGCTCAGCGACAGCCCTGAAACCCTACAGATCTAGAGAAGATCAGTGGGCAAAATCCCTCCTTCAGTGTGTGCAAACCTGGTGAAGAACTACTAAATTCTAGACCCCTCCATGATTTCTAAGTAGGAGATTTTGAAAAATCACAGTGTCATTAAATACTTATTTCCCTCACTGTGTATATATATATATATAGAGAGAGAGAGAGAGAGAGAGAGAGAGAGAGAGAGAGAGAGAGCTAAATTAAATGGAAAATATATAGCAATCGTTCTCATACATTTACAGTTTGTTCCACCATCTCTCCTGCACAGCTGATGAAAGTATTGGTCTGGATTTCAGTGTCAGAGGTCACCTGTGTAGATGAACAACACAATGTTAATACATGTTAGGGATGCTCATTTCCGTTAATTTTCCCAACTGATAACCACAGCTCGTCAACCGAATTTTAACCGATAACCGATCTGACTCCAATATTAAATGACCCTTAATAAAAAAAAATCAATTGACGTGTCTATTTTGAAGGCAACACGGTGGCTCAGTGGTCAGCACTGTCGCCTCACAGCAAGAAGGTTACTGGTTCATGTCACGGTTGGGTCAATTGGCATTTCTGTGTGGAGTTTGCATGTTCTCCCCGTGTTGGCGTGGGTTTCGTCTGGGTGCTCTGGTTTCCCCACAGTCCAAAGACATGCGCTATAGGGGAATTAAAATTAGCTGTAGTGTGGTAGTGTATGAGTATGTGTGTAAATATGAGCTTGTATGGATGTTTCCCAGTACTGTGTTGCAGCTGGAAGGGCATTCGCTGCGTAAAACATACAGTATGTTGGATAAGTTGGCGGTTCATACCGATGTGGTGACCCCTGATGAATGAAGGGACTAAGCCGAAGGAAAATGAATGAATGTCTATTTTGTGTCTGACACATTAGTTTTAAAATATTTATTTATTATAACATGTGAACAACAGCATGTTGTGCTTTAATTTTCTCCGTCTCACTCTCGCAAGTTCAGGTGAGAGACTGTTTTTAATGAGGTAAACTGTCCTTTAGTTTAACTCATTAAAATTTACTGTAGTCTGTCAAACTGGCACATAAATTTCAGTACCTATATCAATATAGGTTTTGCTGAAAGGCTGGTTATCTTAAAGGCAATGAGTGACAATAATGGTATTAGAGATTTTAAATTAATACTAAGAAGGAAACATGGCCTAAACTTAACAACAGATGATCCTAACAATGCCCTAGTGTAGATTATAGTTGACTGCAAACATCATGTTTTTTATTGACATTGTGTCATCTGTCAAATGTAGGTCTGTTCTTTACATGAAGCTTTAAACAGATGCACGTGCTATAACCGGTGATGAAACCGGTTATGGTGATAAGAGACCATGACAAGGCGCATACTGTATGCTGACTTTTATTTAAATAAGCCTATGCTAGCCAACTACAGCAAATAAATTTTTTTATCATTATTATGGTTTTTACATATAGTATTGCATTACTTTGCATATGTTTTTTTTTCAGTTTATATAGCTATAAAATGAAAGCCTCAGTTTGATGTGGAGTCATCTGCAAAAATAATAATCAAAAATAAGTAATCAGGATTTGTTTTATTAGATTAGGCTATTTTACAAATAGATTTTTAAAAGCACTATTAATAACTGTAATACTCTAAATCAAAAAAAGTAGATTGGTTTGTTGGTTGTACACTAAATCATCAAAACTATAGGCTATCAGTTGTGTTTATGATGGATGGGTGCCAGAGCACGCTCAGAGTAAGAAAAAACCCGGGCATTCCAACTTGTGGCTATTCTGAAAGCAGAACACATTTCAGAAAGTTTTGCTTTTGCAGCTTCTTTCTCCACTTGTGCAAAGAAACAGAGGTGTTTATGACGTGGATCCAGGACAGAGACCATCGGTGCTGGTTTGTCCATCAACTGTCTATGTCAAGCTGTGACAACCAATATCCTTACTTTCGCTCTTTTCATTTAGCTCCTTTGGCAAAACACGTCTGTAGGCACGTGGGGTTGCATGTGTGAATGCTCCGCAAGTTAACAAATTTTTGCATATTTTTGCAGTAAAACGTACAACAATACAAAATTAAATAATATTTTTTAACCGTTAAACTGATAACATTAATCGGTTAAAAATGCATCCTTTCAGTAAAGGGTTAAGAGGTCAATATGTGCATCCCTAATACACGTAAAGCCTAACACAACTGATACACTGTTTAAACAGTAAACTGTGTGACTGTATGAGTATAATTATTCATTCGTTCATTTTCTTAGTCTCTATTTCAGAAGTTGCCACAGCAGAATGAACCGCCAACTATTTCAGCATATGTTTTACGCAGCGGATGCCTTTCCGGCCGCAGCCCAGTACTGGGAAACACCCATACACTCTCATTCACAAACACTCATACACTACGCCCAAGTTAGTTAATCAATTCCCCTATAGCGTATGTGTATAGACTGTGGGGGAAACCAGAGCACCTGGAGGAAACCCACGCCAACACAGGGAGAACATGCAAACTGCACACAGAAATGCCAACTTACCCAGCCAGGACAGCGACCTTCTTGCTGTGAGGCGACAGTGCTAACCTCTAAGGCACCGCACCGCCTGTATGAGTGTGTGTGTGTGTGTATATATATATATATATATATATAGAGAGAGAGAGAGAGAGAGAGAGAGAGAGAGAGATAAATTAAAGGGAAAATATACAGTCAGTGTTCTCACACATTTACCGTCTGTGTTCCACCATTCTCTCCTGCACAGCTGAGGGAAGTATTGGTCTGAATTTCAGTGTCAGAGGTCACCTGTGTAGATAAACAACACAATGTTAATGTCTGTGGTGCAGCAGAAATATGAACAGTGTCCTGAGTTGTAGCTAGGCACCGCAGACAACTGCCGACTTGCAGCACCGATGTGCGTACCCTGATATAAACCTACAGTATGTTTACAATTCGCTGCGTGGCGTGGCACATCCGGTGTGCAACCGCCTTTACAATAGTCTTACTGCGGACAGTTACAACCCTTTTTGCATCCTTGTTGAAACACTGATAGCGATCGAAGATTTATGTTCATTTGGCAAGCTAAACGCATTTTGTACTGTACAGGAGACACAGAGGAGATTGTTTGACAATGGTCTACAGCCAATACAATGTGCTGTAGAAAAATTAATAAAAAAGCTTATCAAATTGCACAAAAAGCTAACTGCAAGGCCACGAAAGGTGAACCACGTTATAGTGAGGGACCACTGTACATGTAAATCTCTACACAACTGACAAGGTCACCTGTGTAGATGCAGAATATGATATTTTAAACATTAACTTTTCTAAAAGATTTAAGTTTTTTTGCTTAATTATATAGAACCAAATCACATTTAAATAAAAACAAGTTTAATCTTTGCATACCTTGTTTCTCCATGGCCATTCTGTTAAAAGTGAGTTAAAAGTGAGCTCTCTTGCAGCATAAACCCCGAATCTGAAAGAACAATTTCACCTCATGTAATTACAGTACTTACTAAATTACACAGTAAGTAATTGCAAGTCACAAAAAAATGATTCTGAAAAGATCAGATACTTATATATATATTAGCAAAATACTGAAATATAAATGTCAGAATATTTAATAAAGCAATATAGCATAACTGTTTTCCATTAAAACAGAATACAAACAAAAACACTTCAAGTGCATTATGATAAAGTCTGCATCTTCTTTCACATTCTTCTTTGCTTATTACTTATATAATATATATATATATATATATATATATATATATATATATATATATATATATATATATATATATATATATATATATATATATATATTCAACTAGAAAATCTCCTTTCTTCTCCTTTCTCCTTTCTATAGTGGCTAGAGCGGAATACTCCCTGACCTAGCAAAGGATTTTTCAGATTAGTCATGAAAAAGAACAATTCTTGGAGATCCCTGACGTAAACATAGACTTTTTTTTTTTTTTTTTTTTAATGAATTTATGTATTTTATTTCAAATCCAGTTTTATCTTTTGAAGTAGAAGCGTAGTACACCGCTTCATCCTTCGGTTTTAGTTTGACTCTCTGGGACCTTGCTGTCACCATTTTCTGCAGTGCACCAATGTCACTGTACATCAATGCATTTTTATAGTGATTTTTCATCACATATATTTTTAGTTTATTTATTTATTTGAATTTTTACACAGGTTATACGTATTAAAAATTGTAATTGGTCTGTAATATGTATGTCAGTATGACATGCCAGTGAAACAGAAAAAAGAAACATTTTGTAATGTATTTAAAATAATTTGTTTGCTTTTGCTGATTTTCTCTTTTTTCTTTGTCACTAGAAATGTCTAGATATGGTAAATGCACACAGACTACATATTCATTAAGATGAAACATCTGCAGACATTACCTTTACAGAAAAAAAAAAACATTATATTCACTTGTGCAAAATACAAATGTGAAATGTGTGCTCCTGGAACATTTTTTTTGTGAATCCCATCATGTTAATTCATATGTCAAAACCACCAAGTGTTCTGGAATCACGTTTCACATTTGTATTTTACATATGTGAATCTCTTCTGACAATTTTGTAATTGTAAGCAACATTATTCACAAATCAAATCCAAATGAGGGCTAAATAAAACGATTAAATTACATTATCACATGATATGAATAATACAGTAAATGTTATGGAAACATAGTGTCTTATATCTTGGGTGCACAAAAACGTTCTAGTAACAGGTTAGGCCTAAAAGGGTAACTTATTACATTCTGATATCAAACTGACAATAACGTTATGACTTGATTGGAAAATACTTACCTTAAATAATAATCAAATAAATAAATAAATATTACTTGCAACGCATCTGTTACTTTGGTAAAGAATGACGACATTGCAAATATGAACGTAATGCTAAAACAATTAATCAACATTTTAAAAACGACAGTTCATCACTCTTGACAGGAAATGAAAAGTAAGCTAACTTACAAGGCTTCATTAACAGTTACTTGGTTAACTGGCTATTAATATTAGTCAAATAATTCCCATTAATCGTGTAATAAACTAAATTAGCTGGGTGTTTGTTTATCAGACTTACCTTAAGGGTCTTTAAATTGATGATTGACACCCATGTGTCATCAGATCGTCCAGCATGGAATCTCATGAGATCACTGGCTATTCATTTTCACAAATTAATTCACATTAAAGCAATCTCATTTAATCAATCGTCAAATAAACTAGCTCCGTGCTTCTTCTTGTCTTGAAATCGATGAGTGATATCCATCTGTCCAGAGCAGGAAGTGATTGAGTCAGGTGGTGAGGATTGTCCAATAACAGGCATATGTTTTTTTTTTATCTTATAAAGGTAGTGGGTTATTTATATTGTTTAATTAGAACATAATTCATATTTTATATCTATTTAAAACGATTTTTTATCGTTGTTGTTTACACAGTTGTTTGACATATACAGTAATTATGAGGACATTTGGTGGTCAGCCAATCACATGCCGCAATTTCATACACACGCATACATAATTAATGAGGAGGTGCAGTACTCGGTCCGGCCTACAGGGGCGCATGTCGAATACACAAGTCATACACAAAATCAGGTTTATGTGAACTATAAAGTCATGTGGAGATTTTTTGGATTTGAACTCCCCCTGGCTGTAGAAGCACTTCTACATTGCTAAAATTATGAGGACACCGACCCTGTCCTCATAATTGAAAAAGTCCTCATAATGTTGCGTGTATTCATGTGAAATGTCCTCTTAAATCACAAAAACAAACACACACACACACACACACACACACACACACACACACACACACACACACACACACACACACACACACATATATATAATCCACAAATGCCTACATAAATAAATATATAAATAATTATTAGTGCGGGCAGGTAAATAATTAAATAAATGACACGAATCTTGGGGGAATAAGACAAGTGATCTCATGAAAAGTAAATACGGAACTACGTTCAAGAAATGAATAAATGTTTGAAAGCGAGGAAAAAATAAACTTTCAGTTTAGCATTTTCTTATTCTCCAACCTTCGTGAAATTTATTTAGTTATTTACTTGCCTGCACTGTATTATTTATGGATGTATTTGTGGATTTTTATATACATTTATTTATTTATTCGCATATTTATTTATTATTTTATTTATTCACGAATTTATGGTTTTACTTACTCATTAACATTTATTTGCGTATTTATTTATTTATTGCTTTTGCAGGTTTCGTTTTCCATAGTAAAGTTCTCTGGGAGGGGAACAAGCATTGAGTTCACTAGGCCTATCTGTTAAGCATATAATAATAATAATAATAACAACAACAACAACAACAACAACAACAACAACAACAATAATAATAATAATATTAATAATAATGATAACGAAGTCTTAATTTATTTTAAGTTCTTTCCATCGTGGTTTAAGGAACATTATTATGTCACGTGAGTTACATTTGACAGAAAGTCTTCTGGGCCAGTTGAAATATTCTGCATTATGTTTGTAATAAAGTGCTCTAAAAGTCTTTTTTCTTTGATCATTTATTTATCTCTTTATTCATTTATTTAGCATATTAATTTATTTTTGAAGAACAAGAAACAAGCTTATGCAAAATGTGCATATAGGCCTAAGATAAAATAGAAGCTAAATAAAAGAACGATTATAAAAATATAACAGTTTCCCCTAAGAAAGCGGAAATTGGTGCGTTTTGATGCACCTTCTCTCACACTCTTTTTATTTAAAATGTGGTTTTGTTAAGTCTGGAACTATATCAGAATTCAGTCAGTCATCACCAGTCATTACAGCAGCTCTCATAAGACCTCATATTGTCACACCATAGCCTATTTATATTCAAAGCTTGAGATATTTGGAATTAAGCATTGTATGTCGGTCTTCATATTTTATTACCCTAAAATTGTGATCTTTTTGGCAATACAGAAAATTTGTAGCTATGAGTTACTAGACCGCCTGCGCACCTCACTTTCACTTCACAATCGGGGGAGCAAGGCTTTTTTTTCTCGTTAATGTATTAATTATTTAAGTGAAACATGTTTTCTGGGATAAGGGATAGCCTACTATATTTTTAATCATTAAATGAAATTGAACAGTCCTGTTAATGATTGGTTGATACCAGTTTCCCTCTAAGGGAGTTACAGAAATAAACTATTTAAATTTTTTTTCTTAATTAATCTTAATCTGTCTGCTACGCCACTGCGCAGAGAGAAATCTTAGATGTAAAAGACAGTGACAAGGTAGGCTATAGAATGGTCCGGGTTAGGAAACATATATGTCCATATTAGCCTACATCCAAGGCATATTTCACATTTAATATTTAGCTGATCATTAGGCAGAAAGAGGCTTCTCGTGGCCGTCCAAGAATTGTGAAGTCGATGAAGTTAATTAAAACAATGAGAGTAAAAAACAATTGTTTTTTTTTTCTTGTTCAAAACAAACAAACAAACACGTATAAATAGGCTACACAGTTTTAACTCTTATTGTTTCATTTTTTCCCTTTATATTTTTTTTCCGTTTTGCGTTGAAAACAGGACAACAGACGAGTTGCCTACATAACAGAAAAACTAAACATCTAGCCTATAGTTTTCATAGGCCTATTTTAAATATAAAAACCTTGTTTTAAAGGTTGAGTTTTTTTCTACAGTCAAACTTGGTCTTCAACGCGGCTGCTATAACAGCTGTCCAGAACCTACATGCATAAATAATAGTAGTGCAGGCAAGTAAATAACTAAATAAATTACACGAAGGTTGGAGAATAAGAAAATGCTAAACTGAAAGTTTATTTTTTCCTCGCTTTCAAACATTTATTCATTTCTTGAACGTAGTTTCGTATTTACTTTTCATGAGATCAATTGTCTTATTCCCCCAAGATTCGTGTCATTTATTTAATTATTTACCTGCCCGCACTAATAATTATTTATATATTTATTTATGTAGGCATTTGTGGATTATATATATGTGTGTGTGTGTGTGTGTGTGTGTGTGTGTGTGTGTGTGTGTGTGTGTGTGTGTGTGTGTGTGTGTGTGTGTGTGTGTGTGTGTGTGTGTGTGTGTGTGTGTGTGTGTGTGTGTGTGTGTGTGTGTGCGCGAGCGCGCATTACCAAACGCACTTCCCTTTTATTTCATGCAGTCGTAATTCATACAATAGAAGTCTTAAAGAACACAAGCAGTTCAACAGCTCTGAGTAGGATAATCGGGAGATGTATTGGGCCCGCTTAAATATTATAGCATTTTTCTCATGGAAAGAGCGAATAATAAGTTCACTATCTGTAATGATGCACAGAAACGGACAAATCACAGGCAGTTTCAGTAGTGAAGTTCGTGCAAAGTGCAACATACAAAATTCAAACACATGTGCAAAGCACTTTGTTGCAGTTTGTGTCAAAAATATTAATATTTCCATACCACATAATCTTGCTTTCGCTTTGCTCTCTCGCGCGCTTTCTTTTCTTGACGCGCATAAACAAAATTGACCTGTATAAACAATATCGAGATGTTAGTAACTGAACTAATCAATATCAATGATTCGCTTAATTAAATAAGAAAGCCGTGTAAAGTGCTGTCGATTGACGATTTTTCCATTTAAATCTCTCAAATTATTATTTGTGATCTCCCTCAGTTATTGGACTTTTTAACTGACAAGGAAAAAACGTCTAAAACATATAAACACTAGATCTTAAACCGTTACTGTTTACTGTTGTGCTTAACAGTAGTGCAATACAATATTGACAATTCAGGATTCAATAATGAATATTGAATAAATATTGAGAATTCAAGATGTTTCAGCGAGCAGGTCGACGCACACACACATTGAGCGCTATGGGGAAGCACGCTAAACACCATGTGCATAGATTAAAACATGTTATATGTTTTGTATGCGAAATAAACACTGATTCTTTTTTTTCTTTTTTTTTTTTTTTGATAGGCTGTAAATGGTAATTAGCTATCTACCACTAACAAGAATATTAGTTAGTAAAAATACTAATGTCCATATTGGCTCTTGTGCATTAAATAATAATTAATAATAATATTAAGATTTTTTAAATATCACAAAATATAGAAAATGGCATGGAATGTTGATATTTTTTCAAGGTATGATCTCGAAGTTGGACATTCCAGCATTGTGAAAACACTTGTTACAGTTACAGCACCTTACAACGTCGCACGTAAGAAGAAAAACCACAATCAGTAAATAGGTCTGCACTTTCAAAATGCTAAACAGCAGAGTCTATACGAGAGAGCAAATATGCCCGTCGGCTACACCAATAGTAATAATAACAATAATAATAATAATAATAATATCAACAACAACAACAAAAACCTACAGCAAAACAATGCACCATAAAGAAAACGTGTGCCCGTTTACACTAGCTATAGCCTGAATTATTAAATATTAAAATATAACATTGACCCTGGCGCTCAACATATCTGCTCACAGTTTATTATTCAGTTGGAGTATGAATTTTTTCACGGTGTTAATAAAGTTTTTCCCCATGTTTTTATTATAATGTTTATTATTAGTTTTAATAGAACAAGAATCCAGGAAATAAACTGCATTTTAAAGTCAATGAAACTACTAAAATTATCTATAATATTTATTTTGCAAATTATAATTTGTGGCCCTTCGCATTTTTATGGTTTTAATGTGGCCCCCCTTTGACCTCTAAACTTGAAAACTCCTGCCTTACAACCTACCTTTCATTAAACCTTTAAAGTCTTAGGGGCACACATAAAGACAACTTTTTCAGAAACTTATCCCTGCAAGACCAACACTAGTTGCCCAATAGGTACAAAGGGCAGTTGAAAAAAAGGATAACAGATTAACTTTTTTGGTGCATATAATAAACAGAAAAACTATATAAATCTATAAGCTCCGTGATTCTTTTTTTTTTTTTCACGGATATGCAGGCAACGATTACATCTGATACGAACCATACACGGCCTATATTATTATGAATTGATAAAGATTTGTGAGAAGTCTGTAGTTTTTTTTACCCTGTTATTATGGTTCTCTCTTAAATGAGTAGCCTATGATGGCTGTTAACAGTTTTATTATTATTTTATTTATTTATTTTTTTGCCTTTTACAAACATAGCCTAATATAGACCAAACTGAATTCCACTAAACTCTCACAGACTGAGAAATGTCCAATAAACAATAAATAAAATACTAAGTTAAGCCTAAATTAATCTATAATGATAGGGCCTAAAAGGCTATTGATAAACGAATGATAATTCTACCTGCTTTAATAAGCATCGCCAGTTAATCAGTCAGTTGCCAGCTACCTTGTAAAAGTAAAAAAGAAAAGTCCAAACGCAAAAAAATGAACAGGTTCGGATGTTGGATTCGAACCCCTGTCAGTAAAGCAATAAAGCGCGCACGTGGACATAGACGTAGTCCACTCGCCTACCGAGGAACACAGCATATAAAGGCATTCCAGCATATTACATAGATATAAAGATGATCACGGACTACAATCCACATTATCTATTTGCAGATATGATAAAGGAATAATGTGGAAAATATGCACGAGCAGCACTATGGCATACGTAACACACCTCGCAACAATGTTATACATAACGCAGCTCACTACAATGTTTGAATAAGAGGACCCTGAACAGTGGATCCTCATTCAGATCGACACTCTACTACACAGGTCTTTCCACCTACTTTATGGGCTGAACTTTGAAATAATGGGAGGGGCTGATTATAATATTACACAAAACGCCGTTTTTTACGCCGTCTTTGACCAAAAAAAGCGGCGAAAATAACGGCGAAATATGGCAAGCCGACGGCGTCTTAAACGGCGTTCTTGGCTGGATCAAAAAACGCCGTTTTTGCGGCGATTTTGCACTGCAAAACGCCGTAATTGCGGCGTTTGCAATGCAAAACGCCGTCATTTTCGCCGTCTTTTTGTCTTAAACGCCGAAAATACCGGCGTTTTGGGGGTTACACGCGTTTGGTAACAGGTGAAATTTGAACCATTTGGCCTTCCATAGTAGTGGCTACTGAGAATGCACAAGTGAATGAACTTGACCACATGCAGTGCTGCAGTACTCCGCGGCACAGCACAAAATGGTCTAGCACTTTGCTAGCTGGCTTCAATTATATTATATTATATTATATTATATTATATTATATTATATTATATTATATTATATTATATTATATTATATTATATTCATTCATTCATTCATTTTCTTGTCGGCTTTGTCCCTTGCGGGGTCGCCACAGCGGAATGAACCGCCTATATTATATTATATTATATTATATTATATTATATTATTATTAAATCATTAATCAAGTAATTTGTAAATAAAAAATGCAATTGTTTTACTTCATGATTTCTGTGCTGCCTGAATAATGTAACAATTTATTCATATAGATCTTTAAAGTGAGGAATATTTTGTCTTTTTTCCCCATTGTTGAATAGACAAACTGCTTAACATGATGAATAAATACTAATTTTATTTTAGATTTGATTTTGAATATCAATTTTTGTTTAACAATATTGTGGAAAATATTTTTTTTTTATTAATTTACATTTAGTCACAATATTAGGTACAGTATAAATAAGAATTTAGTTTAATTTATATATATGAACAAACTGTTGATTTAAGCATTATATAATGTTTGTATTATAATAATAATAACAATAATAATAATAATAATAATAATAATAATAATAATAATAATAATAATAATAATCTTTTTAATGTTTTTTTTTTACATTAATAGGGTATATGCAGAAGGACTTTTAATTTTGCAGTAACCTGGGTCAAGCGCTTCCGGTGAACTGTGTTTTGTTTTCGTTAAAACTCAACAATCTCCACTGCCCGATTGATACACGATAGAAAGTGGGTCTCAGAATGTACAAGAATTACTGCATTAAATTTAAATTTCCCACGCCATTTCTTTAAAAAATGAACATTTATTTTATCTCAGTATTTTTATTGGTGTTTCTGCACTCGCCTGCTGATCCTGACGGGCGTGTGCATGTAAACAGATTTTCATCTCGTTTTATGCTTGAACAACTAAATAAATGCTTTTGTCTATTTAAGTGATTGTATTTTAATTAAATTACAACATTGATTTTGTAAAAAGAACCGTATAAAATTTAAAAAGTCACATTAACCGGTTCACCGGAAGTGTATCAGTGTGGGAAGAAACACTAGCTGTGCATATACCCTATTTGATATATTCTAATTATCAGATCATTAAAGTACATTTATTTGGAATAAATATACATTTTTGAATATACGCAAAAAATTGTTTGAATAGACACAATTTTTTGAATAGACGCAAAAAATGAGATATTCTGAGCATTTTATATTATATATAAAATATTTCTATTCTATTCTATTCTATTCTATTCTATTCTATTCCATTCCATTCCATTCCATTCCATTCCATTCTATTCTATTCTATTCTATTCTATTCTATTCTATTCTATTCTATTCTATTCTATTCTATTCTATTCCATTCCATTCCATTCCATTCCATTCCATTCCATTCTATTCTATTCTATTCTATTCTATTCTATTCTATTCTATTCTATTCCATTCCATTCCATTCCATTCCATTCCATTCTATTCTATTCTATTCTATTCTATTCTATTCTATTCTATTCTGTATGTCCTGCAGTCAGCACAGTGCAGCCCCACATCAATATTCGTCTGTCTTTGATTTTGTGTCAGAGATTTATTCCATCAAGATCCTCATTATAGATTTGACTGAATTCTTTTGCCACTCATGCATACAGTGTTTCTTCCCCTGGCAGACCCAAACAGAACGCACACTCACAGACACTCTCACTTTCTCTCTCTCTCTCTCGCTCTCTCTTTGTATTGCAATTTCTTTTTTTTTCCCCCACTGACTCTTATTTTCCTCCCAAGCTTTGTTTCTCTTCATTTCCCCGGAATTAAAAATGTTTGGATAATCCAACCGAGGGCGTCATTCTGTCTGTAAAAAATTGCCCGTCTGCTCTGAAGATGATGACGATACAAAATGGGTCAAGAAGACAGACTCTGATCCCTCTCCCTTGAGTCCCAGGCTCTGATAGACAAGCTCTATCCCAGAGATCCACATGTGATGCGAAATGCTATCAGCGGCAATATCATGTATTCCTGCTCAGCGGCAGATAAATCCATCCATCACGTGTGTTAAGGCATTATGCATTCTGGGAAATAATGATTTAAATGCACAGCTGCATGTGTGGTTTAATGCACAGGCTCATTGTGCACGTCGCTAATGAATCATTTGCGATCCGCTGCATGACAATCTGTTGTTTTTGAGGCAGAGCTGAAGTGTGAAACGCCGAGAGAATGAGATGGATGAGTGGTTGAGGAAAGATAATGTGGTGTGTCACGACGCTGTCAGCCGCGCTCATTCCACTTCCTCCACCGTGACCTGTTTCCTCTCCGGACACGCTTCCCAAGACGCCTGATTCCAGCACATGTCTGGGAGAATTCGCACGTGGCATGATTCCACGCTTTCAGAGTGCCATCAGTGGAGAGGAGGGAACGTGGTGGATAAAGCTGATAGATACAGAAAAGCAGCAGTTGGTGCTGTCTTTAAACTGAATGGTGAACATGTGGTTGCTTTGGCCCTAGCCAAAGGAGACTAGGAGATTAAATTCTCCAGAGCGGCATACTCGCTGTATACACTTGATAAATACAACATTGTTACACGTCCAATCGCTCTTTCTGCAACAGAGATTGAGCCAAGATTTGAAAACTGGCATGTGAAACAGGGAAATGAGAGCCATGCCGATTGACCTCAACTCGTGGTGGTTAGTAGGTCTTACGGACAGGATTTAGATGTCAATTAAATCTTCCTCTACAGCCATTAATGAGTTTGCACATGTTGGTTTTTATATAAATCTGGCTATGAGTCAGGCTGAATGGGAAGGGATGTCAGCAGAGACGGACTTGAGATGTGTTTGTTGATTTTCTGTCCGTCTGAGGTGAGATGGATGTTTTCCACCTCAACCTTTAAATGCGCAGGTTGTCAACTTTAACACACATGCCCTGTAGTAAACACTCAGTTAGTGCTGGACGTGTTCATTGTATCAGGAATAGATGTTTACTGCATTCATTCATTTTCCTTCGGCTTATAGTCCCTTTATTAATCAGGGGTCGCCACAGTGGAATGAACCGCCAACTTATCCAGCAATTGTTTTACGCAGCGGATGCCCTTACAGCTGCATCCCAACACTGTGAAACACCAATACACTCTTGCATTCACACACACGGCCAATTTAGTTTATTCAATTCACCTATAGCACAGACTGTGGGGGAAACTGTAGCACTCGGAGGAAAACCGGAGGAAACCCACACGAACATGAGGAGAACATGCAAACTCCACACAAAAAATGCTAACTGACCCAGCTGGGGCTTGAACCAGCGACCTTCTTGCTGTGAGGCAATTGTGCTACCCACTGCTCCACCGTGACGCCTGTTTACTGCAGGTGTAAATGTTTTTTTTTTTTGTGGTATAGGCAAAAACAGAGCTTAGTCCTTAGTTGTTTACATCTTTATTAACTTGTGTTTAGTCTACTTTTATTAATGTAAAAATTTAGATGGTGGTGACACTGTGGTTAGCTCGGGTGCCTCACTGCATTAAGGTCGCTGGTTCGCTGGGCCAGTTGGCATTTTTTCCTCTGGGTTCCTCTGGGTGCTCCGATTTCCCACACAGCCCAAAAACATGCGGTATAGGTGAACTGAATAAGCTAAATTGGTCGTAGTGTATCTGTGTGAATGAGTGTGTATGGATGTTTCCCAGTACTGGGTTGCAGCTGGAAGGGCATCTGCTGCGTAAAACATATGCTAGATAAGTTGGCGGTTCATTACGCTGTGGCGACCCCTGATGACTAAAGGGACTAAAGGGGGTCGCACACCAGATGCGTTGCGCCGCATCACACCACGCAGCGCCATGCAATTTAGAATTCTAAACATAGGTTTCTATCAGGGTACACACACCGACGCCGCAAGTTGGTCGCTGGCCGCGGCGCCCAGCCATGACTCTGGACACTGTTCATGTTTATGCCGCACCACAGAGCGCCATCTGAAAATTAATTTAAATTTAACATGCAAATGTGCGTGTCTGGTGTGCGATACTTTCAACTGTCATGTGCACTGGATCGCTGCGCATCCAGTGTGCGACCTGCTTAAGCCGAAGGAAAATGAATGAATGAATGAATTTTGATTAGAATAAATTCCAGTCCAGTTTATTCAGGTCAAGAAAGAGCAAAGGTTAATTCAGTTTGTATGAAAAGCAACAATTCTGAAATAGAAGAAATGGCAGATGGTGTCAGTTCAAAAGTGGGAAAAATATAAACTGTAAGTGACCCTCATTTGGGTTTTGACCATTGAAAATTGTACAATTTACACATAGAGCCTCATTAAAATCCCTAAATCTCTCGAAATTAATTATACATGACCTTAAAATATTGATACCAATTAGAATAGTTTGTTGAGATCCACAGTTTTCGATTTCATTATTCATTCATTCATTTTCCTTCAGCTTAGTCTCTTATTTATCATGGGTCCAGCTAAAACCCATTACTGGGAAACACCCAAATCACCTAAAGCGCCTGTTTTTGAACTGTGGGGGAAACCGGACCAGCCGGAGGAAACCCACACGAACATGGGCAGAACACAGAAATGCCAACTGACCCAGCCAGGACTTGAACCAGTGTACTTCTTGCTGTGAGGCGACAGTGCTAACCATGCAAACTTCAGTAAACTTAGTACGTTTTGAAAATGTACCGAACCGAATGATCTCAGTAGGGCGGCACGGTGGTGCAGTGGGTAGCGCTGTTGCCTCACAGCAAGAAGGTAGCTGGTTCGAGCCTCAGCTGGGTCAGTTGGCATTTCTGTGTGGAGTGTGCATGTTCTCCCCGTGTTCGCGTGGGTTTCCTCCGAGTGCTCCGGTTTCTCCTACAGTCTAAAGACATGCGGTGCAGGTGAATTGGGTAAGCTAAATTGTCTGTAGTGTATGTGTGTGAATGAGAGTGTTTGGGTGTTCCCCAGTGATGGGATGCAGCTGGAAGGGCATCCACTGCATAGAACATATGCTGGATAAGTTGGCGGTTCATTCCGCTGTGGCGACCCCTGATTAATAAAGGGACTAAACCGAAAAGAAAATGAATGAATGAATGAATGAATAAATGATCTCAGTGGCACTGATTATTTGAGTAATGATTCTAAAAATTCAGCTTTGTCATCAATGCTAGAAATTGCATTTAAATATTCAATGAATGAAAACACACAGAACTATTTCCAATATATTGAAATAAAATGCATCTAATATTTTGAAATAGTAATATATTTCTATAAAGTGTTTTACAAATGAATGAAGCCTTGTTGAGCATCTTGAGCAAACACGAATTTGTTTCCTGATTTTGCCTCTTGAAAGCTGTTGTCATTTTTGTGTGTACTATGCTTGAGGCGCTCAGCAAGCAGACTGTGTGTGTCCACCTGATGCTGAGACCTTTCCACTGATGTCATCTGTTTGTTTGTGTGTTCCATCTCAAAAGAGCCACATCCAGAAAAGGGATGTCCTTCAGCACAGCCAGACCCAGCGATGCACACCAGTGGGACATCACTCTGGAACCAGGCAGAGGAAGTGACGCCCAAACCATCTCTGTGACCTGCCAGAAGAAAAGCACATTTGCTAGCAAAAGGCAAGCCCTCACTGCATCATTTTCATGGTTTTTAGAAACCACTGAACCACAGACTCTCTCTAACTCATATATTTAAAGGCCTTTCATTGCTAAAAAGCTTTTTCTGCCCTTCGCATCACCAGATGTGGTCTGTTTCCTCTGAAATGGAGAGAAATTAAGTGACAGATTGCAAAATTTATTTTTTGATGAAAAACCTTCTAATTTTTCCCCCCTCATTGTTCAGGTACTAACAGATGTTCAGACAACCTGCTCACCTTTTGCAGGATGGTTTTTTTGAATGAAAATTAAAGACCAGCTTTTTCTGCTTAAAAAGGTGCAGGTTAACCACGTTTACCCCTGTACAGACACTTATTAAGCACAGACAGCAGCTTCAGAGAAAAGAGCTCGCCGTTTTGCGATTTCATGATTAATGTCACGAATCAATTCCATAATGCTAGGTGTTCATGTGGAAAGCCACTGAAAATAACTTCATAAAAATATGATATCTTTCCATCACCTCAGCTGCTGCTAACCACAGAAAACATACAACTCCTCTGCGGTTATTAAGAAGAATGAGCTCTGAGTTCATATTACCTTTGTGCATCTCAGCAAAGGAGCGATTGGCTCGGTTTTCATATGAAGATTTCTTTTTTGAGTGCTTTTGGTTCCAATTCAAGTTCATCTCAAAAGCCACCATCAACTTGTTAATAAGAGCCTTCACCTGGGTGTTGTATTTCTGTTCAGTTTGGTCTCCATAGGAATGGGTTGTCATTATTATTGTAGCTTCTAGCAAGTATTGAACTATTCTATAGTTGCATAAATACAGTCTACACTATATATAGCTTAGCATACATATATTTCTGCCACTATTGTAGATCTCTGCATTTATGGTCAGTTACTATAGATTCAATCAATCTATATTATTATAGATTTCAATCCTATATTTTTAGCTGTTAAAATATTTTATTCATTGTTTGTTTTATTTAATTGGTTTTGAAAACATTAAATTGAAGTTTTGTGGCTTGAAGTTGATTCATTTTAATATGCATATTTGTAGCATAAAATATATTATTATTATTATTATGCCCCAAGTCTAGGGGAAAACAACTATGGGTATAATAAATGAAATAAGGTTGTGGGTGGTGGATATCCCAAAGGAAACAAAAAACTTATGTCGAAGATCCCCCTCGGTTGACAACCAAACGCAGACATTCAGTTGAGAGTAATTGAATAGTTAGTTACTTAACTTTATCTTTATTTATCTTTATTTTATTTTTTAAATATTTCCCAAATGATGTTTAACAGAGCAAAGAAATTTTCACAGTATGTCTGATATTTTTTCTTATTTTATTTTACTTATTTGTTTTATTTCGGCTAGAATAAAAGCAGTTTTTCAATTTTTTTTAAATCCATTTTAAGGTCAAAATTATTAGCCCCTTTACAAACCGAACAAACCGTACTTATACAATAACTTACCTAATTACCCTAACCTGCCTAGTTAACCTAATTAACCTAGTTAAGCCTTTAAATGTCACTTTAAGCTGTATAGAAGTGTCTTGAAAAATATCTAGTCAAATATTATGTACTGTCATCAAGGCAAAGATAAAATAACTCAGTTATTAAATATTGGGGAAAAAATAAACAGGGGGACTAATAATTCAGGGGGGCTAATAATTCTGACTTATATATATAAAATAAATAAATCATTTAAAAACATGGTACCCCTACTCTAAATAAATATCCAGTTTACTAGCCATCAACTGCTACTGATGGAGGAGGAAATTAAAAACTTAATTGTTTGGGGTATAAATGATCATTTTTTTCCCTATTTTTTACACACCTGGGAACACAATATCGATGAACTGATGGTAACAATTGGAAGGTGTTTGATAAAGGATGTCTCTCATAATTAACAATCATGATAGCCTTATTTAGTACTCTTTATTTGTATATACTATCAATGCTCAATAGATTTATCGTAGACAAATAATAGCAATTTAAATGAGCATCTCTCCAGGGTAGCCACTGGCCAAAATAACAAACAAGAATCTGCAAAGTAAATAAACTAAATAACCTGTAATTCTTTAAAGAAAAATACAGGAAGCTTATTTTCCTCCCTGAACAAGTCAAAAGTAATCAAAATAAATAGGCAGGCCACCCCTACAAGCTCAAACTCTCAAAAAGCTGCAAGCATACATGGACATTTGATCAATAATAAAGTTTGGTCGTCGAGCTCCTGAGCTCCTCAAAAATGAGCTCCTCAAACTCTGCCAGCAGTTTAGTTTTTATAGCTCTCCGCTAAGAATCATATCTCCTATGATTCTTGGATGAAGATTTGTAAGCATTTATTTGAAATCTTTTTTCTAGTATTATAAAGGTCTTTACTGTCACTTTTGATCAGTTTATTGTGTCCTTTTAATGATTTTTTTTTGCCATTATCAAGTATACTTTTCAGTTTAGATGTAGAATTAAGTTGCCAAACCATTTGATATTTCCTGCCTCAACTGCTTTTTTCAATTGGAAACCAGTACAGAAGCAAAAACTTCAAAGCTATTTAAATTGTTAACAGTGCCATATTAAAGGGATAGTTCACTCAAAAATAAGGACAATTCTATCATCATTTCAAATATTAATGTATTTTTTAAAAATATTGGATACTGCTAGCCATTGACTTCCATGATATTTGTTTTTTATTCTATGGATGTCAATGGTTACCAGTTTTTAGCATTCTTCAAAATATCTTAGTTTGTGTTCAACTTATAAAGGTTTGTAACCACTTAAGCGTGTGTAATCAGTGAGTACATTTATATTTTTAGGTGAACTATTACTTTAAGATAGTGATAATGTTGTCTTTAACACTGGACTGAATTTTTATACTTTAATAGATGTAAAATGTCCATGTTTCCCAGCGGCAACCCACTTATCTTCAATCATCTTCAGTGCATCAGTGTGTTAGACCAACTTAAAAAGCAGCACGTTCTGCAAGATTATTGCAGAGATCTTCAAATTAACCAGTGGAGAGCCGAACGCAGACAATTCAAGCACTTAATACAACATAGTAGTGAGTCTTGACTCATGCACTTGACATTTCACTACTGATGCCTCAACAATGGATAAACCACTGTGAGATTATATCGTTTACAGCAAGATAATATCTTACAAATATTTGAGGAGTTTTGAATCCACTATTTAAGGATTTGCCCACTTTTGGAAAGCTCCCCCCCCCCCCCCCCCCCCCCATAAAACAGACTTGTTTTTCAAATGCTTTCAAAGCATCCTTTTCACACAAGTGCTATAGAAATGCATGAACTGCGATAAGTTTTGTGCCTTTCTGTTAGTTATATAAAAGCTCTTTTATCAAAGCAAATTCCAGCTGAAAGATGCGGTGCGCTGAATCATGTTCTAGCACTGAACCCACTGATACACTCATTATAATGCTGAGTGTTTTAATGCTACTGAAGTGGATGAAGAGCTTCATCTTTCCTGGTGGCTGATTGTGCTTTCATTAAGATTCCACACGGTCCCCTTTGACTCGATACGCCTCTGTTGACCTAGAAAACATATTACATGCACTTGTTGCAGAGGTTGGGATGTGACTGTGTCCTGATGTTTTATTCACAGAGGTCTGCTGGAGGTTTTGCAGCTGGACTTTGAGACGGAGGAGCAGAGCGATCAGTTAGAGAGCCAGATGATCACGTGGAGGCTGGAGCTGCCTGGAAACATGATCCGGGATGAAGGCACCATGAGGATTTACACCATTCAGAGAGACTATGTGGGAATAGCGCCTCTGATTACGGTTGGGAATGTTTGTTTTTTTCTTTAATCAGCTTTTTTATGTTGTTATCAGATGGAAGCGATCTTTTAAAATGAACTATTTTCACAAAAACACAGTTCTGTTATTAGTCGCTGACCCTTATGATCTTTCAATGTTCAAAATGTTTGTTGATTTGTGGAAAAAGTAGACAAAAATTACCAACTGTTGCACAGAAATCTTCATATGAGTTCATAGTGCAAGTACAATTCCTCTCTTTAGATTTTTTCTCTCTCTTTAGTAGTGTTTAGTCCTTAATGTGTCTTGTTTAAATTTTTTAAACCTATTTTGGCCATGACTTAATAGAGACATCAACTACAATTCAGATAGAACTTTACTTCAGTGTAACAAAACATCAACACTAAATTTTATTAGGTGTAAAACTAGATATATACTGTATTTTTACAATATATAGCCCCAAAACACTCATTGTTTGTTATTTTGAATCTTTATTTTGCCACTGTCCTTGAAAATACCTATATTTTCTTCATTTCACATTTTCCCAATTAAAATACAATATTTTACATACAATACAATTATACATATTTTAATATGTTCAGGTCATAATAAGTATGCTGTGTTCGTTTTGCATAATTCTAATTTCTGTATTTTCTGTATTTGGATAATTTCATGCAAGTTATTTGCAACTAAATCTTTTATTTAAAGGGGTGATTAACTACGATATCATATTTTCAACTTTAGTTAATGTGTAATGTAGCTGTGTGAACATAAACAACATCTCTGAATGTAATACTCTCAAAGTTTAATGCAAAGTGAGACGTTGGCTTTTACAGAGTTAGCTTAGCAAAGCCTACAGCGAACAAAATTTGAGGACTACAAAAAATACATAGTGAGATCACAAACACTTGAGGTTACGCGCATTCACCATGTGCATACACCTTGTGCAGCAAAGGGGCGTGGCCAGAGGAGGTGTAATCTTATGGCAGAGAAAGCTAAAATGTCTTCCAAACACTGCTATTTCCACTGAGCTTTTTCTGTTTCTGTATTTGGGCTTCCAAAGGACACTACACAAAGAGAGAAGTGCTTACTATTTAATTTGAATTATCTTCCAGAGAATTATAAAATATATAGCTAGCATTTGACAAAGGACAGATTCCATAATCTCTCCCAGTTCAGTGCTGGATTCGGCTAAAATCTCCTCAAAGAAGGAGCAGCTCCAACCATAATAGATGAAGCTGTGGTTTGTGAGCCACAACCTGTAAGTATTTTTATTTGTAAAAATGTACCTATTACATGTATAGTGTCTAGCAGTAACGGTGTGTTGTAGCAAGGATGTAAACAACAGGAAATGCTGTTTGGCACCGTTAACAATTTTTTTTTACAGAAGTATTTACAGAGCAGAGGCACAGTGCATGCTATTAGAGGCGTGACGCTTTTCCTGCTGACATGGAGCCAATCCGCAAATCACAGCACATTATGTTAGCTGACCAATCAGAGCCTCCTGAGGGTGGGCCTTTCAGAGGAACTAGGAAATATTAAAGTCGTTTTCATGTTAGCGGAGTAGCAGTATATAATCAAAGTAAGATATATGAAAAGTAACGCAATTTTTTACAAATGAAGCATGAGCACACATTGCTTTGCATCTTGTAAACACAACCAACCCTTAAAAATACACTCTGGACCACCCCTTTAATACGATTTCTGTTTATATTAAGTCAGTTTGTTCATTTAATTTAAAGTAGCCACCAATAATTAAAAGTATTTCAAGTATTTATATTACCAGGTTGAAGTGTAATATTATATAATCAGCATAATTAAAACTATTTTTAAATGTCTACTGAGTAGAACAATGCATCATTTTGAATGGGATGGGAATGAGGAAGTGAACTATCCCTTTAACTTTTGTAAAGTTTTGTTAGGTCACATTTTGCAAGGCCGTCTGTGAAACATGGACATTTCAAAATGAAATTGCATTGGTATGACAAGTGTTTGTCATGCTTTTTATAATATCCTTTGACCATAGAGCTTCAGTGGCAGCGCTTATAAATGATTCATGTGTCTTTGTTCAGTCTTTGTGTTTTTGAGAATGTGTGTGAGTGTGTGTGTTTTAATTGTCCAGAGGCGCAGTGCCACTTGTTTCACCCTTTGATCTCTTCCTATCATCACCACTGCTATTGGTCAAACTACTGCACAGTTTACCCTCACAAAACTGACATTTGTTTTATGAAGACACGTACGTAACTCCCACATGGATTCTTTTATTACAAGTTCACCAGGAGCCATTAAAATATAATAAACTAGCTCTTTCTCATGTAAATGTTCAAGACTAAAGAATATACCCAAAAGTGATTGTGACAATTCATTGATACAAAGCGTTCATTCTACAGCTCGCTGCCAGATTTGTTTAATGAAGTGGTCTATTTCACAAAGTGACCCTGCCTCTGAAATAATACCAGCATAAGAGTCTGGGATTTTACCGGTAACTTTTCAAATCACAGTCAGCATCTGTTGTGTTGCGTTTGGAGGGTGCTCGTGGACATCTGTTGGGTCTGAAAGTTAAATCTACGCTCAAACCTAATCATCCTAGTGTGTTCGTCATCACAGGGGCACACTGTAAGATAATCATTAGGGTATTAAACTCAGACAGAGCGTGTCTGATCCACGATTGTTGCTTTGACATGTTTGACCCGTTTAAGCTTTTATTCAGCACCAAAAGAAGACTTCATAGGAGCTTATTAGATGATGAGAGTGCTTGTTCTTATAGCCTATGATTACAGGGTGTCATGTTTTTTTTTTCATGTGCACACACCTTAGTGGTGATTCATGATGGGATAATGTAAGGTGTATTACTGTGATAAAGTACAGTTAAAGAATTATTAAACCCCCTGAATTATTAGCGCCCCTGTTAATTTTTTCCCCCAATTTCTGTTTAACGGAGAGAAGATTTTTTCAACACATTTCTAAACATAATAGTTTTAATAACTCATTTCTAATAACTGATTTCTTTTATCTTTGCCATGATGACAGTAAATTTGACTAGATATTTTTCAAGACACTTCTATACAGCTTAAAGTGACATTTAAAGTCTTAACTAGGTTAATTAGGTTAACTAGGCAGGCTAGTGTAATTAGGCAAGTTATTGTATAATGATGGTTTGTTCTGTAGACTATCGAAAAAAAAAATATAGCTTAAAGGGGCTAATAATATTGACCTTAAAATGTTTTTTTAAAAAATAAAAACTGCTCTTATTTTAGCCGAAATAAAACAAATAAGACTTTCTCCAGAAGAAAAAATATTATCAGACATATTGTGAAAATTGCATTGCTCTGTTAAACAGCATTTGGGAAATATATAAAAAAGAAAACAAATACATAGTTGGTTTATTAATTCCGATTTCAACTGTACTTTTTATTTTTAATGAGATATATAATATAAATTTATATATGTATATATTTTTGCTTTTGAAGGCAAAATTATTAATTCTTATAATTAAAAATAATTTATTATGAATTTTATATAATAAAAAAATATTTTAGGTTTTGCTTAACGTAGAGAACACATTTTTAAACATAGTTTTAATAACTCATTTCTAACAACTACATTTTTGTCTTTGACATGTTGTCACCAGGTAATACTTTTTAGTTATTTAGTTTTTTAGTTTACTAGAATCCAGTTTAAAGTGCAATTTAAAGGCTTGAATAAGTTAATTACAGTAGGTTAGTTTGCAATTTATATGTAGGTTAATTAGGCTTAATTAGGTCATTGGACAACAGTGGTTTGTTTTGAAGCCAATCGGAATAAAATATATAAATAATATGGACCTTAAAAATAGTTTTTAAACTAAAAAAATAAGACTTTTTCTAGTAGAAAAAAAAAATAGTATATGAAATGCTGTGAAAATGTTCTTGTTCTGTTAAACCTCAGTTTCACAGGTGGGCTAATAATTTTGCCTCCAAGTTTAAGCTTTAATTTATGTATGGAGCAAGACTGTCAGTAAAGTGCACTACCTTTAAAGTACTGATAAAAAAAATTACCATTTAGTTTTTAAATCCTTTTTTAAGTTAAAACAAGAACACAGACAGAATTGAGTTGTGGTTAATTCATTTAATATATTATATAAATAAATTATACTGAGGAATTCAATATAGACACATTTTAATTTAGGCAGAGGCAGAAGCATTTCCCCTGACCAACTGATGTACTATACAGTGACTAGCAAGTGTTCTTCTGCAATCAATATTGTTAGCTGCTACTTGTACAACTAATGTTGGCTAACTTAAGTTAGCAGGCATCACAGGAGCGCAGTGGGTAGCACAATCGCCTCACAGCATGAAGGTCGCTGGTTCGAGCCTCGGCTGGGTCAGTTGGCATTTTTGTGTGGAGTTTGCTTGTTCTCCTCGTTTTTCGTGTGGGTTTCCTCCGGGTGCTCTAGTTTCCCCCACAGTCCAAAGACATGTGGTATAGGTGAATTGGGTAGGCTATATTGTATGTAGTGTATGTGTGTGAATGGGACTGTATGGGTGTTTCCCAGTGATGGGTTGCATCTGTAAAGGCATCCGCTGTGTAAAACTTAAGCTGGATAAGTTTATTCTGCTGTGGTGACACCAGATTAATAAAGGGACTAAGCCGAAAAGAAAATGAAAGTAACTTACAGTAAGTTAGCTTGTTAACTGGTTTTCTAAGTTTTAATTTGGTGTGCATGCATGTGAAACCTTATGTAACCATACTATAATCCATATTAGTTTAGTTTAAACATTATTGTCCTTTCTGCTTGGCACAGAAAGGAAATTTGTCTTTAACACTGGTAACATACATACAACCATACAACAATCACATAATAGCAACACTCCTCAAGACAACAACATGAATTAAAAACAAATTAGCCCCATACGTATTACTGCAGATCATTTTTAACAACTGCACCATTCACACAAAACAGTAATCTGATTTAATGCAACAACTTCAATTAGTTTTAAACTTTAACTATGACCTGGTATGAAGTGTGCATTTTTGATGATTGTTTCTGTCCAGGCCTCTCATATTATTTTCCTTAAACCACAGCTGTAGTTGTTTATTTATTTATTTTTGTTTGTTTTTGTCTGGCAGCAGATATGCAATTACTTTTTTACACAATTAATTTTCAAATTGAAGCCTGTATTTATTGAATCTCTTTGCTGGTGGATTGTATTGGCTTCCTTCAATTTCCCCAGTTGTTTTGCCTTCAGCTAACACAGTGACGCAATTGTGGCGTCAGAACTAAAAGAGCCAATACTCATGAAAAGCTAAACCAAACAGCCTTAAATGAGGGCACTCGCAATTAAAATCATAATGAATAGAGAGAAGGACATTTGTCGATTGTGTTGGAAAAATGGCCATTCATGTCACATATTTTAAGAAATGCAAAGCTAAACTCTATTGTGTCAGTGATCATTTCCAGCAGTTTTTAGCATATGTAGCAATTTCCAGTAGTGTAGCAGCATACTGTATGTCAAAGAAAACCAAACGTTTTATCTTTGGGCATTTCAGTTTTGAATTTTGCACATTTTTGTGTTAATCCAGTGTTATTTGTTGTGTTTTTCCAGGATACAGAGCTCCTCAACACGGCCATGCTGACGGGTAAGAGGGTTTCTGTCCCTGTGAAGGTTTTGGGAGTTGAGGCTGATGGCTCCATCACAGACATCACTAACTCTTCTCGCTGCAGGTCTTCAGACCAGGATGTCCTGAAGGTAATGCATGTCAGGGTCAGGCCACTTTTGACAGCTTCAGCAATCTCACACTCAGTGTGTGTGCTTCCTATTAGCAGCCTTCGTCTGCCTCTGAATGACATGTCGATTAGAACTGGAAGAGGACAGAAGAAAGGGGTCACAGGAGATGACTTCGTCCACCACTTAGTTCCTCAAGTAAAAAAAGAAAAAAACCCAAGATGAAGAAAGACCTGCAAGCCCTCACTGAACTAGTGTTTTTTACCCAAAGCACATCTGTGCTTCAAACACCTGTCTTTTTTTCCCTCTGCGCGTTATAAAGAGCTTGAACCCTCTGTTATTGCCGGATTATTCTCTGGGGCAGTGCTTCTCAACTGGATTTGTCTCAGGACCAAGATCTTATATTGAACAGAGGGACAACATTGTACTAAAGCAAATAATTCTTATCATTTGTTTGTAATTTTACCATAGACCCAACACTTTTAGAAAAAAAAAATAAAAAAATTACACAAAATTAGCAACATGGCATAAGCTGAACAGGATTTGATAGTTTTTTGATGGTTTCATGCTCTTAGCAGAGAGAAGCCATATTTAATGTATTCTTTTTGACTTTGTATGGCTGAGGTTAAATGGACCTTTTCCATTAATAACAAAAGATATAGAAACCATTTTGCCTTTTTTATGTTGATAAGCCTATTATTTTTCTATCCTAAATATGCAGCTTTATAATTTGATCATTTGAATTTTAGCATCAACTCTAGAGCTCAGTTTTTCCCATCTTTTCCACCAATAGCAGTCTTTTTTTCTGCATGCTTATTAGAAAGTGTTTGAAATCTTTTTATTATTGTTGGAACGTTCTCTAGGGTCATTCACCTTAAACACTGGCACCTTCACTGTGAATATCTGAAGATATAAAGGTGTTTCTCCAGAGCTCTCCTGAGCTTGTCTTTTCACTTTCAAGCCTAAAACATAAAATGGAAGGAAGAACTCATTTACTTGACAGAGTGACTACAACCATGCACACAAACCTATGCGATATATGTATGTGTCTTCTCACACTTGCACAGCTTAACTGCACCATGCACTCCTGAATGTGCCTTCAATGCCCAGGAGAAATGTAGGAATTTCTCTGTTTATAGTGCAGAGTTCAGAGCATGTGCCCTGGGGTTTATATAATTAGTCTTCAAAGTACTGAGGTTGAATGAAACAGTGATGCAACAGTGCCCATAGGGTTTTCTAATGAGACTGAACAGAACCTGTCATCATGTACCACACTAATGCTCACGTATGCATTAACCTCAGAGACTTGTTGTATTTTTATATTTATCGTTTTACAATCACAAATGTTTAGTGTTGAATTTGAAGGTATGGTTTCATGAAGAACACCAATACAATTATTGTACCAAAATAGTTTCCCTAAAGTTTAGTAAAATCTTTTTTTTTTTCTTAGATTTTTAAAATTCTTTATTTTTTTTTTGTGTGTGTCTCTGTATTTGTGCATCTCTGTGTGTGTGTGTGTGTGTGTGTGTGTGTTGGGGGGGGGGGGGGGGGGTAAGGGGGTATGTGTGTGTGTTAGCATGCACTGATGAATTCTGGAGTTCAGAGCAGAGCTCATTAATATTCATGACCTTTCCAAATATGGTCAATCTTGAGCTTCTGATTCTAGGGGTCCCTATGAGCTGATTTGAATGAGAAATTTCTCACCTACTACACCACGCTGGATCTGACATGTTTTAGAAACCATGCTAAACGGGAATTAACTTAAACACTGTTTCTGCACACAGGTGTCTGAGAGATGTGATTCTGTGTATGTTAATGGAAAGGAGACGCGTGGCAGGGTAAAGACCATGGTGAACTTCACCTACAGTTACCTCAGTGCTCAGCTGGAGGTGAACGTGTGGACACCTCGACTCCCCCTGCAGATGGAGATGTCCGATACAGAGCTCAGCCAGATCAAAGCTTGGAGAGTTCCTGTCTCTGGCAGCAAAAAGTAAGTGACACTGCTGCTGCTATCGAGTAAGAATACAATATTCAGTTCAGCTTAGTCACATAATGAAAAGTAGCTGCTTTAAAGGAAGTACACAGCCCCCCTCCAAACAAAATCTCTACAGATGGTGCTGTGGAGGGTTAGATTTCATAATCTGGTATGCTATATACATACAGTTAAAGTCAGAATTATTAGCCCCCCTGAATTATTCTTTTCCACAATTTCTGTTTAAGGGAGAGAAGACTTTTTCAACACATTTCTAAACATAATAGTTTTAATAACTCATTTCTAATAACTGATTTATTTTATCTTTGTCATGATGACAGTACATAATATTTTCCTAGATATTTTTCAAGACACTTCTATACAGCTTAAAGTGACATTTAAAGGCTTAACTAGGTTAATTAGGTTAACTAGGCAGGATAGGGTAATTAGGCAAGTTATTGTATAACGATGGTTTGTTCTGTAGACTAACAGAAAAAAGTATAGCTTAAAGGGGCTAATAATTTTGACCTTAAAATGGTTTTGAAAAAATTAAAAACTGCTTTTATTCTAGCCGAAATAAAACAAATAAGACTTTCTCCAGAAAAAAAAATATTATCAGACATACTATGAAAATTTCCTTGCTCTGTTAAACGTAATTTGGGCAATATTTAAAAAATAAAATAAAATTCAAAGTGGGGCTAATAATTCTGACTTCAACTGTATGTGCTTACGTGAATTTGGAAATACTCCTGATTTGCTGGTACTACTGTGTATATGTTGTTTTTATATATGTATAATATTAATAATAATAATAATTATTAATACTATTTTTATTATTATTTGTATTATTATCATTATTATTATTTTTATTATTATTATTATTATTACTATCATCATCATTATTATTAATAATATTTTATTATTATCATTATTATTATTATATGTATTATTATCAGTATCATATCATTATTATTATCATTATTAATATTTGTATTATCATTATTATTATTATTATTATTATTAATATTTTTTATCATCAGTGTTATTATTATTATTATTATTATTATTATTGTAAATATTTGTATTATCATTATTATTATTATTATTATTATTAATATTTTTTATCATCAGTGTTATTATTATTATTATTATTAATATTATTATTATTAATTTTATTATTATTGTAAATATTTGTATTATTATTAATATTATTATTATTATTATCATTAACATTAACATTATTATTGTTATTAGTAGTAGTAGTATAATTAATATTTGTATTATTATTACTATTATAATTATTATTATTATTATTATTATTATTATTATTACTATCATTATTAATATTTTTATTAGTATTATTATTGTTATTATTATTATTGTTATTATTATTATCATTATTAATATTTGTATTATTATAATAATAATTATTATTATTATTATTATTATTATTATTAACTGAACTAATTGTTTTTAATTGTTATTGTTATAATTAATTATTAATTGAACTAATAATGAGTAATAATAAAATATCCATTACTCATATCCTCCTTTATTCACACAAATACACAATTAAATCAAATTTAAATCATTCATTTATTCATTTTCTTTTCGGCTTAGTCCCTTTATTAATCTGGGGTCGCCACAGCGGAATGAACCACCAACTTATCCAGCATATGTTTTTATGTTTTGCGCAGCAGATGCCCTTCCAGCTGCAACCCATCACTGGGAAACATCCATACACTCTCATTCACACACATACACTACGAATAATTTTAGCTTACCCAATTCACCTATACCGCATGTCTTTGGACTTGGGGGGGAAACCGGAGCACCCGAAGGAATCCCACGTAAACACAGGGAGAACATGCAAACTCCACACAGAAACGCCAACTGACCCCGCCGAGGTTTGAACAAGCAACCTTCTTGCTGTGAGGCGATCGTGCTACCCACCGCGCCACCGTGCAGCCCAAATTTTAATCAAATAAATGTAATTAAAAGACTAAATAATATTTATATTTAATGCTAAATTGTTTTTTAAAAGTGCATACAGTATGTATTTTAACAGTGAGTAATTAGTTCATAATAATTAGTTAATTTTTAGATGAATGTGGTGTATTTTGTTACATTATTCTGAACATTTATTTTGTTGTCTGTTCTGGTCTGTTTTTGGCTGTTGATACTCTTTTAATGTATATAATATATTGTAAGTAACTCTCGAATTCTGAATTTCACCTATGTTTTTTTGCACTCTTAGTTCCTCAAACTAGCTCAGAACTTCGATATTTGATGTTCCACACCGTATGGACTTTTTCCACTTTAAAACTGCTCCAAACTGTTCTTGTTAGAATAGAGAATGTGTTCCACAGAGATATCCCAGCAGTTTTTTATGACATCGCAGAGACTTTCATTATAAGGTAGAGATGAGAGATTGCTGAGCCTAGTCAAATAGCAGATAGCAGAGGAAAAATATATTGAGAACAGGAGAGCGAGGAAGAGAGTTGTTCATCTTTTCTCCATCTGTTTCTCAGAGTGAGCTGGGACACTGAGGAAGATGATGAGAGGAAGGGTCGAGGCTGTATGCTGCAGTATCAGCACAGTTTGATTCGAGTGCTTACGGTCTTCACCGCAGAATCTCCAGATCCGAGCAGGCCTTCTCCTGCATACTTTCTCGGCTCGGATTGGCAGGTTGATGTGACGCGGCTGGTGCGCTACTTTCTGAAAGTTGGGGATACGAGTATTGCACGCCTCCAGGCAGGAACCGTACTGACAGGCAAGGCTGTGGGAGTCACCACCGTGCAGGTAATGGTGATAATGAGAGCGCCGCCTGCAGCTGTCAGCAGTTTGCATTTCTCAATATTCATTAAGGCAAGGCACTGCAGGTGAATAGGCTAAAAAATTAACCCCAGTTGTTTGCTTACATTAGGAATTGCAAGTATTTTGGGTATTATAAGTTTTCAAAAATCTTGTTTAAATATGCAAATAAGCCATTGTTAAAAGAAACACTTTAACACTTTTTTAAATACTTTTTTGAAGTAGGCTTATTTTTCACAGAGTTAGTTGAGTTTTTACCATTTTTCAATCCATTCAGACAGTCTCTTGGTCTGCAGGAGCACATTTAGCTTAGCTTCCCTGCTGAAAAATCCAGCTTAAACCAGCCTAAGATGGTTGGCTGGTTTTAGCTGGTTGACCAGCCTGGTTTTAGAGGGGTTTTGGCCATTTCCAGGCTGGTTTCCAGCCATTTCCAGCCTGGTCTTAGCTGGTCAGGCTGGAAAATGACCAGCTTAAACCAACTAAAACCAGCTTGACCAGCCTGGTTTAAGCTGGACATAGCAGGTTTTGGCTGGTCAAGCTGGTTTTAGCTGGTCAACTCCCAACCTGACCAGCTAAGACCAGGCTGGAAATGGCTGGAAACCAGCCTGGAAATGGCCAAAACCCCTCTAAAACCAGGCTGGTCGACCAGCTAAAACCAGCCAACCATCTTAGGCTGGTTTAAGCTGGATTTTTCAGCAGGGTTAGCATAAATCATGGAATTGGATTAAACCATTAGCATCTCTCTCTCTTTCAAAAAAAAAGAAAAAAGAAATATTCAGTTTAAACGTTGATTCTTCTGTGCACTAAGACAGCAGCAGAAAATTAAAAGTTTTTTTTTTTTAAGCCAAGGTGGCAAGGAAGTATACTGGCATAATAATCAACAAACTTTGCTGACATACTATGGGTGAAGCAGGAGCATTTTATATAGCACCTAACAAAATAATCTCCAGCTAGCTAACTAAGAAACAGGGCTGTGTAATATCATTGTGCCTGCTGCAGCCATAGTATGGCAGCAAAGTTCCTTGATTATTATACCAGAAGGAGTTTTTAAGAAAATAGAATTGTATATTAGCAGACAACTTATGTACATCCCTAAAAATGTTCAGAATAAAGCTAGGAATAAAACTATAAAGTTTGGTCTTTGTAAGTGCTGCTGAACTTGAGATGTATGGCTCAGTGCAGGAGAAAAAATATTTAGGAACAAATGCTTTTAAAAAGGTGAACTTTAATTGAAATACTGACACAAATTGATATAGGGCTCTATCTTAACAATCTAGGCGCAAACTCTTAAAACGCATGCCGCAAAAGCATTAAGATCGTGTCTGAATTTACTTTCGCTGTTTTAAGGACAGAAAAATACACTTTGCACCCTGGCGCATGGTCTAACAGTGTTATGCTTATTCTCTTATTGAGTTATGAGTTTTGACATGTGTTTTAACGTGTTTTGACATGTGTTTAACATGCATTAAACCAATCAGAGTCTCATCTCCCATTTTTTTTAAGAGTCATTTGCGTCACGCCATGGAGCATTTGCTATTTACATGACAGACTTTGTAAGTGAAAAACTGAATGCTTCACTAGCAAAAAACATCTGCAGCGCAAGGGTAAAGAACAAGCCTCCTCCATTCAGCCTCTTTACTTTCTCTTTACTTTACATTTACTCTTTACTCCTTTGCTTTAGTGGATAAGGAAATGGTATTGTACGCACATCACTGAAGACATTCATTAGCCTATATATTTAATTTTGCTTGTTAAGCGCAAAGTTTTAAAATCAGTTTGTTTCAAATCAGTTTTAATTTCCAGCAAACGAATAAATGAACAATAATAAAAAGTGTGGTTATATCCAAACACACGTTCTATTCTTATGCCCCATATAGTGATGCATACGTCTTCAAAACCCAACAGGTGGACAAATCTAAACTTGTTTTTATTAAAACAAATATAAGTATGCATATAATAAATAATACTGCTAATAATAATAACATTATACAAATGCAAATTGTCATGAATGAACTAAAAAAAAAGCTCCCCTGAGATAAAGAAGGCATGGAGGCAGGTTTTTTTTTAATTCTTTAATTTTTTTTTTTTATATGTAAAGATATTTGTGTATTGTTGTGTATGGATTTGGACCTGCATAGACCCATAACTAACACGCTCTGCGCTGGACTTTAGATTTGTTTTTAGTTGGTCAATGGTGCAGTCAATTTCAGTTTTTCAAAATAGCAACGTGCCAACAATGTGCCTTAACCCACCTCTATTTCAGACCAACATGCCCATGAGTCCACAAAGCGGCGGCAAATGGATTTACTATTTAAACAATGTGGTGCAAAACGTAAAAAAAATTTGGGTTGCGCTGGTCTGAGAATAGCAAAAAATCACACCAAACTTGTCAAGCGCCTAACTGCACCGGGTGTATGATAGGGCCCATAGTGTGACAAAAGAAACACTTAAAAATAACAATTATTTGTATGTCTTTTATGTCTTTCCATTAGACTGAAAAAAATAAATAAATAAAAAATTAAGACTTCCATGAAAAGTGTTTTTGCCTGTGGTGTCTTGCCTTGAAACCAACTTTATTCTGCTTTTATTCAATATCTGAGGCAATGTAGTCAGCTCTCAAATGAACAGTTTGTTTGTTTTTAATTGGAAAACAAATAAAGTAGTAGTGACCCAGCATGCTGGGTTTTGTTGGTTTCTGTGGTCCAGGTGATGTCTCCGCTGTCAAGCTCGATTCTGGCTGAGAGGGTGATCCGGGTTCTGGATGATAAAGTCAGTATTACAGAGCTGGGTGTGCAGCTGGTCTCTGGCCTTTCCTTGAACCTTCAGCTCAGCACAGGAAGCAACAGGGCCATCGTTGCCAAGACGACCACACAGGAGATAATACACTATCCCAAGCAGGTGATTCATGTAGCAGTATGAGCTGTCAATCTTGTTAATTGAATTGTACAGTATATTAATATTTCCATTGCACGTAATAAAAGATGAGAGAAAAGATAATAATTCAAAGACATTAATTGTGGTTGACAAGTATGTGTGTGTGGGTGTGTGTGTTTGACAAGTATATAATGCATATTTATAGCTATGGATTTGAGTAAAACTATTTTAGTTTTCTTCTGACAGACTAGTGAATACTGAGGACTGCTGTATTTTTATGCTATTCAATGCATTGTATTTACACATTTTCATATTGTTTTTTAATACATTTTAAACACAATGCCAATGATTTAACTACATGTGAGTTAATAAAACATTTGTTATTATTATATATTTTTATTTCACATTTGTAAGACATTTTTCAAAACCACCATACAATGAAACAAATATTAAAATTTTATTCAAACCCAAAACTAATTAATGATGATGAACTAATACATATTCAAATGATCTCTTATTTTTTTTTCCATAGTAAAAGGAAAAGGGGTGCATCATGTGTTTTATCTTGTATCATATACAATCTCCATTATTATGATTTACAGTAGACTTGCAGTAAAATCTTATTCAGCGCTAAAATCTTTAAAAAAATTTTTTTTTTGATAACTTACAAAATATATTTAAGGATCACAGCGAAGCCTCAGCATACTAATTAATTGCAATTTTCTTTACACTCTGCCACTATCTTTTAATATCTAGATTTTACCAACTAGTTTTAAGTTATTTAAGTAGTAATAATAATGGGCAGCACAGTGGCTCAGTGGTTAGCACTGTTGCCTCACAGCAAGAAGGTTGCTGGTTGGAGTCCCGGCTGGGCCAGTTGGCATTTCTGTGTGGAGTTTGCATGTTCTCCCTGTGTTTGCGTGGGTTGCCCCCACAGTCCAAAGACGTGTGCTTTAGGTGAAGTGAATAGACTAAATTGTCCATAGTGTATGGGTGTTTCCCAATACTGGGTTGCGGCTGGAAGGGCATCCGCTGTGTAAAACATATGCTGGAACAGTTGGCGGTTCATTCCACTGTGGCGACCTCTAAAATAGAGACTAAGCCGAAAGAAAATAAATGAATGAATATTAATAATTTTAGTATGATCACTTATAAGGGTGATTCAAAAAGAATACCACAACTTTCGGGTTAATGTCACTCGAGTGTCTGGAGGAACATCTATGAACTTGTTTTCTACTGAAAAAAAACCTTTAAGTACTCTTCACATTGATTAATTACCCAAAGTTCCATCATGTTTCCTTGAATAAATACGGATTTTCAAAGTTGTGGTATTCTTTTTGAATCACCCTATTTCAGTATATGTGAGCAGTTCCAGTGTTACGGATGTGACATTTGCAGTAAAAACCCAAAATTTGAATTCACTCAGAAGTAAATGTTAACATTATATTGAAACATCTGTTTATTTTTTCCAAAACAACTAACAACAGAGTTATGGGATCAGAAAAATATTAATCTGTAAACATTTTTTTATATTTTAAATGAGGAAAATAGACATGTGATATGGATGTGACCAAAAAAGTCTGCGAGTTTACAGTGTACAACATACTTTGTAGAAATTCTGTGAATTAAACTGCACAAGGAAATTATGCTAATCAATAACGATTGATTTTATTTTATTTTACATTTTTGTATTTATGAGGAAAAAAGCTTTGTTATGGATGTGACGAATGTGAAATTGGCACTTGTGTGACTTTCATAAATCCAATGTAATTGTTTGAAAGCACTGACAGAGACATTTTTGAGTATTTTTACAGTACAGTAAAATACAAGCCTAATCATAAAACTTAGAAAGGGTTGCACTATTTTAGCTTTTTTTTCATGGCAAGGTGAAGATTTTTATGGAATTGTTCATGTATAAATAAATACAGATCAGGATGTTGTTTCATGTTTAGATGTATGAATGATGATAGAACATCCTTTCATCCACGATTTGAACTTCGTTTAATTTGAAAGTTATTTAAAACAAGTAGACAATTACCATACACTTAATATGCTTTCTATGTAGTGTATGAGATCCCTTTTATAACTTAATTTGATGCAGACATCAAAATGTAAGTTTGACCTATATATATGTCTGTCGTTTTTACTATGAAATGGGCCAAATAAACGTTTAATTGAATATTCATGTTGGCCACTGTAGCAAAGCATTATCCATCAAGTTGTTTGTGAGTATCTTTAGTGTCTGTTACTTGTTATTCACCATCTATGATAAGCACTGGCCATTAAGGTGTAAGGAAAGAGTATTGAGTACAACCATGCTCTAAATTCTTTTATATTACTGCCAGTTCCAATGCCAGGTCTGAGTGGCATAACATGATCCAATCAATATCAGGCTATTTGTACTCAGCGGGAGGCCTCATTCGTCTCTTGATGGGCTTTGCGAGCAGAGCTCCTCAGGCAATGCATAATGTATTTCACCCCAGAATATAGGACAGTCTGTGGTGGCGTTTGCTTATACCGTACTGTATTATCCGGCAGCTCTGGGTTATCGTGCCACAGCTTGTTGCTGTAAATACACTGTGCCCTCTGTTGGATTGAATTTTGAACACAAACAAACAAATATTGATCTGTTAATACAATTAGACCATCATACATGTTTTTTAGGCCTATCGTGTGATATATTATGGATAAAATACATCCTGGTGGTTGTTATTCCAGATTATTATACAGCTGTCTGCAATACTTGATTGTGATTGGTCAGTCACAACATTCCAAGGTATATTATTATTATTATTTATTTATTTATTTAATTATTTAACCAGGAATGTCCCTTGAGATCCAATATCTCTTCTACCAGGGAGTCCTGGTCAAGACAGGCAGCATAGAACAGAGTTACAAAAGAATAAAAAAATACAAGTCACAGCACATAGACTAGTATATAGCATAATCAATTGTTAAAACATGTGCACCATTCTAAATTGACAGTCTTTAAGACTTTTAAATATAGCAATGGATGGTATGGATTTCATATGTAATATATCTTGAAGCTCATTCCATACATATCGATCATACTTGGAGAATGCAGATTGACCTACAGTAGCTCTGTGTGAAAAAATGGCATCTTAAGTAAGAGTATATCTGCTGATCTGGTATTGTAGGTATTTGAACAGTACTCCAACAAGTTAGGTATATAAGGTAAAATAAAACTAAGATATTTTGTTTTCTCCTTAACTATAATGAGGTCCATTCTGTCATTTTATATAAATTACAGCGATGTGTGCGCACACTTAAACCAGTGACAAATCTTGAGGCACTATGACAAACAATATCCAATTTTTAAAAAATATTCAGAGGTGCGTGCATATAATATATATATATATGTCCATAATCCAATACTGATAGAGTTATTCCAAGATGGCAAACACTAAATAACACAGGCTCACCCAAAATCTTTAAATCACCTTCACCATCAGTGAACACTTTCACATCAATATACTTATATTCACATTCATATCTCCTTGTCTGTCATGCTGCTGGTTTTGATTGTTTGGCATCGTCTTGTAAATGAACAATAATTAAGAATAATATGTAGGTTAAAATATTCTCAATTCAAATAGTTTCGTTTCTGTCAAATTTGCATTTGTGACTGTTTGTCACCATCTTGTGACTGAATAATGCACAAGTTATTGTACTCTATCAGCTCCACTCAGCCAGTTTCTTTTTTGCCAGCTTTGTGTTTAATTAAAGAATTAATAAACTATTAAAGTACAATAAATAAGATTTGTCTCTACTTTTTATGTTTTGTGACAAGTAATCGTGTAATAAGCAAGATAAAGTACATGTTAGAGGGTTGTTTTCACAGAATAAACCCTTCAGTCTTGTACAACAGCCCTCTGCTTAGCGTCGGGCTTTACTTTGCGATAGCACCCTCCTGAATGAACTTTATCCCTAACATAATCGTCTGTTGTTTATGACTGAAGGCCTTTATTTGACAAAAAAAAAAAAAAAACAACCGCCTGGATGTACATTATCACGTTTTCTGCACGGCTACTTGCCACAAAACATAAAAATTGCCAAAACATTGTTTTGGGCCCTAATAATTTATTCATTCCTTAAATAAAGGCAAAGCTGACAGAAACGAAAATGGCTGAATGGACCATCCACTAACCCAGTGGTTCCTAAAGTGGGGGTCAAGACCCCTCGGGGAGTCACTTGGTGATTTTCAAAAATCTAATTCCTTTTATTAAACTATTAGAATTACTATATTTTAATATTTTGTCTATAACCTACAGAAGAAAAAAAATAGTAGTTAATAGTTAAAAAAAACATGCAAATAAAAAGCCATTAGCCTTTCGATTTTCTTGCGACCCCTGGGGTGATTATGTTATATTAAAGACACAGCACATTGATTTTATGGCACCAGGTTAAACTTTCTGACACCTTTACGGCACTCACATACATTAAAAATAAATACAGGCCACAACTGAACGTGGAGGATGGTCTCCGAGTGGTGTTCTTCAAAATTAAATGATGAATAGACTTGGCCCTACGGGTATGCGTGCGCCGTTATGTGCAAGATTTTTATATTTCTAACCACCTCAGAGGATATTGGGGGTCGCAAGTCACTGGCATTGTAATTGTGGGGGTCACCGGCTGAAAAGTTTGGGAACCGATGCACTAACCTACGAATTATGTCACAAGATGGAGCCAAACAGTTGAAAGTGTGACAGACAACCATATATATATATGAAAATTCACGAGGTCACACTCATAAAGATTTGACTAAATAGACTATGCGTATTTGACATGCTGTCCGTGGAGAGGGTTCTGAGCTCAGAAAGACACCCTAACTCGTGTTATTCCCCTTATCAGGATAGAGAGAGAGATAGGGGTCCGAACACAGTGTCTAGCTCGGCTCCAGAATGCCCCCCCCCCCCCCTTCAGATTTAAGTAGGTATATGGTTTTATAGTGTGGGGATTGAGTGGTGGAAGGATTCTGAAGTCGAGATAAAACCGAGATATGACGTGTTTGACTATTTACAGGGGTGTGGTCTTACAGTAAGCTGATTGGATAATAGAATGATTGTCAATAATAAATTAGCCTCGTCAAAACTGATCGTGTTTCTCCTGAAATTTGTTTCTAAAACATCACTTAATGTATTCACGGATGGGCAATATTTTTCAATGTACCTGGATGAGCCTATGTAGTTGTTATCTTGGAAAAACATACCTTGGAATGCCACGACTGACCAATCAGACACAAGTATTCCAGACTACAATGTAATAAGTCCTGCTAAAGACCTACTGTATGATGAATTGCAATGCTAGTTGTCATTATTTCCATGTTGACCAACTTGTCTGCTAAACCTTTATATAATGTTGTAAACAATTAAATATTCATAACTTTACACAACAGGAGGCGGTGGTTGGATGCTGGCTCAAGTTCAGCGATGGCTCCCAGACTCCTCTTGATCTCTATGATCCCATTGGCTATTCCCTCTCCATCTCCTCAATGGACCCAAAGGTGGTGTCAGTGCAGACCATCCAGGGGTCTGTCTTTGCTGTGGTCACTGAAGGCGAGGGACAGGGTTTATTACTCAGAGCAGAGCTCGCCATCTGTGAGGCCTGTCAGAAATCCAAACGCAAGAGCAAATTGGCAGTGGGTGGAGGAATGGTGAAGGTGAAATTCCCATCAGATGAACAGCTCTCTGGGACTGGCAAGAAAGACATCAACCGGGTCACTGATGATGTGGATAAAGACGGCGACTCCAAATTGACCCTCACATCCCCTCTGAACATTCTTCAACACACCATTATGCAAGAAAGTACGACAAGTGGGATCAAATCGGCAACTAAATCCAATCTTCAGGAAGCAATAGGAGGTGGCGTATCCACTATTAAGGCGATTAACTTTGTGAATAAAACTCTCATCACCAAGCCCATTGCAGACAGAGCACTTGTTACTGTAGGTCCCAGAAGTCAAATAAAAAATGGATACGGAAACTTGCTGGAGAAGCCCAACTTCCCGTTTCCAGCAGAAGAACCCAAGCGAGAACCACCTCTAGTGGAAAGCAATCTGATACAGATGTTTAGTGTGTTCACAGACATTGAAGTCTGCATCTATGCACTGGTAGGACTCTCCTGCTTGGCTATGATTGCTGTTTTGCTTCACTGCGCCACCAGCAGTGCACGATCCCGCAACAGAAAGACTCCCATTCAATGCCAGGGTCAGCATGAACACAGGCATCACTGGGTTCGTCTAAGCACATCTGCAGAGCAAAACAGAGCTGTGCCAATTGCAACTGCTTCCAATCCAGGAACGCAGGCAGCTGTTGAAATGCCAAGAGCCATTCAGATGCAGACCAGCATAAACCCGGAGATGATCCAACCTAGAGAGATCCCAGCCATCGCAGGTGAGGAGAGAACTGCTACTTTGGGACGAAGAACCAACACCCTTCCTCCAAGGCGCGAACCGATGGCTCCGCTTCCTCCAATGGCGGTCAGATCAGCCACACTGTTGGCCAAGCCTGTGCGCAGTGAGCCTCTGCATTCTCCAACAAGCAAAAGAAATCAAGTACAGTTCACAACCTTCACTACTCTGGACATCAAACATCTGGCTGCTCTCAAGAAGAGCGGACAGAACTTCAGCTGGCCCAGTCAACCGCTTGGAAGTTGTCAAGCTGCCAGTATGAGCCAGGCTGGGTTAAATGGTAAGGCTGAAAGGGTCAATCATGTACATTTCTGTAGCCCAGTGGAAATGTTTAGTCAGCAGGAGAACATGGAGTCTAAAGGGTTTCTTCCAGATGCTCCGTGGCCTGTGGTGACACCAGTGTCAAATGTGTGATACAGGAGAGGGTTATTTATACTACAGCAATACCGGCCTCAGTCATACAACACAAACAGCCATTTATGTGTAAATTGCTAAGAAAATACATTCACACATAAATTGATCTGAATGCAACAGTTTATAAGCAATGTTTTTCAAGCAATTTAACACAGAAATTGTTTTTTTTCATGAATAAGTTTCTGCAAGTATGTAAATATTTCTGCAACCTTTTACAAAGTTTTTACTGTTCCTGCTTTTGTATATTTGTACACATTCGAAACATCACAACAAATAATATATAGTGCTCAGAGTAAATGAGTACATCCCCTTATAAAATGAATGTTTTGATTAATTTATCTGTGAATAATTGGTGCATTTAAACAAAACAGTTTTATTGAAAAGTTATTAAAATAAGAGTTGTATTTATTAAAAGTTTGGTCACCTAACTTCTTTAGGTGTAGAACGATGATACATTAAAATTAAAATAAAAGTTATTGCAAAAAATGACAAACCCCATAATTTCGACTACATCTTACACTATCTGACAAAATTCTTGTCGCCTATTCAAGTTTTAGGAACAACAAATAATAACTTGACTTCTAGTTGATCATTTGGTATCAGAAGTGGCTTATATGAAAGGCAAAGGCCTCTAGATTACACTTATTTTCTCAATTATTAATTATTTAATTAGGACAGTAAGATCTGACTTAGACAAAAGTCGTGCCACTTAACAGAAATAATGTACAGTATAGAATATAAAGTCATGGTGCAGTGGAAAAGGAATTAATATTGTGTATGACTCCCATGAGATTGGAGGACTGCATTCATACATCTCTGCAGTGACTCCAATAACTAATTAAAAAGTCATCTGGAATGGCAAAGAAAGCGTTCTTGCAGGACTCCCAGAGTTCATTACAATTATTTGGATTCATCTTCAATGCCTCCTCCTTCATCTTACCCTGGACATGCTCAATAATGTTCATCTCTGGTGACTGGGCTGGCCAATCCTGAAGCACCTTGACCACCTTTGCTTTCTGTAGCTTTGATGTGGAGGCTGAAGTATGAGAAGGAGCGCTATCCTGCTGAAGAATTTGCCTACTGTGGTTTGTAATGTAATGGGCAGCACAAATGTCTTGATACTTCAGCCTGTTGATGTTGCCATCTACTCTGCAGATCTCTTGCATGCCCCCATACTCAATGTAACCAAACTTGACTGATTTCTCATGGGTCCATGCGGGTTCTAATTGGTCTTCTGCAGTATTTGTGATGATTGGGATGCAGTTCAACAGATGATTCATCAGAAAAATCAACCTTCTGCCACTTTTCCAAATGATCAACCAGAAGTCATAATATTATTTGTTGCTCCAACAACTGGGATATGTGACAAGACTTTTGTCAGGTAGTGTAGATATTTTTTTATGTTTCTCTTGATTTTACCTGCTCATTGAAATTTTATATTTAAAATTTTTGTCCAGCATATTCATTTGAATGTACTGTACTCATTTTTGGACAATGATCTTAAATTTTCTGTTAGATTACTTCCAGTTTTAGCTTTGGTACTGACTAATCTAATATGTGCATGTACACTGTTGAAAACCAGCCGATTCAAATGTTATCACTCGATTGAATGGGCATTATCAGTGGCTATCAGCTGACAGATATGGGCCAGTAGGGGCCTTCTGTGCTTACTATTATGCTCAGAAGGCATCATCCGTCCACATGGTTAATCAGCTATAGATCACATACGGCTGTGGCCGGAAGTTAACGAGAATTATTTATATTATTTATTAAATTTCCCATTACTTGTATTTTATTAACGTCTACCCCAACCATCACAGTAATGTAAAAACAGATCTGGATCTGGAGTTTTCTTTATTAGTATAGCTGATTAACCACGTGGATGGATGATAACAGCCTTCTGAACCTACTAGGAGGCATAGAAGGCCCCTACTGGCCCATATCTATCAGCTGATAACAACTGATAATGTCCATTCAATCGAGTGATAACATTCGAATCAGGTGTTGAAATCAAAATTATAAGCCGTCCTGTGAAATTTATTATTTCAATATTTAAATTATTTATTAAGGGAGGTAATAATATTCATTTTAAAAATGTAAAAATTGCTTTTATTTTAGCCAAACTAATAGAAATATGACTTTACTGTGAAAATGTCTTTGTTCTCTCTCTCTCTCTCTCTCTCTCTCTCTCTCTCTCTCTCTCTCTCTCTCTCTCTCTCTCTCTCTCTCTATATATATATATATATATATATATATATATATATATATATAATTCTCAAAAATGTGTATATAATAACAATATCTGTGCAATTGCCAAAACAATACACTCATACATTTGAATAGAAGTTTATAAAAAATGTTTTTATTCTTTGCAATTTAACACAGAAATGAATTAATTTTTTCATGAATAAGGTCATCCATGTCTGAAAAAAAAATGATGTAAATATTTCTTTAACCTTTTTACAAAGTTTTTACTTTTCCTGCTTTTGTATATTTGTATGAATAAAATCATTAGAAACATCACATTAAATATTTAAAGAATATTTATATTATGAAATTATTCTATAATGTGTATTATAATAAACCTCTCACAGAATGTTAAACGATCAAATATATGTAATTAATTAAATGTATAAAAAATGAATGTATAAAATATATTCATTAATAAAAAAGTTGCTTATCAATAAATTGTTTCAAAAAATAATTTACATTTCTACTTCTGAGTATACCCACTTTCACTGTATACTGTTTTCTGCTTTATTTATCAAATAAAGTGTCTAATTGTGCAAATGTCTGTTGTTGCAGTTTTCTGTACTTTCTGTTCTCAATTTTGCAATATATTAGCTGTACTAAAATACATCTACATGTTTTCTCTCTCTCTCTAAGAGCAGCTAATACTGTAGGTCCTGTTATTCAACCTTACTATGTTGTTATTAGATTGTAGGTTTTGTAAATAGGGCTGTTCACCTGGCCATGATCTCAACGGTGACTCTGTCTAATCGAACTGAAAGAGCCTTGAAGCACGTCATCTTGTTTTACTGGACCAGATACATCAACATCCAAGTAAGTAAAATTTGTTTTAGAGGCCAAGTAAAAAATTGTTTTACAACACTGCCCAGCGTGCATCTTGATGTCAAAACTACATCAAAAACGGAAATCAATTTGATGTCAAAACCTTGATGTCCATTTGACATCCACACATTGACACTATTTTGCTGACCAAAATAATGAAAAATCGTTTAATATGAGGAAGGTTTTATTCATTTGAAAGCTTTAATTCCAAATTTAGACTGGAGTTTATATTCCTACCTTAATGTCAAAACGACATCAAATTCACATCTAACATTGGTGTACAGTCCTGTAATCAATTTTTGACACCAATGATAGATGAATTTTGACATCAACGTTTTTTAAAATGTTTTTTGATGTGGTTTTTGATGTTTTGACTTCAAGGTATCTGCTGGGTGGATGAAATGTGTAGCAGAATGTGTGTACATTACATATGTGAAAAATCCTAGCAGTGTCAAACTGTTTTGATCAATAACACATTTCAAAAGTCATTTTTATTTTGCTGGGTCTTTATGGGTAAATGACAGATCAATCCGTGCCTTCTTTATCACATCATCTCTGCGTGTTAACTCTTGCATAGCGGTTCCTCTGCATATTAATATAAGCATTTCTCCATTTTATCACTGCAGCAGTACAGCTTCCTTTAATGCTCCACACGCCTCCTGATTGTTTTCTGGATCGGAGGTCTTTATCTAGTCTTTGACCCTTGCTGTGGTTCAGCTCATCACTGACGGTGAAAAAAAGGAAATCTCTGCTGCAAACAAACCTCCCTGTTTTATTTTGATACCACCAACCCCACCGCCCTCCGCCGCAAAAGAACTGCTATCTCTCTCTCCGAATGAGCACTGCCTCAAATCTGGAAATTGCGTTTCCCTCAGTGCGCGTGGAGAAAAAGCTTGGACTAGCTCTGATAATCTGATGTGCTGCACCTCAGGACTCTTGTAGATTTGCAGAGAAGGAATCATCTTTAAAATAGCCTCAGGTTTCTTCCAGCATGTAGTAAACAGTGATTGTTGAAATATTCTACCAATAGTGTTGGGCGAGTTGCTTAAAGAAAAAGTAATTCATTGTTAATTGCTTTAATACAATTGCATTAAAATTAAATGTAAACGTAATTTAATTACTCAATTTTTATTGCTTTAAACATTGTTCCTATAGTCTTAAAAAATGAGTTCTGCAAAATTGTTGAAAAAATTTTTATATGTTGAATTTAAACAAACAAATTAAATTTAGTAATGTTCAACTTAATTTGGTTGTTTAAATTCAGCCCAAATAAATTGTTTACAACCACTTCTCCTAAAAGATTTACTTAGTAAATTCAAGGAATCATATTTGAATCATTTTTTTCAGTGTACTGTAAATGCATAAACTATTTAAAGTCGTTTAATTCTTTATATTTGAGTCAAACATGGCCTTTTAACTTTATAAAACATTTGAATACTTAGAGATAGTTCACCAAAAAATGAAATTTCTGTCATCTTTATCACCCTTCACTTGTTCAAAACCTAGTTCAGTTTCTTTTCTCTGTTAAACAAAAAAAGAAAACATTTTGAAGAATGCCAGTACCATTTATGTCCATAGTTTTTTAAAGTAACCCCCCTCCCCCCCTGCTATTTTCAATTCAATTCAATTCATCTTTATTTGTATAGCGCTTTTACAATCTGGATTGTGTCAAAGCAGCTTCACATAGAAGATTATATTGAATTGAAAGTGTCAGTTCAGTTTTCAGAGTTTAAGTTCAGTTCAGTTTAATTCAGTTCAGGTCAGTGTGGTTTAATATTCACTGCTGAGAGTCCAAACACTGAAAAGTAATCCATCGATGCGCAGCTCTACAAGTCCCGAACCATGCAAGCCAGTGGCGACAGCGGCGAGGAAAAAACTTCACCAATTGGCGTAAGTGAAAGATAGAAACCATTTAACCACCATTCTTCAAAATATCTTCTTTTGTGTTCAACGGAAGAAAAAACTCATAAAAGTTTAAAACTACATGAGCGAGAATAAATGATGAGTTAGTTTTAAGCATTTTACTAAGACTCATTCTTTAGTTAACAAACTAAACAAAAAGAATTGAAACATATGCATGTATCAAACATGAAACGTTTCAAAGCAATTTATTTCATAAATAAAACATTGTCATTGACTAATCTGGATTAAACAAAAATATTCTGAAGCTCTGAATTTATGGCATATGTGAACTAAACTCTGGCTGAATGTATAGTTTCAAAAGCATGTGAAACTTCTCGATAAATGTAATAGTTTAGAAAATTCTGCAAGATAAATTAAAAATACAGTTTATCTGCTTCTCTGGATTTTTTATTTTTTGCAGAACTGTTAAAGTGTATTTACAGTATTTAAGGAAAGTATAAATTGTAATAAAATTACCCAAAAACGATCCCTTATTTTACATTTTCAGTGGATAAATAATACAATACCATTAATAGTAACTAACTACATCAAATGCTGCCTACATAACACGTCTTTTTTTTTTTTTTTTTAATTTGACAACAATTTTATGGATCTAACATATTACCAGAAATTTGGGAGTGTGTTAGATTGATAAATCATGCTGTTTGTATAATAGTTCATATACAGTAAGAGCAATAATTTTGGCTCATTTTCATGACTCATAAAAGTCTCACTGTAGTGATTCAAGACTATTTCTAATGTAAAACAACTACAGTGAAACTAATAAACAAATCAAAAACAACGCAACAGTAACACTTTACAAAACCGTACATGAATACAGAAATGATGTATTGATATGTAATCTAAACATTACTTTATTATGGATTAATTATTGAGTTAATGCATACGCTAATCATGAATTAACTTTAACATGAATCAGACGAGTTTATGTGTGAATAACGGCTACCTTAATTACTTGTTAGTACATGATTGTTTGTTAATTAATGCATTAATTACCACATTAGTTTATGCTTAATTTAACCATCATGAATTCATTATATGTTAATGTATAATTATATTATGACTTTACTTGGAGGGGGCACATCATCATTAACTCATTCTTAACTACTTATGAACTCCTTATGCACGTCTGTCTAGTGCGATTACACTGAATAACAATAGAAAAGTCGGTAACACTTCAGTTTAGGTCACAATTCTCGGTATAAACAAACCATTACTAACACTACTAGCTTAATAAACCACTAGTTAGCTGTTTAGAAATAGTTAGTAAGGTAGACGTTGGGTTTAGAGATGCAGAATAAAATCATTCTTTATAATTACTAATGAATACTTCATATCTTATTAATAGGTAGGTAATAAGCCAGTAGTTAATAGCATGAATTGTGACCTAAACTAAAGTGTTATCAAAAAGTGTTCTGTCAACATCAACAGTTTAAACACAGGAGTATATAAGTGGTTAAGAATGAGTTAATGGTTATGTACCCCTCCAAGTAAAGTCATGACATAATTATACATCATTTACAGCTCATGAGTTCATGTTGGTTACATTTAGCTTAAACTTAAATGTTTATTAATACATTAATTAACAACATGTACTAAAAAGTAATTATGGTAGCCGTTATTCACACATGAACTCACATGACTCATGTTGTAGTTAAAGTTAGTTCATGATTAGCGCACGCCTTAACTCATCATTAATTCATAATAATGTTATGTTTAGGTTACATATTAATACGTCATTATTCATGTACTGTTATTGTAAAGTGTTACCGGCAAAATAATGTTAACTTGCATGTGTCTGAAAAGAAAGAAGTAACAATCTGTATAATAATCTTCAAAGTATCATTACACTGTCATTTCACTCTTGTCAAACAATTTATCCATACAACCAAAATCCGCATAAGAGTTGGTAAATCAAGCTTTTCTGTGAAGCCTTGGGTAAAAAATATGGGTGTTATCTTTGGTGATGGCTTGGGATTTGATAAACAGATAAACGCAGTGGTCAAATCCTGCTTTTTTCAGCTTCAACTCTTAATAACAGTAACAGTTTTTTTTTTTTTAAATAATTCATGCTTTTATTACTTAAAATAAAAGCTGTGCTGGCAACTCTCACATGGTCGCCCACTGAAGCTAAGCAAGGCTGCGCCTGGTCAGTACCTGGATGGGAGACCACATGGGAAAGCTAGGTTGCTGCCGGAAGTGGTCTTAGTGAGGTCAGCAGGGGGTGCTAAACCTACGGTCTGTTTGGGTCCTAATGCCCCAGTATAGTGAAGGGGACTCTATACTGCTCAGTGAGCACTGTCTTTTGGATTAGACGTTAAACCGAGGTCCCGATTCTTTGTGGTCGTGAAAAATCCCAGGATGTCCTTCGAAAAAGAGCCAGAATTTGCTCACTGGCCTCTGTTCATCATGGCCTAACCATCCCCATATCATAATTGGCTTCATCACTCTGTCTCCTCTCCATCAATCAGCTGGTGTGTGGTGTGCAGTCTAGCGCAATATGGCTGCAGTCGCGTCATTCAGGTGGATGCTGCACACTGGTGGTTAATGAGGAGATTCCCCCCAACGTGTAAAGCACTTTGAGTGTCCAGAAAAGCGCTATATAAATGCAAGCAATTATTATTATTATTATTATTACTTCTAGGTTTGACTACTGTAACTCACTATATTTTGGGATTAGTCAGACAACTCTTGCGTTTACAGTTAGTTGCTGCTGCAAGACTTTTAACCGCTACCAAAACCTTCTTATCTGTCAGACCTGTTGACTGAACATCAGCTTGGTCGGTCTCTTCGGTCATCAAACCAAAGACTATAATGCATCCCTAAGCCGAGGCTGAAATGCAGGGGTGACCGTGCTTTCGCAGTAGCTGGTCCTATATTGTGGAATGCTCTGCCCCTTTGTATTAGATCTATATCATCCAGGGGCGATTTTAGGATTTTCATTTTAAAGGGGCTCAGCTCCTTATGAGAAAAAAATAAATAAATAAATAAAATAATAATAATAATAATAATAATAATTAGGGATGCACCGATACCGATACTAGTATCGGGTATCGGGTCGATACTTGGTTAAAATACTCTTACTCGTGTTTGACATGAAAGGCCGATACCACGCACCGATACCGCTGAACAGTAATTCACTATGGATGTGATTTGTTGCCCTACCTGACTTCAGTGTCTTAATGTATTAATTAGCCTAATGTATTATATGTTAATATCTTAGTCCTTTTAAACAATCTGTTTATAAAATACATTATTAACGAATCTATAACCTAGGCTACTGAAGAATAAACCGAATATGAAATATGATCCTTGCATAATGATCACAGCTAAGCACTCAAACAAGCTAGCACTCATTTTATATATAAACTATAAATAAAAAAATGAAATAAATTTTAAGAAATGGAACATTATGTAAAAAAAAGAAAATCTAAAGACTACAGGCTAAATAAAAGCGCCTGAGTTTAAACATCACTGCAGTCACCGCGCGCGTGTCAGTTTACAGCTTCTGTAGAGATCAGACAGCTTTTACAGACCACACAATCTCAAACACCATGTAAATGTATAAATATTTCGATAAGTATCGTTAATGTAATATTTATAATGATATGATCTTCTTTGTGGTTAAATCGATACCGGCTTTGAGCTGTCACGCGCGCTTCTTCAGCAGCTGTTGACACGGACTGCGGCGCTATACACACAAGACAGACAGCAGCATACACTGGCAAGACAAGTGCTGAACTTCACGGGCCCGTATATTTTATTTAGGGGGGATTGTGTTGATGTTGCAGATGAAAGTCAGTACGTTGGGGGCGCGTTTGCCGCCCTCACTATTATATATTATAGGTCGCCTCTATATGGACGCGCCGGCACTGGGTGCGCAGTATGAATATACCCGTACGTTTACACACTGCATACACAGGCCTACAGCTCTGGGGTGTTATGAATTGCATGTTTTAAATGACAGCGAGGCATGCTACATTTAGTTTTTATTGTAAAATATACATTATAACTCAGTACACAGTAAAATAATATTTTTGAATGGCTTGCCTATTGGCAGCGCATATAACCGCTAAGCTTAAATAGGCTAAGCATATTTTTATTCATATTAAAACAAATTAATACAAACTAGTCACCCTTTGATTTTTTTCGTTTCCGTATATTTTTTATCAAACGAAAAATGCAATGAATTGTTGATTTTGGTTTTCATTTTATTAGAATTAATATAATTATTAGGCTACACAAACTGTACATACCATCGGCTCTGATTGCGTCAGATATCCTACAGATAGCCTAGACTTTTTGGCTCAAAGACATTTATGCCTATACATTTCAGTGCTGTATTTTGACAGATTTCGCAAAGGCTTCAGCTATTCTGTAAACTGGTACCAGCCTCCGTTTTGCGGCTTGACTTTTGCGGCGTCTCCGTATCATTGTCTGGATGACAGCGAGAGAGAGATTAGATCAGACCTCAGTTTCGATGTGTGGCCGCACGTCACAGTTACTTTACTGCAGTTGTTAAATATTGGCTTATTTAAATTAACTTTTCATTCGATTAAAAGCCGAAATATTGCCTGACATAAACAACTTTCGGTTTTAGAAGCGAGAGGCTTCAGTGAAGACGCACACACACACAGGATACACTTTTGAGGTCTATTCATTATTGATTTTTTAACATTAAACGCATAATAATCAAGTGCAAAAAAGAACAGCTGGACTTCGGAAAAAGAGATCACTGCGGTTGCCACGATGGTTGCTTTGTTTTTCTGCAGTTGGCTTTGTCAGTGGCTCGGCATTGCGAAATCACTTTTATTTTAATAAAACAAGATTATTTATTAATAAACATTGTGAGATGATGGTTGCGTGATTTTTAAAATGAGCTATTAACCGCAACCCACCCATAAACATCTAGTACTTTTTGATTAATTGACTGCGGATCAAAGGCAGGACTCATGAATATGAAAGAATGGTGCAAAACAGGGTTTAATGCGTCCCCAATATGCAATGACAGTGACTCTATAAGGTAACGTACACTGCACACACCTTGTGTAATGTGTGAAGTCGTGCACACATGTAAGCAAGGATATCTCATCCTTTAAATGTCCAAGCTTAATCGTTAATAGACAAGGTCTGGGTTAGCAGGGTTTTCAACAATGTGTATATTTTTGGCTTGGAACAGCCTCCTGTTAAAGATTTTGGTGTTCATCCTTGCTACAGGCAAAAAACAAAAAACAAAGCAAAAAAACGAACAAATAAACTTAGTTGAAACCAAATCTATGAAGTATCGGTATCGGCGAGTACACAAATCAAAATACTCGTACTCGTATCGGTTTGTAAAAAAGTGGTATCGGTGCATCCCTAATAATAATATATATATATATATATATATATATATATATAAAGCCTAATATTACATTTATAAGTAGTAATTTAATAGTAATACACTTAAAATGTTTGTTTAATATGGGTTAGTATTGCACTGTATTACATAGACAGGCATAGCTATTTGAGTTCTGAATAAGCCAAATAGGCTCAACACACCTGTTTTTAGTTTCTAGTGCATTTTTTTTGTTTCCATGTATTAAATAAATAAACTGCCACTTTTCTAATTAAATGACATATTAATATATATTTTTAAACTTACAGGCTATTTCATGATCTGAATGATAATAATAAATTAAAAGTATTTTGTTTAATACTAGACAACACTTGATGTTTCTATCTCTGTCAGTGACAGTTATAAGGAGTACTCTAAGGGGTTCTGTCTGTGTTTAATCCTTTCTGTGAAGACTGTATGGTATAGTTAATGCCACACGAACTGTAAAGTGTCTAATATTGGTAGTTCATTTTGAAATAATAATAATTGTGAAATGTTTGTTAAGAGTTACATTTTTCGCTGGAGGAAACAGCTGTGCTGATGAGGTGAACGCCGCGAAAACCCGACTGCTCCTCCGTGACATTGGGATACAGGTGATACAGGGTTATCTATATCAAAGAACTGCAAATAAGCAGATATTATAACAATTTATCAATAAACACACACCTCGCTGTGGTTTGCTGATCAAATGAAAAAGACGGGGAGGAGCCGAATATTGCCGTCGTCTTCATATCAAATTTAAAGGGGACTGAGGCGATAATTTATTGTACAGTTTATGAACTAATAGCAAGTTTTAGGGGGGCTGAGTAGAAATATAGCTACAGCCCCCCTAAAATAGGCCTAGCAATGCCCATGATATCATCTCTGTCTGTTTTTAAATCTAGGTTGAAAACTTAACTTTTAATTTTTTGATTTGGTGAAAATATCAGTGAGAATGGTTTGTTTTAGCTATAATTTTATATCTTTCTCTTTGTGATTTGTACTGTGCAGCACATTGGTCAACTTTTGGTTGTGTTTAATAGTGCTATATAAATAAAATTGACATTGAAATTTACATCAATAAGCAAATAAACTGTAGATTTAATTTTAAATTGAATGTAAAATTCATCTAAATGTTTTTTACTGTAATCTGTAAAAAAAAAAAAAAAAAAGCATAATCAATTGTAGATGTGCAGCTATAGTGTTCGGAAATGAAAATTTTTTTTTATTAACATACAAATTCTAAAAGTCTAGTTCATAATATAAGAATCCTCTTTGAATCATTGATCTCTGAAAGTTTGGAATGGGATGCGCGTGGCACATATAAATACATATTTGTGTGTGGGATGTTTAAATAACAGCTACGCCTGCGCTATCATTTCACCAGTCGTCTAATCCGGAGCGTCGGATATTCTATTGACAGATTTGCAGGATTGAGGTCATTGTGTTTCTGGATTATGCTGCATTAGTGGAACTCCCCCTTCTCTGCCCACATTTAATGATGTGGGCCAAACACCGTGGATCTGCTTTTAGCTCCTTTCACTTCCAGCTTGTATTTAATTCTAGTGGAAGCAGAATGCTTAGTCGCTGTGACTGTACAAAAGTTGATTCATTTTCTGTTTAAAAGCATGCAGGTTAGACATTTTTTCTTTATTATAATGCTGAATTAAATCATATACACAAAATCTACCTTTTTTATGCGTTTGCAAGTTTGTAAAATTTACTCAGTTCAGAGAGTATTTGTTCCCTCTTTAAATAAGGGCAAACAGGTTGGTAATAAGTAAAGCTGCTGTTTGTGGAGTTGCTTAATGATCCTCTGCTGAGATTTTGAGAGATTCAATGTATTATATTCCAGCTGATTTCATCTAAGGCTTTGACTCAAGTGAGTTGTAGTTTTGTGTTTCTCTTCTGTGTTTCTGATTATTAAGAGCAGGTGTTCATCATCAGTGCTCCATCATCACCGAATTAATCCTTTCATCATCTTATTAACTTGAGTAACTTTAACTCAATTTAGAGAGGGACCAAATACTATCTAAACTGAGTACATTTTACTCAGAGGATTTTGCTGTGTACTTATAGATGTTTGAAGAATAAAGCATATTTGGCGTGCTCTCCAGGGAGAGGGCTCTGAGCTCAGAAAAGACACCCCAACTTGTGTTATTCCCCTAGTCGGGAGAGTGAGAGATGTTGGGGTCCGAGTGAAGTGTTTAGCCCGGCTCCAGAACGCTCCCTTAGGTATAGAGTGTTTAAAAGGTGAGGTGTTGGGGGGTGAAGGGATGCTAAAGTCGTGAGATAATGAAGGTAGGACGAGTTTGGTATTTATGATGGTTTGGTCTAATGCTGATAATATATTGTTAATGATTTGTTACAATTGTTGAAACATCAGTGCATGCTCCTCCTGAAATTTGTTTAGAAAACATCGCTTTGGTTTTTGAGAACAATTTAGAGGGAAAACATGTTTCAAGACATAAAAGACCATTTTAAAAAGTCAGAATGGCCAGAAAAAAAAATCTATTTTATATCCTAAATTTTGAGTGTGTAATTCTTATTATAATATCTCATTATTTAGGTGTATATACTGCAACTCTAAATGTTTGTTTATATCTCAGTTCTGATGTTATATCTCATAGTTCTGAATATAAACCTTGTAATTCAGAGTTTTCATTTTAGAATTTTGAGTTGATCACAGTTCTGAGTTTATATCTCATTTTTTTATTTCTCATAATTGCAAAATTATAACATAAATATGAAGTTATATCTAATCATTTCTAATTTCATATATCCCAATTGGAAGACACGGAGGCGCAGTGAGTGGCACGATCGCCTCACAGCAAGAAGGTCTCTGGTTTGAGCCTCGGCTGGATCAGTTGGCGTTTCTGTGTGGAGTTTGCAGGTTGGTAAATTGGGTAAGCTAAATTGTTCGTAGTGTATGTGTGTGAATGAGTGTGTATGGATGTTTCCCAGTGATGAGTTGTGGCTGGAAGGGCACCAGCTGCGTAAAACATATGCTGGATAAGTAAAGTTGCCAGTTCATTTCGCTGTGGTGACCCCAGATTAATAAAGGGACTAAGCCAAAAAGAAAATGAATAAATGAATGAATGAATGAATGAATATATCCCAGTTCTGAGATTATATCTTGTAATTATGAGTTTATGTATTTTAATTTTAAGATTGTCAAAAAAATTTATTTACATCTTGTATTTCTAAGATTACATATCATCAATATATCTTAATAGTTTATCATTTATATTTCAAAAATTTTAGGTTTATATTTTGAAGTTTTATCCCATAGTTGTTTTCAGAATGATGTTAAAAGTCACAGTTGTAAGATAAAATAAAAATGTACAATATATATAATTATATATGTAAACACAATTATATATATATATATATATATATATATATATATATATATATATATATATATATATATATATATATATATATATATATATATATATATATATATATATATATATATATATATATATATATATGTGAAGGCATTCAGAATATGTGTGTGCTACCCAAATAATAAGTCTTTGAGAATGAGTTTATCAAGCCAGGTGGCGCATTAGACCAGGCTCATCTCCAGTTTCCAAAATGCATCACAAACTGCTTGAGAAACTGTTCTACTATAATAATTGGTGATGAAAATAAATAATGTTCTATAAGATGTACTTGTGTTATTGACTGTTTATTCAGTTAAACATGAATGTTGAACTGTAGGCCTACATAAGCTCCAAACAGCGATTTTTATACTTGCTTTTGATACAGAAATTGCTGCTTCGCAAAGGCAAGTTCACAGAGCCCTGACGGTGTGTCAAGCATTGAGTATGTTTACATGGGCAACAATACTTTAATACGATTTTAATATGATTAAAACAATACTCCGATTAAGAGTCTACCATGTAAACAGCGATTTTTGATGACCTTAATGCGACTAAAGTCATAACTGAACTAAACAGAAATGGAATTGAGACGTGGAGTATGAAGATATTAGTGGCATTACTTACAAACTATTACCGTCATGTAGGACTTTTCGCCATATTTTCCGACAAGATCCACACAGGCGGCTGTCAGTAAAGGACCGCACACACACACACAGACGCGCACACACAAACACACACACATCGCGAAATGAGGAAGTTTTTTTGTCTTTTGGTTTGGCGTGCGTTATTAAATTCCATAACATTCACAGGTCAGAGTTCACCAAGCTTGATCTTTGCAACACAGCGAACTGCGAAACTTGTCGCACGAGCTTGCGTTTCTGGTCTGACGCATTCACGTGCGTATAAATGGAAGTCTATGGGGAGAAAAGTCCACTGTGACTGCAGCTGAGGGTATTTACATCCAAATCAGGTGAACGCTGTAGGAATTACAACAGTTTGCATATGTGCCTCCCACTTGTTAAGGGTCCAAAATAATTGGACAATTGGCTTCTAAGCTGTTCCATGGCCAGGTGTGTGTTATTCCCTCATTATCCCAATTAAAGTGAGCAGATATAAGGTCCAGATTCATTTCAAGTGTGCTCGTTGCATTTGGAATCTGTTACTGTCAACTCTCAAGATGAGATCCAAAGAGCTGTCACTATCAGTCAAGCAAGCCATCATCAGGCTGAAAAAACAAAACAAACCCATCAGAGAGATAGCAAAAAACATTAGGCTTGCCAAAACAACTGTTTGTAACATTCGAAAGAACGCACCAGTGAGCTCTGCAACACCAAAAGACCCGGAGGACCATGGAAAACAACTGTGGTGGACGACCAAAGAATTCTTTCCCTGGTGAAGAAACCATACTTTACAACAGTTGACCAGATTAAGAACACTCTTCAGGAGGTAGGTGTATGTGTGTCAAAGTGTGTCTTCATGTATATAATTTAATAAATTTTTATCTTACAACTGTGACTTTTAAAATACTGTATATCTCGATGTACAGTATATTGTTGCTACTGTAGGAATTCTGGTCTTGGTTCCTCAGTAAAGAGCCCTCCTCACACTTCCTCAATGTGTGCTGAAGCCATCATTGCTGACTGTCATGAACAAATGCAGAAACACTGAGACTGGAGGACATGCGGACAGGCAGATCTTCAATGGGAAGATGAGGGGGAAGGTAAAGCATGAACTAACCAAGAAAAGAAAGATTGATTTTTAATAGCTTGCAGTGAGGCAGCATTGAATATCAGTTGATGGGGTATCAGTTATTCACAAAAAAAGGAACATTCATATAAAAAGAAAATGTTTGTGCAAAGGCATCTTTCTTCTCTTTCACTCCTGAAAATCAATAGCTGAGGTGTTGTAATGCACAGCTGAAGCTCTGAGAACATGACCTCTCATAAAATATTTTCTTTGCTTCTGTAACTGTCCATAAATGAGCATTTAAGAACCATTTTAGAGTGCAACTGTTCAGCTCTGGACATAAAAATCATTCATTTCCTCCTAGTTATTTGCAGCCAATAAAAAGTTCTTTTTAATATTTCAGACGTCTCTTATCCTGCTATTTTTTATTGACTCATTGTCATTTTATGCTATTAAATGAGGTACCGTAAATGATAATATTCTTATTTATAAATTTGAAAGAGTATCAATGGTTTATTAAATAAAACACAAATATTTTAAAAACAGAATACTCAAAATTTGAAGCCTACAGTTTCTACGGATAGCAAATCCTGAGAACAAGAGTAACTGAAGCCTCTTTTAAGCCTCCTTAAAGACTAAAAATTGGAGAAATAAAACCAAGACCACTGTAAAGGTTATCACAGCATCTACTGGACATGTTTCTTAACATTAGGCATCATTCATGTCAATATTTTTTTATATATTCCTTAAGCGATTTTTAACAAAGCAAGGACATGTTCTCATATACAGCTAAAGACATAATCTTTAGTCTTCCCATGAAATATTTATTTTTCAAATATTTCCCCAAGTAATGTTTAACAGAGCAAAGTATTTTTGACAGTATACCAGTATTTACATATTTTAAAACCATTAATAAGGAAAATACTAGTAGTCCCCTTATTTCTGATTGGCTACATTGTTGTCCAATGACTTTCCTAATCAACCTAACTTAAACTTTAAACTAAATACTAGTATCTTGCTAAATAAATACTAAACTATTATGTACTGTCATCATAGCAAAAATTAAACAAATTAATTTTTAGAAAGTTATGGAAGTTATTCCAACTATTATGTTTCAACATCTGTCAATATTCTCTCCATTAAGCAGCACTATTTTAAAAATAATACAAATTTAACTTTTTGGTTTCAATTGCAAATTTCCATATGTCTACACTACCTGTCAAACATCTTGTCGTCGACCCCAGTTGTGCCAGTTGTAAGAGGAACAAATAATAACTTGACATCTAGTTGATCATTTGAAAAAGTGGCAAAAGGTTGATTTTTCAGATGAATCATCTGTTGAACTGCATCCAATCATCACAAATACTGCAAAAGACTCATTTAACTCGCAAGGACCCAAAATTCTCAGAGAAATCAGTTAAGTTTGGTGAAGGAAAAATCATGGTTTGGGGTTACATTCATTATGGGGGCGTGCAAGAGATCTGCAGAATGGATGACAACATCAACAACCTGAGGTACAGTATCAAGACATTTGTGCTTTAATTGGCCAGCCCAGTCAGCAGACAATGAACATTATTGAGCATGTCTGGGGTAAGATGGAGGAGGCATTGAAGATGAATCCAAAGAATCATGATGAATTCTGGGAGTCCGGCAAGAACACTGTCTTTGTCATTCCAGATGACTTTATTAGTAAGTTATTTGAGTCATTGCAGAGGTGTATGGACGCAGTCCTCCAAGCTCATGGGAGTCATACACAATAATAATTCTTTTTCTACTGCACCATGACTTTATATTCTATATTGTACATTATTTCTGTTAATTGACAAGACTTTTGTCTATGCAAAGTGAGACCTTACTGTCCTAAATAAATCATTAAAAATCAAGGCATGATCATATTTTATTTTGCAAAAATAAACATAATCTAGAGGCCTTTGTCTTTCATATAAGCCACTTCTGATACCAAAATGATCAACTAGAAATTAAGTTATTATTTGTTGTTCCTAAAACTTGGATAGGCATCAAGACTTTTGTCAGGTAGTGTAGTTTTTGTCTCATTTCAGACTAATTGTATCATAACTGTATGGAATTCACATTGCTGTAAAATTGCTACAATGTTCCTCCTATTTAGTGTGTATATTTGATGAGTAGAATGGAATATTTACTACAAAATGCTTGTTTGTTGTAAGTTTCAAACTGAGATGTACAATATGATATATTGAAGTGTACGACATTTGTCAGAACTATTCGAATATTTAAAGAGAAATCTGCTCCCTGTCCCAGTTTTTATTTAGAGACCATTGAACTGGTTTAGCTTGAAAGATTTTTACAGTATATGAAATGCATTCCCCAGAGCGATCGACGAACTCTGAGAAGAGCATTTAAAGTTCAACAAATCTGACTTGAAAGTACAGATGGAGCGTTTCTTGTGCTTTGTGAAAAGAAAATGAAGTCAGCCTCACATATTTAATCCAATTCTGTTTGCTGAGTCATCCGCTTGTGGTTTTTCCAGATTGTACTTGGTGTTTTTAGGAAGTAGCTGTGAATTTTGTACTGAAGCCATTTTAAAACTATATTTGCAAATCTTGAAAAGATTAAAAGTGAAGGGCCTAATGTCTAACACTGCAGCTTTTACAGTAAAACTACAGGAGGTCTGATGCTTTGCAATTCTCTGTAATTGCTAGAATGCACTTTCAGCTCTTTGAGTGATGCTGCAAATTTGTCACATTATGGTTGAGCTCTGGTGGTCAAACACGCTGCCAGAGTGAATCAATAAAATGGTAACATGTCAAAACCATGCATGAAAAGCAGCACTTTAGTTCCTATCGAAAAAAATAAGGGTTGACCGATTTGTCAGAATGTCACACATTTATTAAAGCACTTCTTTAATATTCTGACTCGGTTGAACTCATTCCTGCAATTGTCTGATTTGAGGCGATGTCAGAAATGTGGAATTAGCTTGTGTCTCAGGCTGTTTTAATTTGATTTGGCATAAGAAAGGCAAACGGGGGGTCTGAAGGATTAAAGGCAGAGCGGCTCAGCTTGAAAAGAACGAACGAAACAAGGTGAAAGACTATCAAATTGTTGCTTTGGAGAGGAGGAATATATCGGGACATATTTTCTGCAGCAGCTTGTGCAATTTGTTTGGAGCCTGTCTCTTGTTTTGCGTCTGGCAAGTGCTGCTGTTTATGGCTTTGATCTGTGACAGCCAGTTATTTCTGTTGTGTTTGTGAACGCCGTCACCCGGAGTCAGACCGCAGACCTACAGTACACATGCTGCTTCAAACAAACATTAGGCCAGTTGTAAACACACAGTTCACACTTTTTGCCTGCGCTCCTTTATAGTCTCTCTGACACTTTTTCACATTACCCTTTTTTTCAACTCTCATATTGATTTTAATGTGTCCTGCAGGGATGATAGAAATGCCTTTTGCGGTTTCATTTATTTGGATTTAGTTTTTTGACTTTGAAATTTGAATTAAGATATTTTGAAATTGTGCTTCAAATGGCTTATTGTCTGTGTGAGTGCAATTTAATTAAGTTATACATTTTCTAGAAAACAAATGCAAGAAATAATACAGACTGGGAAGGTTTTTGAATGAAGTCTTATCTCAACAATAATATTAATATTGTAAAATCATACCTTAAAATTAAATTTTTTATGTGAATATATTTTAAAATGTCATTTATTCTCATGTTTCAAAGCTAAATTTTCCGAACCATTAGTGCAGTCTTTAGTGTCAGAAATCATGGTTTGCTGCTGTAATATGATCAGTATTTATTGGTGATCAGTCATTAATAATGACTTATTATTTTCAGGATTAACAACATTTATAAAAAAATGTATTGTTTTTTTAAAAAAAATATTACAATTTAATGTAATTATAATCATAAATTATAAAAAAATTATATAAATTATAACAAATTGTTAATAATTATAGTAATGGCAACACGGTGGCTCAGTGGTTGCCCGTGTTCGTGTGGGTGCTTTATAAGACATGCGTTATTGGTGAATTGAATAAACTAAATTGGCCGTAGTGTATGAGTCTGTGTGTGAATGTAAGACTGTATTGGTGTTTCCCAGTACTGGGTTGCAGCTGGAAGGGCATTCGCTGTGTTAAACATATGCTGGATAAGTTGGCGGTTTATTCCACTGTGGCAACCACTGATTAATAAAGGGACTTCGCCGAAGAAAAATGAATGAATGAATAAATATAATAAATAAATACATTAAATACACACACACAAACATTAATGTATATACAGTTGAAGTCAGAATTATTAGCCCCCCTGAAGTATTAGCCCCGTTTATTTTTTCCTCCAATTTCAGTTTAACGAAGAGAAGATTTTTTCAACACATTTCTGAACATAATAGTTTTAATAACTCATCTTTAATAACTGATTTATTTTATCTTTGCCATGATGACAGTAAATAATATTTGACTAGATGTTTTTCAAGACACTTCTATCCAGCTTAAAGTGACATTTAAAGGCTTAACTAGGTTAATTAGGTTAACTAGGCAGGTTAGGGTATTAGGCAAGTCATTGTATAACTATGGTTTGTTCTGCAGACTTTTAAAAAAATATAGCTTAAAGAGGCTAATAATTTTGACCTTAAAAGGGCTTTAAAAAAATAAAACTGCTTTTATTCTAGCTGAAATAAAACAAATAAGACCTTCTCCAGAAGAAAAAATATTATCAGACACACTGTGAACAGGGCAACGCAGTGGCGCAGTAGGTAGTGCTGTTGCCTCACAGCAAGAACGTCGCTGGGTCGCAGGTTCGAACCTCGGCTGGGCTGGGTCAGTTGGCGTTTTTGTGTGGAGTTTGCATGTTCTCCCTGCGTTCGCGTGGGTTTCCTCCGGGTGCTTCGGTTTCCCCCACAGTCCAAAGACATGCAGTACAGGTGAATTGGGTAAGCTAAATTGTCCATAGTGTATGAGTGTGAATGTGTGTGTGTGGAAATTCCCAGAGATGGGTTGCGGCTGGAAGGGCATCCGCTGCGTAAAATCGTGCTGGATAAGTTGGTGGTTCATTCCACTGTGGCGACCCCGCAAGGGACAAAGCTGACAAGAAAATGAATGAATGACACTGTGAACATTTCTATGAAAAAATATATATGTACACCCCATTTTGTATATTTTTATCCATTTCTCAGTGAATATAGGCAATGTATTTTGATTCATAAAAAACAGAAATATTTAATAAAATAGTATTTTAGTCACCAAATATATTTAGAAATTTCAAGCAAAATATTGCAAAAAAAAAAAAAATTACAACCTACAACATTTCAACAAAATTTTTCAATTTTTTTGCTTCTCTTGATTTTTCCTCTTTTTAAATTTGTATTTAATATTTTCTATAACATATATTTGGGTGTACTAGTTTTTGGACCGTTATTGTTATTGGTATTGTTAGATAAGCTCCAGATTTGGCTTCAGTACTGACTAATCTAATGTATATGCACAAATATAATATTGTGTGAATTGTGAATTTAAAAGAGAGATTTGTGTGGGGTGAGATACTTATATATGCTGAGCACTATATATATATATATATACTAAAATTATATCAAAACAAACTTTTATTTTGGATGCGATTAATCATGATTCATTTTTGCGCAGCACTAGTATTTATGTGTGCATATGTAAATTACATAGTATAACAGAAATCAGTTATTGTAATCAGTAATAATATTTCAAAATATCACATGTTGACAGCATATTTATTAAATAAATAAATGCAGAAGACCATATATGTGTATTTTGATCATAAATCTATTCTGAATGGAGCCAAGTTTATTGCTAGCTGGTTAAAATAATATCTAAATAGCCGCTGGCTGCCATTATTAAGTTGCCCGCATGGCCTGAACGACATGAGGCCAAATCAGCTCAGAGAAAGAGCAAAGTACATTTTGATTAAAGATTATGAAGTCAACAGTTTTATTTAGTTCTTTAGAAAATAGCATGCCCAGATGAACTGTTCAGAAAAGGCCTGGGAACACGCAGTAATAAGGTCATGTTGACTCTAAAGGTGCTTAGCAACATTTCATTCAGAATAAATTTGTTTGTTGTTTCAAAAGGATTTCATGTTGCAGATGATAAAACGAAAAACCTCAAATTATAAATCACAGGAAAACTCCATCTCCTCATCAGTCCTCGCATGCCTCCCTCTTGTTAATGATTATTAAGTGTACCGCGCGCGTGTATAATTCATGTGGCTTCAGAAGTGAGTAGTGTGGAGGTGCATGTAGAAGAAATAATGATATGACTGCACAGATCAAACCAGGTATTAAAGAGCTGTCACATGAAACGCGAGCACCTGCTGCGAGAGGATGTTTGTGACAACAGGAGGCCCGCAGTAGAGGGACAGGAGGGGGTTTAGGTGTTGACGGGATCCAGTGTTGACACAAACACTTATAAAGAATTCAACTCTTCAGCTTGTGTTGTGCAATCATTCAGTGCCGCTTGCAAAACATCTCCTGTATCGTGGTAAATATGCCGTGGCAGCAAATCTATCACACAACCGTCGATGATTTCACCTTCTCTGGTGCAGCGTACTCTAGCAGTGTTACAAATGAGGGAGATTCTTGTAGAAACCCTTCTGATATCAGACTCGCAGGTTTTCTAAAGTTATATTGGAAAAACACATCTATCTTTCTGTCTATCCCAGCGAGCACCTTGATGTCAAAACGACGTCAAATTGACTTCATGCTTGACATAAAAAAACACATCTAAAATGTACATCGATTTGATGTCAAAACCTTGATGTCCATTTGACATCCACACACTGATGCCCTATCAACCACTAAAATAATAACACAAAACAGATTTAACATCTATCTATCTATCTATCTATCTATCTATCTATCTATCTATCTATCTATCTATCTATCTATCTATCTATCTATCTATCTATCTATCTATCTATCTATCTGTCTATCTGTCTGTCTGTCTGTCTGTCTGTCTGTCCGTCCGTCCGTCCGTCCGTCCGTCCGTCCGTCCGTCCGTCCATCCATCCATCATTCTATCTGTCTGTCCGTCCGTCCGTCCGTCCGTCTCTCCCTCCCTCCATCCATCCGTCCGTCCGTCCGTCCGTCCGTCCGTCCGTCCGTCCGTCCGTCCATCCATCCATCCATCCATCCATCCATCCATCCATCCATCCATCCATCCATCTATCTATCTATCTATCTATCTATCTATCTATCTATCTATCTATCTATCTATCTATCTATCTATCTATCTATCTATCATCTATCTATCTATCTATCTATCTATCTATCTATCTATCCATCGATCCATCCGTCCGTCCTTATACAACTGTGTTAAATATATCTTGGTCTTATTTTCAAAAACAACCATACTGTTGACAATAATCCCATAATAGATCTTTCATAGGTAGATTTTAAAGCAGGGTTGTTTAAATTTGTGTTACACCTAAAATAGAAGGTTTTTTACAGTTCTATTTGAAACCATACTGTGTGCACATATAATTTGAATATATTTTGCCTATATGTAAACTACACGTTTATAATGTGTCTCATTTTTGATTATGTATTTGCTACATATCTTTTAATGTGATATACACATACTGTTTTAAAATAGGATATCAGAATAGGAGTTAAAATTAAACTTTATAAATTAAGTGTATATTGTTAGCATGTATGGATTTAGGATACAGATCACAGACAAATATAGATATATAGACAAATCCTATCTCTATAGGCTATAAATATAAGTTATAAAAATTGAACAGTAGTTGGATTTTTTCACATTTTACATTTTTTTCTGGTTGCAATATTTTGTTATTACAGTTTTTCTCAGTGGCTTTGGGGCATTTCTCACAACACTATTTACATTTGCACAACAGTTAATGCATTTCTCAAAACAATTAGTACAAACTGCAAAACCTAGTGGATAACCTGCAAAAGCTCGTCACTTGCTCAAAATGGAAAGCTCATTCCTCAAAGCAAGTATTCATGTCAATGAAAGTGTCAGTGTCATCAAGGTGAAAAGTCCTGGCACCGTTGTTTATGAACAAGATAGTCAAATGGCTTTGTCATGTTTTCATTATGACACTTTACTCTGTACATTTTTTCAATGCAAAAAAGTCAGATTTTGGTGACACGTCCTGAAAATGCTCAAGACAGCACTATATACTATTAGCACAGCCATTTGAAAACTACAATAAAGTTAGACATCACTGCATTTAGTGAGGTATCTGAGTACAAGACACTGAATATGTGTGTTTCACATTTTTACTGCATTTGCTCTTTATAATTCTAATTTATTGACAGCATTGTGCAAAAGAATAAATACACCCTTATTTACAACAAACATAAACTTGCGTTGGTTCAAGCTATGCACAACTGTAAACAATATTGCAGTACATATTTGAACTGAACCTACAACATGTGTAGTTCTGTAAATCATTCATGAAACTTTAATTTAGTAGACATTGTCAGGAAACAAAAGATGTAATTTTTTTTATAAAATTAGCTTGACAGATTTTGACAACTAGTTCAACATTTTTGTATGGAATGATTCAAGTAATGAAATGAGGACTATTAGTTTGATATGGAATGACTATTCAGCATTCACAAGTTTAGTTAATTTTGACTGACACGACATAAGCGAATGATAATGTTACAAACAGCAGAGAGTTGTATGAAAGCAGTTGATGCATGTCCAAAAGCATTTGCAATTTGTTGGAGGGAATGAGAAACTGCTACTATGATGTGCACAAATGACTAATTGTTTTGAGAAATGCATTAACTGTTGTGCAAATGTAAATAGTGTTGTGAGAAATGCACCAAAGCCACTGAGAAAAACTGTAACTCAGCAAATGTTCTATGGGTTTTTCATATATACAGTAGTTGAAGGCAAAATTATTAGCACTACTGTGACATTTTATATCTTTTAAAAATATGCTATATTTATTTTAAAAATGAATAAAAATTCAACATAAAATGTCATAAATTTTAATCTTCCTATATCCTAAGGCTTTTTCTTACTGCCTTAAATGCAACAAATATGAAAATGACATTGTAATGTACTATTATATTTTCATTTGGAAACTGTACTGACCTTGCAAATCTCATATTTTTGTGTGGTCAGTTTTGGTTGTTAGGGTTAGGGCTAGGGGACTAGTGTCAGCCGCTTATATTGTTCACTGCTTCGAGTTAAATAAATGAGACCTCTTGTATAGGATTTCAGTTTTAGATGTAACTAAAGCAATGCTAGCCTACTCCTTACAGTGAGAAAATGTGAGTTTTTGTTTTATGTTGATTGTGTTCTGGAGATGACAGTGTACCTTCAGCTTAAGGTCGGTGTTGGTGACCTCTCTCCTGTTCTAAACTTCTGGATAACATGACGTGCGCGCGTTCTCTGTCAGAGCTATTGGTGGCCTGTATGCCCGAGGCCACCGCCTGCCTGTGAAGCTGAGCGGATGATTTATTCCCCATCTATTGCGATGCATCCGCTCACCGATTTTCCCATTACAGCTGTTTCCAGAACCACGTGAAAAACACATTTCTTCTCAGGTCAGGTGTTTTTTTTTTTTGTGCTTAATGCTTAAGATTCCCTCTTTTCCACAACTGGTCCAAAGCCATAATGGCTAAATCGATGAGCATCACGTCCTTTGTCTTTGAAATGGCATCGTCATCTCTCCGCCGTGTCAGAGGTTTGGTGGGTTTGGCCTCGAGCGAGACGCTTCATCACTGACTGTCTTTCAGTTATCATTCCTCCAGGCAGCTGGACCGAGAGCACATTCGTTCTGCTGCACTGCAGATCTGGTGTCAGACGCTGATCAATGATGGGTCGAGCTAAATGCTGGTGACACAGTTGGCACGACCTCTGGTCTCACTGATGATATTCACTGTCTGGCTTGCAATGTCACTACAATCACGTTCATTTAGGTCATTTTGTGCGGACGCAAGTTGTAATGTTAAAGAAACAGTTCGTCTAAAAATGAAAATTTGTTTACTTAACCTTATGGCATTCAATATGTAGATTACGTTTTTCTTTAGAAGAACAAAGAAGATTTTTAGATGATTTATAAAATCAAATCATTTGATAATGGCACTTTTAGAGTTAAACAGTTTGATTATACACTGAGGTCTTGTAAAGCAACACGGTCAGTCTGAGCAAGAAACGACATTATTTACAACATTAACATTCAATTCACATATCTTTTCAACTGTCTGGAGACTGAGGTTGAGCACACACCACAAGATAATCCAGCCCGATCTTGCAAAGAATCGCTATTTTATGTATTGTCAAAAAAGTGGCTAATTCATATGAATTAATATAATTTAATAAGTATGAAAACATACAATTTTAACTGTAAATTCTAGAAACAGAGGCGTGTCCTCAAACACCACCCCTAAACGCCCCATTCGAGATGAGCTAATATACAGTACACACATACTAAAATATACAAATGAGATTGTGCAATTTTTTATGAATTAGCCACCAAATCAAAAAAGTAAAAAAAAGTTCATAAGATTGCATTGGATAATCCAGCCTGATCTCACAAGGAAATGTAACTATTTCACATTTTGTTAGTTTAGTGGCTAATTCATAAGAATTTGTACGAGTTCAGTCGTACGAAAATGTACAATTTTAAAGAGCAGGTGTGGTGGCACCCAACCCCTAAACCCTACTGTCATTGAGGGATGAGCAAATAGTACTAAATTGTATGAATTAGATCATATGAATTCATATGAATAGCCACTAAATAAAAAAGTTAAGAATTGCAGTGAGATTGTGTTGGTTTAACGGGAGATGGAAACGCATTTGCCAAATAAATGTAATGTATAGCAAACATTACACCCATATGACTTCATTATGTTTGCCTTGTTTACTGTTGGTTACTAGGTTACCAATACTACAGTCAGCCACTCAAACAACTCGATGCAAATGTAGCTAATTCACATTTGTGATTTTTTTTTTTTTGAGGGATGAGAAAATCGTACTAAATTGTACGAATTAGATCATACAAATTAGCCACTAAATCAAAAAGTTACAAATTGCTGTAATCCGAGTTACAGTTTTTCTCAGTCACTTTGGTGCATTTCTCACAACACTATTTACATTTGCACAACAGTTAATGCATTTCTCAAAACAATTAGTCATTTCTCATTCCTTTCAACAAATTGCAAATGCTTTTGGACATGCATCAATTGCTTTCATACAACTCTCTGCTGTTTTATAACATTATCATTTGCTTTATGTCGTGTCAGTCAAAATGAACTAAACTTGTGAATGCTGAATAGTCATTCCATATTAAACTAATAGTCCTCATTTCATTACTTGAGTCATTACATACAAAAATGTTGAACTAGTTGTCAAAATCTGTCAAGCTAATTTTAATTTAAAAATGTTAAATCTTTTTTTTTTCTGAACATGTTTCCTAAATTGAACAATTTGATGAATGATTTACAGACCTGTGTATGTTGTAGGTTTAGCTCTAATATGTAGTGCAATATTGTTTACAGTTGTGCACAGCTCTACCCAAAGGAAGTTTATGTTTGTTGTAAATAAGGGTGTATTTATTCTTTTGCACAATGCTGTGAATAAATTAGAATTATAAAGAGCAAATGCAGTAAAAATGTAAAACATACATATTCAGTGTCTTGCACTCAGATATACCTCACTAAATGCAGTGATGTCTAACTTTACTGTAGTTTTTAAATGGCTGTGCAAATAGTATATAGTGCTGTCTGGAGCATTTTCAGGAAATGTACAGAGTAAAGTGTCATAATGAAAACATGACAAAGCCATTTGACTATCTTGTTCATAAACAATGGTGTCAGGACTTTTCATCTTGATGACACTGACACTTTCATTGACATCAATACTTGCTTTTGAGGAATGAGCTTTCCATTTTGAGCAAGTGACGAGCTTTTACAGGTTTTCCACTAGGTTTTGCAGTTTGTACTAATTGTTTTGAGAAATGCATTTACTGTTGTGCAAATGTAAATAGTGTTGTGAGAAATGCACCAAAGCGACTGAGAAAAACTGTAATGTCAGATTTTCCTGTGGGTGAGGTGTGGGAACAGAGGACAAACGTGCATACCAGCTGGAGATTATCATATAAAAAAAAAACCCCAATAAATCATATAATAAAAACAATATCTAATCACTATATATCAAACAACATCTCAGAAAGCAAGCTGACAGAAGTCAGAAATGTTTGTTCTCAAGTCTTGAGAGATTTAGTTTACATTCAGGACTCTGATTGAAAATCTGTTAGTGTTTGGTGCGTTGTCTTTATTACATCGTGGCACACCACACACTATAATATAAAAGCAAAATGGTGAATCTAGAATTTTTTGTCCTCATGTTTGTAGTCTGTAACATTTTTTAAATCTTATAAGATTTTAAAAATCTTTTAGTTTGTACCCAGCTTTCATTTTTATTTTGCATAATGGCAAGTGCGCTGCAGATCATTTTGCTTTATATGTTTTTTTCTCCTAAAATGCTAGCAGCCATTGACTATTTAATAAATTAGCAATGTTATGAAATAAAAATCTACATCTTAAATCTTAAGCTCAAAGTTAAGTAAATTAACGGCTAAATGATATATTCTGCTATATTATATTCTAAGTTTAGTTTTGTGTTTGGGAAAGTGAGTTCACCTGCTAGTAAAGTTCTTTCATGAATTGGCTTCAGCTCATACAGTTCAAGTCCTACACTGTAAAAAAATATATGATCACTTAGTCCTGACAGCATATGTTTTAGTTCATTGTAACTTGTTAATCTAAGTGAATCAGGTTGTAACTTAATTTTATAAGTTATGCAAGCTGTTTTAAGTCAATTTGACATAATATAAGTTCAATGGTATAGGTGAAGTGGGTAAGCTAAATTGTCCGTAGTGTGTGTGTGTGTGTGTGTGTGTGTGTGTGTGTGTGTGTGTGTGTGTGTGTGTGTGTGTGTGCGTGCGTGCGTGCGTGCGTGCGTGCGTGCGTGTGTGTGTGTGTGTGTGTGTGAATGGGAGTGTATGGATGTTTCCCAGTGATGGGTTGCAGCTGGATGGGCATCCTCTGCATAAAACATATGCTGGATAATTTGGCGGTTCATTCCGGTGTGGCAACCCCAGATTAATAAAAGGACTAAGCCGAAAGAAAAATGAATGAATGAATGAAAGTTCAATGGACTCATGAGGTTAATTTGATTCAGCTTAAAAATTTAAGGCAGCCAGGATTTTTTTACGCTATACATTTTTGATTGTGATGATGAAGCAATCATATTGCTAGTGCAATGATAATATCTGTGGTGTTATTTTTCTCACCATATTTGACAAGCTCTGTCATTAAATGTGCTTTTGATTCAGCAACACAATTTGCAGCAAATGGAAAATAATCGAATTATTGTTTCTGTTCCAAAAAGCTGTCAAGATACTGTATAATCATTTAAATGATGAATATGGGTGTGAGGGGAAGGGAAAAAGCTCAAAAGAGTCTAAACAATTTCACACCATCTTTTGGCTTATTCAGATGTTCATTTAATTTTTTCCCCCCTATACTTTTTATTTTTCCTCTCCACCTTTTTTTCTGAACTTGAAAGTCCTGCTTATATTAGTATTATGAATTTAATTTCTTGTGTCTGTTTCACTTTCCCCCTGAGTCGATACTGTAATATTAAACATATAAAAATAGTTTAAAGAAGCCCATGGCTCTACAGTTTCATCAGTTTACAGTGCTTCACCTGTCAGAGTCACTGAGTGGGCAGATGACATGAAGCAGCTCGAGGTGCTACACTCAAAACAGATGTTCATATCCTACATCCTGTACTGTACAGCTCCAAACTGAGGTGAGCTCTGGAGGGATTGTCCACAAAACGAGCAGAGCACAAAAATATATTCTTTGGGGAGTGTTTTAATTTAAGCATTGCAATGTTTGTTTTCTCTTGTCAGTATTTGATAGAGTACAAGAGATAAAGCTGAAATATGGACATTCATTTCAGATTTGCTGGTGTGTAAGACAAGTCCTTTCCAGGAATGTGTTCAGCTTTTGATGTTGTCGTGGCAGTCAATATAAAGCACGGCTTAACCCTGATCTTATTTTAGTTTTATTAATATTCAAAAAGTTTCAGTTTATTTAATTAGATCGCTCATTTTACCGTGTTTAAACATATACGTCATTTATAGACTAGAGTGATTAATTAAGGGGTGTTTGTGAGGTGAAGATCTGAAGCTATTGGACACACACAATGTCAAGATCATTTAAATTCATAGATTTCACAATAGGCTTTCTGTGTGGAGATTCTTTGCATTTGCGTGTGTTTTCTCACCACTAAATTGGCTGCATTATATGAGTGTGTGAATGAGAGTGTGTATGGGAGTTTCCAAGCAATGGGGGTTCATGAGTTAAGCAGGAAGGGTATCCGCTGGTAAAACATATGTAATTGGCAGTTTATTCCGCTAATGAAGCTGAAGGAAAGTGAGTGAGATTCCTGGTTGAGGCGTGCATGTTTTTTTTTTTGTGCACGTTTGCTGTTTTGAATCATAAATATGCACATTGTAGAAATGACGTTAGACCAAATAATAAGCATTTTTTTATTTATAAACTAATAACACCCTAAAATGTACTTAAATAAAAAGGCTTTAAAGTCCTTTTAAAATAACTCATTCCAAGTTCTCATTCCAGTTTTCTGAAGTTCAGATTGATGTACACAGTAGCATGGTACTGTGGTATGGGTTAAGGAAAGATTGAAAAGATAAACTAATGGCACACATAAAATGCTTTAGAAAAAATGTGCTAAAATGCAGAAATATAAATAAAAACGGTTAGAGGCTAATTTAAGAATCTTATGGTGGACGAGAAACCTTAGATGTGCTGCAAGTGAACAAAACATGCAATTAAAAAAACACTAGCAATAACAAATTGAAAACAAAACATCATCAATTTGACACATGCAAAATGAAAATGTGTGAGGGACTTGGTATTAGTGTTAGGTTAGGGCTAACCCTAACTTGGTCAGATTGTCCTTCATTCCTTTCAAAAATTGATGATGGAATATTCTACCAATCACATTGTGCTACTAGTGTAAATTTCGATGTGGAGCAGTGTGATATGAAACTGTAATATCCCCCTAATCAACACCAATTCCTAACACCACATTTACAACCATTCAAATACAGTGTTGTTGGTAGCAAATATATATAAAAAAAAAAAAAAAAAAAAAAAAAAAAAAAAAAAAATAATATATATAAATATATATATATATATATATATATATATATATATATATATATATATATATATATATATATATATATATATATATATATATATATATATATATATATATATATATATATATATATATATATATATATATATATATATATATATATATATATATATATATATATATATATATATATATATATATATGTCACGCCTGCTGCTCACAGGACGAAGAAGGCACGGGATCTCAGGATTACAACAAACACGTATATTTATTAAATAACACTTACGAGGATTACAGGACGAACAGGGCTTGCAGAAGAACAGAGAGACACGTAGACATCAACATCGACAATCGACAATACCGGACGAGGGACTAACTGAATACAAGGACTATAAATACACAAGGACAGGATGATGACAATGACACACAGGTGGATGACACAGGTGAAGGAGATGAACATAATGACATGGCGGGAACGGGAACAAAGGAGCACATGGTGAGGATCACATGACGAAAACAAACACACGAGGAAGGCAGGTTGTAACAGTACCCCCCCCCTTTAAAAGGCGCGCCCTCGCGCCTAAAAAAAAAAGGAGGGGTTAGAGGAGAGTCTGTGAGGGAGGAACTGGAGTGCGTGGAAAAGAGGAGGAGGCCAGGGAGGAGTCACAGGAGGGAGGAACCAGGAGGTGAGTTGGAGGGCGTGGAACAGAGGAGGAGGCCAAGGAGGAAGGAGGAGCCAGGAAGGGAGATGAAGCAGGAGGAAGACCCAGGACACAGCCAGAAGGACGGCCCAGGGTGGAGTCGACGGAGGGAGGAGCCATGGAGGAGGAGTGGTCGCCGACTCCAGGGGGCCGACCGTGGGAGACGCCGCAGATGGAGGTGGAGCCCAAGGAGTCGACGGAGAGCCGAAGGGTGAAGGTGACGCTGAGGTTCCGGAGGGCCGAGGTGGAGCGGACGGCTCACCCGACCGAAGCGACGACACAGGTCCGGATGCCCGCGGTGGAGCCAGAGCGACAGAGGACCGAGGCGTAGCTGGAGGGAAGGAGGAGCTCAACGGAGCTGGTGGGATGGAGTGATGAGGCGCAGCCGGTGGAGCGGAGTCCAGAGGTGGAGGCAGGGCGACGACTGACCAAGGCGGAGCCGGGGGGACGAGGGAGCCTGGTGGAGCCGGTAGGCTGACGGTCCAAGGAGGAGATGAGGGAGGAGAGAGCCAACGTGGAGCCGTTGGGTCGGAGGGCCGAAGCGGAGTCTGTAGCTCGGAGGGTGAAGGAGATGACATCGGGTGACAACCTCTGTCCAGCGAAACAGGTGGGCAGGCCCGCAGAGATACCTCCACACATGCTGTTGGAGGGTGAGCTGGGGGACTGGCTGACTGTAGCCGCACTGGAGAGGGCAGAATGGCTGTGGATGACGTCAACGAAGATAAAGAGGGCGGGTCGGGTGGGGTGCTGCTCATGACCCTGGAGCTTTCGTCTTCTGGGAAGAACGGGACTGAAGAAGGGCTGTCTGGGAACAGCGGAAGGGGCTTGACTTCGCTCCAGAAGTCAATGAGCAGCATTTCGGGGTCCAGGGCCAGCTCACCCTCTGCTGTGGGTCGGTGGACAGGACTCTCGCTCGGTCCCTCGATGTCCACCAGGACTCCCACTTCTGGCGATGTTGCCAGCTCACACACCTGGTCAGACGGCTGGTTGAGCTCCTCCTGCTCGGTGGCGTTCTGCTCTGTCGCTCTCGATGGCGATGGCTCACACACCGCGGGTGGCTCTCCGTCTGCGGTGGGCTCTGGCGTACGCTCCTTGCAGATGGTGGGGCTGGTCACTGGGTCTGGAGTGGCACTGACGTCGAACGGTGGTCGGTTCCTCGCCAGTGTCCACTCCACATAGGCGGCGAGATTGCCCAGAGGACCATCTTCGGACGACCGCGCTCTGCACGCGGTGTTCAAGTTGGAATTGTAGAACCCGCAGAGCGCGTCGTCCGGCCACCTGGATCTTTCAGCTAGAGCCAGGAAACTCTTCGTATGGTCCTCGAGGCTGTTTTCCCCCTGCATCAACATGAGGATGAGGAATTCCGGGGTGTGGAAGGAGTCCATTGGGGAAGGAACACGAGGGAGATGAAAAATAAAACACTGGGGGCAAAAAAAGACTATGAAAATAAAACGGAGGGAAAACACGCCGCAAACTTTTTGGTCCGGTATTATGTCACGCCTGCTGCTCACAGGACGAAGAAGGCACGGGATCTCAGGATTACAACAAACACGTATATTTATTAAATAACACTTACGAGGATTACAGGACGAACAGGGCTTGCAGAAGAACAGAGAGACACGTAGACATCAACATCGACAATACCGGACGAGGGACTAACTGAATACAAGGACTATAAATACACAAGGACAGGATGATGACAATGACACACAGGTGGATGACACAGGTGAAGGAGATGAACATAATGACATGGCGGGAACGGGAACAAAGGAGCACATGGTGAGGATCACATGACGAAAACAAACACACGAGGAAGGCAGGTTGTAACAATATATATATATATATATATCCCAATTCCTGTTTAAAGGAGAGAAGATTTTTTCAACACATTTCTAAACATAATAGTTTTAATAACTCATTTCTAATAACTGATTTATTTTATCTTTGCCATGATGACAGTAAATAATATTTTACTTTATTGAATTGCTGATGTAGATGCCAAGAAAATAAGACAAACAACATTAAAACAAGTCCTACAATGGCTGACTTAAACTTGCTCAAAAAAAGTTGTTGTTATCAAACAATGTTTACTTCACTAAGTCAGTTTAATGGTGAAGGGATTGATCGAATAAGCTTACTTATAGAAGGTTAGCGAAGAAATGTTATACTCCTATGTAAAATTATTTTGTAGTATTTTCAAAATACAAAATACAGTATTATATTTTGATACTTGTTGTGGCTGCTGTATTTTGTAGTTTATTTTGATAAATGTAAAATTGAGGTATTTGGTATTTTATTTTTTTGAATACATTTTGTAGGGTCCAACCAGTTAGTCCAACGACGGTATCTACTGGTGGATGAAGGTTTATTGCCTGTTCGGTCTTTTCAGTGCACAATGTTGATTTACTTTAACTTTAACTCATATCTGACTCCAATTTTAGTATGAGGTGGTTTTGAATATTAATATATTCCTTCTCGTTTTATCTGACTCCAATTATAAAACATTGATAAGGTTATTTTGTTTCTTTTAATATTATTTTAGGTTATGATTGAATATTCTCTTCGATTCATTATTGTATGTTATTCTCGTTCATTCGGATTCCTATAACATCCTGAGTCTTGTACCGGCCGAGTATACAATCTCTTAAACACAAACTTGTTAGTCTTGGTCATTAAACAGAGGCGATTAACCACTATTCTAAAAGGCAGAACCCTACTTACTCAGTTTAGAATATTTGTTGTGTGGTCCCCATAGAGCTGCTATCTACTAAATCAAGACAAAACTATTTAATCTTACCATGATCATTACTATAGAATTGGGCAGACCAATTTACTTAAATTATTAATAACTTTGAATAATCACCATATGATTTAAATAGTATTATAAGTTTGTAGATGAAGGCCTACCCACATTTAGACTTGTCTCAACAATCCTTTGTTGTTCTAAATAGAAAACCCATTATTGGCCTTTTACAGTCTAAGTATACTTGAATTAATACCAACGTGTTAGTCGGAGCCCTAAGATCATCGTATAGCGTGCCACGCTGCTCCGTCTATCGTGTCTTAGTCCGTTACTAACCTATACAGGGGTTTGCGGTGTTATGGACTTAACGTAATCTACTAGAGATAATAACATGAGATCTGTTTGAATTATTCAAAACATAACAATTTATTAGTCAGGTAACTGTGTATTATGCCAATTCATTAAACAATCATTACAAGACATCAAATTATCAAAGATAAATCCAAGATCAAAAGATGCATACCTGACTTCAAAATATACATAGCGTGGAGCATGAGAGCTCCACGCTACGGGCTAATCTGGGTACAGAATCGCGTCGAACACTTAGAAACTGTTCCTTAAGTAGTCAAACCAAGAATCTCCTCAAGGATGGGTGTTTGTCGAATAACAAAAGGCATTTACATTTAGTGGCATGTTAGAAGAGTTTCTGCCTACAGGGAACAAATGGTCATTTGAATAAAGGCCCCCTAGATAAAGGCACACCCTTACCAGTGGTTCAAAAGATATCTGAAGTTATATATCTATTATTTTGATTATGTCTATTTCTGAGGGAATGAGACCATTGTACCAGTCGCACTGAGACATTTCAAATGATATCAGACATGATAGATAAAGTCACTTGCATTGATATAGAACATTCATACTTTGAAATGACCATTCTGTGTGAGTATGTATAAAGAGAGGATGAGTGCTTCAAATGTAAATGAAGGAGCTGGCTTTCCCGCATTCCCACCTGGTGGGTTGTGGAGCCGATTGTCTCTGTGTTTCCAGCTCATATTTGAATTGTCAAAGACATCAAAGTATTTGTGGTATCTCAAGTCTTACAGAAATCCCCCTTTGGCCCCATGGGTCAAATATAGATGTGTAGACATGGGGTCACTGATGTATCGTTGTTGAGGTCGTTTTGGGGCAATTCAAGACAGTCTCTGCAGCATTTTTCAGTTGTAATTTGCGTTCAGCAGGTAGCTAAACAGGTACAGGTTCGTTTTTACCTCTTTTGATGAGCCTGACTCGAATGCACAGCCCATTCAGTCAATAGAGGCCTTTGTAACTTGTTCAGTTCGATGTGTCCTTCCCCTGGCAAAAGTTTCCACTTCGTGTGGGCTTCTCCCTAGAATGATAGTCTGCTCTTTCTGTTGAAGCTGTTCACCTCCATTGGTGCAGTTCCTTATGCAGACATCGGTGAGTGGGGTTCCACAATGTGTATACACTGCCTTCTCTCGAACACCTAAACAGCAACTTGATGGCTCAGCGATTGAACAGTTATGAACTTGTGTCATTCTGCATTGAAGAAAGTCATGAGGTGAAGCATAAAATATATGACCAAAACATAAAATGTGTCAGCAAGTGCGAGTTGTACAACTGGTCTCAGGTCTCTTTCAATGTGTTTAGAAGGTCCAATTAAAAAAGCAGATAAATTCTTTATCACCACTGAGATGGGGTATAATGGTGGGGGAAATATTAGAGATATTCTTGGTATGAATTACTCAGAGGAAAAGTATCAAAAGGTCAGTGTAACTTAAAAACAGTATAACATATTTGCATAGGCAGTATGCATCATAAAATCATATTATCATCATCATGACAAAACATTCAAATAGATGGCATTCATATTCATAACGAGAATACATGAAGATGTTTATCATACATGATATTAATAACATTATTCAACCATAATTATAAAGGCATATCTATAATACTGTGTGTGTTTGTGTGTGTGTGCATGTGCGTGTGTGTGTGTGTGTGTGTGTGTGTGTGTGTGTGTGTGTGTGTGTGTGTGTGTGTGTGTGTGTGTGTGTGTGTGTGTGTGTGTGTGTGTGTGTGTGTGTATGCGTGCGTGCGTGTGTGTTTGTGTGTAAAGGCTAGGTCAAGATTGATGGTATTTGTCAAATTTTAAATTTCCTAGTTGATTATTAGAAGTGTCCTCACTTCAGGTCTAGTCATTTTAGCACTTATTCCTGTTATTAGTGACAGGTTGGGAAACCAGGGGCCCTCTGGTTTGTCAACCATCCCTATAACAGTCAGTGAATGTATTCTTAAATTTAATGGCAGGTTTGCCTCTGTATTGACATTTTATACCATCAATTTGTTATCAAAGCCATGCATATGTGTATTTTCTTGTCAGCTGACAGAGGGTGTTAGAAGTGTGTTGTTGTCTCGTCTGTTATCAGGTTAATTATTCTGTTGTTCTATGTGTGTGAGGCTAATGTGGTTTGTTTGTATGAATATGGACAATAGATCTTTAGTTAAGGAGATTTGACTCCTGTGTCTTTGAAGACCAAGGTGTTATCTATGTGCCTGTGTTTACCTGTGGCTATGTGTCAGTATAACGCTCCAAATAATGGTAATCAATTTTTAGAATTGTGTTGTAAGATTTTGGTCCTGTTTTAACAGGCAGCCAGCATATGAATGTGAGCATGAGGTGTGTTCTGGCTCAAATTAATTCTATATAATATCTTTTAAGGAGCATGATGAAGTGCAATGTTCAAAGCTGGATCCTGTAAGAATGCATTTTCATAGTTATTGGAATTATCACACTGTATACTCCTGTTTGTAGTTTAAACTGCAGCTATATAGAGAATAGCAGAGTTTTCTACTTTTGGAGATCAAACTCATTCAACATAGAATTCCATTTTTACATGTGTGGCATCTGTAGCCTCAGACTCAAGTGTTTTTTATACACTTATAAAGGAATTATTTAGTATGAGTATGTGGAGTATCATAAACCACTATTAAGTGTTCTATAATAATGAACATGCGTATAGCACAATAATAAATTTGGAAATGCAATCAGAATCAGTGATTATTAAATCTACTGCTATTGGACTATTAGTCCGCCAGCTAGAGAGGTTAACAGCTGTATGTCTTGCATGAACAATGCAGTTAATTCATTATTGCCTCTAGGTAAACAGGCTTTTAGTCCCATTGCTGTTAAGCATTTTGGGAAACATGAAGTTTTGTGTTTTTATCTTAACTAAGAGATCTTTTGTGCCTCTGTTTCATTTACAATGTAATTCTTCACATCTTTGGTTGAAGAAAAGACGTTTTGTGAAATCACATAGCCTCATAAAATGCTGAATCCATTGATAAGATCAGCTGTGGATAATTGTTATTCTGATGACTGATCAAAGACTGCTTCAGAGAACTCACTGCAGGGCGCCCTTAGATTCGGCACCAAGGTGTGAGGTGTTTGTCTCACAGGGGTTCATGCTTTGAGATGCAGAATGGAAGTCTTTTGTCATCTCAGGTCGTGACGTAACAGTTCCCTTCCTTTGTCCATGTTTGGTGTAGACCAGATCAGGAACATTCCTTGTTGTTCTTCAAGGAATTGTATTGGTCAACCTAAGATGAGAACAAATGCAGAGAGAGCCACAGTTAATTTTAGAACTTTCATTAGCTTTATATTCAATCATGTGGAATTTATGTAATTGCACCATCTTGCAATATTAATTCTGGAAGTCACATGATGTTGTTGGTCAGATCTGAATTGTGGTCATTGTTTTAGTACATTGTGAGTGTATAACACCTGAGAACTGCTCTCGCTGTTGAGTTCACACAGTCTGCTGTATCCTGAGCATTACCTCCCAGTTCCGCTGGGGACATTTTTCTGAATCAATTAGTGATTTTTAACTAATTTCAGTTCACAATCCGATGGACTGATACCCATAGTTTATTCTTGCTCTCATTACAGTCAGATCTGTTAGCAGTTGTTAATTTATGGTGTGGCTCACAGATTAGATTAGTCTAGATCTTTTGACCCATAAAGACTGTGGTAACTCTGAATGTTATCATATCCATCCCCCTTTCATTATTTTTCTGGCGAGTTTATCTCTTTGATCAGATTTTAATTGTAGGTGGTGTTTTTCAGTGAGGTTTCATTTGGTTTACAGTCAGTTATGCCACACTTCTGTTAGTGTTTTTATTGAGGCATAAAGAGAGCAAACCTCCTCAAGATGAATGTTTCATCTTTGATATTTAGTGCCATGATTGGCGATTATAATATAATGTACATTTTAGTACATAGTATATATTAAAATAGAATTATTTCTGGTCTCTGGAGAGTCTTTTAGAACAACAGTTGTTAAGGTGTTCATTTTAGCTTAATGCTTTTATTTTGTAATCAGAGCTGTGCTTGCCTGTAGATTGTATGAACAACAAATGGTCAGGCTCATGGCCAAATGGAAGACTGTTGTTGTTTACATGCAATCACTGCAAACACATTCTGAGTATCATAAAATCACTCTCTAAGTGAAATTCCTTTGCTCTCTGTCAGGCCATTTGAATATGAAAAGGTTTTGAGGAATTGGGCAGATTGCAAAAATGCCTTGTTTTAGATTGTAAATTCTACTTTTTATATTTAGTCTGTTTCAAGACTAAATTAAAGCATTGTGTATATTTTAGCTGATTAGCGTAATATTTGAATTTACCACAATTAAATTTCAATTGCAAATTTCTGCTTTGTAAGGGTAGATTTTTCCTTTTAGCCTCTTTTTTGCAATCCAACCATCTTGCTCTGTTCACCTTTCTTTTTCATATACAAATGCCTTAGACTGTTGTCATTTATCCAATTTAAATGTTTTCCAGTTGTTTTTAAATCTTTACCATTTTTTCTTTTTTCCTTTTTTTTATAAAACAGTAGATTAAAAACAAAGGACAGTTCTTGATTTAAACTTTTAGGATCTAATTTATGACTCTCCACTGAGTCCCAGAATATAATTTGGATGATGTTATTCCAATTTAAGCTTCAAATCTTGCTGCCTAGCAGACAAAGAGATTCTTCAGAGCAAGGGTTGGCATTCATCTACACTGCTGCTATCATGTCCCTGATAATCAAAGTGGTTTTGTCTAATTCTCAAGCCCCACCGGATAACGCATTCCGGTCTAACATTTTTGAGTATTTCCGACTCATTCTATCAATGTATTTATACAGGGTGCATCTCGCTTTCCCTCAACATTTCTAATAGGCAAAGAAGAATTGACTTACCACAGCAGCTGAAGAAAGAAAAGAAGATCCAAACCTCTTGCTTGATTTAAATCCATATTGTGCTGAAAAGCCGTAACTCGCCTGGGCTGGGAGATCACGGAGGTCGGTCACCACTTTGTAGGGTCCAACCAGTTAGTCCAACGACGGTATCTACTGGTGGATGAAGGTTTATTGCCTGTTCGGTCTTTTCAGTGCACAATGTTGATTTACTTTAACTTTAACTCATATCTGACTCCAATTTTAGTATGAGGTGGTTTTGAATATTAATATATTCCTTCTCGTTTTATCTGACTCCAATTATAAAACATTGATAAGGTTATTTTGTTTCTTTTAATATTATTTTAGGTTATGATTGAATATTCTCTTCGATTCATTATTGTATGTTATTCTCGTTCATTCGGATTCCTATAACATCCTGAGTCTTGTACCGGCCGAGTATACAATCTCTTAAACACAAACTTGTTAGTCTTGGTCATTAAACAGAGGCGATTAACCACTATTCTAAAAGGCAGAACCCTACTTACTCAGTTTAGAATATTTGTTGTGTGGTCCCCATAGAGCTGCTATCTACTAAATCAAGACAAAACTATTTAATCTTACCATGATCATTACTATAGAATTGGGCAGACCAATTTACTTAAATTATTAATAACTTTGAATAATCACCATATGATTTAAATAGTATTATAAGTTTGTAGATGAAGGCCTACCCACATTTAGACTTGTCTCAACAATCCTTTGTTGTTCTAAATAGAAAACCCATTATTGGCCTTTTACAGTCTAAGTATACTTGAATTAATACCAACGTGTTAGTCGGAGCCCTAAGATCATCGTATAGCGTGCCACGCTGCTCCGTCTATCGTGTCTTAGTCCGTTACTAACCTATACAGGGGTTTGCGGTGTTATGGACTTAACGTAATCTACTAGAGATAATAACATGAGATCTGTTTGAATTATTCAAAACATAACAATTTATTAGTCAGGTAACTGTGTATTATGCCAATTCATTAAACAATCATTACAAGACATCAAATTATCAAAGATAAATCCAAGATCAAAAGATGCATACCTGACTTCAAAATATACATAGCGTGGAGCATGAGAGCTCCACGCTACGGGCTAATCTGGGTACAGAATCGCGTCGAACACTTAGAAACTGTTCCTTAAGTAGTCAAACCAAGAATCTCCTCAAGGATGGGTGTTTGTCGAATAACAAAAGGCATTTACATTTAGTGGCATGTTAGAAGAGTTTCTGCCTACAGGGAACAAATGGTCATTTGAATAAAGGCCCCCTAGATAAAGGCACACCCTTACCAGTGGTTCAAAAGATATCTGAAGTTTTATATCTATTATTTTGATTATGTCTATTTCTGAGGGAATGAGACCATTGTACCAGTCGCACTGAGACATTTCAAATGATATCAGACATGATAGATAAAGTCACTTGCATTGATATAGAACATTCATACTTTGAAATGACCATTCTGTGTGAGTATGTATAAAGAGAGGATGAGTGCTTCAAATGTAAATGAAGGAGCTGGCTTTCCCGCATTCCCACCTGGTGGGTTGTGGAGCCGATTGTCTCTGTGTTTCCAGCTCATATTTGAATTGTCAAAGACATCAAAGTATTTGTGGTATCTCAAGTCTTACAATTTCAATGTATTTTTGCCCATCCCTGTATGTATGTATATATATATATATATGTATATATATATATATATGTATATATATATATATATATATATATATATATATATATATATATATATATATATATATATATATATATATATATATATATATATATATATATGAATTTATATACAGTTGAAGTCAGAATTATTAGCCCCCCCCCTGAATTATTAGCCCCCCTGTTTATTTTTTTCCCCAATTTCTGTGTAATGGAGAGAAGATTTTTTTCAACACATTTCTAATTAAAATAGTTTTAATAACTCATTTCTAATAACTGATTTATTTTATCTTTGCCATGATGACAGTAAATAATATTTTACTATAGATATTTTTTCAAGACACTTCTATACAGCTTAAAGTGACATTTAAAGGCTTAACTTGGTTAATTAGATTAACTAGGCAGGTTAGGGTAATTAGGTAAGTTATTGTATAACGATTGGTTTGTTCTGTAGACAGTGGGGAAAAAAAAATAGCTTAAAGGGGCTAATAATTTTGACCTAAAAATGGTTCATAAAAAATTTAAAACTGCTTTTATTCTATCCCAAATAAAACAAATACGACTTTCTCCAGAAAAAAAAAATATTATCAGACATACTGTGACAATGTCCTCGCTCTGTTCAACATCATTTGGGAAACATTTAAAAAAAGAAAGAAAATGTAAGGGGGCTAATAAACCTGGGCATAGATTAATTTTTTTAATCTAGATTAATCTAGATTAATTTCTAAATTAATCTAGATTAATCTAGATTAAAATGGCTCATTTGAATTCTGCCGAAGGTATTCAGAATATGTGTGTTACCCAATAATGAGTCTTTGAGAACAGGTTTCTCAAGCCGGGTGTCGCATTAGACCAGGGTCTCTTCTCCAAAATGTTTCCAAAATGCATCACAAACTGCTTGAGAAACTGTTCTACTATGATAATTGGTGATGAAAATAAATGATGTTCAATAAGATGTACTCGTGTTTACTAACTGTTTATTCAGTTAAACATGAATTTTGAACTGTAGGTCTACATAAGCTCCAAACAGCGAATTCTGATGAGCTTAATTTGACTAAAGTCATCACTGAAATGGAATTAAGACGTGGAGTATGCAGATATTAGTGGCATTATTGAAGTAAACCCCGCGGTCTTTAGGACCTTTCGCCATATTTTCCGACAAGGTCCACACGCGGCTGTCAGAAAGGACGGCACACACACATACACAAACACACACACACAAACACACACACACATCGTGAAATGCGGAAGTTTTTTTTCTTACCATTTGGCATGCGTCGTTAAATTCCATAACTCTCTCACCTGTCCTTACTCCGTATTTGCGTCTAATACCCCAGTTTGTCACGAAGGAATAAATGAAAAGTGAAGCTGCCCAACTGCAGTTAGAGCCTCTGCTGATTTGATTCAAAAGAGCAGACGGCACACCAGTCAGGTATACATCCGCGGTAATATATCAAGGTGAAAGCCATCATAGCTTGCGTAAAATAGACCCAGCTCCCAACCCAACTTTGAGAATAGATTAACGGCGATATTTTTTTTATCGCGCGATAAGAGTCTCGCGTTAACGCAGCACGTTAACGGCCCAGCACTAATATATATATATATATATATATATATATATATATATATATATATATATATATATATATATATATATATATATATATATATATATATGCATATACTGTATGTGAATCGGCTGTCTTACTTAGCGTGTGTTATCTCGGAGTAATACCTTGCAATGTTGTGACTGACCTGTTAGAATCAAGTATTACAGCAGACAACCATGTACTGTAATAATCATCTATAAAAACCTCTAGGGGTTTAACCCTAACATAAAAACAACCTAACCTTAGCCTATTAGTTTAAACTTTTTTTGTCTTTTTTTACTGTCAGTATTCAATGAAATTAAATGTTATAATCACATTATTGTCTTCTCCAGCCAGGACTCTTACAGTACAGGCCTCCAAGACTTAATCTTTTGACCTTTACTTTCTTGTTGATGTAATTATTGGCATTTTCAACAGCCTGTTTTAAATATTTGTTAAATGTACGTGCCACATGGGTGCTGTACATCGATTTTACACAATGGCATGAAAATCTTCCATTTCTCGCTCTCTCTTAGTAGCACTCCGTGTGAAGAAGTTCGGTGGCCTTCTCTTGGCAGGCATATGTGAAATGTGAAAATGAGACAGCTTGATGGCAATCAGTCTGAAGTGTTTGGTAGGAAATAAGCTGGACAGTGAGATGGATGTGGCATGTATAGGCAGAGCCGGAGAGGCGAAGACACTCAATGAAGCACCAGGGCTGGAGTTTCTCATTACAGGCTGAGCCAGGAGCCGTCAGGACTCATACAGGACTGTGTTGGCTGATCAAGGGGGCCGTGCGCTGGGTTTGGCCGCAGTAGGGGGTCTGCCGACTCAGGCGTCTGAAGTTGTGGCACCCGCTGGGGACACATAGACAGGTGTCTAACTGTCGCTGGAAGTTTGGAGGATGAGGACGGCTTTGCTCTTGAGGAACCAGAGACTGTGTGTGAATAATGAATGCACTGCGATGCCGTGGGTAAAATCTGTTTGTCGTTAGGGTAGTGAGCATGATGTAAATGTAAAAATTTCAAGGTGAATGAATGAAGCAGGGCTAATGGAACCCGTTGCGGTTTGAAGTCGGAAGATTCATGGGTAGTTAGCCTTGTGAAAAAGATGCACACATTAGTATGCTTTTATGAAGTAATAATATACTTTAAAAGAACAGACTTAGATGTGATGAACGTGTTTTTACCTAAAAACCCCTGAAAGTATTTCGTTTATATATTTCCAATCTATTTCAATTTAAATGAAAGAGTGAATGTACCTCAAAAGATGATTTCAGGCATTTAACGTGAACTTAAATATACTGTAATGTTGGATTCATTTACACTATTAATATAAATAATTATAATAATATTTATTTGCAATTACAGTTATTTTCTAATTATAAAGAAATACAATTTAATAAATCTGAATGTTTAAAAAAGATTTTTACAGTACAAATACAAACATTTATTCATTCATTTTCCTTTGGCTTAGTCCCTAATTATCAGGGGTCACCATAGCGGAATGAACCACCAACTATTCCAGCATATGTTTTACAAAGCGGATGCCCTTCCAGCCACAACCCAGTAATGGGAAACACCCATACAATACACTCTCTCATTCATACACACACACTATGGCCTATTTAGTTCATCCAATTCAACTATATCGCATGTCTATTTGCAATCTCCACACAGAAATGCCAACTGACAAAGCCAGGACTCGCACCAGTGACCTTCTTGATGTAAGGTAAAGGTGCTAAGCGCTGAGCCTCTGTGCCGCCCACAAATATGAACAAATGTTTGTTTTTTTTAAACAGTCCAAGTAAGTTACATGTATTTTAATTTAAATGCTTAAAAAACTTAATGTAAGAACGCTTTTTGCATGTATATGTACAGTATATAAATGTATATACTTCTAAGATTTAAAGTACAACAAAAGCACATTTAATGCAATTAACCCTTGCACACTCTTCAAATTTACTACCCTTTTGTTATGTTCGGGATGAAAACATCCACTAAATTTAACTGCGGTAAAAATGCATCAGATACGTTTTTTTCAATTGTTTTTGCATAAATCTGTTTATGAACCTCAGTTTGATCAAAACTACTAAATAGTTTAGAAAATTATTGGATTTTAACTCTTGCCAAGTTCACAAATGATGTCACTAATTTAGTGAAAAAAACCACACACAAAATGACGTATTTTCAATTTGAAAAGTTGTTGTGGTCTTGATTGGTTTTACCTTTATCACAGTTTTGGACATGTGAATGATTACCCACTGCGCAAAGACACGTCCAAACGACGTCTACTGCACGTCATTTTTGAACGTCCAATTTTGGTCCCCTGAAGGTGCAGACTGTGACGCCAGATGACGTCTTTTTTTCGACGTCTATTGAACGTCCAGTATTGACGTCCACAGGACTTCCGCATTAGGTCTATTTGAAGTCCAAATGTGGTTATTGTGGACGTCTTTTCTACGTCAATCCTGAACTTATTTTAGACATCATTTTATACTGCTTATATGCTCTGTGCATAACTGTAGTCCCATTTCAGAAGGTGGCATACTGTTTAAAATCATTTGATTGTCTCAGCAGCAGAATTGAATTGGAAGTGCATGACACCTTTGCATGCTTTTCCATTTATCATCTGCTTCTGAGACATTTAAATGATCTTAAACAGTATGCACCTTCTGAAATGGGACTACAGTTATGCCACAGTAAACAGGAAAACATTGGACTACAGTTAAACAGGCATTTACAAATGAAAATAACAACTCAACCATTACTCACTTATTTCCATCTTTATTGTTTTGAAATGGCACAAACATCTCTAATGAACTTTGACTAGTTAAAGTTTGATAATGTGCATGATAACAAATTTTAAATCAGCACTGGTGGTAAAATACAAACATATAATAATAATAATTATTATTATTATTATTATACTATTATTATTAATAATAATATCAATAACAACAAAGTTACAAAGTCAATCTTGCATGGGTCTCTACAACAGATTTAAAACAATAAAAATTAAAAAACTGCTTAACCGAACTAAGGATTCATTAGGTAATGTATTTACTAACATAAACAAATTACGAACAATACTTGTACATTATTAATTATAGTTCAACATTTATTAATGCATTATTAAAATCCAAATCCATGCTTCTTAAGAATAGTTAGTGAATGCACCACGAGCTAACATAAACTAACAATGAAGGACTGTATTGTCATTAATAACATGAACAAATGCTGTAATTGTTCATTGTTTATGTCAGTAAAGGCATTAACCAGCACACTGTAAACAGTAACAAGTTGAGTTTACTTAAGAAAATGTGGAAACTGAATTTAAGAAGCAAATCAGTTCACAAACTTTGAGTAGATACAACTATTACTTCAACCTAAAAAAAACAAATCAAGTTCCATTTTTTGAATTCTCACTTAATCCAGCAAGTTACTTGTACAAAATCTAAAGACAACAGCTATATAGATGGCCATGCATCAGTTTTTCAAAGCAAAGTACTGAATTAAAATACAGCAACTGTTCAACATTACAAAGAAAGCATAACTCCTAACTCTTGGTCTTGGCATCAAGTTACAGTATTTACAGAAATATTTGAACCTGGACCTTGTCTGACATGTTATTTGCACCTAGCCCCATAAAATGTTTTTGAAATACTTCAAAAGAGCACCCCAGGTTTTGTGAGAATCTAAGTTCAATGCATAAATCACAACAAGGATAAAAACACGCATTTGCCACATTGTCCAAGTTTTTGGATGACTTCAGTGATGATTCCAACACCTTCACAATGTTATTTAGTATCTGCTTCTTCCTATATGGTTTCCTCGGGTGGTGTTGTACAACAAAGTTAGGGCTTCATGTTCACAGGGCTACAGCAAGCTGAACTGGTCCTCTAGGCGAATGGCGGCCATGCCGCCCTCAACCCGAAAGTCAAAAAGAAAGTGACCGGTTCGCGGATGAAAGTGAGGACCGGAAGAGGGCGTCACGGATGAAAGTGTGGACCGGGAGGGAGGGGGTGGGTGTCGCGGATGAAAGTGAGGACCGGGATAGGGCAGGGTGTCACGGATGAAAGTGAGGACTGGGAGAGAGGGGGTGGGTGTCGCGGATGAAAGTGATGACGGGGGTTTGCGGACGCCACCCTCACTATTCTGCCGCCCTTGGCAGCTGCCTAGGTCGCCTCTACGGATGCACCGGGCCTGCATGTTCAACACCCTAAGATCAGGATCAAGAACAAAAAAAAAAAAAACAATTACCAATAGATCACAGGTGAAATGGGTTTTGTTTAATTCAATATTTAAAAAAAAAATGTAAACAACTTGCCATGTACTCTTTCATGAGTTGTGGAGGGTTTTCAAGTAGACAGGAAGGGCTTACAGGATGGATTTACATGTTCTTATGATGGTGACATTCTAAACGATGTGAAAAAAGCTTTAGTTAGGAATTTTGTTTTATTTGCTGTATACTAACATTTAAAGAAACATTATCAAGAACCACTGAAGAATCACAAGTTTTGCTTCTAAAGATACAAAAGTATTAAGTAATTCTATGAGACATTTAAAGCTTAAGAAAAGGAAATAAACATTGACTTTAGAATGCAAAATGAGCATGACATGAATTTCTTAAGAATTACTGTTTAAAATGACAATGAATTGAGAAAACCTACCTGATCCAATGCTGTGATCCTACAAAAATCTGCAGATACCTAAAATGACAAATAAATAAAAATCATCAGGTTGGCTGCTGATAAATACATGACAGGGTATTGGTTAATATACAGCACCACAAATAGCATTCCTTTACCAGCACTATTGCCACATGGTCCAAACTGAAGTATTTGGATGCCTTCATTGATGATTCTAACACCTTCACAATGGTCTGTAGCATCTGCCTCTTCGTAAATTATGAGACAGTTTCCCGGGGTGGTGTTGCACATCGAAGTTAGGGCTTCATCATGTTTGACATAAGACCTAAGAACAAGAAAAAACAAAACAAAAACAATTACAAATAAAATTATTTCTTAGGTACATCATTTCATAATTTAGAATAACAAGATGCAAAATACAGCAAAGTTTAAAAATATATATGAAAGATGTCCATATCACCCTAATTTCAATACATTTCATCAGTATGTAGAATGACTTTTAACATTAAACTATTTGAGCTTTTTATTGTTTATATATTATATGTACTTGAAAATGATTTTATTGGAGAACTAAAATTGTATTGCTATATATATATATATAAATATCTTTTTTTTTTTTACATTTATAAACCAAGCAGACATTTAAACATTTTTTAACACAAATGGTAATAGTAATAATCCTAATAATAATAATAATAATAATAATAAGCAATTAAGATTTTGATTTCTTTCCCCTAACTGTAGCAAAACTGAACCAAACCGTGAGTTAAAAACCAAGATACGTACTGAAATGAGATTTAAGTACCTCTAGTTCGCAGACAGTTTCCATGTACCAACTTCAAGTGTTTTACAAGCTTTGATCTTAATGTGTTTGATGAGACACAATCTCTGCACAGCCACACGTAGACACAAGGCAAACTGTGAGAAAAAAAAAAAAAAAAAAGAGTCCCCAAATAACAATGTTGTTAATAATATAATATAATATAATATAATATATACTTACAACTCAGATGTACTCATTATCAAGTTTTATCTGGGCCTTCCAAAACTTTAAATTTAACGTCTGCAAATAAATAAGAACATGTAAAACAATTTGTAAGAACACTTCTTATAAGTTTAACGTTAACTTTATATAAATAAATCCACCTTCGCTTCTTTGTGGCGCATATAGATGCTCGGACGTGGTCATTCTGATGATCTCTGTGGCTCACTTATCAATTTTCATGACTGCATCTGCACAATTAGAAAAAAATATTATTAGTAATATGCAAAGGAATTGAGTTTGAGACCAATAATTTAAATGTTGTTTTAAAAATTAAATCATCTGACTACATTTTAAAGGCTCATTTATGAATTAGCATACAGTTAGCAGATATCAATACAAAGACACATAGTCTATGCTGCCTTTCATATTAATTATAATGCATTAAACAGTCAGAAATATTGTGATAAAATACACATCTACAAAGACTCCTGCATGTTATACAATTTTACCATCAAAAACTCTAGCATGTTGCTTAAATTCAATGTTTGAGTCAGTCATGTATGTTCACGCATAAACATAATCTGTCTCTTCGACTTTATTAATCCACCTTTATTTAAAACCTTAATAAAACTACATAATGTACCATTATAGCATACAATTTTATGTCAGACGAAAATACAATCACGTTGTGCTTTGAACCCAAAGAAACAGATCAAACTAGCATTACACGTTATGTGATTATATTGTATATCTGGAGACAGTCGTGTTGTTAAACACTTACAGATGCCATGCTAATTCTACTTAGCCACAGCACGTTTAGGTACTTTAATACAACATCTAACACTATAAAAGAACAATAAAGTATAAAATAACTTGGCGGACCAAACTTACCTTCAACTGAGTAGAAAATAGAAACCGATAGATGATGAACAGAGCGCTGAATGCTTGCAAATTCAAATCAGAGTGGCGTTTCCTGATTGGGTCATGATGACGCGATGCATCAGCCAATCAGATTGGCGCTTACTGGTTAGGTTCCTCCGCTGTAATGTTAAAGTTCTAAAGTTGGAATACTTAATTTTCTAAGCGTGTTTTTGCCTTTATAACATGTTAAACACAATTGGAGACAATTAAAACGGAGACAAATAAAATAAACAAGTTAAAGAAAAAACACTAATATATAAAACATGTACTCAATAAATAAATAATCATGTTTCATCCGAAAAAGCCATATTAATACTCATATTGATATCAACAATGTTCATATTTGTCATAAATAAATAAATTCATTAATAATGTCAATTTTCTACATGTGTCTTAGACGTGCAAATTGTGACCTACTCTCGACGTCCAAATGGGGTCAGGGTTAAGACGTCGAAATTGTGGACCTAGTTTGCACGTCGTTTAGGCGTGCAGAATTGGTCTTCGACCGACGGACGCAATATAGACATAATCTGCACGTCGATCGGACGTCTAATGTTTAGTGGGTAGTAACAACATTACCTTTGATGCATTGTTAGATTTTCATTTTTTTCTCCATAATTTACTGTTGGTGGCTGTTTTTGCCCCATTGACTTCCATTATAACCACATTTGATGGTGCATGAATACACAGTCTTTGTTTTTACTCCATGTAGTTTTGAGAGCTGAGATGCATATTTTGATTTTCTCAGACACTAAGGTAAGTGCGTAAAGGTCACTTTCACACTCTCAGTAACACATACACACACACTTTAATTTGCTGTTATACTCCATATAAAATCCAGAAACTAAGCTTTTTTTTGCACAGGCCTATCTAAAGCGTTATGGTGCCAAGTGATGATCAACAGTAAAAATGACAAATTTTACCTCTTCCCAACAGGGAAAACCACCAACAATGAAAATGCATGATTGTATGGTGTCATGGTTTTGCAATAAAAAATATCTGGTAATAATGGAGATCAATAGGGAAAAAACAGGCACCAACCGTAAATTAGGAAGAAAAAAATTTAAATCAATCAAATGATGCATCAAAGGCAATGTTGTTTCACACATCCAAGACTTTGACAAGGTAAAAAAAAATGCAGTCCACAATTACTTTTTGTATTGAAAATACGTCATTGTGTGTGTTTTTTTTTCATCATAGCAGTAACATCATTTATGAATATGGCAATTAAAGATTTAAAATCTTGTAATTTTCTAAACAATTTATTATTTTGATCAGGACTGAGGTTGATTAACAGATTTATGCAAAAAAATATGGAAAAAATATTTATCTGATGCATTTTTTCAGCAGTTTAATTCAGTGGATGTTTTTATCCTGAACATAACAAAAGGGTAGTAAATTTGCCCAGAGCGTATTGTTGAGTGTTTTTTTTTAATTCAAAGCATTTTCTCAAATTATGTGTCAAAATAAGATTTGTTAACAAAAATCATTCTGCTAGCTGACACACAGAAAAGGTTAATGGCCAAATTAAGACTCAAAATTAGAGTGGATGAACACATCCCCAACAGTACATAAGGGTTAAGCACACTTCTTGTTTATAAGGGTATGCATAAACCATTCAAATGCATTGAGGCTGTAAGATGAAATGACTCAACTCTGAATACACCACGTGATGGTCAATCAAATGTCACAGCGATCCTAATGGAACCCAATGGTTCTTCATCTGAGCATTATCAGGTGTTTTTATTAAATGACGAAGGATGTGTTTTTCACCTACATTTAGCCCTGTGTGTCATCGGCTTCTTTGAACGAATAGGCAAATTTAAAATGCTGCAATGCTTTTGAAAATGGGCCTCACGCTGTCTTTTTCCATTTCTCTTTCTCTTTTTATCTTTTTAAGTCCCTTTCGCCATCTTGCACGTCTCTGTGCCTCCCTCTCTCTTTATGGACGTCCAATCGTGATTTGTTCTGAAGTAGTTCAGACCATTAACTCATTTGAAATTCATCCTCTTTCCCTTTCACACTAACAAATTACCATGAATGCAAAATTATACCCAAATGCAACAGGCAAAATAGCGTGGCTACGACAATCAGCCTGCTGCTCAGCTATTTAGGTGGAGTCTGGGGAGACTGTCATAAATCTTCTGAAAAGGCATTGAAATGAATGCAGCAGTGGATGGAGCAGTTAAAGTGTTTACGTCTGCTTTTCAAATAATTATTACTTTATGCCAGTAAAAGCATATAGCAATTACATTATTTTCAGCATAAATAAACATGCAAGGCTGACACCTTTTCTATTTTTGCCCATGTTATTTAAGCCTTAATTGGCTTTCCGTGATCTTATAGGGTTAGTTTAAATTCTGTTAATAATTACTCACATGATGTTCGTTCATTTTCAGAGCCTAACTTAAGATATTTTAGGTGAAATCTGAAAGCTCCCTTATCCTCTATAGACAGCAAGATTCCCGACTCATCCACAAATGTAGCTAAAAACTTCCTCATATGCCAATGCTTCAATTTTGAATATTTTCAAGCTACAAAAATGCTACACAAAATAAAAATAATGTTTTTATTTAACAGTTTCTGCTCCTTCATGACAGTATATTGCACAACATCCTGCACAACATTGTTCAGTCTTATGTAATAGTACTTGTATAGTCTTGTTTGTATAGTAAAGTATCTTATAGTATATGTAATATACTATATAAGTTATGCATAGTTTTTTAAAATAGGTCTTATGTCCAGTTGTAATGTGATGGGACGCTGACAATGAAGTAGAAGATCCATGTGCAGTTTATTATGAAAATGTGGTCAGGCAGGCAACTGGTCAACTAGGGATGACTGACGTGAAACTGATGTTTCGACACAGAGTCAAGATCCCGAAGTACAAGTGTTCGAAACACTGCACCAAAGCAGGATCCGAAACACTCAGGTCAAGAGACTAAAGTGATTCGAAACACTAGGTCATGCGACTAAGCGATTCAAAGCATTGGTCATTTCTGAAGCGTTTTGAGACCTGGTGAATCTGCGTTTGACTGACAGCGTTGGACAAAAAAACTCTCTGTCTCATGTAGCCTAGTGGACCGTGTGTGAGCACATAGTAACTGTTTGAATCCCGTCTTGTGCGAATACTCTGACTTAATGACTTTATGTATTTTAATAATGCTAATTTTTATGACCAAAACAAGACATTTATTTACAAAGTTTTAATTCGGATGTCAGACCAATGTTAGAACAAAACATTACAAGAACAAAGCATTTAAAAATTAATGTTTTTATAGCTGCATCACCATGGATTCAAACACATTATCTCTGCATGCTAGTCTGGAACTCTCACCACTCCACTAAATCATTTGAAACTGTAATGCTTCATGAGGTATAATTCCTCAATTTGCTTAACTGTTCCTTTGCTGAGGTTGTTCCAGAGCAATACATAAAATAACCACTACTGTATGTGTTGTTGTAGAGACGGGTTTCGAAGCTTCGACTGTTTCAGTGTTTCATGAAGCCTTGCTTTGCCCACCACTACGGTCAACAGGGTCAAACAGATACATACAGGGAATCCAGAGCCGTGGTCAAGTAACAGGTGAATGGTCAGTACAGGTAGCAAGCAATGTAAACAAACAGAACAAAGTGAGGGTCAAACAAGGCAAGGCAAAGAAACGTCAAAAATGTCACGCGTCGTAATGTCACAAATACAGTAACCAAGACTCAGCAACATGTGTGTGTTTTTGAGAAGTGTATAAATCGTCTGTGTAATTAGTCTTGAACAGCTTCAGCTCTGCAACCATGGGGAATCTGGACCAGGTGTGTAAGTGAAGTGCATGAAGGCATTTGTAGTTCATTAAAGTGGCAGACTTGTAGTTCTTCAGCGACCTGCACAGGCTGGATCGCTAATGACCGTGACACCAGTGTTGTGTTTGTATTTATGATTAATTTATGCAGCACCATTGTCCTGCGAGACACAACATTTTATTCCTCTGTATGTCCACACACGTAGCAGAATGACAATAAAGCTTGACTTGACAAGTTCATGAGCACCGTGTCGTGATGGAGTGATGTTTTACATGCACAGAAAAGTATTCTCATTATATTCCAATTGAACCACTGAAAGCATGAATGGTTTTGAGGATGTTTTTTGGTATTTTTCTGAATGAGTCGGGGATCTTGATGTCTATGTTGGATGAACTCTTGGATTTTGTCTGAAATATCCTAGCCTGTGTTCTGAGATGAATGAAAGTCTCAGGAGTTTGGAATGACATGAGGGTGAGTAATTAATAACATTATTTTCATTTTTGAGTGAACTAACACTTAGTTTGATTTATATGTATAAGCTAGTGTTCAAAGATCACGACAAAATTCACATTTAGAAGAACACATTCAAAACTTAGTCTCTCACTTCTGTCGATATCAAATCGAGGATTTTTCGAGTTCAATCAAGTTCAATCTGCACCAATCAAATGCTCTCTAGAATCTGAAGTGTCCTGCCCTCTACAAAATAATAGACACTAAAGCTGTGGATGAAATTGGTTGCTTGTTCACACAAATACCACTTTCTATGGCACATAATACACTATATAGAGGAAAAATGTATTAAGTAAAAAAAACTAAACATTTGACATCAAAGTTAATACAAATTTTTGAAACACACAACCTTATAGACCCTTTTCACATGACAGTGATGAAGTGTTTCAAAGGCCATAAGCATTGTAAAGTTTTATAATGTAAGTTTCAAAAAGTTTTAGCCTATATAATTAGATAGAATCGATTTAAAAAAAAACATATATTCATAAAGCTACACTTTGTATTATATCACTGTTGTGACTATTCTTAATCAAAATTCCATATTAGTCACATCTTGGGTGTGCTGAGGGGTTTAGACGCTTCCTTAGAAATAGTGAACGACAAGTCTTCATTTGTTGCTGTTTATTGTAGAGTTAATTTGAACACAAAACTTATATCGAATAAACAAAATCAAACAACTTTGGCCATCAAACAGACTGAAGTTAAGGTCTAAAGACCATGTGCTCCCAGCAGGTCCTTCTCCAGCTCCAGCTTTTAGGCTTCCTCTGGCCTGTTTAGTGTTGACTCCTACAGTCACATTTGGATTGACTTACAAAAACAGCTAGTAAAAAGTTATGCATTGTGTTTCTAATGCAGCTTCAATGGATTCGGACAGTAAATTTGACATCTGTCTTTCTCCTGGTCTCGCATGTTTTTTATGTTATTCTTTTGCTATTTGAACAAAAAAAAAAAAGATTATTACATCACAGTAATTAACCTAACTATGACTTGACTGGCTTCTGTTACTGAGAAACCTGGAAATGTGAAAATGTCAGCCTGATCTCATGAGGAAACGTAAGTATTTTACTTTTTGTCAGTTTAGTGGCTAATTTGTGGCTAATTCGAGTTCAGTCGTACTAAAATGTAGGTTTTTAAAAAGGAGTCGTGGCACCTAACCCCACCCCTAACCGTCTTTGGGTGCTGAGCAAATCGTACTAAATTGTATGAATTAGATTGTACGAATTCATACGAATTAGCCACTAAATCAAAAAGTTACGAATTGCCGTGAGATTGCGTTGGAAAATGTCCATTGTTTCAATATGACTGAAAAAGACTCAATGATCTAAAATGACTAAGCATGGTGCAGCGTACGTGTGCGCAGTGTCTCTTTACAAAGTGAAATTGTGATCAAGTTTATTTTAAATGAATAGTCTACAGTACAGTACGTACAACAAGCATGCTCAAAATAGAAGCACTTGCATCTTCACCCTTACCATATCAACATTAAAGATCAGCCAATATGGAGGAACAGTGGATCATAGCTGTACAGGGAAAATCAGAGCTGTATGATTGTCAAGCTTATAATTATCTTACAGCTACCTATGAAATCTACAGTATATAGTAACAAAACTTGTGCAACTACCTATTATAGCTGTACACAGCCTTTCTCATGGTAAATGATGATGGTGGAGAGCAGGAATTTGCATTTTAAGATGCGATGTGAACAATAAAGCATAAGTTGTAATACAAACTGGGATCATTTGTCGGCTGTTTGCAAAACTAGGCAAAAATGGACTTTTCAGCTTTTAGGTCATCCCTATCATGCAAACACACACTCAATTTTTTTTCCTGGTTGTCATTTCAACTACTTACTTAAAATGAGCTGAATCAACATAATTATTGAGTTTTTTGGGGGACAACTTAATTATTTTATGTTCAATCAACTTCTTTGGCAGCATTTGTTCTTTCAGCCACAACCCAGTACAGAGAAACACCCATACACTCTCTCATTCACACACTACGGCCAATTTTTATTTATTCAATTTAACTATATCGCATGTCTTTGGACTTGTAATGTAACGTAATGTAATGTGTTTTTATCTAGCGCATTTATCATGTATGGCCATATACTCAAATCTCTTTACAATCATGAGGGGGCTCTCTTCACACCACCACCAGTGTGCAGCATCCATATGGATGATGCGACGGCAGCCACAGGACAATGGCGCCAGTGCGCTCACCACACACTAGCTAATGGTGGAGTGAAGAGACCGTGATAGAGCCAAATTTAGTGGATGGGGATGATTGGGAGGCCATGATGGTAAGAGCCGAGAGGGAATTTAGCCAGGACATCGGGGTTACACCCCTACTCTTTTATGAGAAGTGCCATGGGATTTTTAATGACCACAGAGAGTCAGGACCTTATCATCTCATTCAAAAGACGGCGCCCCACTGACAGTATAGTGTCCCCTTCACTTTTACTGGGACATTAGGACTCACACAGACCACAGGTTGGCCTCACTAATACCACTTCCGACAGCAACCTAGCTTTCCCATCCAGGTACTGACCAGGCTCAGCCCTGCTTAGCTTCAGTGAGTAACCGGTCTTGGGCTGCTCTCTTGTCGGGGAAACCGGAGCACCCAGAGGAAACCCACGAGAACACTTTGAGAACATGCCAACTCCTTACAGAAATGACACCTGGCCTAGCCGGGAGTCAAACCAGCAACCTTCTTGCTGTGAGGCGAGCATGCTAACCACTGAGCCACTGTGCCGCCCCCAATTAAATTGATAAAAAACGTAACTTAATTGATTTGTGATAGAACAACATGAAGGAATTGTGTGCAACCCCACATTTTTACAGTGCACTCTTAAAGGGATACTTTGCATTTATGAAGTGTGCTTCACACAGGTGAGTGGGATTGACAAACCACCGGTAGAAACACTGTCTCTTTCTGAAAAAAAAACACCCCCCCCCCCTTACTCTAGCACCTAATTCCCAGATCACTAACAGTTCCTTTATATAATTAGCACTTCTTGTGTGTTCTGCTTCTGAATTGCTCAATGCCTCCTCAATTGTAAGTCGCTTTGGACAAAATCATCGGGGGTGGAGGGGGGGGGGGGGGGGGTTGCTTGGTTATTTCCAATTAATTAACTTTAATTTTAACCATTAGAATTACCATATTTTATTCATAACCTTGAGAAGATAAAAAATAATAGTTTATAATTACAGCCTTGGCGACGCGGTGGCACAGTGGGTAACACGTTCGCCTCACAGCAAGAAGGTTGCTGGTTCGAGCCTCAGCTGGGTCAGTTGGCATTTCTGTGTGGAGTTTGCATGTTCTCCCTGTGTTCGCATGGGTTTCCTTCAGGTACTCCGGTTTCCACCACAGTCCAAATACATGTGGTACAGATGAATTGGGTAGGCTAAATTGTCCATAGTGTATGAGTGTGTGTGGATGTTTCCCAGGGATGGGTTGCAGCTGGAAGGGCATCCTGCGTAAAACATATGCTGGATAAGTTGTCTTTACTATATTATTATGGCGGTTCATTCGCCACAGCGGAACGTACCTCCATAATATATAGTAAAGACACAGCAATAGCGTCAGACGTAGCATAAATTCATGGCACCAGGTTAAACTTTCTGACAACTTTCTTCACAGCACTCACATACATTAAAAAATAAAAATGAACAAAAAATAGACTTGGGCTTATTGGTGTGTGTGTGCGCCATTGCATGCGAGGTTTCTACAGTATATTTATAATCATCTCAGAGGATACTAAGGGTTGCAAGTCACTGGCATTGTTATTTTGGGAGTCGTGGGCTGAAAAGTTTGGGAACCCCTGTGCTAAACGACTAAATGTAAATGTGGATAGTTCACCCAAAAACAAAAATTCTGTCATCATTTACTCATCCTCTACTTGTTCCAAAACCTGTTTGAGTTTCTTTCTTATGTTGAACACAAAGTTAGACATATACTAAAGTATATTGGGAAAAAAACATCCATTGACTTCCATGTTTTTTGTGTTCCTACTATGGATGAATAGGTTTAATAGCTTGGTCACACTTTCTTTTGATGGTCCGTTTGTTGAATTTAGATACATTGCATCTACATGCCAACTAATTCTCATTGGATTATAAGTAGACTGTTAGTTTGGGGTTGCGGTTGGGGTATGTTTACATGTACTTTCAAAGTTTCTTATAGTCAGTTAGATGTCTGTTGATGGAGCAGTATCAACAGATATTAAGCAGACAGTCTACTAATACTCAAATGGACCATCAAAATAAAGTGTTACCAATAGCTTTAGTGTTGAACCGAAAAAATTCATGAATGTTTAAAACCACTTGTGACTTAATGTAAAAAAAAAAAAAAACTATTTCGTTTAAGTCATTCAACAATATCATTCACTTATGCATATTCTCTAAGTGTAATAGTGGAAAATATCCAGAGGGTTTGACTACATGTGCTGCCAACCAATCCCATTTCTGCATTTGGTGACAGCATATAAAGGTCAGTTGCTTAAATTATCCCTGATGTTACTGCTGAACTGCTTTTATGCTCCGGCATTCATAATGCTTACAGCCACAGAGTCATTATGATGTAATCTTTAATCAATTCATTACATGTAAATTTTATACCATTCATTTGTAAGTTGCTTTGAATAAAACAGTCTGCTAAATGAATAAATGTAAATGCCACGGGTAGATCTGGGAGATCTGGGAGAACTGTCAGGCAATGACACACAATAACACCTTCGGTTCACTCATGAGCAATATGCCGTTTGCTCCATTAAATGTTACAGCATATATGCCAAAGTCAAACTTTATGGGGCGTGAACTAGCCTTATCCTGAAGCAAGTACAGATAGAAGTGCTCGGTGTGTCATTCTTGTAGACTTTCCTTTTAACCAGTGTCTCCAAAGGCCTAAAGGTCTTACCTGCAGGCAGGGCTTGATGATTAGCATAAGCACCCACAGCCTTGTCCCCGTGTGTGCATCTGCCCTGGCTTCATTACCACCCACCTTTGTAGTAGGAACTTCCAGCAGCTCATGCATGCCGGCGTCCCGCGGGGAGCAGCAGCTTAAATGATCTGGATGCATGGTAATTAGGTTATTTTCTCCACTGTCAAACACGAGAGTGGCTGACAGGGAGTATAAAGGCAAGAAAACAAACAGGCAGACACACACACACACACACACACACACACACACACACACACACACACACACACACACACACACACACACACACACACACACACACACACACACACACACACACACACACACATAGGCTGTCAAACCTCAAAGGTATGCTTACAAATTAGTTGCATTTCAGAGGTAAATACTTTTGAGAACCTCAGCGAGTGCACGGGAGAATTGAGTTGTGTCTGAGGAGTCTTTCTGTGTAAGAGGAAGTTAGGCTTGCAAATTGAACTGGCTCCAAGACAAAGGAAAATAATAAATGTTTCTGGATCATTTCCATATACTTTTGGCCTAAATTGAGTAAATGAGTAAAAGTGCTGTTCTACAGCGTTTCTGTTTTCTGATATCGATGTGCTACAATTAGAGGTATTATGTGACAGGACACTCACACTCCAGGCTGTCGTGAATGTGCTCAGGACAAAGGCTGTAATGGTGATACATGTGTTATTGTAATGTTTTGGTGAACTATGCCTTTAACTATCTTACAGTATTATTGTTTTAAATTCTCAAAATGAATTTGATCACATATTTATATTTTTCATTTATCAAATGTTACATTATATGTGTGGGTCACATGCAAAACCAGTCATGAGTATCCATTTTTGGAAATGGAGATTTATACATTAAATGAAATTTGAATAAATAAACTTTCCAGTGATTTTTCAGTACAAGACCATTTTTGGCTATTTGAAAATTTAGAATCTGAGGGCTCATAAAAATCTATATATTGAGAAAATCATCTTTACAAGTGTCAAAATTAAGTTATTAGCATTGCACATTACCAATCAAAAACTTTTAATAAAATATACAAAATATCTATATGGAACCTATATCTTCATAATATTTTCTTTACTTAATATTCAAATGATTTTTAGCATAAAATTTAAATATAAAAATATATATAAAAATATATAATGTTGACCCATAAAATAATTTCTGACTATTCACAAAGATGTACAGTGGGTGACACATCAAAAGGACCATTACCGGCGTGTGTGGCACCCCTGTGGCACTAAGGGATTAAGAATGTGATTTTAGGTGTAACAGCAGCTTGCGACTGTGCCGCCAGAGGGTACAAAGTGATGGGATGCGAACGGACAGAAATATACAGTAGATGTAAATAGCCTGCTACTTGTGAATGAAGATTAAATAATGAAACGAAGCATTATAATGGCTTCATTAATCATTAAAAACTTGTCAAACTTGCTTTATTGTCATTGTAAACTTGTTAAGTGCAAAGAGGATTCATTTTGAAAAATAAAATACATTCATTCATTTTCTTTTTGGCTTAGTCCCTTTAATAATCTGGGGTCACCACAGTGGAATGAACCACCAACTTATCCAGCATATGTTTTACGCAGTGGATGCCCTTCCAGCTGCAACCCATCACTGGAAAACACCCATACACTCTCATACGCTATGGACAATTTAGCTTACCCAATTCACCTATAGTGTCTTTGGACTTGTGGGGGAAAGGGGAAACCGGAGCACCCGGAGAAAACCCACACAAACAAGGGGGGGAACATGCAAACTCCACACAGAAATGCCAACTGACTCAGCCAAGGATTGAACCAGCGACCTACGATTGTGCTACCCACTGCGCCATCGTGACGCCCCTTCTTACACTTCTTAGGTGTTTAACCTAAATATAGAGAGATGTACAGTGTTTATTGTTTTAATGTGATAGGACTAAACAGTTAATAATTAAGCTTTTTCATTTACATTTTAATTTACAGTTTTCATTTACATTTTCTTTATTGATTATATTATACTTTCTCATTTTATGTCTTAATTATTGTACATAAATAATAAACAAATAATTAAATACACCTAAATAATTATTTATTTAAAGACATTACCAAAACATGGAGAAACGGTCTGGCACATGATCTAAAGAGCTTTGTGCAACAAAAGGCTGGTTTTGTAGTCCAGAGTCACATATTTTTAAATATTTTATTATATTTTACAACTGTATATGTCATAATGGATAACATAAGATAATGTATAAAAATAAAAACATTTTATTTTTACAAATTTTAAAGGAAACTTTTCATTACATTTTTATGCTTGAAATTCAGAAACAAGATATATTCAATTATAACAAGGCTAAATAGAATCATCTCAGACATTTGAACCCAACCATTCTCTATTTAATCCCAGTCATTAAAATAACCCATATCAGTGGACCACTGATTTCTGTAGGCACGACCACGGCCTCGTAAAAGATTTTTTTTGTCTCTCTCCCATTTATGCAGTGGCTGGAACAGCAGCATTCAGCTTTCCAAAGGGTCATTCAGACTCAGAGGGTCTCGTAGCGCAAAAGCCGGATTAGCTCTGACCTAATGAGTTGTGCAGGGCAGAGAGCTCCGTCTGCTCCTCTAATCCACAGCAGCCCAGGGAGAACCACTGCAACCACTGGCCAGTAAGCACTGCCCGACACCCGACACAGCTTGAATACCTGTACACCTCATTATATGCCCGGCCTAGCGCCTTTGTTTATTTCTGCGAGGCTATTATGGAAAATGCCACAGAAAATGTGACATTTAGGAAATTTGTTTTCTTCAGCAGTGATACTGCTCTAGCACAAAAGGCTAAAGACAAAGTTTTAAAATAATCCCTCGGAGGAATGTAGCATTAGAGGTGTAATACTTCTGATATCAGCATTTGCATCTGGTATGATACGAATACAAAAGAACTCACACTCGAGTTGTGTTTGATGCATTTCAAAATGCAAGCCAGCATCTGATGGCATCGAAAGCACAGTGTTTAGTCCTCGAAAGAGTTGACCTTTGCTACCCTTGACGTGCAACAATGCCCTGGCGGACCACCAACCTTCAAATACATTAATATTCTTTGTATGGAAACACAGCCAACCTGCAGTGAAGCCATCACACTGTTTTAAAAGAGCGGCTGTAGTCTTTGTTTGGAGTGCCGCGGCAGGATTCGGGCTGAGGCCGGGTCGCCCCCTGCCCGATACAGTCTGGAGCTCACTACCCATCAGCTCTCTGCTTCACCGCACACACAAAATATCCTCAAAAATATCCATCTCCCCCTCCCTTATCCCACACATTTCAGTGCAGCATTTGCTTGGGACACGGTGCGCAGACGTGCCTGGGCTTTGAATGACGGAGTAGTCCCGTGTCCTGAAACTGCCTGAGAAACAAATGAGTGACTTGTCCACCACTATATTGATCTCGAGAGTCAGCTCTGTAATAAAGAAAGGGTCAAATGGTTTATTTGTTAATTCTATGTGACACAAAACTAATTTTCTGCTGATGCACGAGACAATAATCATTTTAAAAATCACCCGGCGAGCTCATCGTTTCTGATCATTTTTTCCTCATCCGGTTTGTTCGGCCCCTCGCTCATCTTATTCTGCCAGAAGCCTGCAAATTGCGTGTCTAATTGAGTCCTACTTGGCTTTCCAGACAGCAGAGGCTTTATGCAGACAGACAGTGGAGGAGCGAGCCTGCAATCGCAAACGACGCAAAACGGTGCGAAAATAAGAATAACTAATTTCACTCATCCAGCTTTAGTTTAAAATCCACTCACGCAACAGCGCTTGGTCTCAGTTAAGGGACCATCTGCCAGTTAGTTTTTTTATTTATTTATTTTTTTACCTTGTCTGAGTCGACGGGTAATTGCATGCTGTTTACGTCTGTCCCTGCACTGCTGCTGACCCCAACCCCCACCCTGAGCACAGGCTGTATGGTCCCGCGCTGTGACGATGATGATGATGATGATGATCACTCCCCTGTGATTAAACATCTGCGCATGCTCACGGTGTCAACAGCTGTGCCTTGCTCTCCTCTCACACCCTGTTCTCCTCCTCCATTCTCCTCCCAATCAGTATTTGATACCGCTGACTAGAACAAAAGTATTAAAAATAGTTTTCTGTAACAAAACGCTTTATAAATGTTTTTTTTTTGTTAGTTTTAGTTTGTGTGGAGGTACTACAATTTCTTTCTTAAATAAATAAATGTTCAGAAATAAAGAAAACAATCTCTGAAGAAAGCCTCACTCCCCTGGCCCTAGAAGGTACACTGGAGGCTGCTGTCATTAGTGACAGCACCCGCCTCCATGCTAGTACTGCAAATTCAATTAATACTAGTGGAGTTGCACATAAAAAGTAAATACATTATTAAAATAAAAATATATTGAAATACAAAATAGTATAAACATGCAATATTGTATATAATTTAACATATAAATTAATTATTATATTAATCATAGACAAAATAGACTAAAATAAAAAATATATAATTCCAGATGAATAAGGTTCAATCAAATGACTAATCAAATGATCAAATGCTAAAACTCTACTGTCACTGAAGAGTACACACACACACACACACACACACACACACACACACACACACACACACACACACACACACACACACACACACACACACACACACACACACACACACACACACACACACACACACACACACACACTCGCCAGCCACTTTATTAGGCACACCTGTCCAACTGCAACTCAATGCGTTTAGGCATGTAGACATGGTCAGCATCTGAATGGGGAAGAAAGGAGATTTAACTGACTTTAAATGTGGCATGGTTGTTGGTGCCAGACAGGCTGGTCTGAATATTTCAGAAACTGCTGATCTACTGGGATTTTCATGAACAACCATCTCTAGGGTTTAAAGAGAATGGTGCGAAAAAGAAAACATATCCAGTGAGCGGCAGTTCTGTGGGCACAAAAGCCCTGGTGATGCAAGAGGTCATAGGGAATGGCCAGACTGATTTGAGCTGATAGAAAGGCAACAGTAACTCAAATAACTACTCGTTACATCCGAGGTGTGTAGAAGAGCATCTCTGAACACACAACACCTCGAACATTGAGGCAGATGGACTACAGCAGCAGAAGACTACACCGGGTGCCACTCCTGTCATCTAAGAACAGGAAACTGAGGCTACAATTCACACAGGCTCACCAAAATTGGACAACAGAAGATTGGAAAAACGTTGCCTGTTCTGATGAGTCTCAATTTGTGCTGCAACATTTAGATGGTAGGGTCAGATTTTGTCGTCAACAACATGAAAGCATGGATCCATCCTGACTTGTATCAACAGTTCAGGCTGGTGGTGGGAGTATAATGGTGTGGGGGATATTTTCTTTGCACACTTTGGGCCCATTAGTACCAACTGAGCATCGTGTCAATGCCACAGTCTACCTGAGTATTGCTGCTGACTATGTCCCTCCCTTTATGACCACAGTGTACTCATCTTCTGATGGCTACTTCAGGAAAACACGCCATGTCATAAACCTCGAATCATCTCAGACTGGTTTCTTGAACATAACAATGAGTTCACTGTACTCAAATGGCCTACACAGTCACCAGAGCTCAATCCAATAGAGCACCTTTGGGATGTGGTGGAACGGGAGATTCGCATCATGGAAGTGTATTCGACAAATCTGCAGCAACTGCGTGATGCTGTCATGTCAATATGGACCAAAATCTCTGAGGAATATTTCCAGTACCTTGTTGAATCTATGCCACGAAGGATTAAAGCAGTTCTGAAGGCAAAAGGGGGTTCAACCTGGTACTAGTAAGGTGTACCTAATAAAGTGGCCGGTGAGTGTATATGCAGTATATATAAAATGAATAACTTATTTTTTAAGTGATCAGATTGGAAGTGTACAGGAGGTTTTTTTCACAGTGAACTTTTAGAATTGATATAATATAATAATTTCTATAATTCCTATAATATATAGTTTTGATTTTCTATATCTCATTATATATAAAAAAATTATTTCACAATTGAATTGGTTTAATTAATTTGAGCAATGTGTTTTATGACTAAGACGGTTAATATGAAACCGTAGAGAAAAGATTTGATCTGCATTTCTTTAACAAATTCTTTCAATAATGCTGTAAAAGGCAGAACCACTGAACTATCTGTATCAGCAGATATCGCTCTGAATAATCAGCACATTGGCTAAAAAAATTTGCATTGCACATTTTTAATATTTATATTACCAAAATAAAAGCTGGAAATAATCCAGACTCTTTCAGACATACACAAAACTTCAGCTGCATTAACCTGCCTAATTTTGCGCCTGCACACCACTGCATACATGCAGTCTATAGAGATATATAAAAGGAGAGAGCAGAAAAATCCAAGGATATAGGGATTGACGCACAAATCCTCTGTGAGATTTAAAAAGATAAAACTTTGTCGGGGGTTAAGCCGGGACTTCCTCGCTCTCGTGCGGATGCTGGATTCCCACTGTAGAGGATTAGGGCCAGAATACACAAAAATACACTGAGAGACCTGCTGAAATGATAGAGAGACTTGCTGGAGCTCACAGTTAATGGTGGAAAGAGAAGAGAAGGAGGAGGAGGAGAAATAAGGCACACGCAGCTGTCACTGCCGCCGCTTTCGTCTCCAGAACTGGATGGACTTTTCATGTGCTGCTGCTGGCATCTTGATCTCTTTACGGATGTCATATTGCTCCACACCGGGTGTGTGTGTTTGTAAGATGGAGAAATGTGTGAGGGTGATGAATGTCAGAGAGTTTGTTGTAGGAGTTAACATTGCTGGGATTAGCAGAAAAGTTTGGGTGTGACAGAACGACATAAGGATATTGTTCCGCAGCGCTGAGCGTGAGTGTGAATGTGTGTATGACAATTAAAGTCTAGCAAAGGGATGGAGAGCGAGGAAGGGGAGCTAAATGAGCGTTATAACAACACAACACTGGAAAGGGGGCCAATAAACATTGAAATTCAGCAACTAAAGGAAAGATCTAACCCACATAGACTAACAAAAGGGCTATATATGCAGTGTATACAGACACAGCAGTTTTGAAGAACATTAAAGAAGCTGAAATGACAAAAGATAAATGCTGCATGCAAAATTTGTTGTTCATGACTCCCTGTAATGAATGTCAAACAGTGGATTTAGTGATTGAACAGCTGTATCAAAGTTTTCATACTACATTCATTCATTTTCTTTTCGGCTTAGTGCCTTTATTAATCCGGAGTCACCACAGCGGAATGAACCGCCAACTTATCCAGCATATGTTTTACACAGCGGATGCCCTTCCAGCTGCAACCCATCTCTGGGAAACATCCATACACACTCATTCACACTCATACACTACGGACAATTTAGCCTACCCAATTCACCTGTACCGCATGTCTTTGGACTGTGGGAGAAACCGGAGCACATGGAAGAAACCCACGCGAACACAGGGAGAACATGCAAACTCCACACAGAAATGCAAACTGACCAAGCCGAGGCTCGAACCAGCGACCTTCTTGCTGTGAGGTGACAGCACTACGTACTGCACCACTGCGTCACCTGCTTTCATGCTACAGTACTGTAAAAAGCAATTAGTTACTTTAGTTATCAGTAAACCCATTGACAACTTTTTTTATAATTATGCAGTTTGTTTACTTAATAATTATAAGGCAATGAGTTTACTCTCTCTTTATTAAGTAAAGTCAACTCATTGCTTTTTACAGTGCATGTACTGAAAGTACTTCAGTGGATATCTTGAGCAGCAAATCTGCATATTAGAATGACTTCTGAAGGGTAATGTGACCCTGAAGACTGGAGTAAACAGAATATAATAGATTCTTATTATATCTCCTATTAATACTTTTTGCTGCATTTTTCCAACTTGACAATCGAAAAAATATAGCTTAAAGTAGCTAATAATTTTGACCTTAAAATGTTTTTAAAAAATTAAAAAATGTTTTTTAAAAAATGTAATTCTAGCCGAAACAAAACAAATAAGACTTTCTCCAGAAGAAAAAATATTATCAGACATACTGTGAAAATTTCCTTGCTCCGTTAAACATCATTTGGAAAATATTTAAAAAAGAAAAAAAATTCAAAGGGGGGCTAATAATTCTGGCTTCAACTGTATAATATTAATAATAATAATAATAATAATAATAATTCTAATAAAGTCTATTATTGTTCAGAATTATCATTAAAATTCTATAGTTTTACAAAGGTTTTTTGTTTCATATATTCCTTTGATTTGATTAGATTTTTTTTAATTATTATAATAGTTCTTTATGTTTATTTTAGAATTCTGTATTTCCTACAGGGGACAGGGGAAGAAAGAGATTTTTTTTTAACATTTAGAATAAGTCCTGATATTGCAGCTTTATAGTGAAACCTGCTGGATGGCCAATTACATTTTTTTTTACCTCATATGGTATTTAGTATTTTATCTTAAATATGTTTCCATGTACTTATGCCCATCTCTAAATTCACTGTAGCAAAAAGAAGCAATTTAAAGAACATGAGCAACAGCATGTCAAAATAAGAGCATATAAAACACAAAAGAAATCACAAGCAAAGTTTGTGGTTATGAGAGAAACTAACGAACATTTTTATCTGTGAACATGCCAGTTTACATGTGATTTGTCTTAAGGTGCCTTTAGAAGTAGTGCTTTTTTCTGAATAACAGCAATTATCTCATGCACAGCTTGACATGACAGCCATCAGTGACAACTAAACCTTGGCTAATGTTCTGATATTCTTGGAGGATGTGAAGTCTTAAGATGTATTTCAGCATCTCTTTTTTTCACTGGGATCAAAACCGCAAAAGCAGAGACAAAAGCAACATGGCTTTTACATTTTATAAAGGAAGTATGAGTAAATATGAGGCATGCTTGTCCTTCCCTCCAAAAGTGGTAATTGCTAGTATTGCTATGCAGTTGCTAAGGTGTTTCTAGGTTACTTATTTTTGTTTGTGTGTGAAAACCTCTTATTTTAAGATTTTTTTTAGGGTGTACTCACACTAGGCTATCCGAACTGTGCCCAGGTACTGTTTCCCGGTTTGTTTGACAAGTGTGAGTGCTCCGGATTGGGAACAGGCACGGTTCAGTTGGCCGGCTCTGGCCCAGTTGGATAAGGTGTGCCAGAGTGTGCTTTGGTTGGGGTTTGGCGTGGTACGCTTGTAGTGCGAGTGCAAAGCGTGCCTGAGCCCAAAACTGAAAACGCAACATCTCATACGGATTTATTAATCATTCGTACTTTTCAATGAACACAAACTGTCATGGTTTATTAAAGACACAAACCCCTCACTGCACGTCAGCTGCACCTTCAACAAACCTCCTAATACGTGCAGCACGAGGACTTTTAGGATAATTTATGAGCGTCAAAAGTTGTGGATCTGTGCAGCAAAATATTTGACTGTGTGTCAATGCATCCCAAACGACTAAAACAATATAACTAAAGAAATCCCCACTGTGCTGAACGAGAGTGCTTCTCTTCCTGATAAACTGAACAGTTGCATCATCGATGACGTAAGCGTGCTCTGGCTCGGAAGGTAAAAATGCAATGTGAGTGCAGGCCATCGGGGGAGAGGAGAGGGGGGACAATCGTGCCTCGGCACAGTTCAAGGCAACTGTACCCAGGGTCGGTGCATCCATAGAGGCGACCTAGGCTGCTGCCTAGGGCGGCAGAGCTGTCAGGGCGGCGTCCGCGGCACATCCCCCCCCCTTTCGCTTTCGTCTGCAATAAACCCTACATCATCTCAACACCCAGCTCCGCCGCCCCCCTCCCCACACTCCGCCGGCCTTTTCGGATTGAAGGCAGCACAACTTTCGGTTCGAGGGGGGCATTCTCTAAAATCACTGGAATAAATTATTAAATAAAATTCTAAACTACTTTTGAACTGTTATTTTATAATACAATTTTATACATTTCCCCATTTTACAATTGTTTTTTGTATTTTTGACGAAATAAATGCAGCCTTGGTGAGCAGGAGAAGCTTATTTTAAAACGTTTAAAAATTTGACCCCAAACTGACCGGTAGTGTATCGGTTTAGTGATAAAAGATTTCTAAAATCTATGTAAAAATATTTGACACTTTTTTGCTAGTAACATGTAAAAATGAGGTAAACATTTAAAAAAAAACGTTTACTACAAAAAATGTTTGCAATTCTTAATGTATAAGTCAACTAAGAAAGCATGGAGATACCTTTTTTACCCTATTTGCCTGCAGTAATGTCTAAACAAGTAGTTTTACTCCACTAAATCAGTGGAGCCGCAGCACACTTCTGTCATTTGAATGCACTCTCATAATGTCTTTGACATTCAAAACAGAAAATTTGTGCAATACAGATGTAATTAAGCATTTTCGAGGGCTGTAAGACTGGTTTGAATGCAAAGTTTCACCCTTAGATTTGCCCTCAAGAGAACATGAAGGTTTGGTGGTTTTGGGAGCATTAATGCGGAATTAAGATTCTCTTTATACCCCAGACCTGGAGCTTCAGACTTGCATGGCTTTACAACAAAAAAGAAAAAGAAAAAAAGAAAAGTGACTTCTGCCTGATTTAGAGTAAGACTGAAGGTTTGCAGAGAGAGAAAAAAAAATCTTTTGACTGAGGTATCTTGAAAACTGATTAATTCAAAACTGCCAGTGCATATCTGAGTCATGGTCTCTCTCATTATCCGTATTCATAAAACTGTGTTACACAGTATATTTTAAGATGAGACATGGTGTGTAGAATTATACAGTTTTGATTGAGTGCATATGAAAAAAAAATCCTTCATCCGCAGACATTGAATCACAAGTCACGCTCCTGTGAAAACAATGAGAGTGTATTTCTCAAAGGCCTTACCAAGTAATACATACCTATATGGAAAACTATTGGGCCATATTGGCACAGAAGGTCAAAATATGTATACTGTATATATGTATATGCATTCATTATACGCAAAAATAAATAACTTCAATTAAAAATCATTTGACTATATTTTTTGAGCATCCCCCATAGCACAGCCATACAATCACACAACCATTAAAAAGCAGCTAAATGTGAATAGCCTACTTTTTGCTTTAATTATTTTTCATTAAAAAGACTTGGTGTACTGGTGTTCTATGGCTCTAGATGTTTATGAACTTTAGCATGACTTTGTTAGTTTGGTTAGCAAACTACAAAAAAATAACAAAGCCTTCATCCTTTTTCTGTATTCCAGAAAAACTAAATCCAACGTCTTCCTTCTTGCTTTGTTAATGCCCTAACTGCTTTATTAACAGTGACATTAACTATTAAAAATCAATCCAACAAAGCAGTGCTTTTAATAACTAAATTTGGCAACATGGAGGAGTAGGTGTTCTGTTAGTATGGTTCGGTTGCTTGGTTGTCTATTTGGAATGTTGTTGTTGTGGTTGTTGTTGTTTTAAATGTAACTTTATTGTTTCAAAATGTTTAAATAAGAACATCTGCATAAAAACTGAACAATGAGAAACTAATATTTTCAAATTGTAACAAGAATAATTTCAGCGCTGGTAAATTAATAATGTTACAGATGATTGTATTAAATACCATGGATCAGGTAATACAGTACTCTATTATATAACTGTACCACATCATTATATTTTTGTTAGTGAAATCACACTTTTAGCCATAAACAGAATAAAAATATTTTAAAATAAGACTAAAACTAACAGTGCGGTGGCGCAGTGGAGTAGGTAGCGATGTTGCCTCACAGCAAGAAGGTCGCTGGTATGAGCATCCGCTACCTAAAACTTATGCAGGATAAGTTGGCGGTTCATTCCGCTGTGGCGACCCCTGATTAATAAAGGGATTAAGCCGAAAACAAAATGAATGAATGAAAGACTTAAACTAACCTAAAAAAGAAAAAATGTGTATAAAATACTGCATCCTAATTTCTTTTAAAATTATACATTTTTCTCTGTGATGTTTTACATCTCAACTAAGACCCCATTTTCTGTCCCCAACTAATGAAATTTACAAAAGTGAGTTATAAAAAGCAAATATAATGCCTTACAGCAGCAAACTGAGTTCCAGGAGGGCTGATGCAGTGCAGTTTAGTTCCATCCCTGCTTCAACACACTTAATCCATGGTCACACGGATAGAGTTTGAGCATGCAAAATTCTGTCGTACGGTACTGCGAAAACGGGTAGGATTACACAAGATGATTAGACATTTAAAAAAGTGAACGATTGCTCCAATAATTAAAATTTCTGTCCAGAGAGATCATGTTTAATCTTCGATTGGTTTCACGCAATCACTTAATGTGATTTCGCAGGTCAGAGTTCACCAAGCTTGAACTTTGCAACGCAGCGAGCTGCGAAGCTTGTCGCATGCATATGAATGGAAGTCTATGGGGTGAAAAGTGCAGTGTGACCGCAGCTATACCTGTAGGTTTCAAACAAGCCTAAATGACTAAATTAGTTTGATCAGGTGTTTAATTAGGCTTGGAACTGAAGAATCTAACTAAGGATCTTAGAATTCTTGTAGCAAAATTATGTGTGTGTTGTTTCAAGAAAGCAACCATTTATTTGAGTTTTATTTTCGTTTGTTTTTATTCGTTTATTCTTCATTTAATTATTTTATTTAATCATATGATCATTAATTATCATTATATAATTTTATTGATCATTAGTTTGATTTGATTATTATTGATTATTATTTTCCATTTTGTTATGTGTTTTATATTTTATTATAAATATTTTCCTATAATTATTGCTTTATTATTTCAATTTTTCCATATTGTTATAATCTTATGACTGTGGATTCAAGCGACACCTGTTTTCATGAGTAAGAGATAAAAGAATGTCTCCATTTCAAGGTCTGTATTGTCTCTGGACAATGTTGTGAAGCAGTAATTTTCCATTGCTGTTGCTCGTGCTATAATAACACTTGTTAGATTTATCCTGGTCAGACGAAGTGATTGGTCATTACTTCGTCTCCTGCTTCTGCTCCTCTCTGGTTTTCTCAGTCAACTCCTCTATTGATAGAAGACTGTTAATTCAGTTGAATACTGGTTAACAGATTTAGGTATTGGAAACTCTGCTGACTTGTTGTCCATATACCTGGCGAAACATTTGCTGACAAGATCTGGCATCTGGATCACATTTATCTGGTGTGGAGATGGTGATCTAACAGAACTAAACTATGCAGAGCTGTGGCGCTCCAGGAACTGAGTTTGACACCTGTGTCTTACAGGTTCTACTTAATGTTTCATGTTATGCGAAAATTAAATGTCTAAATAATTAAGTTATGATCTATTGTATCTATTTGTAGGTGTCCATGGTAAATCAAAGTAAAAGAGCATAACTATTTTTTGTTTGGAAAAAAAAGTCAAACAAGAACATTCCAAAGTGTGCACAAAAATAAAATGTAAAGCTTTTATAACTTCTTTGATTCCTATACAAAAACAAGAGTCCACTATGAGAACAATTCACCGCAGAACAAAGTGTGACTCCCCTATATTTATCCACACTTTGATGTACATATATCTAAGCACTATTCCTGGTTACAGCTGCTCGCTTGTCATCCACGCTTGTACAAAGCCGCAGTAAAAGACAGCAGGTAAAGTGACCCTCGCCATTTACCTCAGTGTCTGCTCACAAACTGACAAGCGGCGGCGCTTTGAGGAGCACTGACATGGAAACAAATAAATGTTTTCATTTGAGCCGCGCTTCTAACAGCAGGACAGGTTGACTTTAGCAGAGTAATGGACCTGCCAGCTTTCTCCCCCGTGTTCCTGATGGCAACCTCTCAACCCTCACCTACAAACTCCATTTCCCCGAAATGCCGCTTTCATTTAGACGCAGTGCCGACATGAGAGGCAGACAGAGAGAAATAAGGGCACGTTTTGAGTCGAGTGCTAATGGCTTCAGTTTTTACAGCTCCTCAAAGTGAGCTCCTTTGTGTTGCCAGAAGACGGAGATGTGATTTATTGGCCAGCCCTGAGGAACGCTTGCGGAGCCGAGTAACAGTGACACAGATAATCGGATTTGTTAGTGTGGTCCATTAAATACCGAGCCACCTTCTTCTTCTGCCACGGGCTTCTGCGTAAAGGTGCGCCAACAATTTATGTTGCTTCCAAATAATTACTCTGCAGACCCTGTACGTGTGTGTGTGTGTGTGTGTGTGTGTAAGTACTGGAGACTTATTTCTTGGTCTGATAATTCGATTGCAGATGCACACTGTGTTCAAACAATCCTCCCACGCTCAATATAAATATGTATGGTCTCTGGGCATTGAACAGAGAGATCATTGATTTAATAGTCTGCCAGGGGCCAAACCACCCTGGCAGGGGGCTTTCCTTATATTCCCTATATGATCGGCGGCTTTTCATTAGTTTGGTCTACAATTGCTGTTTATCAGTGCATGATGCTTTATTATTTCGATGTCTATTATGTTTTCTTCCATTTCAGAGCATCAAATTTAGATGACCAGCACAATTGTGACTTATGCAATAGTTCAAAAGCTTGTTAGAACTTGGTTCGAGTCCCGGCTGGGTCAGTTGGCATTTCTGTGTGGAGTTTGCATGTTTTCCCTGTGTTTGTGTGGGTTTCCTCTGGGTGCTCCGGTTTAGTTCAAAGACATGAGGTATAGGTAAATTGAATAAACTAAATTTGCCTTAGTGCATGAGTGTGTGTGTGTGTGTGTGTAAATGAGTGTGTATGGGTGTTTCCCAGTACTGGGCTGCAGCTGGAAGGGCATCCGCAGCATATGTAAAACATATGCTGGAATAGTTGGCGTTTCATTCCACTGTGGCGACCCCTGATAAATATGTGACTAAGCTGAAGAAAAATTAATGAATGAATGAATCTGCAATGAAAATGGCTCACACTTAAGGCAGTATCAATCGTGTGGCTTTAAGCAACACAGATACACAGCATTATTCTTTAATGAATTATTGTTGTTGAATGAGTTTGTTCAGCGAATAACAGAAAATGTTTTAGACAAGTAGTTTGTCTGAAATAATAGTATTTATAAAATAGTATGTGAAAATAACAAGTGATTGAAGGGATAGTTCAACCAAAAATGAATATTTCCTCATTATTTAGTTACACTCAAGTCTAAACTTTTAAAGGGGTGGTCCACTACGATATCATATTTTAAGCTTTAGTTGATGTGTAATGTAGCTGTGTGCACATAAACAACATCTCTGAATGTAATATGCTCAAAGTTCAATGCAAAAGGAGACATTGGCTTTTACAGAGTTAGCTTAGCAAAGCCTACAGTGAATGAAGTTTGGGGACTAAAAAATACATCTGGGTTAGTGATAACTGATAACAATTCAGGTTGCGCGCATTCACCACGCACACACTCTGCGTAGCAAAGGGGTGTGGCCATGGCACTGTAATGTTATTGCAGAGAAAGCTAAAATGCCGTCCAAACACTACTATTTCCACAGAGCTTCCTCTGTTTCTGTATTTGGGGTTCCAAAGGACACTACACAAAGAGAGAAGTGCTTACAATTTAGCTTCCAGAATCTCTCCCAGTTCAATGCTGGATTCGGCTAAAAACTCCACAAATAAGGAGCCGCTCCAACCATAATAGACGAAGCTGTGGATTGTGAGCCACAAACTGTAAGTATTTTATTTGTTAAAATTGATCTATGACATGCATAGTGTCTAGCATTAACGGTATGTTGTAGCAAGGACGTAAACAAGGATATAAACAATAGAAAATGCTGTTTGAGCTAACAATTGAGCTACATATTCATATTTATCCATCAAACCGTTGTAAACACCCACAACCTTCAGCAGCGCTGTAGTGTCTCTCTATGTGGCTGCTTTCCATGCATTATACATCTCAAATAACAAACTTAATAAAAATATGTGAACGTTTCATATTACTTGCACGTGCTTATTCTGAATATATATGTGAAAGATACTTGTCAGACTTTATTTTAGAGAGCAGGCATGAGGTTCAGCTGTGTCCTTTTCATTGTCTGATTCAGGCTCACACTAATAGCTACACTGATCAGTGTTGCCAGATTGGAAATGTGAAAGTATCGCAGAACCTCAAAATGATCGTATTTGGAGGAAAATTTTTGTACACTAGTCAAGCGGAGAGTATACAGCTATTATCTAGACAAATAGCGTTTTGACACAACGTGCAAATTACCACACTACGTAAAAAAAACGAAAAAAAACCCAACTCATTTTAAATGCCATAAAATTCTGAAATTATCATACATTATAGGATTTTCTTATTATTGATCGTACATGGTACAGAGGTCGAGATTATCGTACAAATGCGATAATTATCGTACGTCTGGCAACACTGACACTGAGTGACAGTATTTACAGAGCAGAGGCACAGCGCATGTTATTAGAGGCGTGACGCTGTTCCTGGTGATGTGTAGCCAATCCGCGAATCACAGCACATTTTGTTAGCTGACCAATCAGAGCCTCTTGAGGGTGGGCCTTTCGAAGGAACTAGGATATATGACAGTCGTTTTCATGTTAGCAGAGTAGCAGTATATAATCAAAGTAAGATATATGAAAAAATAGCATGATCTTCTACAAATGAAGCATGAGCACACATTGCTTTGCATCGTATAAACACAACCAAGCCCTAAAAATACACCCTGGACCACCCCTTTAAGCATTTTAAACACAAAGGAATGTATTCTGAAGAATGTTGGATGGAAAAAGTAACCACTGACATCCATAGTAGAAACAATAAATACCACTTAAGTAAAATGTTATATTTTCAATAACATTATTTAGTAAATCTTTTAAAAGAAAAAAAATCAGGTTTGGAAAAAGTGGAGGATGAGTAAATGATGACAGAATTTTCATCTTGGGTGAACTATTCCTTTAATATTTTTGGTAAGATTCTGAAGTGCACATCCTTCTGACATTTTGCTATTCCTTAAGCCATGGTAGAGGATTTGTAAATGGCAGTGGTAATGACAGCATGGCAAAATAAATACATAGAAAATTCCATTGGTACTACAGAAATGCATAATATATACTCAAAAAAAAACTATTAAAGGGCAACAAAGTAAGTTTCAACCAAATATACTGTGTTAGCTACACTACAGTACTATACAGAATGTGAACTGATGCTGCTTTCAAGTTTTTTGCTTCTAAATTAATCAGTGTTTTAAAAAGGTTCAATTAATGATTCATTGACTCAATTAAATTTAGTTCTAAATCATTTTGCTATTAATGAATTAGTGTTTTGTACAAATCAGGTGAACAGTTATTTCAGTTATAAGACTGAAAACCTCCCAAACTGATCAATATTGCACAAGTGCTAAAACTAAATATTTAATAAAGGGTTGTTTGCTTGTCGGCATCAAAATAGAAGTTCACCCAAAAAATGAAAATGATAGAAGCTAAGCTGAGATTGCAATTATTCATGTAATTAGATTCAATTATCTTTTAAAATATTCAACCTTATAGTAAAATTTACCAAATAAAATAAGTGTAGTTAACTCAAATCCTACTGGGAGTTAATTCTACTTATTCAAAAAGAGTTTTGTATATAAGTTTCCTCAAATGATTTGAATTGCCTTAACTTATTGTGTTTTACAGTACTCAAATAGAATGAGTTCTCTTAATTTATTGAATTTTACTGTGCTCAAATGGTTTCATGTACTCAAATGAATTAAGTTCACAGTACTCATTAGGATTCGTTTTTGAACTTAAATGGTTTGTTGCAATCGGTTTCCTCAAATGGTTTGCTTTACCTTTACTTACTGGGTTTTACAGTGTAGTTACACTTTTATGGAGTATTTGATTAAAAATTATTTACACAAATGGCAGTACATTATTTGTAATTTACAGATTCCCAATTATTATTTTATTTGTTTAAATATTAGCTTTTTAAAAATTTTGCTATTCTTGTGTATATTGTTAAAAATGCTAAATATAGTACAGTATGTGTATATAAATGTATATGTAAATTAAATAACCAAGTAAAATCTTTATATTTTGCATTCAGTAACATTGGTATTTTAAGTATAAGTACACTGTAAAACCCAAAAAGTTAAGGTAACTCAAACCGTTCGAGGAAACCGATTGCAACAAACCATTTGTTCAAAAACTAATCCTAATGAGTACTGTGAACTTAATCCATTTGAGTAAATGAAGCAATTTGAGCACAGTAAAACCCAATAAATGAAGAGAACTCAAACCAACTGAGTACTGAAAAACCCAATAAGTTAAGGCAACTCAAACCGTTTGAGGAAACCGATTGCATTTGAGAAAAAAACGAATTATTTAAGTACTGTGAACTTACTCCAAAATGAAGTAATGAGGTATTTAATTACCTCATAACCTTCAACACTTAGATCAAAACTCTTTACAAATGAGTAGAATTAACTTTCAGTCAATTTTGAGTTAACTACACTCATTTCATTTGATAAAGTGGATTGTTGAGTTTTACAGTGTATGAATCGTATTCATGTGTATGATTTAATTGAATCTTGTATGCAGTTTTTAAGCTTTTAAAAATATCTCCAAAAATAATAAGAAAAGCACAGATACTTAGAATGCCTCTGGTGAGTATATTATAGTTTTCATTTTGGGTGAACTATACTTTTAATTAGCAATATTTACTGAATTTAAAAAGAAGTGAATGTACTCCCACAGTACTTACGGTATCCTAATTTAGTTAATAAAGTTCATACATTTTTATAAGTGGGGCTCAAATGCACAAATAATTCTCAGTGCCTCCATATGTTGCTGCCTTAGCAGATAATGCAACTTAATGACTGAAATCATACAACTGCACAGATCTGATTATCACATAATCCTTCTTCAGCATTCACACGATTTCAAGCAAATGTCTTCGCTTAAAGAACAAGAGGCATCCAGATGAAGGAAGAGCATTGTTAAACCTAATGCACTGGAACAACTATCCAAAAAAAACAACAACAATGATAAAAGCCATGTTCTGTCTTCTGCTGACAGAGATGGCTGTAGAGAATTGGTTAAGCTTTAATAGTGAAATGGAGCAACATTTTGGTGTGTAGACACCCTCGTCTCCAGGCTTTGCTTCTATCAGCTCCTTTACTATAGCCTGTCACGCTGTTACCACAAGTCGAACAGTGAGAAGCTCCTCTTTGAACAGCGCATGAAAGCAGGCCAGAGATGGTTTGTTGTTATACCCGTTAGACACGGCAAAACATCCAGAATATATGGAGCATGCATTGCTGTGCCACTTCTCATAAAAACCAATGTTCATGTCGTTGACATCCACAGTTCCAACGTGACCGATAGTTAAGATAGATAAGATAAGATAGATAAATCGACACTGATGGACATTTACAAGAGAGTCTGAAAGGTTTATTATAAAGTTATAGACAGGTAAGTGGAAAATGAAGTCTATATTGTGCATTTTACATCAGGTGTGCTTATATTTAGAGGGTCTGTCAATTTGTTTGTTTTTTGAAGTTTTGGCCGTCTGTTGCGAGATCAGTGCTGGCATTATACTGACAACTCTGTTGACATTTACAGCAACGCCAATGTTGTTAACTAGCAGAAGGCAAGATTACAGCAAGATGCTCTTGGTGAAAACTCAGCTAATGCAAGGTTGAGAGGTCTTGCTATTTTCTCGTCCTTTGTTTTATAAAATCGGAAGGAAAGAAACATTTCACACACACACACAATAACCAGTCTATGACATTAGGCAAAATAATATACACTCCTGACAGACACCAGCTAATGTCATGATTTAATTTAGAGTGTGCTCGTGCAATTCCTCTGAGACGCAGAGAACAGAGACCCAAATACCAAAATATCAGCTGAGATAAAAGGAGAAAACAGACCCAATTCCAGAAGCATCCCTCTGAGGGTTAAGTGTGCAGCCTCTCAATTTGGATCTCAAAAAGGCTTGTCCCGCCGGGAACAAAATTAAGCGCGTGCGCAAGTACGCATGTGTGATTTTCGCTAATGAACTTGTATTGTTTCAGTCGCCACCTTGGATAAAGTTATGCGCTGAATGTCGTGCCTTTGAAAGAAGGAAAATAATCCATGGCTCTATGCCGTGCTGACATTGTTGTCCATTAATTTGTTTACGTTCTACTTATCATAATGAAAGATAAATTAACAGCACTTGTCCAGGGAATATCAATAAGCTATGAAACATTGTCGGGAAATACAAGTGTCCAAAAATTTGCGATGACGGATGGGGCGGAGTCACACGTGATGGGGAAGGCGTTAATTGTCACATCAATGTCAGTTAAACGAGTACAATCATTTAGCTCCAAGGGTTGCACGCTAATGTCACATTAACATGGAGTAAAGCCTCACTGCGCTGATCATTAATTAGTCTGGCCTGTCTCAAAGGGGAGGAGAGCTGCACCATCCAGCATTGGGATCCTGCCTGTATAGTTTAGCTCTAATGAGCCTTTAATGTGCAGGACCGAAGAAATGGAGTATATCTCAAATCCCGAGCTATTGTGTCTGCAATAACCTTTGAATTACATGGTGCACAGCCGCCACAACAACACACTTCTCGTTAAAGCCTGTGGTTTACTGCAGTGCAATATGGGTAAAATTATAGTGTGCTCTCAAAACATTTTTGTTTTATATGCAGCAAGGTTGAATCGCAATGTTGTATTTGCACACTTATAGTTCAGCAGTTTTAAGCACATAACCTTTATATGGAGACTTGGGTCATGCGCCTGTCAAGGAGAATGACCATCAAAGGCTGCAAATCCCCTCTGAGGCAACTGGGGTTAGAAATCAGCACCATCAACTGGTAAAAAGTGGAAAAGCAGGATGTTATGGTTTATTTAATATGCAAATAGAAAACCCAGTGATGTAATGCATAAATTAAAAGATGCTTTTTTAGGACTTTATGGTAATAGGCAGTGCTTATTTTTAGCTCACAAAACAGACATTTAATTAAACGAAAAAGAAAATAAATGGCAAAGTAAACTAAAATGCTACATACTGTAACAAACATTGACTCATCACATATAACAGAAACATATTTCAAGAGTACTGACTGGATAGGATCACTGACCGGTGTTGAGTAGACTGTCTTGAACCTCCTCAAGTACAAAAATTCCTCTGTGGTCTTCATGAACGTGTCTGTTTCATGAAATACAAGACATGTGTAGAACAGCGGAGAGAATTAATTAATACATTTTATACTATTAATTAGTCTTGATTTTAATTAATACCATCTTACATGAGACATCTGGATTATCCAGTTGGACATCATGCCAAAATAACTGAAAGAGGAATAAATCAGCACACACTATCTAATGCTTTAGAAAGTAAATCGTATAAAGGGTAATTGTGTATTGACGAAGTCCTTTATGATATTTCCAAATGGCTCACAAATATAGATCGAGGGGTTTTCTAATCAATTTATTCACAAATAAACTGTTCTGTGGTTTTCCTATCAAAGTATACACGTCTCTCCACTGCATCGATCACATTACCTGAGGACTGCAGCCCCAAACTCATCCGGTCCAATTAACTTTAACCTAATCATTAGGGTAATCTGAGGGACATTTGTTTAGGTGGGTAAGATATTCCTTGCTCTATATCTTGCAATCACTGTAAGGGGGAAAACTAAGCAGAATGGAAAGGAAAGCAGAGAAAAGCAAAGAAATGAAAAAAGGGAAATAAAATGCCAGAGCACACATACATAAGCAATTGGAGCGCATATCATCTATCATTCTAATACTGTAAACAACATATTATACAATATTGATAACACTACCTACAACAATACAATTTGCTCAACAGCTCTCGAAGGGATGTGGAGGGTCATTTATCTGCCTGTTTTTCCCAGAAGTCTTCTGCCATATTTATATACATGTTCATTCAAACTGTTGGTGGAAAAAGTTCCAAAATAGACCATTTTTTTTTTCATCCATACTTTGAATTCACATGCTTGTACATATGGGTGTCAGTCTTTGGAGAAATACAGCAGACGCACGAACACGGACAGGAACAGAGATGTATAAAAATATGTAAAAGCTTACAAAATGTATTTTCACTCATCACCCGAGCCAGTCAATGTTCAATTTGTGGAAATGCTGCGGTTTTCCAGCGCACTACTGATATGTTTAAATGTCAGCTCTTTGTGTTTTCTGAGATATTCACTCACAAAAAGATACCACCACCACCAACCAGGCTTCATTGTGATGAATTGAAATAAAAAAAGAAATATATATATATATATATATATATATTTTTTTTTTAAATATACAAATGGAATATCCTCTTCTTCGGAAAAAAAGAAAAGAAAATATAGACATCTCGATTGAAACATTTCTCATAATCCAACGTTCTCACATCCTCAGCAGTTTCACAACCATCTCCGTTTTCCTTCTTTCCTGATGATGAACCCTCATGACAGTTGCCATGGAAACAAGACCAGATGAATGGCTTGTCTTTTCATGGTGAGATGTGAGTTTGTCTGAGTGCAGTAGAGTCAGGACAACCCCCCCACCCCACCACCACCACACCACCTTACCCAGAAGGCATATGGGTGAGCTACGCTTTTGTCTGAAAAATACATAAATAACTACAAGCACACTATACGATGTTCTTAGTAGCATTTTCATTTAACCTTTCCATGTAATTTCGGAGCTCTTTGGAGTCCCCGAGCTCAATGTCTGGGCATACCCATTTGATGTCGCTCTGACCAATGAGAAGAGGGCTTATGGATGGGCAGCCATTGCTGGGCTTGCTATGGCTGAAAGTGGTGAACTTGACCCGTTTTCGTTTGGTAGTGGGAGAGTTTATGGACTCTCTCCCAACACACCCTGAGTCCGAGGCTGATCTATGGACCTGACCCTGCACACTCTTCTGGGAGGAAAGGCCATTGAGGAGCTGGCTACCTTCCTCCAGGCCCAGCCCAGAGTCCATGGTACCACCCAGCTCCTCTTGATCCAGACATAAACCAGCTTGGCTTTCCAACAATTCAGCATCGTGGCCTAACCAAACCCAGTCGTGGGCGTGAGCCATGGTCTCCTGGCTCTCCAATGGGAGCTGCTTGTTGCGATACTTAAGAGCGTAGGAGACGCAATTGATTAGAAACACCAGGATGGCCAGGCAGAAGACACCTAGCAGGGCGTACATACCTATTTCCAGGTCGGTGAGTCCACGGCGTGAATGCAACAGGTCATCCTCCATGTTACGTCCAGGAGGAAGATCAGCTTGTGCTGGAAATTCAGAGAAATCCATAGGAATATCGCCGGCTGAGAGCCTGTCGCCACTTGCTTTTCCTGGAATGGAGGATTTGATGGTGGTAGCACCTCGATTCATGATTCCAGCCTCCATATCTGAGATTGAACCTCCATAGTATGGGGCGTTGGGCCTATATCTCCTGTCACTTGCGCTGTTTCCTGTTTCATCATCTCGACCAAACTTCACAAGGACGTTTGCATTGCCTGCAGCCAGAACAGTGCGGCGCTTAGTTTTTAGACATGATTCAGGTCCATACATCTCTAGACGGACCAACATTCCTTGCCCTTCACCCTTCGCCACCACCACTGGCCATCTCCAGGTGGTGCTTTTCTTCACCGACACCACCTGGTCGTCCAGCGAGGTGGCCGTAAGAACGAAATGTGCAGGGTTATAGAGGTCAAGAGGGGTCATGGAGCCATCACTGAACTGAAGCCACGCACTGACAAGAGACTCCTAAAGAAAAAGAAACACAAGATGAACAGATGCCCTCGGGAAATGCTACCTTTCTTCTTTTTATGAAGCTGGCACAATTTTAACCTGAATTCAGGATGGTTCAAATGGTTAAATATCCCCAAAACCAAATAAAAAAAAAAAACAGACGCATCAATCAGCGGGAGATTCAACCAATCTGCTCGTTTTATGTCTATGAATGTGGAGAAGAGAGTAAACCCCTGCCGGTGCAATGGATTTGTGAAATCAGACTAATCAGAAAGGGGTTTTAAATGTGAGATGACTCAGAATAAGTGGGCAGCCCCAAGCAGCATGATCCACTAACAAACCACAGCTCCTCATTAACATGCGGCACATGTCAAAAGGACTTTGTCCATAATGACAGTGATTACAGTGATTGCACCTGCTCTTAGATAAACCAATCCAGAGATTCAGAGAAACTGGCATGGAAGTATGCAGTATGCAATGTCATGACCAGAAAACCACAATACAATTTTGAATGTGAAGCCAGTGTTAAAAATTCCAGCGCACAGACTATTTAGGACACTGTGGTTGGTGATTAATTTTTTTTTGGGATACTAGTGCAAAATGTATCATTTGAAAATGTTTTTATATTTAAAAAATATATCATATACTTTTTTTATTGGAAAGAATCTTTAAACTAAACAATACGTTTATATATTACAAGTTTATAGTATATATAAATATGAATTGAAATTTCAGTAATTATGAATATGTCCATATTGGCCTTCTCAGCTCAAAAAAAAAATGACAACTCCACAGACTTATCTTACACAATATATATATAGAGGGGTGTAACTTTAAACAATAGGAGGGGATACATGTCCCTCCCATGTTTAAAAATTTTTAGGACTTTTTATCTGTGCCCCATCATTGCCACAGGTGACCTGAGTGTATCTGTTTGTCAACGCATGCATCCGCATCAAATAACTTTGCGTGCATGCTCTCAAAATAACTCTGTGAAAGTTTTAATGAGGAGATATTGCAGTTGAAACAACCGTTTCAGTCAGCGATGAAACTCCAAATAGCAACAGAAGATGACTTTAATGTCAACATGGATGAAAAAAGAATGTGTGAGTTGGTTGATTTAGTATATAAGCAGTATATAATCATATTTTATGTCAGACAGCATATGCCTACACCTCTTGATGTTTGTATAATGTTTAGATCTTTGTGCTGCACAGACAATTAGCACCAGGGATGTAATTATTTTATTTTTATTTTACAATTAATAAAATAATGATCAACTTTTTCATATAATTTTTATATAATTTAGTTTTGCTGATGTCTATCTGCAATTAATATTACAAAATTGTGATTCAGTGCACACTGTTCATAATTTTATTAGAATTTTACATTTTTAGGTTAGTTTGTAACCTAAATTTTTCATTTTAATTTTAGGTTAGAAATTAAATGTTTAATCAGCCTATTTTCCCCTGAATTTTGTATCAGCATAGTCCCTAAATACGTGTAAATGCAGAAAATAGGATTTAAATTAAAAACATTTTACTCAATTTTGTGACCTCCCCACTTTACAAGCCAAAGTTACATCCTTGCATATATAGGTTATATAGTGGTACATATATAACATAGACAATGTGCCTATATAATCAGATTTTGGTGGATTTCAGTGCCCAAACCTACAGAATACTACAGAAATCAAGTATGTTTGTATGTACAGTATGTACGTATAGATGGACGGATGAATGATGGATAGATGGATTGATGTATGTATGTATGGATTGATGTGTGGATATACTGTATGTATGGATGGATGTGTGTATGTATGTATGGATGTATGAATGGATGTATGGATGTATGGACGAATGGATTGATATATGTATGCATGTATGATTGATCAGTGTTACTGGAATACCTGATTAACACTGTGCATGGTCTCCTGTGTGGTAGCTGTGGCAACAATGGCCCGGTTGCTTCCTGTGCTGAGCTGAAGGTTCAAGGAAAGTCCAGAGACCAGCTGCACACCCAGCTCTGTAATACTGACTTTATCATCCAGAACGCGGATCATCCTCTCAGCCAGAACTGAGTCTGATAATGGGGACATCACCTGGATAAAAAATACAGACAGATATGCCTCTGTTACATAACACTGAAACAACTGTATATTTTCTCCTAGTTTCTCATAATGACACATAAAAAAACTGAAGGCTGTGTGCAATTTCAAAAAATCTTAGTGACAGCTGTCCGCCCTCGGCCATATGGCAATATCTGACACACGAGCATGAAAATGACTTCGATATCAAACGTGACGTGAAGACTTCCTATCTGGATCAATTAATTGCAAAGCAGCCACCTCCATATTTCCGCATTCATTAAGTTATAATGAAGTGTCAGAAGCCATTTACTTCTTATCTGTAAGTGGGACTTCCACTGTCACCAATGCGCACGGCCTGTACTTGCTTCTAACTACCATTTGTACACTAGTCCACAGGCGACAGATTTGCACTCGAAGATGCAGCCATGTTAAGGTAAAGAAACAATGCTTACAATGTTTTTATATTCAGAGCGCATTCTAATTTGCCATTTGATTTGAGAGATTTATTAATTAGACATAAAAAAAGAATAAGCAAGGGGAGCCTCAGGCCTTACTCAACATTGCGTAAGATGCTGCCCCAGTGCTCCACTTATTTTATAGATCTATTTCTAACAGTTACTACATGCCATGCTACTTTAACAAATCTTTCCTTCCAAACGCAACCTGCTCTTGACTGTTTTTGAAAGCATATGTATATTCCCCCTTTCTAATTGCAAATAATTAGTAAATCAATTTAGTTTTAATGAACTGCAAAACAGGTGCGTCCCTCTGGAAATTGAATAGCGCATTTGGCCTGACAGCAAGGTGGACGATTGGCAATTTGGCCATGGTTAAGTGCTGTTTTTTTGATTTCAGGGATCTCGATATATAAAGCAGCACTGCTTTTCAGACTCCACGTATTCCATCCCACCATTACTGGGCTTTTTATCTGATTTTAATTTCAGCAAATGGATCAAATCGAAGCGTTCTCCACCTGTGGCTCTGGCGTCTATCTTTCTCTGCCAGACAGCACTCTAATGGCACTTTCAGCTCGTCAAGGAGGAGTATTTATGTGTGAAAGTACATGTGACAGATCTATAAGGAAAAAATGTGTAGTCTTCACAGACCAACACGTAATTAGTCGGTCTTAATAAAGAAGATTATGGTTTGTGGTAGGAGCTGTGAGAGATGTGCAGACAGACAGCATACAAGCTGTGACTGAGCTAAATGCTGTCTAGCTCTCGTCTGACAGCGTACACGTGTCACATCACAACTCGAGCTGATTCACCTCTCATCCGCATGGAGAGATTGACAAATGACAGCTCGGCTTTTCCAATAAAAACAAGGACGTCCTCACTTTTTATTCATGCAGTAGAAACACAAGGGAACGGCGGCTTAGTCAGCTGTAACTGTCAGTTTTCTTTCTCCAAAATGTGCAGCTCTGGCTGTGGTGTGGAGAGGAAATTGCATAATACGTTATAACAAATGAATCATGAATCAAGCTGTAATAACGCTGAAAATTCATGGACTGCTGATATCTTATCGCTTGTATAATACCAGTAAAACATTTACTATGATAAGAATCGCTTGTCTTTCAGCAAAAAAAAAAAAAAAATGTAAATATGTCATCTGGAATCTGCCTCTACAATCAGGAAGTGGTTTGGTCTGGGCGGTATATTGAAACAAAAATTGACCTGTGCAATTAATAAAGATACTTCAATACAGTTTTGTATCAGTGGAGTGTTTGAGATAATTTTGCATGCACCTTTTTGTTAGCAGGCATGGTGATATTTCAAAGAATTTGTAATAAATTACATAATTTTATTGTATTCTATATAGCGATGAAGGCTTTGTTGATTAGCATAGCATTATAAATATACTTTACTCTTCTAAAAATACTCAGGATGACTATATGATCACCTATAAACCAAATATTGTCACAATTGTGTGTTTATTGTCTTCATGTTTGATCAGCTTACCCAACCCTGCTGAAAAATCCAGCTTAAACCAGCCTAAGCTGGTTGGCTGGTTTTAGCTGGTCGACCAGCCTGGTTTTAGAGGGGTTTTGGCCATTTCCAGGCTGGTTTCCAGCCATTTCCAGCCTGGTTTTAGCTGGTCAGGCTGGGAGTTGACCAGCTAAAACCAGCTTGACCAGCCAAAACCAGCTATGTCCATCTTAAACCAGGCTGGTCAAGCTGGTTTTAGCTGGTTTAAGCAGGTCATTTTCCAGCCTGACCAGCTAAGACCAGGCTGGAAATGGCTGGAAACCAGCCTGGAAATGGCCAAAACCCCTCTAAAACCAGGCTGGTCGACCAGCTAAAACCAGCCAACAAGCTTAGGCTGGTTTAAGCTGGATTTTTCAGCAGGGAAAATCATGGTATTTTATCGTATTCTAAAAATATTGACGATGGCTATACGATCACATGCAAACCTATTATTGCCACAATTGTGTATTTATTGTCTTCATATTTGATCAGCTTAACCAAAATCATACTATTTTATTGTATGCTACACAGTGATGAATGCTTTGTCGATTAGCATAGCATTATAAATATAAATTCATTGTTATAAAAACACTCTCAATGACTATATGATCGCATATAAACCAAATATTGTCACAATTGTATGTTTATTGTCTCCCTGTTTGATCAGCTTCGCCAAAATCATACTATTTTATAGTAGTCTACACAGCGATAAGAGCTTTGTCAATTAGCATAGCATTACAAATATAAATTTATGGTTATTAAAATACTCACCATGACTATATAATCACATATAAACCAAATATTGCTACAATTGTGTGTTTATTGTCTTCATGTTTGATCAGCTTAAACAAAATTATACTATTTTATTGTATTCTATCCAGTGATGAATGCTATGTCGATTAGCATAGCATTATAAATATAAATGGTCATAAAAATACTCAGGTTGACTATATGATCACATATAAACCAAATATTGTCACAATTGTATGTTTATTGTCTTCGTGTTTGATCAGCTTAGCCAAAATCATACTATTTTATAGTATTTTACACAGTGATGAATGCTATGTCGATTAGCATAGCATTATAAACATTAATTCATTGTTATAAAAATACTCATGATGACTATATGATCACATATAAACCAAATATTGTCACAATTGTATGTTTATTGTCTTTGTGTTTGATCAGCTTACCCATGTTTAACTTCTGCTTACTCAAATACAGCAATGACATGATGTCTTTATCCGCTTGTTAAGTCTGATGTCATGCGAAGTAGCTCCAGATCCAAGTGTTCTATCAAACTGTATGAGGAGGCTCAACAAATGGTAATAATAAACATTTACAAAGTGCTGTAATACTTTCGACAATCATGATCGCTATATATAACCATGCCTAATATCAGATTAACAGGCGGATTGTCATTTGTACTTGGAGTTTATGTGCAAGGCGCCCACTAGCTTCCAGTATGAATTAAATTTTATTACATCATGTGTTCTCACAACACCCTATTCTTGTTTAGAAAATACTTCTCATTAAAGATGCATGACGATTTAAAATATTTTTAATTGCAACAGATACCAGAAAATATTGTGACAGTTTTAAATCCTCATTGCCAATCCCTAACTGCTAGATAATTGTGGTAATGTATTTCATTTAATCAGCATTAGATGTGTTTATGGTACATGATGACACACATTAGATACTAGATTAGAACTTCTTCCTGTTTCTTACCTGAACTTTGGTGGTGCCAGTGTTCAAGCCGATCAGGACCTGCTCCTCTGACAGCTTGGCCACACGTTCATCTGCCACCCTTAAAGAGTCTCTCACCAGCTCTGTTACATCCACTTGCCAGTCACTGCCCAGGAGGAAGTCTGGTTGGCCCTGCCACTCTTCTGGCTCAGCCTCAAAGTGTGTAAGGACACGGACGGTGGTGCTCTGGTACTGTGGAGCACAGCTTCTGTCCTTCCTGGCTCCTTCTTCCCCATCATCCTCTCCAGACCTGCAGCACAGCGAGCATCCGATACTGAGTGTAATATTCTACTTCTTTTTTTTATTAAGTTACAGTAATTAATTAACAAAAGCACTTTCAAACACTTTGAAGTTATTTTCAGAGGAACAAAAGAAAAATAATCGCATTAAAAATAAAAACAGAGGAGAAAACACTATTCTAATCTATGCTATTTACAACATGCTATTTAAAAATCAATGTGTAAAATAAATGGAGTTATTGTCTCCCAACAGAAAGAACAATTCAGATGGATCTGAATTAAGTTGTCAATAACGGCAGCACAAACCTACATAGGTTTGTAACAAATTTGCTTAAAACCAGCTAGGCATGGGCCGGTATAAAATTCTGACGGTATGATTTCACGGAATTGTGATTACTGCTTTAAAATAAGTTATTTTTTTTTAAATGTCTGAGTTAAAAACAACAACTTTTTCCCCCTTTGAACACAATATACGTTATTTTTAAACATTTAAAATATTTTGGAGCAGGAGCTAAACATGTCAGACTAAATAATTCAAACGAATCATTGACTTCTACTGTCTTCATTTGTTTCACACACACAGATTTCTTTACTATTTAAAACGGCATCTTTGGATATCTTTTCAGCTGGAGATATTGTTGTCCTAAAAAACAAACAAACAAACAAACAAAAAAAGTCAAAAAAAAATCTTACATATACCGTAGGAAAAGTAAAACAGAAAATGTGGCCGATTTTAAAGCCTTGACTTTTCCAAGCTGCAGTATACCTTGAAAACAGTTATTGTCCCATGCCTTAAACCAGCCTTAAGGGTTTTCACTGATTGGCCCCAAACAACTTTGACCAGATTTGAAAGTGTGTTAAGCCTGTTGAGAAGCCACATTGAAAGCAAATCTTTTATTTCAAATAATCATAAATGTTTGTTTATTTATTTATTTATTTATTTATTTATTTATTTATTTATTTATTTATTTATATTTAAACAAGGAACTCATTATCAAAAAAAAATCTGAAGAAGTCATCATGGATTACTGGTCATTTTATTGTAATAATGATTATTAATGTTGATTAATATTATACACATATATATTGTCCTGCATGAAAATCATGTTGTTCTTGAAGGATGCAGACGTCTTCCTGTACCACTGCTTGAAGGTGTCTTCCAGAAACTGGCAGTAGGACTGGGAGTTGAGCTTGACTCCATCCTCAACCCGAAAGGGCCCCACAAGCTCATCTTTGATGATACCAGCCCAAACCAGTACTCCACCTCCACCTTGCTGGCGTCTGAGTCGAACTGGAGCTCTCTGCCCTTTACCGATCCAGCCACGGGCCCATCAAGACTCACTCTCATTTCATCAGTCCATAAAACCTTTAAAAAATCAGTCTTGAGATATTTCTTGGCCCAGTCTTGACGTTTCAGCTTGTGTGTCTTGTTCAGTGGTGGTCGTTTTTCAGCCTTTCTTACAGTGGCCATGTCTCTGAGTATTGCACACCTTGTGCTTTTGGGCACTCCAGTGATGTTGCAGCTCTGAAATATGGCAAAACTGGTGGCAAGTGGCATCTTGGCAGCTGCACGCTTGACCTTTCTCAGTTCATGGGCAGTTATTTTGCACCTTGGTTTTTGGTTTGGTTTTTCCACACGCTTGCGACCCTGTTGACTATTTTGAATGAAACGCTTGATTGTTCAATTATCACTTATATACTGTAAATAAATACACAGACAAAATATATTGTTCATTTGCAGAAAAATTCTAAACTGTTGCAATTTTTAACTGCTGAATCTGTGAACAACTATCTATTTACAACACATCAATTAAAAAACTTGAATAAAGTTACATTTGCCTTAAAGGTTTAAGTTTAAACTAAAAGGTGGATAGAAAGCTTCAAATGTAATTATTTGGGTATCACTTTATTTTGATGTTCCCTTAATCCATTTTGTTGAATTTAACTTGCATTGCATCTACAGTACATGCCAACTACTAATTCTCATTAGAATAGAAGTAGACTGTTAGGTTGGGGTTAGGGCAGGGATGGGCAAACTTGATCCTGGAGGGCCGGTGTCCCTGCAGACTTTTGCTCCAACCCTAATCAAACACACCTGTCTTCAGCTTTCTAGTAATCTTGAAGACACCGATTAGTGTGTTCAGGTGTGTTTGACTAGTGATCCAGGATGAAGTTTGCCCATCCCTGGGTTAGGGTTAGGGTTAGTGTAAGTTGACATGTACTTGCAAGGTTACTGATAGTCAATTAAATGTTAAAGAAGCAGTATCAGCAGATATTAAGCAGACAGTCTACTGATACTCAAATGAGAATTAATAGACATGTAGTTGCAATGCAACATTTAGTCAACAAAATGTGCATTAAAATAAAGTCTTACCATTATTTGTTGTTTTAAGTTTTTTCTTAAAACAGTTAAGTAGACGTTAAAATCCTTCAGATTTTGAGTATTTATACATTAAAAAATTAAAATAAATGTAATGTAAGAAAAATCTGAACATTTCAAGGTTAGAAAAGTTAAAATCAACCAAATAAAGGTAAAACATATAAACCGCTGCCTTAAGTATTTAAACTAAATACATAAAAAAGAACAATAATAAACTACTTTTAACTAAAACTATTGGTTGAAATGGAGATTTTAAACATGGCTAAAACAAAGATGTGCATTATATTCTTATATACTTGTGTATGTGTGTACACAGTTCAAAGTCAGAATTATTAGCCCCCTGTTTATTTTTTCCTCAATTTCTGTTTAACGGAAAGAAGATTTTTTCAACACATTTCTAAACATAATAGTTTTAATAACTCATTTCTAATAACTGATTTTTTTTTATCTTTGCCATGATGACAGTTAATAATATTTTACTTGATATTTTTCAAGATACTAGTATTTAGCTTAAAGGGCAACTTAAATGCTTAACTAAATTATTTAGGGCAGGTTAGGGTAAAAAGGCAAATTATTGTATATGATGGTTTGTTCTGTAGACTATTAAAAAATATAGCTTAAACGGGCTAATCATTTTGACATCAAAATGTTTGTTTTTTTTAAATAAAAACAGCTTTTATTCTAGCCTAAATAAAACAAATAAGATTTTCTCCAGAATAAAAAATATCATCAAACATACTGTGAAAATGTCCTTGTTCTGTTAAACATTGATTGGGAAATATTTAAAAAAGAAAGAAATTCAAAGGGTGGCTAATAATTCTGACTTCAACTGTATGTGTGTGAGAGGGAGACAGAGCTGCAGTGGTGTTCAGTCTCATATTAAGGTTGAGTGGCTTCAACAGGCTATAAATGTGAGCCCTATTCACATTACAGTGATGATGCACTTCCTCTGCTCACACAAACAGTCCAGCACCAGGTGAACAGGCCGGCAGCTCAGGCTATTCCATTATTTTTAATGAGTCAAAGCCATCGAAAATAAAAAACAACAGAGGTGGCAGGTTAACATGGTGTCTTTGAGCGGTGCGAAGGCCACGCTCCTCTAGACTTTTACGCAGCGACGCCTGACCAGCGCGGCAGAAACAGCATGACATTTACAGAACACAGGTGTATAAACAGGGCAGGCGGCGCTCAGATGAGGAATGTCAGGTCACCGCGGGTCTCAGGAGTAATGAGCTCCAGTCTTAAAACACCAGCGCATGTCTCCCGCTCTCTCACAGGTAATCAAAACACTACCGCAGACAGACTTGACCTCGCACTAACAGAACATATGATACAGCAAGGGCGCAGAATTAAGACTAAAGAGACAAATATGAACACCAGCTGACCACTGTCTTAAAGGGACAGCTCATCCGTAGATGAAAATGTATTTCCTTGTGTCTTTCCAAAACAGCACAACTTCTACTGAGGAACATGAAAGTGCTTTCACACTAGGGTTTGGTTTGAACCGGAGCTTCTACACTGTAAAAATTATATGATCAAAAAGTCATGACAACTATTTGTTTGTTACTTTAACTTATTTAAATTTTAAAAAATGTATGAAAATTTTAACTATGGTTTAGGTCTGTTTTTTTTTTTTTTTTTAGAATTATTTTTTAGGGTTTTTTCACCTTTTATTGGGATAGGATAGTGGAGAACAGACAGGAAAGCATTGAGGGGGCTAATAATTCTGACATCAACTGTATACACTACTGGTCAAACGTTTGGGGTCAGTAGTATTTTTAAAGGTTTTAAAATAAGCTTCTCTTGTTCACTAAGGCTGCATTTATTTAATCTAATATACAGTACAAATTGTAAAATTTTGAATTGTTATTGCACTATAAAATAACTGTTAAAACATAGTTTATCATTTAATTTAATAATTTATTCCAGTGATTTTAAAGATGAATTTTCAGCTTCAGTCTCCAGTCTTCAGATATCCCTCTAATATTAATTATTATTATTATTATTATTATTATTATTATTATTATTATTATTATTATTATTATTATTATTATTATTATTGTTAATGGTTATAATAATGGACTAATAATTTCATTTGAAAATACATACAATAAGTAATAAATAAATATTGAATAAATAAGTATTTAACAATTTTATATATATTTTTACATTTAATAAATGCCGTCTTGATGAACAGAATGATTTTCTTAAAAAAAAAAGAAAAAAAAACGACAACAAACTTTTGATCGGTAGTGCACATATTTATATATATATTTATATATATATATATATATATATATATATATATATATATATATATATATATATATATATATATATATATATATATATATATATATATATATATATATATATAAAAAATCATCTGTAGCAAAATTAGAATCTGTTGCAATTTTTAACTGCTGAATCTGTGAAATGAATATCTGTATCTGCCCTTTTAAATTAAAAAAAATTGTAGGATCACATAATTCAGCCATGAGTATTTTTGCCCCTTATCCTAAATTTGTCTTCAATTTGACCTTTTGGTTTGTGTAATTTTTGTAACAATCTCTTTGTTTGTTTTCTGCTCTGGGATAGTGTAAAAAGATGAGAAACAGTCCTCGTTTAGGTACATAAGGAGCTGCATTTGCATGTCTATTGCATGACCATTTTTCAGTATAAGACAAAGCTGCCTGTTGTCCGCTGAGCGAACTTGCCTTAAAGCATTATTCAACAATGCAAGAAAAAAAGCTAAATAATTCAATATACATGTATTCTAATGAAAAATAATGTAAAATACAGTTTTACGGCCAGTTAAAAATATTCATGACTTTCTCAAGTTAATCAAAAAGTGAATTAGTTTTACAAAGCAAGCGCATTTCCAAGCAATCTAGTACAACAGGAGCTTTAAAAAAAATCTTAGTACTGAATTCTTTGCGCAAACCACATATTTTATTCCTGTCAACCACACACTACAGATGACAAGCATATCCATTCATTGAGTCTCATCAGTGCCTTGCAATTTTTCTACCGTTCACTCCATATGTCTTCCGTCATCCGGTTCTCGCTTATCATGCATGAGTCAATCCAGCAGGATTGTTTCTGGTGGAAGAGTAATTAAAAATTATCTCGTGGATATCCGCACGGTATGCCAGCATTAACCTGTGTGTTGTCTGGTGCTGGTGCGTCAGAGGCAGGTGTGCCTGAAGACGACCCAGCGGTAATTAAAAAGTCAGCGTCCGCATCCTCCCTCACCACCATCATGCTTTCCGGAGGGAGATCCGTACACGTCTGGTGTTACCAAGAAACAACAGAGCGTAAAAGCGGCTGTTTATTAAGACAGGCCAGGTGAGCTGGAGCATTACTGTGCAGTACTGAGAGACTTATTTCAGTAATGTAAGAAATCATTTCGTTTTCAAATCACCAGTCACATTGCATAACGTGTGGGTTATGCAAGATATTTTTTGCTCAGATAAAGATTAGAAATCTTGACTGAGCATAGTCACAAAGCTCTTATCCCCTAAATTATAATTTACCAAAGTTACACATTTATAGAAACTTCATAATGCACAAAAGATCTTAAAAGGTTCCTCACCTCAAAAGGAAAAAAATACTTTTAACGTCACTAGAGGTTCTTGAGAACCTTTGGTTATTTCTTAATTTTTAAGAGTATGAAGGGTAATATATTACTTTTTCATTTTTTTTTGTCTACCCGAATATGGTGGCATGGTGGCACAGTGGGTAGCACTGTCATCTCACAGCAAGAAAATCGCTGGTTCAAACCTCGGCAGTTGTCAGTTGGCATTTCTGTTTGCATGTTCTCCCTGTGTTCGCGTGGGTTTCCTCCAGGTGCTCCGGTTTTCTCCACAAGTCCAAAGACATGCGCTATAGGTGAATTGAGTAAGCTAAATTGTCAGTAGTGTATGTGTGTGAATGTGAGTGCATAAGTGTTTCCCAGTACTGGGTTGCAGCTGGAAAGGCATCCACTGCATAAAACATATGCTGGATAAGTTAGTGGTTCATTCCGCTACCCAACTTCCAATTTTTATGTATACGTTATTTTTAAGCTCCACTCACACCAAAAATGATAACTGCTGTATAAAGATGACTGTAGTAATGACTGTATTAGTATTCACACCAACAACTTTGTATATTTTAACCATGTGCTGCATTTGCTGCTTTAAAATCAGTGATCAAATGTAATATTTGTTGATTCTCCCATTTACTGCACTCTAAGTTTACCCAACTATGATGACCTCCACTACTGAGAAACCTGAAAATGTCAAAAGGGTCTATGGTTGTCAATATTTATGCAGATTATGTTAAAAAATGTCGATAAATCACATAGTCCTAGTACAGTATGTAAAGCTTATTGAATGAGCATGGATACTTAAAATAAAGATAAAAGTATCTAAACTATTTAATTAATCTAGTGGAATAAACATAAATACTAGTAAGTTTTTGGATGAAATGCTACAATGGCTTGCCATATATTTTTGTTTTCAAATGTATAACATTGTTTAAAAGGATAGTTCACCCAAAACGGAAAAGTCATCATTTACCCATCCTTTACTTGTTCCAAACCTGTTTGAGTTTTTTTCTGTTCTGTTAAACACAAAAGAAGATATACTAAAGAATGTTAAGGATTAAAGACCTATATTTTTAGTAAATCATACACACAATGCATCGCATAATGGTATGATGCATGAGTGTGCTCCACGCAGATGAGCTTGACCAGGTCTTGACCTGTAGGACACACTCCTGTCTTAATGCACTAGACATTTCACTCATATGCTTTACATGTTTGTTTCTATGTCTGTTTACATAACTACTACTTTCATTTACAGCACTTCATTTTTGCATCTCGTTTAAATACACTATGAACAGCAGCTACGCTAATTATTTTCTTTCTTCTCTATTCCCACCTGGGGATACTCATCCTGAGGCCTCCAGAGATTATGCAGCACCATTGATGTGATCCAAGACCTATGAAGAAATGATGCCAAGGTATCCATAATCTTGGACCAGGCCGTATCCTGAGCTGATGCTGTGGTGGTAATGGAGGCATGCAGTGCATAAGGCAATCTTATGCACTCCACTGGCCCAATGAGTCCCCGCATTGATCCAAAATGACATGGAGCAAGTAAAGGGTGAGTCATTTTCACTTATTTGGGTAAACTATTCTTTAACATCAAAACATTCTTGGGAAAATGTAAATATGCTTCATTTGTATAACAAACTCTTTTAACAAAATATCAAATTGTGATTCCTTTAAAATCAAACCATGTCTAACCTCTGGTTGAAGGCATCTGCAGGAACTCTCCAGCCCCTGATCTGGCTGAGCTCCGGATCGGACATCTCGATCTGCAGGGGAAGTCGAGGCGTCCACACGCTCACCTCCAGTTGAGCACTGAGGTAACTGTAAGTGAAGTTCACCATCATCTTCACCCTCCCACGCGTCTCCTTGCCATTGACGTACACATAATCACACCTTTCGGACACCTAAGAGGCAGGAATACAAATCAGACCGCAGATAAACAAAGCATTCAAGCAGCACTGTATTCAAAGCAGCACTAAATTAAAGAAAATTGCAGCGCTGGCCGAGGTATCAGCCTACTTTTCACTCCAATTTCCTGGCGACCATTTCAAATTTTGAAAGCGCAAAAAAATGAGGCCTCTTCGTGTGCTAATCAGCGCAATATGTGAAAAACAGTCTAGCCTTTGTGTTTTTTCTTGCCGCTGTTGCTCGCTTTGATTCTGCACTTTAATGAGGAAGATGAGAGATTGGACTGGCTTTGACTGGTCTGTCCAACTATTTATTTCTGACTACAGTCGGTGGAGGAGAAGTAGCCATCAATAACTAGATCCTATATTTTTCATGCTTTGGGGTTGAAAAGAGCTAACAGATGGGAGGGATGGAAGATAAAAAAAAGTAGTCAAGTCTTTTCAAAGCAACAAAGTAATTCATTTGTAGAATATATACAGTGCACTTAGCTAACGCGTATGACACCTGGCAGAGATAACATTTCTTGTCATCCAATCAACTTGAGGGCTTCTTTAAAAACAACAGATGTGGAAGTAGACCAATGGCAAAGTTTGATTTCTGAGTAGCTGCCCATCAGCTCGAAACCCAAGATGACAAGAGTGTGAGTTGTTTATGAGATTTCCCTAATGTTGTGCCATTTTCCTGACCATCATACTTGTTACATCTCAATATCAGACTGCTATTTGGTAGCCGCAATCAGTAAGCAGTAAGCTTTCATCAATTTCTCATTTGCTGACTGCTTGAAGTATCTCAGGAATCAATTTCATCTTTTTTTTTTTTGCATCAACAAAAAAGCAAAAAGACAAAGTCTCAAAGAATTGTCACTTCCTAATGAAGTTTTAGACTACTTTCTATTTGCAACATTGGGGGAAGTCAATGGTGCATTTATTTGAGCTGTGATTAACTCCAGTTGTCAGTATCCATTATACAGTGCACACTGAACCCTGTGAAATGAATAATAAGTGATAATGGCTGCAACAATATGTGTGAACTCAAAAACACATTAACTTTCATGACAGGACTGCAAAAAAGTTGAAATGCAAAATACATAATTTACTTACAGTAAATGACAAGGTTATTTAGGAAGGTTACATTTACCACAAAAGTTGCATTCGTTTTTTTAATAGTGGACCAACATCTCTTTCTCTCGCTCAGTCTCTACATATACACTCACTGGCCACTTTATTAGGTACACCTGTCCAACTGCTCGTTAACACAAATTTCACATCAGCCAATCACATGGCAGCAACTCAATGCATTTAGGCATGTAGTCATGGTCAAGATGATCTGCTGCAGTTCAAATCGAGCATCAGAATGGGAAAGAAAGGTGATTTAAGTTACTTTTAACGTGCCATGGTTGTTGGTGCCAGATGAGCTGGTGCATTTGAGAAACTGCTGATCTACTGAGATTTTCTCGCACAACCATCTCTAGGGTTTACAGAGAATGGTCTGAAAAAAAGAAAATATCCAGTGAGCATCAGTTATGTGGGTGCAAATGCCTTGTTGATGCCAGAGGTCAGAGGAGAATGGCCAGACTGGTTCAAGCTGATGGAAAGGCAACAGTAACTTAAATAACTACTCGTTACAACCGAGGTATGCAAAAGAGCAACTTGAGGCGCATGGACTACAGCAGATATGCTTCAATTCGCACATGCTTACCAAAATTGGACAATAGAGTTATAAAAAAAACGCTGACTGGTCTGGAGTCTCGATTTCTGCAGCGACATTCGGATGGTAAGGTCAGAATTTGGCGTCAACAACATGAAAGCATGGATCCATCCTGCCTTGTATCAATAGTTCATGCTGGTGGTGGTGGTGTAATGGTGTGGGGGATATTTTCTTGGCACACTTTGGGCCCATTAGTACCAATTGAGCATCATGTCAATGCCACAGCCTACCTGAGTATTGTTGCTGACCATGTCTATCCCTTTATGACCACAGTGTACCCATCTTCTGATGGCTACTTCCAGCATGATAACACGCCATGTCATAAAGCACAAATCATCTCAGACTGGTTTCTTAAACATGACAATGAGTTCACTGTACTCAAATGGCCTCCACAGTCACCAGATCTCAATCCAACAGAGCACCTTTGGGATACGGTGGAATGGGAGATTCGCATCATGGATCTGCAGCCGACAAATCTGCAGCAACTGCGTAATGCTGTCATGTCAATATGGACCAAAATCTCTAAGGAATATTTCCAGTACCTTGTTGAATCTATGTCACGAAGGATTATGAAAGTTCTGAAGGTAAAAGAGGGTCCAACGCGGTACTAGTAAGGTGTACCTAATAAAGTGGTGAGTGTATACTGTATACATTAACACACACACACACCCACACACACACACAAATTAGGATACTTGAATGGAAATTTATAAAATTTTAACAGCTGCTAGAATTCTGATGAATTTTGTGGTTATTGTAAATTGTCATTTTAAAATATTATTTAATAATAGTACAGATCTTTAAAAAAATAGTATAGTACAATAATTAATATTAAACAGACACAACATTATGCATTCTTAAGATGATCTTTTACTGTACAGAAAAGAAAATCTTTCATATAACTTCATTGTTTTTCATGCCAAGCAACTGATTAAATTAAAATTAATATTTGAATGCAAAAAAAAAAAAAAAATCATTTATTTACACAGTGAGTTTTTTTGGTGACCAATTTAAATCAAATACACTTACATATTTAATTTGTGAACTTAATTCCTACATCTGCCACTTGTGGATTTGGAGTTAAGTGGATAAATACATAGATCAGCAATGAATTGGTCCAGTTAACAACGCCTGTCATTGTTAAATATATTCACACTGTGTGACTAAAAGCAAACGATGCCTGATGTAGTAACAATGAACAACTGCAGTGAACTTAAATAGAACTATAATTCCCCGCAGCAATTATATCTTGTTAAACACCTGTTAAACTGTCTGGATCTGCCTATATAAATGACATAATGGAACAATTTGCAGTTTCACATCGATAATTGTATTCTTTACTTCCTCATTTATAAACTGTAAATCTCCCACAACAGTCTGAGAGCCAGAGATGCTTTGGCGGCCCGTGAAGGGATATGGGTTTGGGTATACAGATTGAGAGAGTCTGTTTAGTTCATGGGTTAATCTAACTTCACTGCAACATGCCCTTCTCATGAGTGTCTCTAAGCATCATAACAGCCTGGCAGGGCATTAATCAGGAACATTAAGACTGCTGACGAGAGGGACACTTACAGAGGACGTCAAGACCCCTGTAGAGACTGAGTTGGGTACTTAATGACCCGTTCAGACGGGCACACAGAGACACTGGACTGAACTGCCTGACGCAAGCACTGTCTCTCTCTGCTCGTCCATCTCAGATCGAGGTGAGCAGAGTGCATCGTGAGCACCACTAGATGTTTACTTCAAGGTGAATACAACTCTTGGGAGCAACTACCAAAAAGCTACTTAACTGGAGTTAAACTAGAGTCCATAAGATTTGCTTCATAAGACATGCAATATTCCCTTTTTCTTTTTTTTCTTTTTTTTTAAAAAGCTATTTTTTAATATATTGTTTTATATTTTTGCAATTTTTGCTAGCTTTCTGACTTTTCTGCCATTTTAGAGAAACTGAAAAAAATAAAAAAAAATCAACCAGGGGTGTGTTTACGAAAACCATCGTTAGCCAACTAACTCAAGTTTCGTTGTTACAAACATAGTTCATTGATTTGGCGTTTCCCAAATCCATTGTTCCAACGAACATTCACAAACTGTGTTGCAAACTTAAGTACATTTCCAACTACTCCTCTAGAGCTGTAGTTAGAAGCATAGTTCCTGGTTGTGTTCTATTCCCAGTATCCCTAAGTTTTCCTATGCCTTTTGAATGTTCCAACATTTAAACTCGGAATGATTAAAAAAATTAAATTAAAGTCATATCTCTTAGGTGCAATTTGCTTTCAAAGTATTTTTACAGTTCAGTTTTAGCGATCTTCATATTGACAATTGTGCTCCCTTTGAAGTGCACTTTGAAAACATTTATGTCATTTTGAATGCAGCCGTGGTGAAAAGCAAATCATAACGAAAGCTATAGGTGACCTATTATTTAAAAGCGGAATTTACGTTACGTCTCCAAAGCTTGTGAAAACAAAAATATATAGCGTATGTTAATATGTTAAAGTAGACTTTTACAAAAATAAATAAACAATATCCTACTTAATAATAACAATAATAATAAATTATTAATAATAATAATAAATATTATTATTAATATTAAGTAGGATTTTTTTTTCTTTTCATGATAAATGGCCTACATTAAATTACAACCATTAGCCTAACGATGTATATGATTTATCTATGAGGTTAGCGTATTAGCTAAGTGGTTTTATGTTTTAGAATAGAACATGGCATATTCTCAATAACATTGGAAACATTGGCCCTATATGAACCATTTACATATATTTCAATGAATATGAAAATTGAGTGCATATTTTTTTACCAAAACTAATATTGGATTTTTTTTTTAAATGTGTGTAAAACAATATAATTTACACAAAGTATGGGATTTTTCTGTAAAGAAGTTGTTACTCCACCCTGTTTAGAGCATCATTATAGATGTTTTACGTTATAACTAACAGGAAGCAAACGATGGATCTGTGACAAAGCAGCTATGGTTTGGGAAACACTCGTTACTACATTGTTCTTATCCCAAACGATGCATGGTATTATGATAGTTCAGCCATAAGTTCTGTCGTTGTTTGGGAAACAGAGCCCAGTTTTGTTCTGTATTTTTTGACCCTTATCCTAAATTTGTCTTTACTTTTACCTTTTTGTTTGTGTCATTTTTGTAACAATCTCTTTGTTTGTTTTCTGCTCTTGGATAATGTAAAAAAATGAGAAACAGTTTTAATATATATATATATTTTTGTTAGCTTTCTGACTTTTCTGCCACTTCAGAGAAACTAAAACAAAAATATGCAACCAGTTTTGTTCTGTCCGAGTCCAAACCTGTCAACCAGCAATCTGTTTCAACATAGAATATTCTATATACAGTAGATTATTCAAATTTACAAATTTGAGTCTCCTGTTGACCTTTACCTTCACTCATGGCACTCTTACACCATGTCCTTACTACATGTGACGGGATGTTGCAACACGTGATACAAAGGTATCTTTTCCTGGTTGTAAGGTTTTTGTCTTAACCATTCACTACAGCAATGTGCAAAGTAACAAACAGTTTATACTGTGAAACGGTATCTGTCACGTCATGGCTTAACAACAACAACATAACCTACCATGACAATGATCACCTTAGATACAAATCCATGTGCTTTATTCTGTGTTGAATATTACTATTGTGAGTTTGCCATTTTGTGTGATATGTATTGCCATATTGAAAGTTGCAACAGATAGTTTACCTCAGACCATGATAATAAGTAGCAAACATATGGTTTAAACATGAACATTGGAACTGATTCAGTGCAAACCAACAAAATAATTCCCTCAGCATGTGGTTTTAATAGTGTTAATAAGGTTTAATATTTATTAATTTAATTAATAATAAATAATTGTATTCATTTATTGGATTAAAACCTCTCCCGTGCAGTGCAGTGTGTTTCTATGGTGTCACTTTTGGTGTGGACAGCCAAATTGCTTGCAACTGCAATCCTGTTGCATTGCGTGTTGTTAGAACATAGTATTATACTGAATCCAAGGCTCAGAGGAAACAACTGCATTCAAAGCCTGTGCTCATGTGCTATTTGTCAAATGGGCACTTGCACTGTCTCTTTACGAGAGATGGTGTTAACCAAAAGATTTGTCACGGATGAAAGACTGATCAATTATTCATTTAAGTGATGGAAAAATCTGAATGACAAAAATGAAAAGGATCAATAGTTGTAGCTTTGTTTTAGTAATTTCATCACACATTAATTGTAATGATGCTGTCTGTCGTGGTGTATTGATGTGTACTGTAGCTATATTAAGTAATTATTATTTGAAATATAATAGGTCATTCAAATTAATGTACAGTTTTAACTGAACAACAACAATCAAAATACTAAATCCATTCTGCTATGGATCACTGCCATCAACAAATTGCCATATAACAGTAGTAACATTTGTTTGTTCAGTTATGATATAAAGTAGAGCTGCACTTTCCTACAAAACACACCAACTTTAACACTTGGTGGCTTTTTAGGTAGAATTTTTATAACTTCCTATACATTTTCACATGGTTATCTCTGATCCTGAGCATAGCAGAGCCAATTTTTCCCTGTATATATTTGCCACCATCATAGTCTAACATACAGTATTTCATTTTAAACATACTTCAGTTTTGACTAAATGTGCAGCAATATGGCACTTTGTCTTTATGGAGTAATAAACCACCAACTACTAACAGTAAACTAATGTTATAAGCTTGTAACTTAACCCTCAGTTTTAAAGCAGGTTGTCAAACACTAGGCGAACACATTTTCCTTACTACACACATTTGTATGTATAAACACAAACAATCCTTTTGCAGTGTGGTGATACGGTGTCATCTAAAAGAATTTGCTCCATTTCCATACCTCAGTCCTTTCCTCTTTCATTACTCTCCCAGCCTGTCCAGCTCCTGTATCTGTCTGTACACAAGATCATCTTACTTGCTGGACTGTCAAGGCGGCTTGGAATCGAAGAAATATCGCACATCAAACACACTAACAGCTATATATCTTTCCACTGGGTTTCATAATCTCGCCTGACAAATAAAATATCAACAGCTGCTAATTGAAATGCCCTTAAGCAAATGTAAACATAAAACTGAGTTGAGAAATATGGCAGTAAAATAGCATCAAATAAGGGCTTTTCACACACGCCTGTTAAAACACTGGATAAACAGTTCTGAGTGTTCTCAGTCCTGTATTATATTTAATAATGTACACATTTATGTGTCATTTTTTATGCATTTCATACAAAAAAGAATTCAGCTAAATGACCTTTTCTGTTTCCTTTGTGTTTTCTTGTGATATTTCCTTGAACTGTCCCTTTAACATACTTATGCATTTTGCATATATCAGCATATTTATGAGGTCAATAACATTGGTTTGATGAGTACATCTCACAATGTGGTTGTCATGTACTTGTAATTTAGTTTTTCTTCAGACTGACACTGGAATTACTATACAAAGCACATGAATAAATAATGAGAAAAGCACTGTTTAGTTTATTATTGCTCTTTCTAAAATGTAATACATTAGGACTGCATTGCTTTACACTGTATATACTGTATCTGAGACCACAATCTATGGTGTTTATATCAGTGCTAAAATTTACAGTAAAAATGTCACTGATGTGTTTACAATGTGGTTATTCAGCTAACTTAATTTGAGAATATCAAATTAAAAACAGTTTATCTAGAAATCTCTCCAGAGGGTTTATAAAACAAGAAATAAACAATGAATAACTGTCTAACTGTCATAGTTTTAAAACAAAACTGAATTATACTCCAATCCTTTACACAACCATATTAACAACATATGGCCTTATTTTAACGATCTAGGCACATAAGTCTAAAGCGCATGGCGCAAAAGCAATAAGGGTGTGTCTGAATCCACTTTTGCCATTTTAAAGACGGAAAAATACGCTTTGTGCCCTGACGCATGGTATAAAAGGTTTGTGCTTATTCTCTTAATGAGTTATAGGTGTGTTTTGTGCATAGCATGCATTAAACCAATCTCCTCTCTTATTCACTTTAATGCTGTGCCATGGAGCATTTGCTATTTACATGGCGGACTTTGTAAATGGAAAAACTGAACGCTTCACTAGCGAGAAAACAGTTAAACAAACAATCTGTGCAAGGATAAAGATTGAGTCTCCTCCATTAGGGCTCTTTACTTTCTTTTTTCTTTACTTTTACTCTTTATTTTATTCTTTACTTTTGTGGACAAGGAAACCTGTTACTACATATTACATTTTGTTCGTTACGCACAAAGTTTTGTTTAAAAACTATTTCTCAATTCAGTTCTAATTTCCAGCAAACGAATAAATGAACAATAATAACGAAGTGTGGTCAAAAAAGTTATATACAAACACACGTCCTCTTCCTATACCCCATATGGTGATGCATACATCTCCAAAACCCGACAGGTGGACAAATCTAAACTTGTTTTTTATTAAAACAAATATAAGTATGCATATAAAAAATAATAGCATTATATAATAACATTATACAAATGCAAGTTGTAATGAATGAACTGAAAAAGGCATGGAGGCATGAAGAAGGCATGGAGGTAGTGTTTTTTATATTAATGTAGAAAATAATAGTTTTTGTAACATTTTAATGTTTTTCATATTTAAAGATATTTGTATATTGCTGCACACCCTGTGTGTCTTACGTTAGTAATGTGTAAGCGTTTGAACCCACATAGGTGCATAACTAATGCTGAACTTTAGACCTGCTTTTAATTGGTTAATAGTGCGGTCTATTTCAGTTCTTCAAAATAGCGACGCACCAACAATGTACACAAAGAATTTGCTATTTAAACAACGTGGTGCTGGTCTAAAAATAGCAACAAATTGCACCAAACATGTTTAGTGCCTTATTGCACCGGTTATATGATAGGGCCCATAGTGTTTAACAGTATTATACACTTAAACAGTATAATACCACTCAAAACTACAGCAAACCCATGATAAATATTTGAAAAAAATGTGATTTGATCATTAAAAGTTGTAATTTTCACTGGATGTCCTGGTATTGTTTAATAAACATAATTGTAAATATTCCCTGAGCTTGCATTGTGTTAAACTCAAAGTACACTTCGATTTTTACAAGTACGCGTTTTAACCATTATTCAAGAGTGCTTGTTAAAGGTCCCATGAAGTGCTTTGAAGTGTCATTTTTTAATTCAACGTTTAACATAATCTCAGTTAAAAAATGAAGAGAGGCTGGGACATAAAGTAGCTCCTCCCATTTTAAAAATCAAACCAATAGTGTTTCTTTTTATCACAACTCTGCCAGTGATAGTGATTGAGATCAAGTGCATCAAATGAAAACCAAAGCACTGTTGCCAACTATTTTCAACGAAAAGGCGCTAAGCTCTGCCCGAAAAGTCGCTAAAAGTCGCTAGATTACGTCATAGGCTAATTTGCATATTACTGACGTCATCATGTTCTACTATTTCCGTTTAACAGCCTATGGTAAATAAATGGGGTATTTATATTTGCACTATGCTTTATGCAAGCATGTCAATTTAACTAAATTGATTGCTGTTTGAATACAGTATATCATTATAGATAAGTAATTTGCAGTAATCGCTCAGACATAATAAACTCAAACAAGTTCTGAAACTCTCACTTAAAACATCTCTGATTGTGAACAAGAAAAGAATAAACGGTCAAATCAAATTGTTAAAATAAAGGAGAAGCAGATCGGTTTGACTGTACAAGGGAGATACCTTCACACTGCCGGTGCTAAATCATTTGCCGTCGGTACGCAGAGGGGTGATCTGCTGTCAGGCTGCAGGTGGGAGAGACTGCTGTATGAGGACTGGGCCGCCTGTCAGTGCTCTAAGGCGAGGGAGGGGCCGCCGGCATCACTCGCAGCTCGTTGAGAAGAGTAGGAACGGTACAGTAATGGACAAACGACAGTCTATAAAAATCTCCAGTAACACACAAAAAAGTCGCTAGATTTGTCGCTAGTCGCTTTTTTGAAAATTTGTCGCTAGGGGGGTCTCAAAAGTCGCTAAGTTGGCAACACTGAACCAAAGAGAAGCATCTCGAATAGGGGCGGGCATGTGAGATACTAGAGAGCATTTGATTGGTCAAGAATTGATCAGAAACTATGTATTAGTATGAGGTGACTTGAAATAAATCGATGATCCATTTAGGTGGAAGTAACAAACTGCAAGCTTTGGATGTTTATATTGGTTTTATATTTTCTAAACATTAATTTTGTCACTGCTTTGGAGCACACAAGCTAATAGATATCCTTAAAACTAACAGACTAAAACTAACATCTACAATTTTTTATTTTAATTTAAAGTGACCTTTAACGCCATACTTTGTTGTTATTTCATCTCCGGCAGTTTGTTGTTTATCTCAGACTTCTCTCTTTCAACTGTGAAACATCAGCAAGTGTCGTCACCTTGTGGGCAAACTAATTACTACATATACACCTGAAGGCACATATGCAAACTGGATGTACTCTGTGTGAAAATAATACGATAATACATTTGCAATTGCATAAAATGCACAATATCTACAATGTCAAAAGTCCATTGAGCAAAACCATATAATGAGAAAGTGTCTTCAGACACACTTAATCCAGAGCACCAGTGCCTGTGTGTGTGTTTTAGCGTGGAGGGAGGGGGAATCCTCTCCTGGGGTCAGTGTTTCAGTATGGGGTGTTCATCAGATAATTAAACCCGAAGGGAGTAAACAGACTCACACACACACATTGTCATTTTCTCCCTCATAGAATGCTCTCAGATTTTGTTCCCAAATGACAGAAGGAAGTGGAAGGCATACGCTTGTTCTGAAAAGACTGCATTTAACATCCCTTTGATTTTGTGCCTCTGGCTTAACAACTGAAAATAGACAATCCTTCAGAGTAGTGCAATACATAGTGCTTTAAATCAAATCTAATATAGTCGCCGTAATACACTATGTATGCCCTCCAACGGTTCTTTTGTTATCTTGGTTACAAAATAATTCCCAGCTTCAGTGTACCTGCAGGTTCATTCAGCTTGTGCATCATTTTGATGAAAATCAACTCTACTGAAATGTTCACAGCACATCACACCACATTACAAGGTCTTACTAATTAATCATTTCTAAAACCATTTAGAAATGACTAACATACGCACAACCACAACCACACACATATAGGAGTGAATTCAACATCTGGCATTTTTATGAATGAGAATCTGAAAGTTTTTATCATTTTTCTTTTTCTCTACTTTTCATATGGACTTTTTTAATGAATGCATCTTATTATTTTGCCCTTTGCACAAATGACTGTGGTTCTGCTGATGTTGCTTCATTTCTATTGCATCAGAAAAATCTAGTTCAAAAAAGTTTATTAAAAGCTTTTTTTACTAGGGAGACGAATGTTTAAATAAAAAACAAATGTGAGATTATGAGATTTCATAAATAAGAGTAGACAATGTTTTTATTGTGCCTCATTTCCAATTGAGCTGTAATTGATTTTTTTTATTGTGAATATATTAAAAAGAAGGTTTATCCAAGATGCTGGTGATGCTTTACTCGTTAGAACATTTTGTAGCTGAAGCCATTTTTTATTTTCAGTCAGAGGCTACTGGAAATCTGAGAGTCAAAAAAGCGTATAAAGTTAAAAACTATCTGTACTATTTAAAAGTGCCAACAACCAACGACTAGCATTTCATGAATCATCAAGGATGACAGTTTCAGTTAAAATCTTTGTTTTAAAGGGCACCTATGATGAAAATCAACTTTGTAAGCTGTTTTACAGAACTGTTTATAGGTATAGTGTGTCCCCAATCATTTTGGAGGGATATAAACCCAACTAGTCTCTTTTTTAAAATTGCCTTACGTTAAAATAGGATCCAAATCTCAGCGATTCTGAGGCCCACCGCAACGTGACATAGGAGTTTGGTTTCCCTGCCCACCAGCCGCTATAATCACCTACAATAACTCTAAAATGTGTGTGTGTGTGCGTGTGTGCGCGTGTGTGTGTGTGTGCGTGTGTGTGTGTGTGTACTGCAAACGGCCTTTGTGTGTGATTCATCGTTTCAGAAAGGCTTGAATAAACTCCACCACAAATACATGAAATAAATTTACTTGGTATTTTTGACTAATGAGCTGGATTTCAGCTTCATCCCAGTCTGTCTCTGTCACTGACTGCTGCTTATCGAATGTAAAATGATGAGAAGCAGACACGCACATGGGAACGGTGGGCGGGGAGAAGCAGCTCATTTGCATTTAAAGCCACAGGCTACAAAAGCAACTACACTGTAGTCAGACACCAAATTTGGCATATTCTGGAGGATATAATAAATTATCTCATGGGTATTTTGAGCTGAAACCTTTCAGACACATTCTGGAGACATTAAAGGCTAATCTTACGTTTAGTAAAATGGGTAAAATAGGTGCGCTTTAAATTTCACTAGTAAATAAACAGAAAATTTTCATTTTGGAATGAACTGTCCCTTTCTAGATACAGAGAATGCCATTAGCATGCCAAATAAATATTTAAAATGTTATTTCCATCATCATTTACACATACAAGTGTGTAGAAAATCATTAAAAATGTTCATGTTCAGAAATTACAGTTACTAGGCAAATTAAATGACCTTGATCATAAGTGCTTGTATTTGACATAGAGCTGCATGATTGCATCGATCAAAATCATTTAAAAAAGAAGACATTTACTAGAAATCAAGACAAAACTATATTTGCTGCAATCAATTTAATTTAAGTCAATTTAAAACATTATATAATGAATGTTTTATATCAATTTTAATGAAAGATTCTAATTACTCAATAACTCATAAATACTTCATGTATTTTTAGTTTAGCATTAGTTATTAGTTACAGTAGCATTTTGAAGTCTCTCAAAATATCAAATTATTCAGTGACAAAAACATTTGTAACATTTGCTTGTCATCACCTATTGTAACAATGTAATTGCTGCAACCTTCATTAGAAATATCAGGTTGATTTCAAACAAATATTTTGATCAGCGTTTATATCAAGCGGCAACCTCCCGCTCTCCCTCGGGAAGCCAGTACGGAAGTAACTGAAACTGCAATTCATCAAAATTCCGCTAGCCCTGGCTTCATATGGAGCAAATTTCTATTGAGCCCACTGTTAAAATGGCCAACTTTACAGCAGAAAAAAATGTGTTTACAGCCTAGTACAAAGAACGATTTTGGTTCATATAGCTAACATTACCCTTCATGACAACTGTGAGGGGGGTGAATTTTTTCATAACTCATCCTTTTCCTTTATATTAGGTTATATTAAGTTTGCATAATTAAGGGCTTGGCTACTTGAGTGACAGCTAGCTCTCGCTGGTCTTTGTCACATCACCTCAGCTGATTAGCCGCTGATCTCGGCATATTCATCGTATTTTTGTATTTTATGTGGCTTTACAGTCATTTGCCTTTTGGAATTATTTCTTACAATTATCAGATGATATGACATGCTGTGTGCACTTAATTGTGCTCACAAACCATTCACATGGCCTCCGTTTCCCAGGTGAGTGAAATTATATACTTATATACCATCTCTATAAATGTATTTGTTTTATTTAAGATCATTTATCATTTATATTTTTCTTCAGACCTGTTTGCACTCCAGAATCTGACAGATTTATTAGCTGTAGGCTCTAGAACAGTCGTCTGAAGCATTGTCATACAGTGTTCTACCTAGATTTCATCAATAGCCTTGCATTTACTAACACAGACTGTATCCGAAGTGTTTGGAAGTAATTAGCATTTTCCACCTGTTGAAAAACGTCATAAGCACAATGCTTAGTGGCAATGTGTAATAAATAACATATAATAAATAACATAAATAATTCTCTTTAACTTCCGGCCGCAAACGTATTTGTTCTAGCAACAACCGCTTCTTTTGGGTTCTTTATAAACCTATGGGGGCTGTCACGGATACTACGTCCATATCTTTTACAGTATATGGTTTATACTGTATATACAAACTGCTATCCCAGTACTTTCTGTGACACTTTTAATGTTTGCAACAAAAATAACTACAACTGTAGCCAATTCAACAATGCATGACAACTGTACTCTCTGGGTAAAGTCAGAATTGAATGAATGATCATCAAATTTTTAATATTTATATGCAAATCGTGATTTAGAATTAAGATCGAGTAGGTGTTTGAATCCAAATCTAGACTTTTAAACAATTCATCATGCAGCTTTAATTTGAAGTAGCATGCATTGAACGTGTGTGGTCTGTTGATGTTACTGCCCACCTTAACCACGTTGTCGTCCGTCGAGCGACACTCCACCGACTCAGTCACGTCGGTCACCGTACCTTCGGTTCCAACAGTGACCACCTTGACCGGCATGGCGACAGTCTTCCCGGTGAGGACAGCAGTGTTGAGGATCTCTGTCTCCTGCACACAAAGGGCAGATCAATCAGACTGCGTTAACTCCAGATAATTCACCCATCATTATTCACGATAATTCGTCATTCTGTCAGCTCCAGCTCTTCAGCGCCAACATCGAGTCGCGCTATTAACCCAGTGAGTCATATCATTCAATTAGAGTCATCAGCTCTGGAGAGTCTCGGAGTGAGATGAAGAGGCCTGTTTAGAGCCAAACAACACGTCCTGTTTTCATGAAACTGATTCACTCCTGGATAATATATATTACCGTGAAAAATACACCCCAGAATTAGGTTCATCATCAAGGTACTGCGAAATGAAGGAGGGACAGAAAAACATTTTCACATATTCTGAACAAAATAACACCAGGGCATTTCTAAGTGGTTCCAAGAGTTTTCTGAGAATTGTGTGTGGAATTGTGTAAACAAACTGGCTTTTTTTAGAGTTAAAATAGTAAAATCAAGTTTTACCAATTATGACTTGGCCTGATGCTGGTCTAAAAAAAAAAATCTTATTGAACATTTTAAATGAAAAGGGTATATGCAGAAGAACTTTTAATTTTCAGTAACCCAGTTAAAGCACATCTGGTGAATTGTATGAAAATGGCTTACAAAATTGGCACGATTAAGGTCTGTTTTCTTTAAAAATCAATGATCTTCACTCAATGATTTATATACAATATAAAGTGGGTCTCAGAAAGTACAAGAAGCACTGCATTCAATTTATTTTTTCCATATCATGTCTTTAAAATATGAACATTTATTTTAATAACATTTATTTCAATGGAGTTTCTGCGCTCGCCTGCTGATCCTGACGGCATGTGTGTTAAAAGGATTTTCATCTTGTTTTACACTTGAACAACTAAATGACTGCTTAAGTCTATTTAACTAATTATATTTTAATTACATTACAACACTAATTCTGTAATTGGAACTGTATACATTTTTAAAAAGTCACATTAACCAAGAAGAATCTTCATCTAATCAAGAAGAATTTTCTAGACAAGCAAAACATATTGTCTTGTTTTAAGAAATAAAATGCCAATATTAAGTGAGTTTTTCCTTTAAAAAAAGCAAAATAATCTGCCAATGGAGCAAGCAAAATAATCTTGTTTTTCCTTTTGACATAAGATTATTTTGCTTACCCCAATGGCAAATTATTTTGCTTGTTTTAAGGAAAAACTCACTTAATATTGGCATATTATTTCTTAAAACAAGACAATATGTTTTGCTTGTCTAGAAAATTCTTCTTAATTTAAGAATTTTTAGATATTTACTACAAACTAGACTAGAAACAAGACAAAAAATCTAAGTAAGAAAATCATTTTTTGCAGTGTAAATAAAAATATATAGAGCTCAGGAATCTACATCACGGCAAGTTGTGGTCGGCCATGTTCATGGACAAAAGCAGGAGTGCACAATGCAAACCAATTAACCAATCACAACAGAAAAATCTGATCGTTTTATAGTAATATCTTTTGTAAAACATCTTACAACACTCAGAATAAAAAAGACTTATGTGTATATATCTTTATAAACGCTCTTTGTGGATCAAACAAATAAACGAGTTTATCCGTAACTGACAGGGCATCATCGAGCTCCCATTTGATTTTCTTCTTTATTTGTAGTGAGAGAATTTATAGTTTATAGTCACCAGCCATTTTATTAGGTCCAACTGCTCGTTATTACAAATTTCTAATCAGCTAATCACATGGCAGCAACATGGTCAAGACAATCTGCTTCAGTTCAAACCGAACATCAGAATGGGAAAGAAAGGTGATTTAAGTGACTTTGAACGTGCCATGGTTGTTGGTGCCAGACGGGCTGGTCTGAATACTTCAGAAACTGCTGATCCACTGGGATTTTCACGCACAACCATCTCTAGGGTTTGCAGAGAATAGTTCGAAAAGAGAAAATATTCAGTGAGCGGCAGTTCTATAGGTGCAAATGCCTTGTTGATGCCAGAGGTCAGAGGAGAATGGCCAGACTGGTTCCAGCAGACAGAAAGGCAACAGTAACTCAAATGACCACTCTTTACAACCGAGGTATGCAGAAGAGCATCTCTGAATGCACAACACATCCAACCTTGAGGTGGATGGGCTACAGCAGCAGAAGACCACACAGGGTGTATAACACACCATGTCATAAAGTGTGAATCATCTCAGACTGGTTTCTTGAACATGACAATGCGTTCACTGTACTCAAATGGCCTCCACAGTCACCAGAACTCAATCCAACAGTGCACCTTTGGGATGTGGTGGAATAGGAGATTTGCATCATGGATGCATCATGTCAATATGGACTGAAATCTCTAAGGAATATTTCCAGTACCTTGTTGAATCTACTGTATGCCATGAAGGATTAAGGCAGTTCCGAAGGCAAAACGGGGTCCAACTCGGTACTAGTACGGTGTACCTAAGAAAGTGGCCAGTGAGTGTATATGATTGAATAATTCAATAGAGATCAATGGAAATCAGGCTCTGTTGTCCCAAATACCCAGAATGCACTGCCCTGTAATGACACATTCCTATTATCTGTTTTATAGAATGTGTGTAAAATGTATGATAGTTTGACACTAAAATACAAAAATGAAAACTGAAAGTTGTGTCATTTATATAGAAACAAAATCTATATTATAACACAGATCTTTAGCTCTAAATAATAGAAATAATGCTAACAGTAAACATCAGTTCCACTGTAGGAAGTTCAAGAAATATGATTTATTTAGAACACAATGTCAGGGGAAAACTGTGTCGGCACATCTTTCTTTCACAGACATATCCGGTAATTACAGCGAAACGATAGCTACGGTAACCATTTCTGTGAATCCATTCTCTCCTTCAGTATTATCTTATCTAAAACCCATCCATCGTTCATGCTATAGTCCAAACAAACCAACGGCTTGGTAATTACATCTTTTAAGTTGTGTTCGTCCTGCTGGCTGATATCCGCGTGAGGAGATGTACACAACCTAAATAAACCTAACTAAAGAAGCCCTCTGCAAGGTTTGTTCTTCATCCCAGAGTCTTTTCTTCTTTTTATGTCCCAGCTCTCACCACTCTCCTTAGAGAAAACAGATAACATTATTTAATCCTGAACTGTGGATAATGAAATTTCAAGCTTGTTAATAAGACTGAGGTCTTCTGTTGCTTCTTTTTTTCTTCGTTCTCTCCAGGCTGATCCCACTTCAGGCTTCACTTGGCAGCTGATTCTTATTTCAATCATTTGAACTTTAATGCACAGCAATCGCGAGGATGAACGAGCCACTTCCTTTCTTTCCCTTTACGCGTTTAAGACGATCATTATTTTCTATCTACCACTGTCTACTTCTGAGGTACAATTTGAATACGGCGTTTCCCTTGATTTCGAAATTATGCAAATGTGCAATAGAGCAGCGAGAGCCTGGTATTCAAGCCTTACGCTCAGGCGTTTTGACAGGGAGTTATCGCTTGTGTTTGATTTGCTGTCAAAACATTAATTTATCAAGACCAGGAAAATGACTCTGATAAATATTCCACTGTATGGGATGGGTGAAGTGTTTACAATTCACTCTCCTGTTTTCGCTCAGATGATTTCAAAGAACTCGGCGACACCTTTCAGCAGACGAGGAGCTTTCAAATGTCTTTCAATGCGTCCATTCAGCGGCTGTTAGAACCCAACAATGTAATTTTCAGTCAAGCCTGAAGATTACGCCGTGAATTAAAAAGTGAATTCGAGAGTAAAACAGGCCACACGGTGGAAAACGCCTCTCATTGTGATGCCACTGAGTCTGATGGGCAGCTTTACTTCACTGTAAAAAAACAAACAAAGCTGAGGTGAGCTGAGTTCAGAGAGGGAGCAAAGTCTGAAACCACGCAGGTCAAATCTATTGACCCTTGAGAAATATATATGTGCCTCCATTCTTTGACTCGCACTGAAGAAAGCACAAAAATATAGAAGAACTTTGTTTCTTTCTTTTTTAAACAAATCATCACTCTTTTTAAAAAAAAACATTTGACAGCTAAATTTGAGCATTCTAATGCTTTAATAAAAATAGGAGAAAAATAAGATTTAGGTTTGTGAATGTTTGCACAGTAATGGTTACAGTTAGGATTGCACAGTTATGATTACAGTACTTTCCAAAGTAATATTTCCATATTTTACAAACACAAGCAGTAAGAACAGTTTTAATCCAGTTCAGTCATATAAAAGTCCTAAGAATTTGTGCCAAGTTAGGAAGCAAAATAATACAATAAATGAGTAATTGAAATCATACATTATAGTGTTTTTGATCTATACTATTCATTCATTCATTCATTTTCTTGTCGGCTTTGTCCCTTGCGGGGTCGCCACAGCGGAATGAACCGCCAACTTATCCAGCACGATTTTACGCAGCGGATGCCCTTCCAGCCGCAACCCATCTCTGGGAACTTCCACACACACATTCACACACTATGGACAATTTAGCTTACCCAATTCACCTGTACTGCATGTCTTTGGACTGTGGGGGAAACCGGAGCACCCGGAGGAAACCCACGCGAACCCAGGGAGAACATGCAAACTCCACACAGAAACGCCAACTGACCCAGCCCAGCCGAGGTTCGAACCTGCGACCCAGCGACGTTCTTGCTGTGAGGCAACAGCACTACCTACTGCGCCACTGGGTTGCCTGATCTATACTATAGTAAAGTACATTAGATTAATCTGTTGTGGTTATTCTATAGTTTCTGCGGTAACACAACAACTGATCGCAAAATGACCAATCAAACAAATAAATCAATTCTGTAGTTTTCTACAACTTTAGGGTATATTATACTACAATACACCACAGTATACTGTAGTAAAAACTAATCTATACTACAGTATTTATTACAGTTTATCAGTTAAATGTAGTTAATAAGACAGTATGTGCAACATTCATTAATAAAAAGTTGTAAATTCTATAATATATAAAGTATCATACACTTAGTTGTAGTTTGGTTAGTATGGTAATGAAATAAAACAAATATAAAACAAGGTAAAACAATACTAAAATTAAATATGTTAAGTAATGTCCTGAATATGGTAATGAACCGCATTATAGCGAGGGACCACTATATATATATATATATATATATATATATATATATATATATATATATATATATAAAAAATATTTTTTTAATTAATATTTTTTTTTCTGCAATTTGACATGCCTTTTTTTTGTGTTCAGTGCCCGGATATCAATCTGTCAATCAATCTGATCAAACTTTCAATCAATCTCCTCCGTGCCCTGTCTCCTGTGTCTCCAGGTATGGGGGCCCTACGTGGCTGCTTACCTCGCTTATTGGTTAAGTCCGCCCATGTCTGTACAGTACAGAATGTGTTCAGCTTGCCAAATTTACATGAATCTTTAGCAGTGTGACTCTGAAGTGCTTTACTGTACTGTATGTTTCCAAGTTTTCACCACAACAAACCCCATAATGTCAGCAAAACATTCATGCTAACCACCGCTCAAAAAGTTGGACTTCTGGATATGCTAAAGGAAGGTAGAAGTTACACGAGTGTTTAAACAAGAGAGAAAAGTGTGAAAATGTTAATGCCTATCTGAGAAAATAGTGTAGTGAGGTGTTTTACAGCTTTAAAACATCTATAGCAATTGTAAAAAATAAAGCGGACTACATCGCGGATTTCACCTATTACGGGCTATTTTTAGAATGTAACTCCCGTGATTAATGAGGGACCACTGTATATAATACATATTAAATATACAGTGCTCAGCATATATAAGTAGACCCCTCACAAATCTCTCTTTTATATTCATATTTTTAATAGGAAGCTATACAATATTATATTTGTGCATATACATTAAATTAGTCAGTACTGAAGCCAAATCTGGAGCTTATCTAACAAAATAACTTACGACAACAATTCTATAACAAAATATATATGTTATAGAAAAATATTAAATACAAATTTAAAAAGAGGAAAAATCAAGAGAAGCAAAAGAAATTGAAAAATTTAGTTGAAATTTTGTAGGTTGTAATTATTATTTTTTTTTTTTTGCAATATTTTGCTTGAATTCAATTTATAAATATGTTTAGTGACTAAAATATTAAATATTTTTTTATATTTAATAAATATATCTGTTTAATAAATCTGTTTTGTTTAAATGCACCAAAATACTTTTACTATATTCACTGAGAAATGGATAAAAATATTCATTTTCAAAATGGGGTGTACTCAATTATGCTGAGCACTGTATATACTGTAGTTGTTATGTTACTATTATTAATTATTATTATTATTATTATTATTATTATTATTATTATTATTATTATTATTATTATTATTATGTGTTATTATTATTAATATGAATAATTAAATGTATTATTAGCAATAAAAAATACACACAAAAATACACAATTAATTTACACCAATCAATGTAACACTTTTCATTTGAATGGCCTTGATGTTTCAATCTTCACAGGAATGAATTTGCGAGAAGGATGGCAAGACCAGGTTAGCATGCAGAACACAATGCAGAGCTCAGTCTCCTCACACACCTGGCTGGAATATGATAGAAAATTTACTCTGACAAGTAGGACTGATGTGGGAGGCATGAGAACCAGCAGAACTAATATGCCACTAGTTTACGTCCACCTACACTCCCAGTCCTTCCACCCTGTTACTGGAACACACACCGCCACCCTTCGCCACCCCCCACCCCCAATCCACTGAATCCAGCCACTATGTGTTATTCATGCAGACTCATCATCCACAGCCGCCTGGTGCTCAGTAAACATCATTCCCTAGACCTCTGGCTGATTAGTGTTCACTTCATGTGGATACAGGCTTTAAACAAGAGTCTGGGCTGACGTAAACTACCAAAAGTTTGGGATCAGTAGGATTTTTTAAAAATGTTTTTAATATAAGACTATTCTGCTCACCAAGGCTGCATTTATTTGATCAACAGTACAGCAAGAAATTATATTATAATTTAAAATAACAGTTTTCTTATTGAATGCAGTTCAGAATTTAATTTGTCCCTGTGATTTTAAGCTACCTTTTTAGTTTCTCCAGTCTTCAACAGTCTACATATACATCTTTTTTTGTGACTCAGATTTAAATCATTCCAATTGAAATATCTGATGAAGTGTTTACATGAGATTTTATCTATTCCAATGTGGTTTATATGCGTCACTTTCAATCAGAATGCACACATACAGTAGCCTGTCCTGTTTCCTGCCCTTCTTTCTGTCAACATGAGTTCAGTTCCATTATTTCTTACTCACTGTTTTTATAGTAAATAATTGCTCTTAAAGGGATAGTTCACCCAAAACTTTTAGTCTGTCATTATTTATTCACCAATTACTTGTTTCAAACCTTTATGACTTTATTCTATTAAACACATAAAATAAGATATTTTAATGAAAGCTGGACATCTGTAACCAGTGACGTCCATTGTGTTTTTGCTACTATGGAATTCAATTCAAAATATCTTATTTTGTATTCAACAGCAAAAAAAACACTACTTTGGAACCACTTGAGAGAGAGTAAATAGTAAGGAAATTTTAAGTTTTGGGTAAACTATCCCTTTAATCAAGCAACAGCGTGAATTTGTAAGCTTACTACTGCTGAGAAATAATGTTAGACTATAAAGAAAAGACAAGCAAGGGAAGCTGCGCCTTATTTTGGTGGCTGCATGAACATCTAAACACCCCTCACTGCGCAGAAATAAGGTACTGTAGCATGTAGATAAAAGTCTATACAATAGTAAGAGCTGCTGGGAGCAGGTTATATTGCTGGAATTTAGTGACCTGGAATGGAAACTAAACTTTTGTATGAGTTGCCACTTGGCAGTCATTCACACTACTTCAAACTGTGCAGAAAACCTTGTTGTTGGAAAATTGTGACATAGGAGCAAAGTAACTGGTTTAATGTGTTTACATGGCAGAATTTTTATATTGTTTGGATTACAGAAAGGTTTATCCCACCCCTCTCAAACTAAAAAGGCGTTTTAATTGCGACTGAAGTGTTCTTTTGTGGTGTTTTCATTCATGTTGGAAATTTAAACCAATTCAAATACACTAAGTAAATTAAACTAGTGTCATGATTCTTCAGAAATCATTCTAATATGTCAGCGCAATAGCCTAGTGGTTAGCGCGTCGACATATGGTGCAGTAGCACGTCAGGGCGTCCCAAGTTCAAATCCCAGCTCGAGAACATTTCTCAACCCTACACCCCCCCCCCTCTCTCTCTCTCCCACTTCGCTTCCTGTCCTATCTAATAAAGGCAAAAAGGCCAAAAATAAATCTTAAAAAAAAAAAAAAGAAATCATTCTAATATGCTGATTTGCGTCTCAATAGATATTTACAATTATTATCAGTGCTGAAAACATTTAAGCTGCTTCATACTTTTGTGGAAACTCTGATATAGTACAATTGATAAGCAACGTTAAATATGTATATGTATGGTCACACTTTAATTTAGGATACAATTCTCTCAATAAACACACCCATTCATTAGGACTTTTAGCTCAATAAACTACAAATTTGCCAATAAATAGTTAGTAAGATAGTAGTTAGAATTTTATTAGGTAGGATTAGGGATGTAGAATGACATCATACTTTATAACTACTAATAAACAGTCAATATCTTAATTGTTAATCGTGAGCATTAGTACTTGAACTAAATTGTAACCAGATTTATTTACTTTAAATAATTAAGGACATAAAAGGCATATAAAAGACATTTATAATGTTAAAATAAATGCTGTTATTATGAACTTTCCTTTTTTATTATAAACAATGAATTCTGAAAAGTGAAAACGTTATTATTAAGTCTCAGTGATCAAAACAGAAGAGCAAATCAGCAAATTATAAAGATTTCTGCTAAAAATGTAGCTTTAAATCACAGTAATAAATGACATTTTTAACTACGCTTAATAAAAAAGAAGTTATTCTAAATTATATAATAATATTTTAATGTTTTTCATTTATTTTTGATCAAATCAATGCAACATTAGTAAGCGGAATTGACTCTTCTTTTAAAAACATGCAAAAAAATCATATTGTTTACTCCTTTCCCAGAGACCTTCTCAATGGGAGGGCAATGCTTCTACAACACGCACTTACCCTTAAATGGCTCCACGCTATCTTGAGAAAGAGAAGGGGGTAAATCGATAAAAGGCCATTACACTTTTGGGCAGTGTTGGTGAGGTGTGCAGTCGGGGAATGGAGGGTTAAACTCAGCACAGGTGATTGGTTGAGTTGGTGTTGGAGCTCCATGTGGTCTAAAGCAGCACTGAATGCATCGGCACCCCGTGTGGATCCTCACTAACCATGCTATTAAAGAGACATCGATCGGCCGCTGTATTTCTTTTCAAGACCGCGGGTCCTCCTGCCTCTTCAGCAGCAATGGCTGAAGCCTTTTTGCCTGCAAGAGTCTTGCTGACAGAGCCTCTGATAAAATGGCACAACAGTGCAGACAAACAGGGAGCAAAGAGGAAGATGGCTATTGATTTCAGTAATAGCGCAGAGAGATGAAACCGACGTTTAGCTGCCGCTGAACACATTACAGTCGCTAGGTCAGACAAGCGCCTCTCAGTGGCCGCTAGCATGAGGATAATCACAGTTTTGTGTTACTATTTCTGTTCTTAATACAAGTTTTCTCCAACAAAATCACCTGGTTACTCTTTCTAGAAATCAAGAGTACATGAGCATAACCTGGAGTTCGCCTCTACGATTGGCAGAGTTTAACATTAATGCATGATTCCCGACACTTCATGCATAATATCACTGAAATAGTATTTGGACCAAGATCCTTCGTTGGTTTCATTTTAGTGATGCACCAATCTTGATTTATTATCTGATTTAAAGGGCACCCTTTTGACCCCTTTTACAAGATGTAAGATAAGCCTTTGGTGTCTCCAGAATGTGTCTGTAAAGTTTCAGCTCAAAATATCAGATTATTTATTATAGCCTCCTGAATATGCCAATTTATGGTGTCTGAACACTATGTAGTTGTTTTTTGTAGCCTGCGGCTTTAAATGCAAATGAGCTGTTTCTCCCCGCCCACTCTTCCCATGTGCGTGTCTGCTTTTCCTGTGTTACATCAGATAAACAGCAGTCAGTGATAGAGACAGACAAAGATGAAGTTGAAATACAGTTCATTAGTCAAAAATACCAAGTAAGTTTATTTCATGTGTTTGTGGTGGAGTTTATTCAAGCCTTTCTGTAAGGATAAGTCTCACACAAATGTCGTTTGCAGTACACATAGCAATATTACTGTCTTTATTACAAACATGCTCTGTTTTAAAAACGTTTTAAACTTATAAAACTTATAAAAATCACAGAGTTGGAACAGATATTTTAATCCCAGTTTTTTTGTAAAACAATGTTCTATGGACATGTGTATACATGTTATTATACAAACATGGCGCCTGCCAATCAATTTGGTGGGCAGGGAAAACCACACTCCTACATTACATTGCGGTGATCCTCAAAATCACTGGGATTTGGGTCCTGGTTTAAGGTCAAGAAATGCAAAAAAAATTTACTTGTCTGTCTCTATCACTGACTGCTGTTTATCTGACGTAACACATGAAAAGCAGACAGACACGTGGGAACGGTGGGCGATGAGAAGCAGCTCATTAATAAATCACTGGGGTATGTGTCCTATTTTAAGGTCAAGAATTTAAAAAAAAAAGAGACTTGTCAGGTTTATATTACTCCAATATGACACTATACCTACACACAGGTCAGTCCAAACAGCTCACAAAAGTAGATTTTCATCATAGGTGCCCTTTAAATTACTGATTTTTTTAACAAGCAAATTGGGAAAATGATCAGGTTTAATCCAAAAAAAATGCAAAAGCTTTATTTTTTTTTAAGTTAATTTAGATTGTATAATTTCAAAATAAAAAATAAAAACATGATAATTTGACTTTAGTTTAGTAAAAGGATGCTACAAAAAGCATACAGTACCTGTATAAAACAAACTGCTCTGTAAAAAACTAATGACAAACAAACAACAAATATTTGTATTGTTTATTTTAATAAGTTAATCAGATTTTTTAAGTTATACAAACTTTACCTTAATGTTTTTAGTCAGTTTGATTGATGTAAGTTGAGATGACTAGAAAAGTTCATTTGATTCAACTAAAAAATTTAAGGCAGCAAGAATTTTTCTACTGTTTGTCAACAGGCTGAATAAAAATGCAGATTCACTCTCTGCCAGTAGGTGGTGCTTAATCAATCTCTAATTCTTGTCAAACAATCATATGCTAAACACGCTTCCTAACAGAAATCACTGGAAAACATTATTAAAAAAGCCGTTCTCCTCGAACCATAGCAAGCATATTGGAAGCAGGAGACATTCACTTAGAATTGAAACTGAGTGACCAATATCAGCTTATTATAATAACAAAAACAATACTTTTTTGGTCAAACGATGTGAATTTCCATTGCATCCTTCAAGGCTTTGTGAGTTAATATCCACACAGTATAGCCACATGATCGTCAATTAACTCTTTCAACAACCTTTCAAATTAACACCTGCTCAAAAACCCCACCACCTTCTAATAAAGGATAAAAACACACTCACACACAACTTAGATGCAATCACCATCTAACATTGCCTGTCTCATTTCCTCCACCTCCGGGGCAGTGAAATGTGGAAGTACAGATTCCATATGCCCTGTGTAGTGTGCAGGCCTCTAGGTGAGGGATAATGAATACATGTGCTGTTCCATATGAGTGTGATAAGCCCTGTGCTGGAGAGAGAGAGATGCTGGTAGTAATGAGGCAGCGTGTGGTGAAGACCATCGATCCCCACGGCTCTGTGGCAGAGCGCAGGTTTACCGAGGCCAGCAGCCGCCACACACAATAACACGCTTCTGTCTGCATCTTAATCTCTCAGCGGTCACAAATCAACTTGCATTTCTTTCAGACAACCACATTCATTTTTCCCCTTCGCTCTTTTTCGCTTTCTGTTCTTGCGTGTGTGCTGCAGGGGATTCTAAAGAAACATTTGCATGAGCAGTAAATAAAGCAATAACACAGAGAAAGCCCAAATACTTGGTGTACGGCGAACACTTTGTCAAACTGAGCGGCTTAAATGACTTTTCTTATAATAAATCACCTAGATTACAGTGTGAAAGGATAAATTCCGTGTTCCCCTTCGGAAGGGGAACTTCAATGCTATGTGGAAACTTCCACTATGGGGATTTCATTCAGAAAGCCAATCATCTGAAAGAGTATGTAAACTGGCCAATGAAATGCCAATGAGTTGGCAGCTTCAGCTTGCGCACCTGATGCTCGTTGCAATTAACTTGCTATAAGAGTACATGTGCGAGCAAAGCCAAAGCATCATTTTCACTTCAGAGACTTCAACAGCCTTCTGAGAGAGTCGATGAGGGTTCCTCCAGCTGAGTTTCAGACAGAGAGTGAACGAGAGCGATCTCCCGGTCCAGAGTGTGTGACACGCAGCGGCAGATGGTCGAGCTGGGTTTCACCCTTGCCTGGCGTCCTTTGGGTCCGGTCCTCCAGAGTGGTATGTATTGTTGCGAATTTCCTAAAAGAGCAACACGGTCGTGCAGCGCGTCTTTTTCAAGACGTCGCTCCGACTGTGCGTTTCTGGATGCGGTGGTTTCCTGTCCTCGGATGATGGGCACGAGCACTGCGTTTCATGTCTGGGGGTCCAGCATGTTAATGCGGTGCTCGTGGGCAGTGCATGCCATCACTGCGGTGGCATGTCTGTTGCGCAGTTAAGATCGCGGCTCGCTCTTGCAAAAGAGCCACCCACCCCAGTTGTCCCCCGCTCCGCGGTGGGCACTCGGACAGATCTGAGGGTTACAGTGGGAGTAAATCTGCCGCCCTCGGGCTTGTGGACCTCTCACTCCTCCACGCGCTCCATTCAAGCTTTGAGTGAGAGAAGCGCTCCATCCTCGGATGGCCGCCCTCTCACTTGATGACACCGAGGCTCAGATGTCCACCGCTGCATCGGAGGTTGGGCTGTCATGGTCTGATGAAGGATCCCCCCCCCCCCCTCCGTTCCCTCCCATCGGGAGCGAGCGCGGCGGCGGCCGATCTTGAAACAGACATGATAACCGTGCTTTCCCGGGCTGTTTCGGTCGTGGGTCTGAAGATGGTTTATCCCCCAGCCTCGCGGCCGGACCGACTAGATGGGTGTATGTGGAGGATTAAAAGGCAATACCTTCTAGCCTCCCATCCCTCTCTTCCCGGAAGTGCACAGTGGGCTCACGCAGTCTTGAGGGCACCTTTCTCTGCCTGATCTGCGTGCGCCTCCACCTCACCACTCTTGATGGTGGAGCAGCCAGGGAGTACGAGTCGATTCCCCAGATTGAGAGTGCCATCACGGGCCCGCGTGGTGCCTCCTTCTGCTGGAATTAGCCTCATCTCCCGTCCAAGGCGTGTTGGTTTTCTGCCTCCCGAGCCAGAGCCCACACAGCCGCGGGCCAGACTGCTTCCACCCTGCACGCCAGGGTCCATGCGCGCGCGCTGGCCCAGCTGCACGAGGGTGGTTCTGACCCAGGCTTGTTACAAGCCCCGCACCGCACCCGACTGAGCTCCACGGATCTCAAGTCCGCTGCGTGTGCCCCGGGAAAGACGATGGACACGTTAGTGGTCCAGGAGCGCCACCTCGGGCTAAACCTGGCAAAAATATGCGCGGAGTCGACAAAGTTCACTTTCTTGACTCCCCCATATACCAGTCTGGCCCGTTCGGCGACACCGTTGATGAATTCACCCAGGAATTCACGGCGGTGCAGTTGGATACGATGGGCCATCCTTCGGCGGGGATGTAAGACCGCTCCCCTCCCGCCGAACCATCCACATCCACTGCTTGTCGCCGAGAGCGCCGTCTTCGAGTGCTGCTCCGCCCCCGCCTGCGCCTCCGGCCAGCGGCAGCGCCGAGCACCTCGCAGGCAACCAGCGCTCCCAGTCCCAGGGCACCGTTAAGTCCGGATAACGGACCGCGAAGCGCTCTTGAGACGGCCATCTGGAGAAGAGGGAACTTGCTCTCTCCCCGGTGGGGGGCCGGGCTCCTCAGAGAGAAAGCATCTTTCCCTTCCCTGGATGTGACAGCCCGAATACTGCCAGTCTGGGACGCGATGAAAAGCCTTCCAGCTCGCAGGATCGGCGCACTTCGCCAGTGGCTCACGGGGTCTGGGAGGACGGTCTCCTTTCTCTCACATCTCCAGCCCTCTCCTCCGGAGTCTGAGTGCAAGGTGAGTAAATCTCTCACCTCCAGCTCTTCCGCGGGACCCCAGCGCTCCCCGGATCAGCACTCCCACTCCGCGCTGCCCCACTGCTGGTACGTCAGCGATTGTAGCGATGCAGTCATTAGCGAGGGCTCTGCCTGCCTGGTTAGCGCAGCCCAGCCCTTTGCGGTGGCTCATACGCACGATCAGACGCGGCTACGCGATTCGATTCGCGAAACGGCCTCCCAAGTTCACGGGGTGTACGTCACCAGGGTCAGCCCTGTGCCCGCCCCTGTCTTGTGAGAGAAGGTTGCTGTCCTCCTGGCGAAGGATGCAATCTAACCGTTCCCTCCAGCCAAGATGGAGAGCGGGTTTACAGCCTGTACTTCATCGTACCCAAAAGAGCGGTGGGTTACGGCCAATCCTAGATCTGCGCGTTTTGAACCGCTGTCTGCACAAGCTGCCGTTCAAAATGCTTATGCAGAAGCGCATCCTCCTGTGCGTTCGTCCTCGGGATTGGTCTGCAGCATAGACCTGAAGGACGCGTACTTCATGTCTCCATACTCCACGCCACCGTCACTTTTCTGCGGTCTGCGTCGAGCGAGCCTGACAGTACAAGTCCTCCCCTTCGGGCTCTCTCTGTATCCGCGGGTCTTCACCAAGCTCGCGGAGGGTGCCCTAGCGCCCCTTCGGCTCGCGGGCATCCGCATACTCAATTATCTCGGCGACTGGCTGTTTTAGCCCTCTCGCGGGAGTAATTGACTATGTACAGAGACAAGGTGCTCCAGCACCTCCACCTATTGGGGTTTCAGGTCAACCGAGAAAAGAGCAAACTCGCCCCCGTGCAGAGGATCTCTTTTCTCGGGTTGGAGCTGGACTCGGTCACCATGACAGCGCGCCTCTCCGGAGAGCGCGCTCGGCTAATGCTGAACTGTCTGTGAGTGTTCGACAGCAAAATAGTGGTTCCACTGAAATCTTTCAGAGGCTCCTGGAGCATATGACATCCGCAGCCGCTGTACGCGCTCGGATAACTCCATATGAGACCACTTCGGCACTGGCTTCACGATCGAGTCCCCAGACGCGCATGGCACGCGGACACACACCGAGTGACTGTCACTGCGCTGTGTCGCCGCGCCCTCAGCCCCTGGAACGACCCCTTGTTCCTACAGGCCTGAGTGCCTCTAGGACAGGCATCCAGACATATTGTCGTTTTGACAGATGCTTCCAGCACTGGCTGGGGCGCCGTGTGTTGCGGGCATGCAGCTGAAAAAAACCCAGTTGCATTGGCATATCAATCGCCTAGAGCTGTTGGCAGTGTTTCTCGCTCTCCGCCGTTTTTTACCGGTGCTGGAGCGACAACACGTACTGGTCAGGACGAACAGTACGGCAGCGGGGCGTATATCAACCGTGTGGGGGTATCCGCTCTCGCAGCATGTCTCAGCTCGCTCGCCGTCTGCTCCCCCGGAGTCATACGCGGCGCAATCGCTGCATTCCATTTTTCCCCCCCCCGAGCTCAACCGTGCAGCCCATTCGCTCTCACGGCAGTTTCGCCTGGGAAAATGGAGACTCCACCCCCGACTGTCCAGCTGTTCGGTGCTGCGCCTTTCTCTCTCTAACTCAGAGATTCCTGCGCTCTCGCTTGAGTTCCCCACTTGGCGAACCCTCCAAAGTCCACTGGCTACACAGCTGGCCTCGGGGCGTGCGTCATACGCATTTCTCCAGTGAGCCTACTCGCACAGATACTGTGTAAGTCAGGGAGGTCGAGGAACAGCTCTAGTATTGCGCCTCTCTGGCCCAATCGGACCTGCTTTCAACTCTCTCCTCGTGATGGCCCCTCCCTGGCACATCCCCTGGGAACAGGGGACAGGCACCGTTTGGCACCCGCGCCCAGATCTATGCTTCACGTACGGTTCATAGATGGAGCGCGGAGGACTAAGGTGACTTACCGATTAGGTGGTTAACACTGTCACTCAGGCTGAGCACCCTCTACGAGGCATGCCCACGCCTGAAGTGGAGTCTATTCGCTGTGTGGTTACCTTTTTCCCGAGAAGGAACCCTGAACATGCCAGATCAGAGTGATGCTATCCTCCTTCAGTTGACTGGAGCTAAGGCTGTCCCCTCCGCTCTGAGGGGTTGGCGTTACGATCATCCCCGCTCTAAGGATGCGGCGATGGCGGCGCGCTGGGAAGTATCGTCTCATCATCCAGTTCCCAGAGGCGCGAGACATGAATATTAATTTTCCTGTTTCCCTCTCATACCCACTTGGAGATCTCTCTTAGGAGAGGTCTGCTCGATCACTCGACTCAGTATCTTAAGATTTCTGTCCAGGTAGACAGCTCTGCTGGTCGCGTTTGCATCGGCCAAATGGGTGGGTATCTGGAGGCATTTTCGGTCAGCGAAATGTGCCAACGTTTTGGGTCGGCCCACTCTCACGTTTACCTGAGACCCCGGCCCACCTAGGTGCCATAGGTTCCTACAGCGTTCTTTCAGCCACGTAGTGAACCTGCAAGCGCTGCCCACGGAGGAGGCAGACCCAGCCCCTTTATTTGGTCCTTCGCACTTTGCTATTACACGGACCGTACTCAGCTCTTTATCTGTTATGGTGATCGGCAGACGGGAAGTGCCGTATCCAAACAGAGGTTGGAACATACCCACTGAACTCTGAATGCCATCTCCCTCGCTCATCTGAGCCAGGGCGAGCCGCGTCCCCCAAGAGTGAGAGCGCGCTCCTCGAAGCGCGCATCCTTTTGGGCGTTAGCACGCGGCGCCTCTCTAACAGACACTGTAGAGCTGCGGGCTGGGCGACACCTATTAGAAGATTTATTAATCTTGAGGGGAGCCGATTTTCTCACGCGGTGAATGAGAAATTCGGTTAGGTGTTGTAAAACGCTTGCTGCGCCATTCTCTCTAACCCAGAGATACGTGCGCTTTTTCGCTCTGTCAGAAAAGTTCCCCGCTGGCGAACCCTGCAGATATTCCTCCGAGGCCCCCAGCACCTGACTCAGCGGAGGAGTCAGGCACTGGCCCGTTACGTTGCTGGTCTGCCCGATGGTCAGCCCGCGTTCTGGGTATAGGTGCCTGCTATGTGCGATCCCCACTAGGCGATCCCATATGCTTATACTGCCACGGTGCAGTCCCCCCTCACAGGCGGACCCGTGTCTTCCCTCACCGCTAACCATCTAATTTCATATGCTTACTCCCCCTTCTCAGGGTTAGTTCATATGCTATTTGCCCCAGTCTCCCCACTTGGGTAGCAGGTGGCCTCCGCAGCGTCCTCCCTATCGGGACTGCACGCATTCCCAACGTACTGTCGTATTAAATTCCTAGAAATTATTCTAGACGCATTTGCGGCTCCCGAAAAATATATCTAAATCCGTAAATCTTCTGTTGAAGTGGGATAAGTAAGGGCCAGGGAACACGTTGGAAGACCGCGCCTCTGGTGACGCAGGTGCGCTCACGCTCTTTGCCTGGCAAACCTCTCATCGGGGGCGAAGGTAAGGTTCAATCATTATGGCGTTTTCCAAACATTTCCCCATAGTGGAAGTTTCCACATAGCATTGAAGTTCCCCTTCCGAAGGGGAACGCTCTGGTTACTAAAGTAACCCTCGTTCCCCGAGGGGGGGAACGGAAATGCTATGTTCCTTCGCCATAATGATTGCCCCTTAGCTGTTGAGGTGAAAGTCTCTTCCGCTAAAAAAATGATGCTTTGGCTTTGCTCGCACATGTACTCTTATAGCAAGTTAATTGCAACGAGCATCAGGTGCGCAAGCTGAAGCTGCCAACTCATTGGCATTTCATTGGCCAGTTTACATACTCTTTCAGATCATTGGCTTTCTGAATGAAATCCCCATAGTGGAAGTTTCCACATAGCATTTCCGTTCCCCCCCTCGGGGAACGAGGGTTACTTTAGTAACCAGAGCGTTTTGTTTTGCTCAGACGAAAGGTCGCTGGTCTCCGATACGGATCAGAAATGTCAAAAAGCATTTAAAAGATCAGACAAGAACAGTTTAGTTAATTTATGCTGTTGGTAGTGAAGAGGATACTTTGACAATATTGGACAGGACATGAAGATTCTAATTTGAAGATATCCAGTAGTCTTTATTTTACATCAAAGAGCACCTATGATGAAAATCGGCTTTTGTAAGCTGTTTGGACAGGACTGTGTGTAGGTATAGTGTGTCCACAATCATATTGGAGTGATATAAAGACAACAAGTCTCGTTTTTTAAATGTCCTGATGTTAAAATAGGATCCAAATCCCTCCCATTTTGAGGCCCACCGCAACGTGATGTAGGAGTGCATGTCTTTGTAGTGACACATATAATCATATCAACAAGACAGGACGTGCGCAAAGCAACTGGGATTAAAAGATCTGTTCAGCTCTCTGTGATCATCAATCATCATCAAATGTGATCAAGAATGAGTTTTACAAGTTAAAAACGGTTTTATAACAGTGCATGTTTTTAATGAATTACATCAATTTTACCGTCTTTATCACCACAGCAGCATGTCAGTACAATTATAAAAGAAGACGCTTCAATCCCGGTTTGTGGACATTAAATCAGGTTTATTTCATACATTAACATAACGGATATTCATACAGCAGTGTATATTAACGTGTATCCTGTCACATTTGTGTGCAAAAACAGTGCAAAGTTAAACGTGCGCGCTGTGTGTGTGTGTCCGTGCGTGAACTTTGTAAAGACATTGTGTGTGACTCTGTTGCAACTCCACAACAAATACATCAAATAATCATTGGGAAACTTCTTACTGTAGCATTTCTCACAAATGTTACGTGAGATCTGTTTCCTTCATGTCTGTCACTGTGCTGTTTATCTGATGCAGCCGAGGCTCTGACAGGCACTCTGACAGGCACGTGAGACTAGTGAAATTTTCTAGTTGTTATCAAGTTGGCGAAGAGAACTAGCATTAAAGGCAGAGGCAAGAAAAACAGCTACATTATTTTCACAGCAGAAAATTCAATATTCTGAAAGCAATAATAAATAATCTGATGGGTGTTTTGAGCTGAAAGTTTACAGACACATTCTGGAGACACAAAAGACGTATCTTGAATCTTGAAAAGGGGTAAAATAGGTGCCCTTTAAGGACAAAGATTAACTTAAACCAATTATAGTGTGGAAGTGATTGATAGACAGAGTAAATAAAGTGCAACCAATGATGTGAAGACAAAGAGATGTGCCATTATTCACTACTCTCAACTGCTAAAATTTTAGACAAGTTATCTTTGGCCATTCATTTCTAGTTTAAAATGACAACAGTTTTAATGCCCAATCAACTTTATAAGTGATCAACTGTACACTAACATACAGCTCGTCTGAAAACTAGCTAACAGAGGCTCATTCTGAAAACTTCTGGAGATCGCGACTTATGTAGCCAGAGGTACGTATGGCTGCATTTTGTTTTTAGAACGAACACTACGGGGCGCTATGACGCCACTTCTTTTCTTTCCGCTTACTTCCGTATGGACAGCTTTTCTGTTGTTACCAGTTTGTCAAGTAGCTTGCCGCGTACATCAGAGAATTTGAGAAGCCTAGTGGGGTTGACTGTGACGACAGGGTTCAAGTTTGGTGAAGAACGGTTCCAGAAAGCAGGTAAGACAAAAAAAAAATGGCAAAAAACTACAAACATGTAAATAACAGGGTGAGACTGTGGTAAAATCTGAAAACATGGTAAAAATTAGGCTGCCGCAAGGGCTTTTTTTTCTGGATAGCTTTTGAAAACATTGTCGGTTGGGTTTAGGGAAGGGGATAGGGATATCGGTCAGTCAGTCAGCCAGCCTTTGGTGGATTTACGCAAGAACAGCAGGCATGAATTGCACTCGCAAGAGAAATTTAAGATCTCAAAAAGTGTACACAGCGGCCTCTAGCTGATTCATGAAAAAAGAAAAACTGCAAAAAAACATACTTCCTGGGACGTATTTGGCGCTCACCACAAATATATATAGGGGTACGTAATCAAAATGAGCCTGGGTTGAGCATATATCATTCTTGTTGCAGGACTTTACAACATTTTTCATGTCTTTTCTGTACTGACATAAAAATTCAGATCACATGCGAGTCAACAGCTATTTTCAAGTTACGGATGATAACTGATAAATGGCCAATTTTAAAATGTTTATTTTCTGTTCTTGTGTGTGTGCTGCAGGGGGTTGTGAGGAAACATTTGCATGAACAGTAAATAAAGCAATAATACAGAGAAAGCTCAAATAATTGTGTTTTGTTTGCACAGATAAAATTAGCTGGTCTCAGACACAGATCAGAAATGTCAAAATGCTGCTCTGAAAGATCAGACATGAAGAGCTGGGTTAATTTATGCTGGTTTAGTTGTTAGACCGGTCTTAGCGAAAATGATTATTTTCTGTATTTTCTTTTGGCATTATGGGGTGGTGCATGCAGTATGAATATGAATATATCCAACTGTAATGTAAAAGTTACAGTATGTACTTTAGAATTTGTATTATGGACAAAAACAAATATGTGACAATTATACTGCACTGATCATGAATGATGGAAATAAAGTAAATAAAGTGCAAGCTATTGAGCAACAAGTATACATAAATGTCAAATCATTCGCTACTTCTTAAAGATACCTTATACTGTATATTATAAATAACATATATATATATATATATTTATATATTTGCAGTTTTTCGGGAAAAGGAAACACTATTAGATTTTAATGCCCAATATTTAACTGTACACTAGCATACATGTGGCTTAAAAAGTAGCATATATGAAACAACAGTCATTAATTTAATATTTTTGTTGCTAGACATTAAACATTTTTCAATCTTTTTAGCAAGGACACAAAAATTCAGATCACATGCGAGTCAATAGCTATTTTCAAGTTATGTATGATGACTGATAAATGGCCAATTTTAAAATAATTTCTTTCTGTTTTTGTGTGTGTGTGCTGCAGGGGGTTCTAAAGAAACATTTGCACGAGCAGTAAATAAAGCAATATTACAGAGAAAGCTCAAATACACTGTCAAACTGTGCAGCTTAAATGACTTTTCTTATAATAAATCGTCTAGATCGCAGAGCAAAAGGATGAATTCAGTGTTTTGTTTTGCTCAGATAAAAGGTCATTGGTCTCAGAAAAAAAATCAGAAATGTCAAAATGCTTTGAAAGATCAGGAAAGAACAGCTGAGTTAGTTTATGCTGGCTTAGTTGTTAGACCAGTCTCAATGAACAGGATTCTTTTATGTTTTTTTTAAGCATGTGGTGGGATGCATAGCAGTTTCAATTTGCTCAAACTTCTATGTTAAGCTGCTTTGACACAATCTACATTGTAAAACTGCTATTTAAATAAACATGAATTGAATTGAATAGTATCTAGTTGGAAGATATGCAATCTAGTCTTTAAATAGGAAGACTTTAGAATTTGCGCTTCTGAGGGAAACAAACCGTTATACATATGGATTGTGCAAATCTGATACCCGGTATCCTAAAAGTTTGGATAGGGTGGTGCAATTTTTTTCCCTTTCCAAAACCTACAACCCAAGGGGAAAAATGCCAGCGTGGATCAAGCTGTGTGAGGGGCTGTAAAATCAGCACAATCCAGTCATTTTTCCATCTGTTTTATACTACCAATATTTGGATTACATATCAACAAAACAAAACAGAGATATGATCACATACTGAGAACCTACGAGCAATACCCTTTACCCGCAGCTGTTTTTAAGTAATTTATAACCCTCATGTCCATGTCAGATCTACAATTCCCCAATGTTTCTGTCGGTCTTTTGGAGATTTAGTCATTGGTGACGACGTTATATCGGGTTAGTGTCTGCTTTAATATTTGGTGTCGTATTAATATTAGCTGGTAGGGGAAATCTATTTGTTCACTTCTGCTATTTATACTTTGATTTGCATTTCAATTTATTTATTTTTTCCACTTAACTGCAAATTAGAATAGAAACTGTAAAAAAAGCACACATACTGACAGTAATAGGTACTGTCCATTGTTATAGGTCAATGGTGCTAATATTTGGCACTAATCCATCAATTTCTCCTTTTCTGGCTGTTCTTTCATTGAATTAATTATGTAGAAGCACTGTCCATGAGTGTTTCCTTGTCGGTTAGTAACGCTATATTTCATTGCACAACAATTCTCTTGCTAAAAAAAGAGAAATCACAGTTTCATTTGTTATTATTCGATTATTTTTAAATTACACCTATCTTGCTGTGCATGAACTAAGCTGTTGAATGGTCAGCCTATGAGGCGGCTAGGCTTTAGCTTCAGTTTTGAATAAATTATTTTCTAATTGGCTGCGTATTATGACGTGAGTATACCCAGTGCTTATTTTGCGAATTGCGAGGTCCCGGAACAGATCAGGGTAACGGATCCGGCATGTTACCCGACGATGGAGAGGTGTCGCGCACGAAAGTAGAGACCCGTGGGTGTTGCGGAGGGGTGTCGCAGATGAAAGTGAAGAGGCTTGGGGAGTCGCGGACGAGATTCTAATTTGAATTCTAATTCTAAAGTGAACAGCGGATGGTGGAGGAGGGCAGTTGAGGAGGGGGATCGGTAAAATGAGATGCTGGATCAGATTTCAGAGGTGCCGGATCAGGCACAAATTAAGCCCTGAGTATACCCCTGTAATGCATACTGCTGTCCTTTTTTGTCTGGCTTTCTCAGATATCTCACCTGTTCACTAAAAATGACTAATTATATCCCTGGGAATGTCTGACACTGGCGCATACATATTGTAATAGACGTGCCAGGCATGAAAGCTTGACAGGTGTAACAACAGTAACTAAGGAGAGCGGGGCTTAGCGAAGCGCCAATTCCTCTTAAAATGTGGAATGGTCTGATTTCAGTGTTTAAAATCCTAAAAGTGAAGTTAGACATCTAAATTTGCTACAGCTCCTTTTTTTTGAGCATTAGATGGCCTCAAATGTACAAATAGAGGAAATGAGCATTGTTTCAAAATATAGAACGTCCTGATTACCAGTTATTAAAAAAAACTAAACAATAGAAGACAATATTCGATGTAAGTTTGATTAGTAGTTCAAAAATGCTGCCTGCCATATGGCCTACGGCCTGTGGAGAACACAAAGGAAAAGGCATTACCTTGCCCTGTAGGCAGTTTGCAGAAGACGCTGTTCAAACAGACTTGAAGGAAGGCAAACAGCAGGCCAGCGATGCTCAGAGAAACCCATGAGCTCTGAAGTAAAGCCTGACACACACCCAAACTCAAGACTAAGGCCAAGAGGCTACAGAGAACCAAACAAAACAAATCCTGGAAGAAAAAAAAAAAAGAGTAGAGTTTGAAGTGAGATGCCCTGGACTCTGCAATTTGTTTGATTCTGCTTTTCTCAGAACAAACTCTCCGAGCGGCGCAAGAAGACAGGGTGGCAAACAAGAATGAGAGCGCTTTCAATAGTCAACAGAAAACAAGCTCAGCAGGGACCCCAAATTTGCCTTCGAGAGGGCTGAGCGGCCAATTAGGAGGAGCTTAAGTAAAGTTGATTCGAAAGTTGGGAGGTATAGAATCAGAGAGCGAGGAAGAAAGACAAACAGACACATTATAAAGAGCGAGAGAGAGCGAGAAAGAAAGCGAGCACGCCGATGCATCCTAATGAGCCAGAACAGATTTCCTGCATTTTGAGGGTATCATGCACTGCCAAATCCTATTAGGGCATCTCCTCATTCAAAAAGTTGAAAGTGATGTGATTACATTGATCCCCTCCTGCTGTGTAACACAACAATCTGCTCTCCCAGCATTCCGAGAGCTCGAGACAAATGTGCTCCGTCAGAGGGCCAGACAACACAAGTGATTGGTGGCTGCTATCTCGCTGTCTGTAGTCGTGATCGCTGTGTAAAAATGCACCGGTGGGCCGAAGGGGCTCCATCCGGGGCTGTCGAGCTCACGATGTAAGGCTATCCGGATTCATTTTCGCAATGTTATTACATCATTCTCCGCCTTGCTCGCTACTGTACGGCCGGGCAGTGTTTACCGTAATGGGCTGAGACAGCACAGCTCTCAAACACAGCGGCTGATGGCGCTTGTTTGGCCATCGAGTGGGGAATGGGGCAGCGATGGCTGTCCTCTCTAATGAGGCCGAAGAGACAGCTGGCGGGCCGGAATTAGCCGGTGTCCGCGCGAGGGGAAAAAGCTAATTCTAATGGAGCAGAAGCCTCCGATGGGACAGATTGGAGTCTCTTGCCTTTGTTATCGTATGCCATTGTTCCTGTCACAGCAATCTGCGTAGTTCCTCTACATTAGACAGGTAGAGAGATCGGAGCGCTGGAGGTGATTAAAACTGCCCGCTGGCTCTGCTGCTGGCTTAACGAAGTCTTGATTAGGTTTAACAAGGTGTGGTGATGGCAATGTCATCGTTACGGACAAGGGGAGAAGCCGCCATAGGGTGTGTTCGTGAATAGCAGACAGTAAAATGCAATTAAGACCAGCTCCAAAAAAGGCAGGGTGGTATAATTCAAGATGCTATGCAAAAAAGAAGCAAATCTGTTGTGTGAATGTGTGTGTGTGTGTGTGTGTGTGTGTGTGTGTGTGTGTGTGTGTGTGTGTGTGTGTGTGTGTGTGTGTGTGTGTGTGTGTGTGTGTGTGTGTGTGTGTGTGTGTGTGTGTGTGTGTGTGTGTGTGTGTGTGTGTGTGTGTGTGTGTGTGTGTATGAAGGTCGGAGGAGAGGAAGGTGAAATGCTTTAGCTAACACGAAGCAGCATTAAGATTTCAGTGGTTTGTCTTGGTTGTAGAAAATAGACAAACCTTTTCACATGAAAATGAAATCATCTTCCTCTTACCGGCCTATTGAAAGAAGGCAATGAAAAGTGGATGTGTAGCCCACCACAAATCAAACATCATTTTTCACCTTGCCTTAGACTCTCACTTTGCATAAAAAGATGAAACTTACACTAAGAACACACCTTTTTTTCATATTGTGATTTCAAGGGAGCACAGAAGTCCTTATGAAATGTAGCAATGCATAATTTAGATATTGCGTACATCCGTTCGTGTATTTATGCAGTTTAACAAATGATGGTGGACATTTTGTTAAACAGCATTATGAAGTTTGCATACTGTATGAGTATGTAGGTAGGATTGAATGGATGAAGTACACAAATGACCTGTTTCCACTGAATGGTACGGTATGGTATGGTGTGCTTTTATGGCCGTTTCCACTGTTAAAAGGTACCAAAAGGCAAACTGTACTGTACCACTTTTTGGGTACCCTTTTGAAAGGGTAACTAGCACAACAATAGGGTACCAAAAGGCGGAGCCAGACGCGCAGCTGAAATGCTATTGGTTTACAGAGATACGTCACTAGCTCGTGCACAAGCCAGGAGAATAAAAACAAAGGAACCGCCATTTTTAAATACACAGCCAAGCCATTACGCCGTAATAATATATACATATAATAATGAGCCAACCTGAGCTTAAACAAACCTTGTCGTCGTCTTGTTGAACAGCCACAAAGCCAATAAGAGCAGAATCTACCCTGTGCCCTGTTGTTGTTTACAAGGCCGTCTAAAGCGCGAGCGGTTTCATTTCTGGAGAAAGAGAGAGAGAGCTTGCATGCGCATCTTTATTTGAAATAACAAACTTCTTGAGCTGATGATAATAACGTGCATGTGATTATTGAATTGCTTCTGACATCCTTTCACAAACGTTTATAGAAAGGTTAGTAATGAACATTTATACACTAGTGTTTGTGTGTATAAAGCATCTGTTTTGTGAGAAGTGCTTCTCATATAATATGTGAACGACCTGTACAGCTTTACTTTGACATTTACTCGAGCGAGAATGACGTCGACTGAAACTTTCTGTCGTACACCACATCCACCAAAATGATACCATTGGTACCTTGTTGGCAGTGGAAACGCAAGCCTGATAAAGGTGACCTGTACCGAACTGTAGCGTACCACTCAGTGGAAACGGGTCAAAAATGACAAGCATGTCAGATATCTCTTCCACTGATTTTAATGATCATGGCTTAATGTTTATTGGACAAGAGACTAATTTGTGACCACTTCACTGGGAATCTACAGTATTGAACATCATACATAAATTAAAACTTTTTATGGTATTCAGAAATGTATTATGCATTTATGAAAAAATGCAGTAAAAAATGAAATACTGAAATATTACTTACCATAAGTGTTCTCTTATATATTATTGTAATGAATGAAATGTGATTTATTCCTAAAGTGACTTTTAGAGGTCATTGCTCCAGTCTCCATGGGCACATGATGTTGAAAACAGTGGTGCTGCTCAATATTTTTTTAGGAAATAATATTATATACAAAAATTTAATAAAGAAAACATTAAATAATAAGCGGCACGGTGTCTCAGTGGTTAGCACTGTCGCCTCACAGCAAAAAGGTCGCTGGTTCGAGTCCCAGCTGGGCCAGTTGGCATTTCTGCGTGGAGTTTGCATTTTCTCCCTGTGTTCACGAGGGTTTGCTCTGGGTGCTCCGGTTTACCCACAGTCCAAAGACATGCATTATAGGCGAATTGAAAAAAAAAAATTGGACATAATGTATGAGTGTGTATGGGTGTTTCCCAATACTGGGTTGCGGCTGGAATGGCATCCACTGTGTAAAAAATATGCTGGAATAGTTGGCGGTTCATTCTGCAGTGGCTACCTCTGAAACAGAGACTAAGCCGAAGGAAAATGAATGAATGAATGAACATTAGATAGTATTTAATATAATAAACAAGGATGTCCCAAGCTGACATCGAACATCAGTATTGTGGCTGATCAAGGCCTTCTTTAACTGAACGGTATCTGCTGTAGGAAACCAAATCCTTATTTTATGTCAGCTGTCACACAGGTGTGTTAGACGAGAGTGCAATTTGTGACAGTAATGCTTGTCTAAACAGCTGTGTGGAATATAGTCCACAGTAATATGTAATGTATGCAATGCAAGCACATTCTCTGAGGTAACTCGGGCAAATATACTGAGGCAAAACACCAGCACTACGATGATCATCACAATGACATAGTAAATTCCTTTGATGTATCATTTCATCATCTCCGGAAGAAGATACAGAGCAAAGATGGTGAGGTGGATTTAGTGATTTGAAGAGAAAAATAAAACGTAGAATAAAAATATCACAGAGTTCATTCATTAAGTGTGAAGAAGACACAGCAATAGGCTAGTTTAACAATACTCCTGGACTAAGCTGAACTGTAAGTATCACAAAAGAGGTTATTTAGTTTATTTTGTAAAAATAATTCATACAGATCTCAAATTTCTCTTGAGAGTGCCATTTGCGCAGAGGCCACTGTCCAGTGTCTGACCGATCGACTGACCCACCACTCTCCTTCCCTGAACCCAACCCATAGTGTTTTCAAAAGCACCGATTGACCTGCTTACCCACTTCCCTAAACCCAAGCCATAGTGTTTTCAAAAGCAATCCAGAAAATCAAAAGCCCTCGTGGCAGCCTGACTTTTTCAGATTTTACCACATTCTCATCCTGATATTTACTAGTCTATTAAATTTTTTGGCTTTTTTTTGTCTTAGCTGCTTTCTGGAACCATTCTCTGCCAGACTCTAACCCCGTCATCGCAGTCAACACTGCTCCACGTCACAAGTTTGCAGACATACGCGGCGAGCCACTGGACAAACTGCTAACAGCAGAAAAGCCGTCCATACGGAGGTAAGCGGTGGGCTGGTAAGCACAAAAAGGAACGACCCGTAGCATTTGTTTAAGAATGAAATGCAACCATTCGTACCTCTGGCTACATAATTTGCCTGTTAGATAGTCTACTGGATGTCAGTGGTTACAGGTTTCAAGCATTCTTCAACAGAATATAATCAAACTGGTTTGAAAGAAGATTTTTTTCTTTTTTGGGTGAACTGCCCCTTTAATGCACCTAAAAGTGCCACTGGCACACATATTGTACACATAAGAACTCTGTATTGGCAGATACTCAATATTACATGACTCTGACCAGGTCATTGGTACAACTAACTTTTTAACTGGACAAACTTTTTAACAATAAATGCTTCCCTGCTCCTGGAAAGCACCAGTATAGCCCACTCATCATATACAGTAGCTTAAAACAAGCCTCATTATCTTCTATTTAACCTTATTTGTTTGAGGCCACTCACAGTTTCCTTTCATTTTAAATTAATCACTTTTGGTCCTGACCCAAATTGCTTGTTTTTAAGCAAGCTGTACGCTCAATTAACCAAATTAGAGCTAATTAAAGTGCTAGTCATACTGTTGCTTCTGAAGGCACATCAACATTTCCCGTCTTTCCTGTGTGACACATCTTACATTACGCCTGAACGCAACAACAATTTCTATGATCAAACAGCAATAGTAAAAAAATGACGGAAGAACAGCCTTGCGTGTTTGGGCTTGTTGAGGACGAGTTGACAAGGAATAAACTCACCATAACCAATGGCACAATGCCACCAAGGTCATGTGGTGCCAGTCGAATTAGAGTCTGGATCTCATCTGAAAGTGTCCGGGAGATCGGATACTCAATCTGCCATGTCACTGAACGACTTCCCAGAGGATCCAGCAACCCGTTGACCTCCAAATCCACCTGAAGAACCTTCTGGAAACCAGCTTCAACCCTTTAGGAAAAAAAAACAAGATTAATATGATAATGTTTGAATGCAATCTTAAGACTCGTTGCATCCTGTGTTTATTTGTTGTTGTTCCAAGCGGAGGAAGGCCCAGTCTTGAAATGGAAGTGACCATTTATTTAAACGTTTATTTTTTCATACACCTGGATTTGTCATGTGCAAACCTATAACCATTAATTTTCATGTCTTTTTCTACAATTGGTGTCAATGGTTACAGGATTCCAACATTCTTCAAAATATCTTCTTTTCTGTTCAACAGAAAAAAAAAAATCGGTAACACTTTCTATAAAGCTTATACTAATAATAATATATAAGTCTATTTATAATTATTTATAATGAATCATAACAACTTTATAAATGTATCTATAAAGACAATAAAACACAAATATTATTATGACAGTTATAGCTACATTTATAACAGTGTTATTAATTCTTACTAATGAGGCATTTCATTTTTCAATGAACGCTAATAACACATTATACATGATTATAAGTATTAATTAAACAGTCATGATTGTATTAATAAAGAAGCAGTTTGCAATGTTACACGTTGTTATGCTATAGATACACAAACGTATTAGTAAGTTGTAAGCAGAGAAAGTTTTAAATACTATTCCTTCTATGCTAATGAAGGACTACTGAGACATTCCAAGCACGGGATGGGTCCTCCTGGCATAGTAGAGTTCCTCACATTTCCAATACACATCTCTGCCATTTGCTTACAGTAACCATGTGCTTTTCACAATACACAACTCATCTGCTTTGTGATCTTCCTTCATATAAATTTGTCATGTTTGGTGTCATTTGGCAGTTTATGGCTTTATATTTCAATATACAATCTATTTACTATTGTTGGGTCATGGCCTGAGGAGAGTGTTAATGTATTTCTCCCCCACTTTATCTCCTCAAATTTGCTTTGATGTTTAGCTGGTTTTGGTGGTTTGGTATTACACTAATGTTTGAAAATGCTTTGCTCAGGGTATAAGGAGAAAAGGTAACCGTTGATCGGGGAGAATGGCTTTTACTTTGCATCTCCTGCACACCGGTGAGTAGCATCATATGCTAACAAAGGCAGTTTCACTGTCTTTGTTGCTCAGCAGTGCATATGTTACAGCTAAGTTTTTCTATACAGTATGTTAGTTTGTTTCATTCTACTGTCTGTATATTTATACATGTGACTCAATAAACAACTTTGCCTACTTTAAGGCGTTGAGATTCATTTTCTTTATTAATGATGATAACAACTTTAATGGTGTCAGATTAATTATAATGGAGTCAGATAAATAATTGATTTAAACACGCCATCCTTCAACTGCTTTCTGTTTTCGATTATTAGTTCAGAATAGCAGCGTAAGCTTCAAGTCTTACAAAGTTAACAGATTTTATTTTTTTATTTTTATTTTATATTGTTGATAAGAGCCCTATGCTTTATAAATACATATTGTGAGTCATAATACAGTTACTAACCTTTATAAATGCAGAATTTATGTACAGAATAAAGAAATGCCATTTATAGATTTGTTATGATTGTTTATAAACAATTGCAAACTGCATCTTAACAAATGCAATTATGACTGACTAAGTAATACTTAAAAATCATGTATAATGAGTTATGAACATGTGCTTTGAAAAATGAAATGCATCACTAGTATCAATAGCATTATTATAAATAATAGTAATTGTCATTGTAATACAGTATAAGGCTTATTGTGTCTTTCTAGATACAGTTTTAGAATTGTTATGATTGATTATAAATATGTATAAACAGAGTTATAATTCATTTTAAGTATGAGCTCCATTTAAAGTTTGGAACAAGTCAATGATGAATAAACGATGGCAGAGTTGACATTTTTGGGTAAACTATCCCAATAATGCACTTAAAAGTGCCCTTAACACTAAGGAAATACACATACTGTGCTGAATAAAAAACATAAGAGTAATATAAAAATGTTTGAATGCAAGCTCAAAGCATATGCATATAAGACTCATGTCGTCCAGTGTTTATTTGTTGTTATGTGGCTCCCGGCCAGCACGTGCCGCCAGCAGTTGAAGGGCCAGTCAAGCAGCCATTTATTGACCCTTTTGTTTTTGTACACCTGGTGTGTGTAGGATGCAGGCTGCGACGTATGTGGGTGTGAATGTGTGCTGGTTTACTCTCATTATTTCAGTTCAACAAAAACACATCCCAGCAGCAACTGAAAAAAAAAAAAGACAGCAAAAAAAGCAATTTACTTTTGGTCCGGCGCCACGGCATTTTCAGAAAAGATTTCCAAAGCAGAGCATAACATTGTCTCCACTGATTGCGATGCAAACAAAGCTGAAAAACAATGAATAAAACCAAAGCCATTTGATTTGCCCAGGCCTGGGTTTGATCAGGCTGGCTGCTCCGGCCTCACAGTACTTAGTTAAAACAAAACAGCATATGAAAAATTCTTAATATCCAAAAGCAAATGTGAAATATGGAACTGCAATTGAATTCGCACCTGGTAGCATGACAGGGAAAACAAATCCAAAACTACATTCTGTTTCCACTGATTTTTTTTTCTCCTTCAAGGTCTCTCTTAAAATAACTGACACATCCATGGAAAAAACAAACTAAGGTCACTGCATTATTCTGAATGCTGTCATGCTGTCATAACTTCGACAAAACATAATTATAATTTGCTCTTTGATTCACAAATTTTTGATGGAAGAAAGAAAAGGCTTTTTTTCCTTAAAAAGGTTGCAGCTTGTTTTCCCGGTGGAATTGCTACTTTAAAACTGTTCCCATGAGAGATCTTTTTGTTCTGCAGTTTGAAGGTTTGACATATCACACCAATTTGAATCCAAAGAATTTCTGACCAACCAACAGAGCAGCCAACTTTCTGCAAATCAAAACAGGTAAGATGGATACTGCATTTGATGAAAGAAGACAGGCCAACTGTGGCTATGATTACAATATATAGTTTATTTAAAGTGTGCCAAGTAACTGTGGATAATGGGACTACCTATAAAAGCAACTGTTCAAAAGTTTGGAGTCAGTAAGACTTCAGCAAAGACAGGTTAATTTGATCAAAGGTGACAATGAAAACATTTGTGATATCAGGCTATTTCAAAGAAATGATGTTCATTTGAGCTTTCCGGAAATGAAAACCCTGAAAAAAATTAGTTTCCACAAAAAAGCAGCACATATTTTCAACTTGTTAATCACTAGAAATGTTCATTAAACTGGGAATCAAGATATTTACATGATTTATAAAGAATCACACAGCATTAAATAAACTACGTCACAGTTGTAGGTGGGGAAAGAACGAGGACTCAAATGCAGAACTAAAATGGGTATTTATTAATTATAAAATAAAACTAAAGGAGAACAAAAACAACCCAGAGATCGAAAACATAAACAAAACAAATAAACAAACAAACTGGGCTGACAGGGAAGAGCAGGGATGGACAGAGCTGGACACAACAGGACAGGACAAGGTGATAAACTGTACGACGACGAACTGGCATAGAACAGCAGACAAGAGGAGACTATAAAGAGAAAGTTAACAAACAATCAGGTGATCTGAATAAACTAATAATGGTTTAACAAGGAGGCTGGGACTAGACAACAGACGCGAGAGCACGTGACAGACATACACAACACAAGCCATGTGCTCATGTAAAACGGGACTAGAACACACAGCCAATGAGAGACCTCATTAACCGCGTGTTCACATGAAACATGACACTAAAGCACGTGGCGCATGTAAACATGAACCACGTGCTAAACACAACACTAACAGAAGACTAAACGCAAGACACGAGTACACAATAAATAAAAGCACTCAATGTGCACTCACACGTGCAACGTGCATGTTCCATCCTAACGCTAACAAAACCAAAACCAACTAGACTGAGATGCTGAGAATGAAACAGCATGCTGCAGACAGAACAAACACAAACATCAGGATGAGAACGCGCATTCCGAGCACACCCGGACCCCACACACCCACGTCAAGCCGTGACGGTGCTCAAACAAAGAAGAATTTAATGACAGAAAATGAGTGCTTGACCTCAGAATTCTCGAGCTGAGCACAACATACTAAACTAGACAAGACAGTGTCAGGACTAGTGTCTGGACTCTGCCACCAAAACAAGAATTTACAAGACCAAAGTGGCAGAATCCTGACACTACATTTGAATTTACGTTAAAATGGAAAACAGCTATTTTAAATAATGAGCATATTTCATAATATGACTGTTTTACTGTATTAAAAAGAAATAAATGCAGCAGTAACTGATTAAAATAATGGTCAATTAATTAATCTTAATTTTTTTACTAACATGAACAAACAATTAGTAATACATTTATTATATCTTTAGGGCTGCACGATATTGTAAAAAAACTAAGGATGTTGAGCGATATTGAGTATAATTTGAACAGATGAGTTGAATAGCTCTATTTGCAAAGAAATCATTATTTTTGATTGATTAGGATGATTTTATAGTGGAGCACATCTGCATAAAAATGTAATAAACCAATCACAAGCATCGACAAATACAGAGCAAAGAAACAAATGCTACAAAAAGGTACACAAACTGAATAATTAAATGTAAAATGGCACCGTATAACCTTTATTGCGTACAATACTGTGCATAAACACAATGTATCTTTCTTAAAGTTTCAAAAATGTAAATGTTTTGTGCATGAAAGCTTCAAACTGGATTGAAATGCTTACAGTCACAGACCTCAAAAACCCTTTTTTTGTAACTTTATGGTTAAACTTTGCAATAAATCCAAAATTAGGTGTGTTTTTAACGGTAGCTCCGAGTCAACTATAAATTCGGATTCAACATTGCAGATCCAGCGATCTCCAGCGATTCTCCAGTGACTATAACAGTTGAGCACATTGTGATATCGTTGCTGAAATGATATATTGTGCACCCCATATATCTTTGGTAATATTAAGTAATGTCAAGTTATTTATGTTAAACTAAAGTTGTTTATGTTAGTTCACAGTAACTCAGAGTACATTAACTAATGTTAACAAGCACTTTGAATTTTAAAAATGCATTAATAAATGTTGAACTATGATTAATAAATGCTTTACATGATTATTCATACTTAATGTTAGTAAATTACATTAACTAACATTAACTAATGGACCATTATTCTAAAATGAAATGCAGCTTCTGTGAGCATAAACATAAAACATTTTAATTCAACACAAACTTTTAACAAATAGAGTATCATGTATATTCTCAATAACGAACAGATATGGTCCTCCTTTGTCCATTAAATATATAGATAATCAACCGAATCTACATGAAATGAAAAGAAATAACATCTTCCTCCTGTCTGTGTCCTCTAATCACCAGCAGTTCTAATAACTTTCATTCCACTGAATTCTCTGATTTCAATGTCATGGAAACAGAGACGGCAGGATATCTTTAATAAGCAAATCTAGGATGATCATATCAGTTTTCACACGTTCTAATCTGTGACTTTACATAATAAAAGCAACCGCACACTGCCAGTCTGCCAGATCGCACAAGCTGTAAGTTAATTTGATTTCTAGATTCCTTAAAGAGACATTATCTGTAAAGAGCAGAAAGTGAACTCAAGACAAGAGCGTGCTTTTGTACAAGATATAAAATCTTGTTATAAAAATCCTTAAAGGAATCAATGCGCTCTAAACCTGTATGACTTTTTTCTTCCAGAAATCACAAAAGGAGCTGTTAGACAGGATGTTCATTTGCAAACAGCGAACACACAATTTAATATAATACATCAGAAAATTACTATAACAGTGATTCACACAACACACACATTTTATTCAAAGATACATTTTTTACTTTATTCAAAGTTTTGTATGAGAAATACACTCACCGGTCACTTTATTAGGTACAACTGCTCGTTAACTCAAATTTCTAATCAGCCAATCACATGGCAGCAACTCAATGCTTTTAGAAATGTAGACAAGGTCAAGACGATATGCTGCAGTTCAAACCGAGCATCAGAATGAGAAAGAAAGGTGATTTAAGTGACTTTGAACGTAGCATGGTTATTAGTGCCAGACGGGCTGGTCTGAGTATTTCAGAAACTGCTGATACTGGGATTTTCATGCACAACCATCTCTAGTGTTTACAGAGAATGGTCAGAAAAAGAGAAAATATCCAGTGAGCAGCAGTTCTGTGGATGCAAATGCCTTGTTGATGCCAGAGGTAAAACGAGAATGGCCAGACTGGTTCCAGCAGATAGAAAGACAACAGTAGCTCAAATAACCACTTGTTACAACTGAGGTATGCAGAAGAGCATCTCTGAATGCACAACACATCCAACCTTGAGGCAGATGGGCTACAGCAGCAGAAGACCGGGTGCCACTCCGGTCAGTTAAGAACAGGAAACTGAGGCTGTAATTCGCAGAGGCTCACCAAAACTGGAAATAGAAGATTGGAAAAACGTTGCCTCTGATGAGTCTCAATTTCTGCTGTGATATTCGGATGGTAGGGTCAGAATGTAGCATCAGCAACATGAAACCATGGATCCATCCTGCCTTGTATCAACGGTTCAGGCTGGTTGTGGTGGTGTAATGGTGTGGGGGATATTTTCTTGGCACACTTTGGGTCCATTAGTACCAATTGAGCATCATGTCAACACCACAGCCTACCTGAGTATTGCTGCTGACCATGTCCATCCTTTATGACCACAGTGTACCCATCTTCTGATGGCTACTTCCAGCAGGATAATGCACCATGTCATAAAGCGTGAATCATCTCAGACTGGTTTTTTTAACCACGACAATGAGTTCACTATACTCAAATGGCCTCCACAGTTACCAGATCTCAATCCAATAGAGCACCTTCGGGATGAGGTGGAACTGGAGATTCGCATCATGGATGTGCAGCTGACAAATCTGCAGCAACTGTGTGATGCTATCATGTCAATATGAACCAAAATCTCTGAGCAATGTTTCCAGTACCTTGTTGAATCTATGCCATGCACGATTAAGGCAGTTCTGAAGGCAAAAGTGGGTCCAACCCGGTACTAGTAAGGTGTACCTAATAAAGTGGCCGGTAAGTGTAGATGAAATTTAGGTCTCTATTCACAGTTAATTTGTATATGCTTTTATACATGTTCTTAAAACATTTATTTGGAATGTACAGCGCATGTCAAAATCAAATGTTTATATAGATATTTTGTTAGTTTATTTTTTTATGTTTTTAGAAAAGTGCAGTGTGAACATCCTACTTTTTATGTTGTGCAGAGTTTCTTTGGAGTGATACAAGAATGAAAAAAAAAAAAAAACTAGACAAATTCTATAAAATATGGATTCCCAAGCATGTCTGACTACTTTCAAAACAAAAGGTCTTGCAATGCCATAAATGACCTTAAACAGCAGGCAACTGGTTAAGCATTTTTCATGATCATACAAGAAAGGCTATTTAAAGTAAGTGGCATTTTGTAGTGCTAATGTGGCGCTGGAGAATAGAGATGGGCGGCTAAAAAGCTCTGGTGTTAGAGAGGCATTCTGGGAGTGACACAGCTGACAGCTTCGTTGCACTTAAAAATAAATGTTTCCGCCTTGCAAACATTGGCTTTCCACGACCTCTCTGAAGAGCCCTGTTAGTTCCAACACTTTAATGGGTCATTGTCAGCTTTCCCATTCGCTGTAAAGAGAGCCGAACAAGCACGGCAGTATTAACACTGCAATTACGGCTCAAATGTAGGGTCAGGATATGTCCAGTAGAGGGCGACCTGAAGTATCCCTTCAACCTTGATGACACAAGAACAAAAGCTAATGCTGATTGATTAAAATCTCATGGAATGTGGGAATTTTTCTGCATCTTTGCTATTTATTTGGATGATAATCTGTGGGATACGTTTTAAAATGAAGAAGTTAGTTAAACTAGATGATAAACCAAGTGTAGATACAAATACAAACAAAGTTTTGGTGGAAGTCTGAACGTATGACTTAGCTCAGTGTGCATTGTATCTGTTTGTACACTCTACTGAGTGAGTTTGCTGCTCTCCTCAGCCCACTTTGACAATCCTATGCATTGCAGCATAGGTTATAAGGGCAGCAAATATGAAAATCATTTCAGACACAGAGAGTGAAAAAGTGAAGCCTGAATACATATTTTCAAACCACAAAAAGAGTACTTTGTGCAAACAGGAATGTAAAGTGGAACGTCTCTGCGAGAGTTTCTCTGTGAAGTCTTTGAGAGTCTCGACAGGTGCTCAAATGCTCATCGCTGGGATGAATGGATTGTTATGTCAAAAGGTATCAAAATGCAGAGAATGCCGGAGGAGCACTATTCGCCGAGATAGACTTGCACGAAAGAGTCGGAGGGAGTGAAATTCTGCTGAAATGTATAGGTCTGATGACAAAGGGCTTCTGCTACAGGAGGTGGAGAATTAATATTTAAAGTAGAGCTGGTGAAAATTCCAACCTTTCAAAAAGGATCTGAATTTCCAGAAACAGAGGCTCTTCAAAGAGACGGCGTGTGCGCCTCCCTCATTTTACACAAGCATGTAAAAATGGCGTGAGAGAAAAAGCGAGAAGGAGAAATGGGTAGAAAATGGAAACTGCTTTCATTGTGGAGACTCTGGGGTGGATATATTCATGCACAGTGGTGATCTGCTTAGCACTGACAACAATGATACATCAAACGAATGGAATCAATTTGACTACAAAGCCGCTGTGGTTGGCACCTCGCGGCTCGGGGAAATAAAAGTCAAAGCCAGGGAAGTAATGGCAGTTGGCGCGTCAGCTTTGAGTAAAGCTGTGGTGGAATTTCATTTCACAGGTTGCAGGAGAGGCAGAGTGAAAGAGGCGCGCTGAAGGCAAGCCCTCGCCCTCCTGCTGGAGGATTTGCCAGCCGACGACTCCACTCGTTTCCCTCTCAAAGGCAACGCTGGGCACTCGGGACCCCCAACAGGCTAAGCATGAAACTCAATCACAGTGCTGGCATGGGGGCCCTGACCTGCATCACGCTCACTGGAGAAGTTTATGGTCTAAAGACGGAGTTCAGATGGTCTGAACAAAGGAGGGGAGGATGAGAGAAAGAAGAGGATCAGCGCTGACTACAGAGTAACGTTATTATATGCGTGCTGTGGCGCTTTAATGAAGAATCAGCCTGATACAATCAACCATTGTGAGATAGAATCGGTTGCCAAGCTTTACAAAGCTTGTTGCGTCAATGCTTTCAAAAATATTCAAGAACTGTGAATATAATTTAAAGCAATTGAGATGTTCAATTGCAAAATAAGAACTTTTTGTTGATTGATAGTCACCCCGAACACATATTAAAAAAGGTAGTAACAGTAAAGTAGTTAAAGTAAAAAAAAAGGTAGATTAAGTAAAAAATTGTTACCTTTGAACAGAAGAAAACAGAAGTTGGTTTGCGTGTGAACATTGAATCACTGTTTTAAATGTAAAAGAACAGATCTTTTAAGTGAATGAATCTTCTAAATAGGGCTCCACGATATTGGAAAAATCTAACAATTCGATATTTTTTAATTTTGCGATATATATTGGAATATGAATACAATTTCACCAGATGGCTTATTATCTCTATTTGGGAAGAATGGGGTATATGCATACAGACTTTTAATTTCAGTCAGCTTCCGCTTAATTGTTACCTCATACATAATCGCTGTGTCTAAGATCTGATTTCTTTGAAAAACTGCGATCTTCACTGCCTGGCTTAGATACGATATAAAGTGGGTATCAGACCAAACAAGAAGCACTGCATTAACCTCCTAGGCTAGGGCTTGAGTTTCCACATATGTGGACAGCACATTTTAGCTCTTAAGTGGCTATTTAAAATACTTTGAATGTTTTATATTTTGTTACAGACATACAGTGTCATCCTGCAGCTGTTTTGCAGCATATGAAATGTCCCAAACCCTATTTTTAACTGTCCAAAATGGGAAACAATTTTTTTTACTCTCTGATAGTCAAAGCAAGTTAAAAGAAAATTCTACGTTATATATGCATTAAAAACATTCAGGAAAAAGTGTTTTATGTAAATTCGGACCACGAGTCCACATATATGGACATCATTTTTCTCTAAAAGTACTTCATATCAAAAGATGATACTTAGATTTTTATTCTAATTAGGTTCCAATAAGCCCAAATAGCAAAGAGAAATAAAAAATGCATGTAAAAAAAAACACCTTGGTAAGAGGTTATATTATATTTTTCCGCACCATGTCTTTGAAAAAATGGAAATTAATTTTACCCCAGTATTTTCAATGGAATTTCTGCGCTAGCCTGCTACAAATGACGGTGCCTGCATTTAAGTGGTCTTTCGTCTCTTTTTACGCTTTAACAACCAAATATATGCTTAAGTCTATTTAACTGAATGTATTGTAATTACATTACAACATCGATGCTGTAAAAGGAACTTCATGAAATTGAAAATAGTCACATAGAGCTTTCACTGGAAGTTCATCATTGGCTGAAAAACACTAGCTGTTCATATACCCCAATTATAATGTTAGATTGATTGGGATGATTCTGTAGTGGGAGTGCTTCTCCATAAAATCTAATAAACAATCTATTAAATTTTTGGGGTCCCCCGACACATTTTCATTGTGGTCTGTGCTTTTTGCATTTCTGTATTTGCATATGTTGTGAGTATTTTCATGCATGTGTTTAGTCAGAGATTGATGAATTAATGTTTACTATTTGCATCTCCATAAAATTTAATAAACTATCTATAAACTTTTTGGGGTCCCCCGACACATGTTAGTTGTGGTCTGTACTATTTGCAGTGCATTTCTGTATTTGCATGTTGTAAGTATTTTCATGCATAACTATCTATAAATACAATCAAGTAAATCATACAATTAAAATAAAGTGTTTTATTGTTTCCTGAGTCTAACATATAACTGAATGATAAAAATAAAAATAATTCAATAAAATTAATCATAGTTAAGGTTACAAATGGTACAATTTTTTATACCTAAATGCTTTTAAATGATCACATTGCGATATCAATGCTGAAACAATATTTTGTGCAGCACTACTTCTAAGTGATCCCAAAAGCATTGTAAGCCAAGGTAGGTTGTAAAAATAATTGACAACAGTGGTCTTTACAGTTAAGGTAGGTTTTTAATGTTTCTGGTAAATGCAGCGAAGGTCTTTAAGTCCAATGAATCTTTTAAGTGAGCAAAATCTCTTAAGTAAATCAATATTATTACCAAACAAACCTTTTAAGTGAACAAATAACTTAAGCAAAAAGATCTTACAAGTGAACAAGCAAACAAACTAACTAAAATAAATGGCATCTCTTGTATACAAACAGTGATGGTTCACATTCTGTGGCTCTCTATTACTTTTTCTGCTTTTAACGACTGATTACAAAATGAGGAAATTGTATCTTCTGAAAATCCTAGAGCATTTAGGTTGTTCCTACAAGACATTTCACCCCAGCAATGGCCAATATTGCATATGTGTGAGTTCTGTCACACCACTGCTCTGGATATTGAGTCTATATTACCTGAATAAGAGAGAGAAAATGGCCCTCAGTTCAATGTCGCTGTATAGCTGTATTGATGTGTGTGTGGAAGCAAGCGCATAAAGAAGTGTGTGCACATTGGTTTGTCAATATTAGATAACAAGTGCCATATAGCATTGTTTTTAGGACCTTAAGATGTCATCTTACTTATATACTGCTCATATAATCCATAAAAACAAAGCTAAACAAACAGACGGCAACAGAAAACTCAGCCAAGCAGATAAGTACAGAGTGCAGACAGTTCATAGACCTCGACTTTTTAGTGTTAAGCCATCTTGTAGGAAAGTCATCATGAGAAGGCTAACAATAAAGATGGGAACATAAGTGTAAAAGTTTCTTTTTGATACAGGAATTAAGTTGAGGAGTTTATAAATTGTCTAATTGTGCTGTTAAAATTAATTTTGATTTGCTTTTGGTGTGTAATATTTAGCTCTTTACAAAGGAAGAGCAGGGCGCTAACTAGCAATGATACAATATTACACTGTTAACGATTTTTGTAAATTACACAGTATTATGTATTATTCAGTAATATGAACTGTATTTTACTGTAGGACATTTATGCAGTATGTTACTGCATTTTAAAGTTGATTTGTGAAAATGACTACAGTAAAAATATACAATACTGTAAATAGATGTACAGCAAGATAAATGGTGCTGTAAATGTAAGTACAGTATTTTTGCTGTAATTGATTTACAGTAAGTTACTGGAAAGCTGCTGCCAGTAAATTGCTGTACACTCTACAGAAATTTGCTAACAGTGTATACTCTATCCCCCCACACTGTTACAATTTTTTGTAAACACAGTATTTAACTGTTATATGAACTGTATTTTACTGTAGAACAGTTATGCAGTATGGTACTGTATTTTAAAGTTGCATTGTGAATATTACTGTATATTGTACAATAAATTAGATATAGAGATATACAATACTCCAAATACAGCAAGATAAAGTAAATGGTGCTGTAAATGTAAGTACAGTATTTTTTTGCTGTAATTGATTTACAGTAAGCTACTGGTGAACTGCTGCCACTAAATTACTGTAGATTCTACAGGAATATGTTAACTGTGTAAAATTCTGGAATTTTTTTATTAGTTTGTTGTCAAGGCCACTAACAGATTATTGAACATTTTAATAGTATATGCCACTTATCTGGAATAAAATTATTCAGATGTTTTATATTTAAAATAAATAAATAAATAAAACTAAATAAACTAACTAAATTAACTAATAATAATAGGAACAAAAGATAATTTAGGAAGGTGTAGGAGTAGGTGGCGTAGTAGGTAGTGCTGTCGCCTCACAGCAAGACGGTTGCTGGTTCGAGCCTCGGCTGGGTCAGTTGGCATTTCTGTGTGGAGTTTGCATGTTCTCCCCGTGTTCGCGTGGGTTTCCTCCGGGTGCTCCAGTTTCCCCCACAAGTCCAAAGACTTGTGTACAGATGAATTGGGTAAGCTAAAAAAAATTGTTCGTAGTGTATGCGTGTGAATGACAGTGTATGTGTATTTCTCAGTGATGGGTTGCAGCTGGAAGGGCATCCGCTGCGTAAAACATATGCTGGATAAGTTGGTGGTTCATACTGCTGTGACGACCCCATATTAATAAAGGGACTAAGTCAAAAAAAAATGAATGAATGAATGATAATTTAGGAATCATAAAAAATAATGAAAATATTCATATTTAAATAATCAGTGCTTTAAAGATGAATGTTAAATTAATCTTATCATTTACTCACCCTTTACTTGCTCCAAACCTGCAATCTAAGAAATGCTGAGTTATTTAAACCCAAACATTGGGTTAAATTTGGTTCAATTAGTTTAATAAAAATAAAATTTACCCAGGAGTTGGGTTAGTCCCTATATTACACCCAGAATTGCATTGAAATAACCAGCATTTTTTAGATTGTGTTTGACGTTTTCCTACTGAACACAAAAGAAGATACAGTATTCTGAAGTACTGTAAGCTTTAACTGTTAAACATTGACTTCCATAGTATTTGTTTTTTTCCTTTATGGTGGTTACAGGTTTTCAGCTTTCTCCAGAATATCTTCTTTCAAGAGTGCGCATTTAGATATTGCTTGAAAATATTAGCAGCTTTGGCATGTTGTCCTGGGTGAGAACCATGAGGTGACAATTGAGCCCAGGGCTCCCGCCTAGTGAATGAGCATGTAAGGGGTACGGGATCAGGTAGGTCTCGAGAGCTACCCCTGGTAAAGGAGGAAAAAGGGAGATGGGGTAAATGGGGGGATTCTTCAAAAAACTAAGATAAGCATATAATACTAGACGGGTTATTTATAGTGAGTTTAGGTTAATCCGTTTGGTTTACTAATGATTACGGATGGGAGACAAGACACGATCAATCATATCACATGCTCCTCTTGAAATTAGTTTGTAAAACTTCACTTTGTGTTAAACAGAATAAAGAAACTTATAAAGGTTTGAAACTACACAAAGGTGAGTACATTTTAATTTGGGGGTAAACTATCCCTTTAAGTGTGCATCTGAATACTATAAACAAAAGAATTCCCCATAAATCACATGCATACTGTAAACTTCCTTTTCATGAATAAGATCCTTGAAAACAGGGACGAGCAGCATCTAATGCAAAATACCACCAACAAGTGACAAAAAAAACCCTAAATAACAGCCCACCTTGACTGTCTGTGACCAGCGATCACATGAACCTTGAGGCAGTGATGTAATATTCATCGTACTCGGTAAGTTGATCTGCTTGGTTTTGCCTCCGCAGGAATGTGAAAAGCTTAAGAAGAATGTGAAGCTGTTGGACCGGATGGAAGCTGAGGAAAATGGCTGCCCTTGGGTGAGACATCCAGCTGGGAACATCATTTAAATCCATTAGCTAGATATCATCGGACTTTCCCACTCACTTAGTAGCTACGTTATCACCACTGCAGACGTGAAGTGGAATGGGAAGTACAGAGTGAAATAGATGCCCAAGACGGCATTTTTTCACACTAAATTACCTGAACCAAACCTGGGTATATCTGCGGTTTATAAAGCTTTCTCACCAAGCAGCATCACTTGTGTCCTAGACTCAACTGTGAAGTACAAATGTGCTAGATACAGCTGGGTTTAAGAGAGTTGTGTTTTAAAAAAGTATTCTTTTTATTTTCTAGAGTATCTGTAATGTTGATATACAGAGCAGCTGGTTCTATTGGTTACCACTGTATGCATTCTAATGTCAAATTGAAATGATCAAAGCCAGTATGTGAACATGATGACTGTGTGTCTGCAACCATAATTATATGAATCTGTAAATATCGATATCTGCAATATATACTTCACAAGATGACTGTGCTAAATGTTACGAGATAAAATAATTAGCTAAAATGAGTTGATATAATTTAGTTTAAAAACAATAATCATAGTTGAAAAACTTGCAATAATGAGTTAATGTATATAAAAACGTGAACCAAAACATTCTCACCTGTCAAATTTATAACTCAATGTTTTTTTGTTTTGTTTTTTATCACAACCTGAAGCTGTACAATGTTGTGTCATCTTGGAAAACTCATTTGGACTCATTCACAAATCATTTATATTTATTTATACATTATTTTTTAACATTATACATTTATACATTATTTATACAATTATTTCTACATTATTTATACATACATTATTATATAAATTCCTTTAGTAAGTGGATACTTTGATACGTGTATACAGTGGTTATCGTTTTTTTTTTTTTTTTTTTTTTTTTTTTTGATTGTTTTCTGTTGTAGAGATTCGTCTTTATATTTGCTTTATTGATTTGATACTTTGATACTTGTTTTTGTACATACTTTTTGGGACATTGGACACTGCATATATGTATATGTATATATATATACATACTTTGAACTATAAGAGATGTACAAATTTATATACACTATCGGTCAAAAGTTTGGGGTCAGTTTTTATTTCATGTTTGTTTTTTAAGGAAATTATTCTGTTCATCCAGGTGGCATTTATTAAATTGCTAAAATTGTTAAATATTTATTAAAATTTTAAATAACTGTTTTCTTATTGTATGTACTGTAGTTTCAAATGAAATGATTACTCCAGTCATTATTGCTTTTATTACTATTACCATTAATAATAATAATATTAATAATAATAATGATAATAATAATTAATATTAGCGTGATTTCTAAAGGATCATGTGACTCAATTAGATTATTAGAATTAAAATTGTTGGAATAAATTATTAAATTAAATTATAAACTACTTTTGAACAGTTGTTTTATAGTGCAATAACATTTCACAATTCTACAATTCGTACTGTATTTTTGATGAAATAAATGCAGTCTTTTTGAGCAGGATAAGCTTATGTTAAAACATTTAAAAATCATACTGACCCTAAGCTTTTAACCGGTAGTGTATATGGGCAAAACTTTTAGAGAAAGGCTTCTGCTAATGTCTATGTGCACGTACACTTCTTTCTCAACAGCCTCATTGGATGAATTGAAAAACTAAAGCCATTCAGCACACATCTGCTGCCTCATGGGCATAGTAGCATATACGACCATGGAAAACACAATAACCGAAAACACAGCCATATGAAGAATCATATTCATTATGCAACAGTGATGGATCAGAACAGTCATTATTGCCACTAATTCATGCTCTGCATAAGCCAATATAATTAAATATGCGAACGTGCGATCACATGGGATCTATGTAAGTGCTAAAACTACATGCGCAATGCATGCTAATGTTGTCATACTCGCGAGAATCACACGCCACCTTCGTTCCTTCACACCACTTTGTTCGATTTAACTTGATTAACTTCCATGCCATATGTTTCCTATTATTTTTTCACCATTAAGCTCCATTGCTCTCCTTCCAGTCATGAAACATGATATCATTGGCTTCTGTCAGAATGTGGGATGAATCCAAATGATTCGACTCCTGTTTTCTAACTGATGAACTTCCCATTTCTTATACTCAGCAAGAACAAGACGTCAATCCATAATTAGAAGCTCTCAAGCGTAACATACTCAGACTAATTAAAAGAACTAGAGCTAATTGCAAAACACGCCATACTGCGCTCTCCACAAACAGGTTGTCCCTGATACAAGTCATTATAAGGGCCATACACGCATACAAACACCAGACACTGAGGATCCTTCACTTTTAATGCAGACGCTGATTTATTTATTTATTTTTAACTTCTGTTGGGTCTTTAGAAACCTACAATTTGGTAACGTTTTACAGTCTTTGGAAAACAAGCTATATCATGGTTCCCAATTACATCTCTAAAATACTTTAATATAAGAGACTTCCATTTAGAAACTAACTAAAACTATTAAGAAGTTCAGCTTTTTTTTAAGTTGACAATAGTAATAAATTTCCCTTCAGCATAACACAGAATGATATCTGAAGGACACTGAAGTCCTAAGAGTAATGATGCTGAAAATCAAGCTCTACCATTACAAGATTAAATAACCCTTTTAAATATATTAAAATAGAAAACTTTTATTTTTGTCTGTAGTAATATCACTGTATTTACTGCACTTTTATTTAATAGGTGCACATGGTAAGCATACAGTAAACTGTTTCTGATAATACTTTAAAATAAGGTTGTATTGGTTAATATTAGTTAATGCATTTACTAACATAAACAAACAATAAACAATAGATTTTTTACAGTATCTGTTCATGTTAGTTAGAGTTACGTAATGAAAATAGAGTTGTTCATGGTTAGTTTATTAACTCACGGTGCATTAACTAATGTAAACAAGCATGAGTAAATGTTAATAATACATTAGTAAATGTTGAACTATGATTAATAAATGCTGTACAGGTCATGTTCATTAGTAGTTCATGTTAGTAAATACATTACCTAATGAAACCTTATTGCCTAGTGTAACCCTGTTTTTTTGTCAACAGTTTTATTTAAATTTCAACATATTGGTAACACTTCAGCTTAGGTCACAATTCATGCTATTAACTACTGGCTTCTTACCTGCTTATTATTAACTGTTTATTAGTAGCTATAAAGTATGATCTTATTCGGCATCTCTAATCCTAGCCAAAACCTAAACCCAACTTCTACCTACTAACTATTAATAAACAGCTAATTAGTAGTTTATTAAGCTAGTAGTGTTAGTATATGGTTTAGTAATACTGTGAATTGTGACCTAAACTAAAGTGTTACCAAAATATTTATTCATTCATTCACTACACTGAATAGAGAGTTGTTCATCCATGACATGTTCTCTCATTTTGTCTGTGCTATGTCAACGCATGAGAATAATCTCTTTGACTGTTCTGTCATGTCTTGCCATGTTGCAGCATCTCACTATGCGTTGGTGACAAGTGGCCATGTCAACTTAAAACATATAAAACTCTTACAGACACAATTTTAGAAAGCAAAAATGTGTCCTGTGTGAATACCTCCCTCACTCATTCTGCTGGCCTCTGTAAATGTGATTTGGCATGTTGGCTGACAGAAGGTGGTTCTTCACGCTTGAATTAGTCAAATGGAAATTATCTTGATACAGAATGTATGCACAGGTCAAGAAGCATGTCTAATTGCATTATTATAAAAATATTATATTAATGTGTAAAAAAAACCTGTAAGCCCACTATTAAATATCTGATAACACTTTGCAATAGGGCTGTATTAGTTAATGTTAGCTAAAGTATTTATTAACATTTAAAAACAATGAACGCTAAAACTATGAATATATATTCATCTTTGTGAACATTAATCAATGAAATTAAAGTTGTACATTGTTAGTTCATGTTAACTCACAATGCCTTAACTAATCTTAACAAGAATTAATTTGGATTTTAATAATCATTAGTAGGTCCTCACGGAATCTGTGCACACAGAAATCCACAGATTTTCAGCCCATCATTGAGTCTATTTATTTAGTTGTGTGTAAATTTATATTTGTTCAGTTTTTAAATTAACTTCAGTAATATTATTAATTACTATTAATATTAATATTACTATATATTGCATATTAGTAATATATTGGAGGCAGCTGGTCGCCTACTGAAGCTAAGCAGGGCTGCGCTCGGTCAGTATACCTGGATGGGAGACCACATGGGAAAGCTTGGTTGCTGTCGGAAGTGGTGTTAGTGAGACCAGCAGGGGGCGCTCAACCTCGTTAAATATCCCAGGATGTCATTAAAAAAAAAAGAGTAGGGGTTTAACCACGACACCCTGGCTCTGTCCATCATGGCCTCCTAACCAACCCCATATCAAAATAGGCTTCATCAATCTGTCTTCTCTCCACCAATCAGCTGGTGTGTGGTGTGTGGTCTGGCGCAATATGGCTGCCATCGCGTCATCCAGGTGGTGGTGGTGGAGGAGATTCCCCCCAATGTGTAAAAGCACTTTGAGTGTCTAGAAAAGTGTTATATAAATGTAAGGAATTATTATTATTATTATTATTACTGACTAATATGAAAACGTTCATGTGATTTACTTACAATACAGTTTGTAAAGTAATAATTCCTGTCTTTTAGTAGATATATGGTAAATATATTATATGAGAGACTTACTTTGTTTGATGAAGACCATGTAGGTCGAAATGTTGTTACATTAAAAAAAATTTTGAGAGCTAAAGTGCCAGTGTGCTGATTTCCTTTTGACCTTTTGCCACTGTGTTTGTTTTTGATCGAGCACCTGCCTTTGAGAATCCCAGATGTGTGCACATTTCTGTTTTTGTTTACCAAATAAATGGATCTAATAGAATTTGCATCATAAACATTAAACAAAAGTTGAAAATGTATTATATTTTATTTAACATATTAAGTTTTTAGTTATGATACATGCAAATTTAATTCACACAAATCTGCAGATTTTTCACAATATTCTGTCCATAGCAAAACAAATGTCCACAAATTCTGTCTGGCCCTTATCATTAGTAAATGTTCAAGTATAAAGTTTTGTTGCATTTCTGTAACTTTGGGCTCTGGACAATGGAGTTGAGGATCCACATGCAGTTTTATTAAGAAGTATACAAGCAGGCAATGGTCAAACACAGGAGCAAACAGGTACATACAAGGAAATCCCGAAGTGTAGTCAGGTCACAGGCAAATGGTCGCTACAGGCGGCAGACAAGGCAAGGGTCAACAGAACAAGGCAAGGGTCAAACACGAAAAATGCTTCGTAATGTTACAGGGTATAAACCAACAAGACCCAGCAATGTGTGTGACAAAGTGAGCAGTCTATATAGTCTGATGCTGCGTCCCAATTCGCAAACTACCCATCCTAAATAGTATTTGAAAATTGAATTAGTATGTCCCAAATCATAGTATGTTGAAAAGAGTATGCCACAGATTCCGGGATGGTTTACTGTTTCCAGTAAAAATTCAAAGTGTAGAACCATCCCTACTCTAAATGCTGATATTGCCCACAAAAATATTGCCTGTTGGACGTGAAATTGATTAGAACTACAAACACAGGTAAAAAGTGTAAATAAACTACAAATATGGTGGGCGCGCAAGACCAACCATCAAGTAGGGAGAGGCTTCAGTGAAGATGTTTGAAAATAATTAAATCGCATTTTCCATGTTATAGTTCATCTGCAACAACAATATGAACTTATATAAAGACGTCTTTGGGCATTAATCTCTGAATGCATAATTATTTAAACACCTGAAGAGATTTCTCTGCATGAAAGACTCGTGGACAGCAAAAGCTGTGTCCCAGCTGTGAGTAATCAAAGGTGAACCGGAACAGGTGTGAGTGAGGTGCATGACAGGATTTGTAGTTCATATGGTGACAGGATTGTAGTCCGGGTGAAAGTGAATGTTTACCAGTGATCTACAAGCCTGGATCGCTGGTGATTGTGACAATTACGAGTTTGTGTTAGTAAATACATAAACATTAACTAATGAAAAGTTATTGTAAAGTGTGACGGCAATGGAGCTTTAAAGAATTTAAAATCGAGTTTTTTCAAAACTTCTGATTTTTAATTTTAATTTTAATATTTATTTAAACACTTATTTAATATTTATTTAAACACTTATTTAATACCACTACTAATTAAAATGTCATGTTTTTTTAAATAATTCAATAAAAATGTATTAATTTTTTTCTACCCCTGCACCAAATAAAAGTGCTCAACCAAACACCTTGTTCCCTGAACACGTGCCAACAAGTGGGACGTTTCCAAATTCCATATGCGACCTTTACAATATCACTTTGTCTCATGAGGTGTGACCACTCTGAACACACCAGCCGTTAGGGGGGAGAAAAAAATGGTTAGTTTTGACCTGCCGCACAAAGCAGACACATTCACCATCACACATTCAGACTGAGACTATTCCTGCCCTGATTAATGTGCTCATGCAAAGTCAAATGTAATTTGGGGATGTGTCTTTTTATATATGCAGATTTCTGCACCACAGCCACACCGCAACACCGTATTCATAAGCTCATTAGGAATGTGTACGTAGCAGCAGCGCGGCTTGTACAATTTAACCCAAATTGATGGATTGTTCTCCGGGTATGCTAATAGTGGCCAGAGGCATTGTTATGGAACGCAACACTCATGCTTACGGGGCTGGAGGGTGTGTTCCTTTTTTCTTCCCTGGAGAGGAAACAGACAGTCAATAGAGGATCCAGGACGAGCAACAGCACCCCCAGCATAGACAGAAAGACATTTTAATATATTACAGTGTGCATGTTTTATTACAGGAAATGAGCTCAGGCTGGCGATGAGGAGCACACAAGGCCATGTTTATTTTAAGAGCTGCGCCGAACGGAACATCAAAAAACTTCCCCATATTTCAGTGCAAACATCATTACTATAATAGCATACAACATCTTTTTCAACCGCGCTTAAATCAGAATATTGCATGCGTCGAGATATCTACATAAACGCACACCCACGACTTTGCCTTTGAGGCTTCGTGTCCTCCCCGATTTAAGGGAAGTTCTCATTTACACAAATCCACCAACACTGACGTTCAATCGATGACAGCGGCTTATGGTACAAGGCCACGGGACAGTAAATTAGGCTTAAATCAAACAGTCCAAAGTGCAATTCAGGCCAAGTCACAACTTTAGTGCACTGCAGATGAAGGAATTTTAATGGCCAGTTGGAGGGAATGTCAGTAAAAAATTTAACCATCAGGGTGATATCCTGAGAAGACATGTTTGATTGGAACGCAGCCATAATCTGAGCAATCAGGAAAAATAGATAAAAAATCTTCAAAGCATGGTGTGAGCAGGGCAGAGGCAAACTAAAGCAGAAAGCTGGTAGTGGCTTGCTGATCTTAGAAAGCCAGGATTTTTCCAGTGTTTGAAACTGATACAAAAATCAGCGCTCTTTAATGGAGAAAATATTCTGGAATGCTCTAAACAAACGGACTAATCACAGAGCTAACAACTTAACAGCTCATAATCAATCATGTTTGGTTACATCCCAAACTTAATCACTTTAAAAGTACTTTATAAATGATATTTAATGATTTAATGTTTGTTTCTGTATTATTGCCAGGGTTGTGCATCATTTATTGCTGAATCAAAAAAAGGTTTTTCCAATTAAAACCCAATCCTTAACTCCACAGCTTTAATTGGGGGTATAAAACCGAATGCAGAATTGCAATAAAAATTTGAATGCAGGGGCGTACAATTAAATAGATTTGAAATTCAAATCAATTCAAGTATGTAGCTGGAAAAGCAACGTATGTGGAGACAAATTGACAGACTGAACAAGAGAATGATGGGTGGACAAAGTTCTTCAGTTCTAAAGTTAAAGTACGCTGCTAATGTTAGCTTCTGAAACAATGCCAAATGTGTTCAAATATGACTTATGATATATAAACAAATGTTTAAAAGGTCTCTGGTTAAAGTTAAATTACAGCTAAAGGCCAACTCACACTGTGCGATTTTTTTATAATCCTGAACGATTGTAGCATTTCAGACTGCACGAACATGGCTCCCATGTAGAGATCTGGAGAGCTGGATTTTTAATCCCGCTCCCGCCAGGTTTTTATTCCACACCTGATCGCTCAGTCTTTGTTCACCCGCTGAATTTAGATCTGGTTTCCAAAATCTCACGTTAAAATCGGGTACTACCAAAAGAAAGAGATAACAGATAAAAGTGTAGGTTGTGCGGAGATTGTAGGCTAAATGTCAGTTTTGTTTGCCCCTTTGTGATGTGACATGGGTGGTATGTGATTTGCGGTGAGGCACTGACTCTTTCAAAGTCAGATTTACAAACATATCCACTCAATATATTTGCCAACTACCGTTTGTGTTTCATATATCATATCAGCATTATTTCTATACACATAGCAGGTACATATTGGGCCAAGGAAGAATGTAAAATGTATAGCGATTAATTATGCCTCTACTGTATATATATATACTATATATATCTCGGGAGCACTATATTGTTAGACAGCCTGCTCCCTTTTAATTACACCATAGTTACCGACCGCTACCGCATTTTATTCGAAAATGTATTCATGCGATGCAAGAAATCTGGTTAGGTCCCACGGGTTCCGCGGTAGAGCCACGGTAATGCAGACCTCTACTCCCATATCACACTGTAAGATCTCAGCTGTCATAACGTCAGACTGAACGACAATGAAGAAGTGCCAAACACGAAAGAAAACTCCCCCGAGTTTGTCGTCATCCACCTGAGACACTTTCACTATCCCGCGTTCTGAAATGATTCATCACAGCAAACGTAAACAATCTGTAGCAGCAATTTTGCACACGGCGTGTCTCAATAAAACCAGGAAGAAAAAAACTGTTTTGACATTTTCCCGCGATCATTTGAATTGTCGCATGGATTGCGTCATCAAATTCTGAGCTCCTATTGGTTCTTGGATTGACGCTCATCGCAGCTGTTGTCACACTGCAGGAAAGTATCTAAAATCTTCGGACACTGCCTGAACTTCTGAAAAATCTGATCGCAACAGGTATTAAGGAGCTGTCTGTGAACATGTCAAACCGACGATCAAAGACCACAGATTTTAGCCTAGGATTTTAGGAATCTTTTAAGATTTCCTAAATTTCTCGATGACGCAGTGAGTAGCATGATTGCCTCACAGCAAGAAGGTCACAGGTTTGAGCCCCAGCTGAATCAGTTGGGATTTCTGTGTGGAGTTTTCATGTTCTCCCCGTGTTTGCGTGGGTTTCCTCCAGGCGCTCCGGTTTCCCCCACAAACATGTAAAACATGTGCTGGATAAGTTGGCGGTTCATTCTGCTGTGGGGACCCCTGATTATTAACGGGACTAAGCTGAAAAGAAAGTGAATGATTATACTTTTTTACCCATGTTAAAGTACGTTATGGGCTCAGACATTTAGTTAACTAAAATGTAGCCATTACAAACTGCCTGTTTTGGTGTCACACTGATAAATATAAATAATAAGCTAATGTTAGCTAATAAATATATATACCCAGGCTGAAAAACCACCATACAGAACACAAGCAAAGAAAATACTAAGTTGACAAGCGTAAATCAGTTTGCCATAACCTAGGCCACATCAATAAATTGTTAGGTGATTCTGCCTCTTGTCTTCATAAACAACTCAACATTATTATGATGCTTTCAAAATGACAACCTTGAGCTGAGTCATACTGTACATTTTAATGAAATTCAAATAGAACTAAAATTACAGTGCAAGAATAATTTACAGTACCCCATCTGCTTCACCAGTTCTACAGCATATAAAGGTTATGGAGACTAAAATGGTCAGACAGCTCAAAACTGCAGAAAAGAAGATCATAAATGCACATTTCCAAAAATAAAAATTTACCTGTATGTGCTTTCTAAAATGATTGAAAACAGCACTTTGAATTTAGGCTGACACAATTTGCAGAGCATTCGTCAGGATTTGTTTTTAATGGCATACATTTTGCACATAAATACTGTAATATCTTGTAAAAAAAATTTAAAAGTTAACAGTGATAAAACTTCTTGTTGGCTCCAAATCTACACTTTCTAAATCTGACTCCATCTTCCTTACTATACTGTCAACACAGGCTCATTCTGAAAACGTAGTCCCGTGGACGTTTCTGGAGACCGCGAACTATGTAGCTGGAGGTACATATGGCTTGCATTTCAATTCATTTTTTTTTTTTTAAATGAACGCTACGGGGCGGTATGACGCTGTTCCTTTTCGTGCTTACCAGCTGACCGCTTACCTCCATGTGGAGGGCTTTCCCGGTGCAACCAGTTTGTCCCATTAGCTCGTTATGTACGTCGGCGGACTTAAGACGCAGAGAGGAGTTGGCCACGACAACGGGGTTCGAGTCCAGGGAAGAGCGGTTTCGGAAATCAGGTAAGACAAAAACAATCCAAAAAATAAAATGAACAAGTGAACAACAGGGAGAGAATGTGGTAAAATCCGAAAACGTGGTAAAAATCAAATGAGGGCTTTTCTTTTTCTGGACGGCTTTGGGTTTAGGGATGTACAGTAAGTGGGTGGGCGGGTCAATCGATAAAATTGGTTGGGTTTAGGGAAGGAGGAGGGTGGGTCAGTCGATTGGTCGGCGGGCCAGTCACTCATTCGTTCAGTCAGTCAGACAGACAGTCGGTCGACAGCGGCCTCTGGTGGGTTTATGCAAGAACAGAGGGCGCGAATGGCACTTGCGAAAGAAATTTGAGATGTGAAAAGCGCACACAGCGGCCTCTCGCGGATTCGCAAAAACAAAAACTGCAAAAATATGTACCTCTCGGGATGTATTTCGCAGTCTCCAGAAACATCCACAGGACTACGTTTTCAGAATGAACTTGGGTTGTATACTGTAGACGGCACTTCAGTCTCCCCCTCTCCTCAGGTTAAGAGTTTGGGTGTCATCCTCGACAGCTCATTTTCTTTCCAGTCTCATATCAATAATATAACCAAGTCTATATATTTTCATCTCCGTAATAAAAATCATCTCCGCTCTTCTCTCACCACTCACTCCACCTCTATCCTCGTACATAGCCTCGTCACCTCACGCAATGATTGTTGCAATTCTCTCCTTTATGGTCTTCCATGGTCATCCCTCCATAAGCTTCAACTGATCCAGAACTCACCATATCACCCCCATTTTACAAGATCTGCACTGGCTTCCAATTCAACCCAGAGTTGAATATAAAATCCTCCTGCATATATTCAAGCCCATTCATAACCTCGCACCGCCTTATTTGTCTCCTCCATATCACCACTCATTCCCGGCCCCCTTAGATCCTCCTCCTCCTCCATTCACCTCTCTGTTCCATTCCCTCTGCCTGTCTCAGCACATTGGGGAGCAGAGCTTTCAGTCGCTCTGCTCCCAAAATCTGGAATTCTCTTCCTCCTGACATCCGCAACATTGACTCTCTCCCTCTGGTTAAATCCAGACTTAAAACTCATCTGTTCAAAATACCTTACTCTTTATAACTGCAAACTACATTCTGTCTCATGTCTTTGTATTTTATCATCTCTATTTTTATACTATTGGTTTATTTTTAAATTATTTTTAAATTATTGTGTGTGTGTATATATATATATATATATATATATATATATATATATATATATATATATATATATATATATATATATATATATATATATATATATATATATATATATATATATATATATATATATATATATACACACACAGTTGAAGTCAGAATTATTACATGTATGACATGTTCCTTTGATTTTTTTTTTCTTTTTTAAATATTTCCCAAATGATGCTTAACAGAGCAAGGACATTTTCAGAGTATGTCTAATAATATTTTTTCTTCTGGAGAAAGTCTTATTTGTTTTTTTTTCCATCTAGAATAAAAGCAGTTATTATTTTTTTAAACACCATTTTAAGGACAAAATTATTAGCTCCTTTATGCTATATATTTTTTCGATAGTCTACAGAACAAACCATTGTTATACAATAACTTGCCTAATTACCCTAACCTGCCTAGTTAACCTAATTAATCTAGTTAAGCCTTTAAATGTCACTTTAAGCTGGATAGAAGTGTCTTGAAAAATATCTAGTAAAATATTATTTACTGTCATCATGGCAAAGAAAAAATAAATCAGATATTAGAAATGAGTTATTAAAACTATCATGATTAGAAATGTGTTGAAAAAGTCTTCTCTTCTTTAAACACAAATTGGGGAAAAAATAAACAGGGGGGCTAATAATTCAGGGGGGCTAATAATTCTGACTTCAACTGTGTGTATGATTATATATGTTGTACAGTGACCTTGGGTTTCTTGAAAGGTGCTTTAAATAAAATGTAGTATTGTTATTAATATTATTATTATTAATGTTTGCTGTTTATATACTGTAGTATTATGTTTGAGGCACAGTAAAAACTGTTTCATATGCCTTTAACTCTAAGAGGCAATGTTAGACATATCAGAAGTTCAGAACATGCGTCACTGGTCAAGGCGAGCTGTAATTCATCTGCATTATGAAACTTTTCATCTCCGAGCTTTCCTCCATGCACACAACAAACTAATTACCAATATGTATTTACATATTAATTCTCGGTAATCTGGTTCCTGCCCTTGCCTTCTGTAATCATCCTTGCGTTATTTATACGCATACCTACACACTAATGCTGAGATGACAAGCACTTATCTTCAATAAAAGGGGGGATTTGTAAAGCATGGCAACGCGTGCAATCACTGGATGGATTTAAAGCATCGATCACGCGTTATTTAATTTGTGTGAGTGGCGTATGAATCTTAAATGCCTAGTGTGGCCTTGAGCAGTTATGTAATCATAAACGAGCTGTAACGGTTGCCGGGCACACAGCTATGAAATAAATTAAAAAACGGAGGGAAAAATGTATTTACAGGCTCTGTCATCATTAATGAAAAACAGTAAATGGCCGTCCCACCCTTTAACATAATGGAACGGCCTAAATCGCTTACTATGATTAATATTAGCCCCTCTGCCCACCTCCAAACTTCAACAAACCTCAATCGATACGGGGGATAACGGCGATTTCTACTCTCTCCACAGGGATATTGGCCACATCTGAAATCTTGTTTCTAAAGCAGCTCTCTCACTCCAGAGCGTCTAGCTTTATCGGGCAGAGAAACACCAGGGTTTGGAGCTGCTCTGCCAGCCGAGAGCCTGGAGACAGTAAAGAGGGTTGTCAGTGAGGCCGGGCTGGCCTCATGTGATAAGACGTAGTGTACAAATCCAGGGTGGCAATTTAATCCGAACCATCCTGCAGCACTTCATATCACTAACACCAACTACTGTAGAAGTGCCGCGGTCTCTGTATTCTATCATAAACACAGATACACAGCGAACCCCCATTGGGAGAGAGAAATAAGACCCGTCTGTTCTTAAAGGGCATTCAACTTCAGACGTGCTCGCAGGACTCGGGGATGCAGGAATTCAATGTCAACAGTGTATGATCCTTCTCTCATGAAAGACTTTGTATTACATGGTAGAGAAACAATAACAAAACAATTGGGCAAATTGGAAAAGTAAATGATTATAGTGAACTATGGCTTAATGGTAAACGAAAGCTCTAAATATTTAGGAATCTTACTAATATATTGTCCCAAAGAAGTTGGCCCAGTAAAGGTTATGCTGTAGCTATATTTAAAACCATGAGCCTCTTTCTCCATTGATGGTGAAAAAAGAGAGCAGCTAACAATATACTTTATACCTCTCCTGTTCAAGAGTTTATTTCTACATTATAATATAAAATGGTATTGGTATTACTGTGATTTCAATCTTGGTAAGAAACTTTCAGTAGCATTAAAAACTCCAAACTGTGGAATGATAGTGTGTGATATATATTTAGACATGATCGTTTTATATTCTTAGAGTTGCAGTATATTTTTATAGTTGCTCTTTAACTCAACAGATCAATAAAACTGTGATTCAACATGATATGACCTCTTTAAAATGCCTCATACACTATATTAGATAACACTGATATGCTGGGAAATGTTCAGAGTTGTCTGTATAAGGCAGAAGTTTCCCCTGTAGACTGAAACTGTCAAGATTCTAGCAATACACATATCTGTGTCACCAGGGATATTTAACTGGTCAACAGAGATATTCTGCAAACTAAAATAACTAAAGAATTCCACTAAACAATTCTGTTGCATAATAAAAGGCATGACAGTTTAATAGTAATAATAAATAATTTGTATAAATATAATATAAGTGGTGTAATGCTGTTGATTTTAAATTATTAAATTGGTTGAGATTAATGTTTACAGATCAACTACAATTGTGTGACTATATAATTCTGCAGGTATTTCTAATACTAAAATACACAAACTTGTTATATAAAAAGTGTGTGATGCAACTAAATAATAGTATTAATAATACTCACTTTATTCCCCGCTCCATCAGTGGTTGTCACAGCATAATGGATGACCTAGTATTAATATATTATATTATATATTTATGCATATTTATTATTATTATTAAAAATTATAATAGTTTTTGCACTACTTAGTTTGTCCACAAGGTGATCATGAAATGAGACAGAACCACATTTGTACATGCTTTTATCTTTATAAGCTTCATGCTGTTATTGAAATTCAGAAAGAAAATCTACATCACGAGTTATAAGCCAGAAAATTTAACCAATCACAGCGAGCAAAGTGTGCCAAAATAGAACTTTTGCCCCAACTATGAAGCACCAAAAAAAAAGTCGCTTTCCCTATACAAATTACTTTTGCAATAATTAAATGAAATTAATAGTTTTATATTTCTCTGTTGTAGTTTTATTTGACCATGTTATTGACAGTTCATAATGAGAATTATTAAAAACAACATACATAAGATTTTCATATATTTCAATGCTTCAAATCAAGTTCATAATGCTAATTAGCGATGTGCGGCTCGATACTAAAATATCAATATCTCTGATACCAGCTTTGTATGTTTTAGAATCGATTATCTTATCAAAATATCGATATTTCAGAAATTTGGAGCAAATATGTAGTTTTTTGGAAATAGAAAAACATCGGAAAGTAACCACAATCACCCTAGTTTATTTCAATAATGCCAACTTAGTTGGAACTACTTTTTCTTCCGCCTGCCAAGCCATGTGCGTAATATGGCACTGTACAACTGCAGATCACACTAGCTAGCCACTCAGTCCACTGGCCTGGCACATGTTGTTCAGTCATGCTGTCATTGGATATGGGTGATCGCAAGCAAAGTATGTGTGGAGCTACTTCCCTTCCATAAACTCTAACGATGTGGTTTGTGGCACGTGTAACAAAACAGTGAGGTACTGTTGTAATATCACAAACCTAATCAAACATCTACATATAAAGCACAAGACAGAATACGACAACGTCATGACTAGGCGGTCAGAAGAGGAGGAAAGGAGAGGCACAGGTGCTGCTAGGGCGAGACAGACATCGCTTTCAGAGTCCTTAGGTGCAGAGGGAGAAAATGCGGCGATGTGGCTGTATTTTGGGGGCTTGGGTTTTTGTGACAATGATAAAACAACAGAAAAAAGGTTAAAAAATCTTCAAGGGGACCAGATTAACATGTCACTAAACCAAAAGGATGTGAATGTTTCATGCTAAGATGTTCAGGCAGGAGATTTAAAGATTTACAGATGCTGTCAGATGCTGTCAATAAATATGTAAGTTGGCTCTTTTTTGTGTGTGATAATTCTTCATCAATAAACAAGAATAACCCGTAATATGACTCATATTCAATATAAAGTGACACTTTTAAGTACACTACCTGTTACTTTAATTTCCCAAACAGTCACTTTGGGCAAAGTATCGCTATCGGATCGGTATCGCCGATACTCGCCTTCATTTTCCTTGGTATCGGATCGGATAGGAAACCAGTGGTATCGCACATCACTAATGATAATATACTGAATAGCTGATTGATCTGATATATGGCTTACCGTATGGTGCTTTTACTGTACAAAGACGTTTTTTTGTCAAACCCACATGAAAAAATACAATGCTAAAAATTAGTAAATAACAGTGTTTTTGAACCAGACTATAATAAAGTATTCAAATTAATCTGTTGTGGTCCTTTTATAGTTGCTATGCTAACACAACAATTACAGTAATATAGACAAATGACCTAATACTGTAGATTTCTACAACAATACATTTTTCTGCAATACACCAGTTTACCATAGTAAAAAATTAAGCATACAACAGGTAAATCAGTTGATTATAGCTAACACAACATTATATTTTGGGAATAGTATAATATATTGTATACAGTACAAAACAATTTACTGTAGTATGGTTCAAAAACACTATAGTAATTGCTATAATTTACTACAGTATTTTTTCATGTGGGAAAAAAATGAAGATAAATGCCATGTACATTGGACAAGAATGCATCGATCAAGTGTGCATGTTCTGAGCAACAGAATTTGTTAAAGATATTAAACAGAGAATACTTTGAATGGCTGTGTTTGATGGAAAATAAGTACAAGAAAATCCTCCAAACAATGATTAACTCGGCTAAAGGATTCACTCGAAAACAGATTAGCCTCAGAATCAAAACACTGCTATATCAAAAACACTTTCTACTTGTCCTTGCTGCCCTTTATGTGGCTGGGGTTTCTGACAGCGCATTGAGAGAGTTTGTTACCAGCAGATACTAACCGAGCTCAATAGTGCACTGACCTGTGGGGTGATGCTTCTGACAAAAAGCCAGCCTCATAAGTGTGTATGTGTGTGCACGCATGAGGAGAGAGGAACTTCACTAGTGTCCTTGGCACATTAATGAGGTAGAAAGACAGAGGGTGAGAGCCGAGGTCACCTCAGGGTCAACCTTGGATCAGCAGTCCGATTAAGTGGTCCAGACACACTGCTTTAATGAAATCAACCGGAGAAGAGGCCGGCGGCTTCTTTAGAAATCACTGCGCGGCCTTATATTTATTCAGATACTGTTTAGTGTGATTGGCTTTGTATGAAGAAGCCTGATTCTTTCATTAAAATATCCTTGCCTTGTGAATGGCTGATGGGTGGCGTGTTTGCTCCTGCATACGTTTTTCCATTCACTGTCCCTCATCACGAATTCACTGGGTTCGAGATTTCTTATCTAAACAGAGGCAGGCGTCTGACAGATGGATGCTGACAAGCATGTTTCGAATTTAAATCCAACACCGCTGGGGAAAAGGGTGTAGTTTGCATTCAAGCCAAAGTATGTCTGATGTCTTTAAGGTGTTGAACATCTCTGTGAGTGAAATGCGCGGGCAATCAATCGCATTTGGCTGCTATAGGGAGCGAATGCTACTTCTATATAGAAGCCAGACGAAAAAGTAGATGCAGATGGGAACGAAAAAAGGAAGAGTAGAAAAAGCAGACAAAGATGAAGAAAAGAAGGAAGAAGACAAAGATGAAGAAGAAGAGGATACAATTAACCAAGATGTTTGGGTGTAGCCATCATTTCAAAATTAGGGGGTTCAGAGATTAATTTTATTTGTACTTTTTAAAGTTACATTTACATTTAGTCATTTAGCAGATGCTTTTGTCCAAAGCAACTTACAATTGAAGAGGCATTCAGCAACAAGTACACACATACGCACAAATGCTAGGTATACAAAGTAACTTGTTTGTGCTCAGAGAATTTAGTGCTAGAGTTTTTTTGTTTTGAGAGAGATAGAGAAGGTGTATCTTATGGTGGTTTGTCAAGCCCACTCACCTGTTTTTTTTTTTTGTAAGCATACCTTTTTATAACATGCATTTTCTGATTATGAACAGAAGAAAGAAAGAAAGAAATGGACTTGGGGATTTGTACTGTATATTGCAATTTATGCTGTCTGAAAATAACTATGCAGAAAAAAATGTACCTTTAGGAGTACAACAGCATGCCACTAGGGCTGTTCTGTAGTTTATTTATATGGATCATTTTTTTGAAAAAACTCTAAACATTCAGAGGGCTAAACTAAGGAAGATGCAATTTTAGTACCCTTAAAATAGTAATTTTTGTACCTATTTACCACAAAAAGTAGTGACAAAAAGTGCCAGTAGCAGTAGTTCATAGGAGTACCTTAATATAAAACAACAACAGTACTGTATACAAAATCCTTTAAAGAAAACAGCAGAATAACAACAGTAATGTGAATAGCGGAATTTATAACATACCCGTTTTCCTCTGAAACATTAAAAAGCTCTGGTCTGTTTGCTCTCTATTCTGTTACAAACTTTTTCTGTAGCACTTTGCTAGCTCCTGATGCAATTTCATTAGGCATAAAGTTATTTGTAAAAAAAATCTCAATGCTCAGTGCACGCTTATTTGAAAACAGACTAAAACTGGCAAATGATCGACCATAAAATGATGCTAACTGACAGAACACATTGCTTTTCTGTCAAAAACTGATGACAACGCTCATATCTGCATCGCGAGCTGCACCTTCTTTACGTGTCTGATTAATTTTCCACTTAGTAGCTATGGAGGATGTATTCGCTTCAGATTGTGTGTGACTGATTGCCATGGAAATGTGAATTTCATGTATAGACTATCTTATCTTTTTGAAATTTAAACAATTCTGCATTTATATAGGGGATCCAAGAAAACCTCAACAAATCGTGAACACAACTGCCCATTGAAACAGTGCAGGAAACAAACTTAGGTTTTGTAAAAAGTGTATGTGTGTTTACACCCTTGGTTTGAATTGTTAACATGGTTTAAACTACTTGGTTTAGCTACTGTATCTAACAATAAAACAATTGATTAAAATACAAAAGATAAATAGTCGTAGATGTTTTTGTTTTTCTCTTCTGTAAAAAATAAATCTTTTTATTATTTAATCAATGTTGTTAATTTGAGCAAATACACTCTGAGATGAAATCTAATTATATACAATGAGACTAACATTTTACACAAGCATGTACATTTAAATGATGAGCAAAAGAGACTTCTTTCAAAAGCATTAAAAAATCTTCATAATCTTAACCATATAAATAACCTTCATCTCAGTGGCAGCCAAGCAACTGTAATAGCCTGGGAATGATAAAATACATGGCCTTCCTCTCAAAAGCCTTTAAAAAAAACAAAAGCGGCATCGTTAAAAGTTGTGCAGGATCCGACATTAAAAAAAAGCCAGACCTGTCAAATATGCTTTGATGGGAGTACAGTGCATCCGACAAGCAAAGAGCGAGCGAGCGTCAGTCGGTTCACCTGAGACTCCACCTCTAGATCGATCCGGAGCAGGCTGAGAGAAGAAAGGACAAACTCAAAACAAAAGACAAGATGGCTCAATCTAATCCCCGCTGTGGTGCTCCAATGAAAAGAATAAATAAGTTGATGAAAGAGTATCGTGTTCGTTTTTATGCTGGGAATCAACCCTGGCTCTCCGCACCACTGACGGTATGGGGGATTATAGCCTGCCCCATTGAACAGAGTCCCAACCCCAGGATTAGGCGTCTTGCTGTGCCGCTTCAAGCACCTCGATAAGTGGCGTTCCCACTGCTAAATCAATACAAGCACAAAACAGCGCGCAACACGGCCATACACGGCACTCAAGGCCCAATTACAGCCTCTTTACCCATGGAAACATGAGCCAGCAAACTCAACTTCAGGACCAAAAACCAAGTACTTTGGGTTAAGAAACTAAATTCGACACAATGTTCAGCGCAGGCCTCTTATAAAGATGTTTTGTTGAGTTTTGCCGCGTCGTTCTAGTAGGGCGACTAAAGCTTGTTACTTTGGGGAAGAGGCAGGGCTGTGGATTCTGCATGAGGAATTCATTGGAAGCACATCTGCTCCTTCCAGGAGTAACTGATCCTCTCATTTCACACACCGTTTGAGAGGAATATGAAAAAGAAAAATTTCCTCCAGTCAAGCTGAGAGAGAGAAACAGAAGAAGTAGAAAGAGAGTGTTTGTGTGTGGGCACAGTTTAACTTTTGTATAGCTTTAGAAAACCATTTTAAACAGATGGTTTGCTTGTCCTAATTAATTTACGATGGCCTGTCTCTCAGTCTGCTTAAGTTTTTATCTATACTTTTTTCAGTATGAATGCATTTACAGTAAATTGATCACAAAATAAATGTTTTGTAACATTGCAAATATTTCTATTTTAATTTAATGCTGTTTATTCAATGTTCAATATATCAAAGAATCAAAGAAAAAAATATCAAGGTTCCAACAAAACTTAAAAACAGTAATAAATGTTCATTTATTCATTCATTCATTTTCCTTCATCTTAGTCCCTTTATTCATCAGGGGTCGCCACAGTGGAATGAACCGCCAACTTATCCAGCATATGTTTTACACAGCTGATGCCCTTTCAGCTGCAACCCAGTACTGGGAAACATCTATACACACTCATTCATACACATACACTTTGGGCAATTTAGTTTATTCAATTCACCTATAGCACATGTCTTTGGACTGTGTGAACGGGGAGAACATGCAAACTCCACACAGAAATGCGAACTGACCCAGCTGGGACTCAAACCAGCGACCTTCTTGCTGTGAGGTGACAGTGTTAACCACTGAGCCATCATGTCGTCAGTAATAAATGTTTTCAAGAATAATAATTAAATTAACTTTTCAGATCTTCATGTTAGAAAGATTTCATAAATTGTATGCGATTAGATTTGGGTAATGGTTAATGAAAATTCAGCTTTGCATCACAAGAATTCGTTGCATTTTAAAATAGTAGGAATGTGCTGAGCCAGTCATAAGGATTAGTATGGGGGATGAGCAAGCATTTATTAATTGATCGGTTTTGGCTCACATAAGGTCAATTCTTTTTTTCACAATTGCAGTCTCTGAGGTTGGTTTCCTCATTGGTACTTGTACATACAGTATAATCAGTATACTTAAACTGAATCAGAACCCAGGTTCAGATCATATTAAAATGTTATAAATAAGGCTACAATGGCTTTTTTGGTCAGACAATTAAAATCTATGGTAGAAAAAAGTACTAGTATATATGATATTATATGATATGATATGATATGATATGATATGATATGATATGATATGATATGATATGATATGATATGATATGATATAATATGCTTTCCATTGATGATTGGTTTGTTAGAATAGAACAATATTTGCCCTAGATTTATATGAAAATAGTCTGAGGGTTCAATAGATTAAACATGGTACTGACAATATTCCTCAGATATTTTCCTCCATAATGACATGATAGCATCATGCAGTTGCTGCAGATTTGTCATCTGCACATCCATGACGCGAATTTCCCATTCCACCACATCCCAAAGGTGCTCTATTGGATTAAGCTCTGGTGACTGTGGACATTGTCATGTTCAAGAAACCAGTCTGAGATGATTCACGCTTTATGACATGGCGCGTTATCCTGCTGGAATTAGCCATCAGAAGATGGGTACACTGTGGTCATAAAGGGATGGACATGGTCAGCAACAATACTCAGGTAGGCTGTGGCGTTGACACGATGCTTACTTGGTACTAATAGGCCCAAAGTGTGTCAAAAATATATCCTCCACACCATTACACCACAACAACCAGCCTGAACCATTGATACAAGGCAGGATGGATCCATGCTTTCATGTTGTTGATGCCAAATTCTGACCTTACCATCCGAATGTCGCAGCAGAAATCGAGACTTATCAGACCAGGCAATTTTTTTACAATATTCTATTGTCCAATTTTGGTGAGCCTGTGCGAATTGTAGCCTCAGTTTCCTGTTCTTAGCTGACAGGAGTGGCACCCGGTGTGATCTTCTGCTACTGTAGCCCATCTTGCCTCAAAGAGATGCTCTACTGCATACCACAATTGTAACGAGAGGTTATTTGAGCTACTGTTGCTTTTTTCTATCAGCTAGAACCAGTCTGGTCATTCTCCTCTGACCTCTGGCATCAACAAGGCATTTGCGCCAAACGAACTACTGCTCACTGGATATTTTCGGACCATATGTTTTGGACCGTTCTCTGTTCATCCTAGAGATGGTTGTGCGTGAAAATCCCAGTATCAGCAGTTTCTAAAATACTCAGACCAGCCCGTCTGGCACCAACAACCATGCCACGTTCAAAGTCACTTAAATCACCTTTCTTCCCCATTCTAATGCTCGGTTTGAACTGCAGCAGATTGACTTGACCATGTCTACATGCCTAAATGCATTGAGTTGCTGCCATGTGATTGGCTGATAAGAAATTTGTGCTAATGACCAGTTGGACAGGTGTACCTAATAAAGTGGCCGGTGAGTGTATGGAACGTGCAGAGTAATTCTCTACATATTACCAGCTAAAACATATCTGGTACATCTCAACTTACACATTAATGTGATCAAATTAAATATAAAACTAATTTGCCACTATACCAAGGCATTTATTAATAATTAAGTTATCATTATGTCAGTGGTTCTCAACTCCTGTCTTCACAGCCCAACGCTCTCAGATAACCAGCTTGATAGGGGAGAGATTCATGCATGAACTGTGTTCCAATTGACAGGGTTCCTACACTGTGTTCATTGCTCCCTGAACTTACACGAAGTGAAGTTTTAAAAACTAATTTCGAGAGGAGCACGTGATATGATTGAGCACGACTGGCTGCTCATCTGTAATCAGTAATAGTCCAATCAGAGTGATCCAAGCTTCCTATAAAGGGATCGTTTTCTCCCTACTGCTCTATTTTCGTTTTGGAAGAATGCTTCCCGCTACAAATGCTTTAGCTCCAAAAAGCTCCTACAGCATTGCACCATTTAGCTATCAAGATGGAAGAACCAAACAACAAACAACTACAACTTCAGTTAGATCACTGCTCTCCCTGCGACTTCAGCCGCAGCTCAGCACTATCCAGCCCCGCCAGGATGACAAGCGAGCCTGAGGTCCCGCAAGACACCGGCCGCCCCACCAGCTTTCCACTATCTAACCATAACACAGTATATATATATATATAATCTCCTTTTCCATTCACCTCAAACACCCTCACCCAACGCATCTGCCGTGCTTTCAACCCAGATCTCCAGCAAGATCACGCCCACAACTCCACCTAAACTCTCAAGATGTCGGCGATCCACACCATTGCAATGAAGCTGAACTCTCACTGCTTTCCTAGCGGTCCACTAGCGGTAACGTACATAGCATGCTCAAGGGGAAGCCTCGCAAAAAAACTACGACTCCCCAACAAAGACTAAACATTTATAAATCTTTTGAAAGAAGAGACTACATTGATTTAACCAAAAAACTCACCTCTCAAACCTCCCGATTGTCCACTGATCCATAACATTCTAACAGCTGAAGTAATTTGATTGCAAGGATCCAGGCAATCTAATCCGTAAAACATTTGTCCACAGTATATTTATACGCTGATAAATATCCATGGTATGCTATGTTATCATCCAAACTAGCGCTGGAGCGCGTTTTGTAGAGTAGTTTTCAGGCATAAACACTAGAGATATATCGGTTTACAAAATGGCTGCCGACCTTTTGAACCTTTGATTGACACTCCATTGAGCCAATAGCTGAAGGAGAAATGTCACCATCCAATGAGCTTCCCAAAACTTGAGATGGTCCAGCCCTTCTTTCTTGACAGTTCACAAATGATTGCAAAAACTTTGTGAATGAATTGGGCCAGATATGCTTGCGATTTCTAATTATGTTAAGATTCCAACGCAATGTTATTTAATCATTATATAAAGTAAATCCCATAACAAACATTCCATTTACACAGTTTACTAAGTGGTGACATTGTTTTTAAGTTTTTAAAGCAAATAGTAAGAACGATTAAAGACAGATAAAAACAAATAAAAATGTGTTAAAACAGGTTATAAAAGATTAAAAAAAAGAAAAGAACAATAGTGCGATCTGTCGGACGTAGCACAGTGCTCATTCAGTAAAGGCACAGCTAAACAGATGTGTTTTCAGTCTTGATTTAAATGTGCCTAATGTTGGAGGACATCTGATCAGTTCTGGAAGCTGATTCCAGCAGCGAGTGGCAAAGTAGCTGAAGGCCGATTCACCCTGCTTTGACTGAACTCTTGGAATTTCTAGTTTATATGATCCTAAAGATCTGAGTAATCTATTAGGTTTGTATTCAGTGAGCATATCTGTAATGTATTGAGGTCCTAGGCCATTTAGTGATTTATAGACAAGTAATAATACTTTAAAATCTATTCTGAATGTAACTGGGAGCCAGTGTAAAGACCTGAGGACAGGTGTGATGTGCTCTGATTTCTTGCTTCTTGTCAGAATCCTAGCCGCAGCGTTCTGGATGAGCTGCAACTGTCTGACTGTCTTTTTAGGAAGGCCCGTGAGGAGGCCGTTACAGTAATCCACTCTGCTGCTGATGAATGCATGAACAAGTTTCTCTAAGTCTTCACTGGAAACAAAGCATCTGATTCTTGCAATGTTTTTGAGATGATAGTATGCTGATTTACTAACTGCTTTGACATGACTATTGAAACTCAGATCTGACTCCAAAGTCACACCAAGATTCTTGACCTTATTTTTTGTGGTTTGACCTTTAGAGCCAAGGTACGCATTCACCTTGAGAACCTCATCTCTGTTCCCAAACGCAATGACTTCAGTTTTCTCTTTGTTTAACTGCAGAAAGTTTTGGCACATCCAATTGTTCATTTCATCAATGCATTGGCAGAGGGTGTCAAGAGGGCTGTAGTCATTAGGCAGTAAGGCTAAGTAGATCTGAGTGTCATCAGCATAGCTGTGGTAGGAGATTTGGTTCTCATTATTTGGCTCAGAGGGAGCATATAAAGGTTGAACAGGAGAGGTGCCAGAATTGAGCCTTGTGGGACTCCACATGTCATGGGTGTCCACCTTGACCTATGGTCACCTATACTGACATAGTAACCTCTCCCTTCAAGATAAGATCTGAACCATTTGAGGACCGTTCCAGACAGCCCAACCCAGTTTTCTAGCCTATCCAGGAGTATGCTGTGATCGATAGTGTCAAATGCAGCACTAAGATCGAGCAATACCAGCACTGTTAGTTTGCCTGAATCTGTATTTAGGCGGATATCATTGATTATCTTTATAAGAGCGCTCTCTGTACTGTGATGTGCTCTGAAACCAGATTGAAAATTGTCTAAACATCCTTTGAAGTTTAAGAACGTGTTAACCTGGTTGAAAACAACTTTTTCAATGATTCTGCCAATGAAAGGGAGATTTGAGATTGGTCTGTAACTGCTTAATAGTGTGTTATCCAGGTTGCTCTTTTTCAAGAGGGGTTTAACAACTGCAGTTTTAAGTGAGTTTGGGAAAGTCCCTGAGAGAAGTGAAGCATTTACCACTTTTAGAAGATCCATTTCTAAACAGTTAAATACCGTTTTGAAGAATGATGTGGGGAGCGTGTCAAGACTGCAGGTTGATGTTTTCATAATTCGCACGATCTTTTTTATACATATATATTTATATATATCGCTGTCACTTCCCAGCTCTATCTCTGCCAGGAGTGTTCCTCGAGCATTTTTGACTCCCAACGAGTCAACCCCACCCACCCCTTTTTGGCCCCCTTCACCATTTGAATTTGAGGATGGATAGATGGTAGTGGTAGATGGTAGTGTTTATGTGTGCTCTGAATACATGCTTCAAAGAAAGTATCTTTGGAGTTTTTATTATACAATATTTATTCTGATGATTTTAAATCTTGCATCTAACAAATATCCTTATTTACAAAAAAATAAATAAATAAAACTAACACTGAAACTAATAAAAACTAAACTAAAACTAAGGAATTTTAAAATATAGAAACTAATAAAATCTAGTAAATCTACCTCTGAAAACGAATTAAAACTAACTGAATTTAAAAACAAAACATCAAAATGAAAACTAATGAAAAATCTAAAGCTATTATAACCTTGCCTGTAATGCATGGTTTGTCTGTATGTGTTTCATAGCTAGTAAGAAACAGACTTTTAAAATCTTAACACTTAACTAAAAAAACATGTTAATGCACAATGAAGTAATTGTCTGCATTAATTTCTGAATGCGTTAATGCGATAACGCTTGCCCAGCACTGTGGTCTATGGCAATTAAAAAGCCTAAAGAACATGCAGATCCACAACAGAACACGAGGATTAAAGACAGAAACAGAGTGCAGTCATAAAAGCTCAGCTCTGTACCGTGTCTGCTTTGATTTGACAATGTACACATTCAAACAGTGTAATGCTGCTTTTTCTTGAGAACTTGTGATATTCCCTGAAACTGGCAGTTTCTTTCTTCTGCTTTCTTCTTAATCATTTACAACTTCAGATGGCTATCAACTGCACATCTTTATCTGTGAGACGCTCCAGTATAATTGCTCTCATATGAGTCATCAGAGGCTCTGATAGTTTGTTAAGCCTTGAACTGCAAGTGTTTAGAAACAAAATGGCTTATTCTACAATTTGTCCTGTAGTTTAACTAAGCAGATCCAAATGCTGGTTTAGCACTGCTTCAATTATCACTGACAAAAAGGGAGTGACTGCAGACTTACAAACTGGCTGAATTACAACACAGAGTCTAAATCCTAATTACATTAATAAAACAATGGAAGAATTTTTACTTCCAATCCTAAAAAACATTTTGGTGTCAAACCAAAAATAATGCTGATATTCCTCATTCTTAATTTGATCAGTGAATAATTATAAAAAATAATAGCATTACTCTCAAATCTGTGAGATGCCAACCTACAATTTTTTTCAATTTTCAACAATTATTAAATCAACTAAGTCAGTGTTTCTCAACCACATTCATGGAGGACCACCAGCTCTGCACATTTCTATGTCTCCTTAACCAAACACACCTGATTCAAATCATCAGCTTAGTAGCAGAGACTAAAACACCTGTAATGGGTGTGACAGACACAGAATACATCTAAAACATGCAGTGTTTGTGGTCCTCTAGGAACATGGTTAAAAAACACTGATCTAAATAAACTGTCGTACACAACATGTTACACCCAGACATTATATTGCTGTTTAAATCAATGTTTAAGATTGCAAATTCAATTAATTAGAATCACTTGTTTGGTAAACAGAGCTACAGCAGTTCTAATCATATAATACATAATATAATAATACATAATAATAATTTAAAAACTTAAAATGTTACTTTACAAATTGTATTATACTGAAATCATCTAAACATAGTAGGGATGCACTGATACCATTTTTTGGGAACAAATTCGATCCAGATACCAAAATTCTGAGTATCAACCGATACAGATGCAATCCCGATACTGTGCCTTTTTTAAGCATAATACAGTGTCAATAGTTCTTGTGAAAAACTCAAATAATATATCTTCTTTAGTAAAAATAACAGACCTATAGGCATTCTGTGTATGACAGACCACACAATCTAACATAAAACATGATGCTTGCTGTAAACTAGGTTCCCCTTCGGGAGGGGAACTTCAATGCTATGTGGAAAAACTTCCACTATGGGGATTTCGTCAGAATCCAATCATCTGAAAGAGTATAAAAACGGGCCAATGAAATGCCAATGAGTTGGCAGCGTCAGCGTGCACAGCTGTCTTGAATGACAATCAGTGTGGCATAAAAGGCTAGCATGTGCTCAGCAACGCTATCCTTTTCACTTTCAGAGCCTTTCACAAGCTTCTGAGAGAGTTGCTGAGGGTTCTCCAACCTGTCTGTACAGAGAGAGAGATTGAGAGCTGTTCTCCCGGTCCAGAGTGCGTTTACGCTGCGGCAGACGGTCGAGCTGGGTCTTCTCTCCCTTGCCTGGCGTCCTTTGGGTCCGGTCCTCAAACTGAGCGGTTTGTATAGGAAGCAAGCTTCCCTAAAAGAGCAACACGGTCGTGCAGTGCGTCTTTTTAAAGATGTCGCTCCGACCGTGCGTTTCTGGATGTGGTGGTTCCCTGTCCTCGGATGATGGGCACGAGCACTGCGTGGCATGTCTGGGGGTCCAGCATGTCAATGCGGTGCTCGCGGGCAGTGCATGCCGTCATTGCGACGTCATGTCTGTTGCGCAGCTAAGATCGCGGCTCGCTCTTGTAAAAGGGCGACCCACCCCAGTTGTCCCCCGCTCTGCGGTTGGCACTCGGGCAGATCTGAGGGTTACGGTGGGAGCTAATCCGCCGCCTTCGGGCTCGCGGACCTCTCATTCCTCAGCGCGCTCCATCCAAGCTTCGAGTGAAGGAAGCGGTCCATCTTCACGGATGGTCGCCCTTTCACTCGATGACACCGAGGACCAGATGTCCATCAATGCATCGGAGGGTGGGCTATCATTATCCGACGAATATCCGAACCCGCTCCCTCCCTCCGGGGTTGTGAGCGTGGCTTCGGATCCAGAAGCGGATATGCTGGCCGTGCTTTCCCGGGCTGCTTCGGCCGTGGGTTTGGAGATGGTTTATCCCCCAGCCCCGCGGCCGGACCGACTAGATGGGTGCTACGTGGAGGACAAAAAGGCGAAGCCTTCTAAGCCTCCCGTCCCCTTCTTCCCGGAAGTGCACAGTAGGCTCACGCAGTCTTGGAGGGCACCTTTCTCTGCCCGATCTGCTTGCGCCTCCGCCCTCACCACCCTGGATGGTGGAGCAGCCAGGGGGTACGAGGCGATTCCCCAGATTGAGCGCGCCATTGCGGTCAACCTATGTCCGCGTGGCGCCTCTTCCTGGAGGGGTCAGCCCCGTCTCCCGTCCAAGGCTTGTAGGTTATCTGCCTCCCTCGGAGCCAGAGCCTACAAAGCCGCGGGCCAGGCTGCTTCCGCCTTGCATGCTATGGCCACCTACCAGCGCTACCAAGCGCAGGCGCTGGCCCAGCTGCACGAGGGTGGTTCCGACCCAGGCCTGCTCCATGAGCTCCGCACCGCAACCGACTATGCTCTGCGTACCACCAAGTCGGCTGCGTGTGCCCTGGGAAGGTCGATGGCCACACTAGTGGTCCAGGAACGCCACCTCTGGCTGAACCTGGCAGATATGCGCGATGTTGACAAAGTCCGCTTTCTTGACTCGCCCATATCCCAGGCTGGCCTGTTCGGCGACACCGTCGGTGAATTCACCCAGGAGTTCACGGCGGTGAAGGAGCAGTCGGATGCGATGGGCAAAGTCATCTATCGGCGGGACCGTAAGACCGCTCCCCCCGCCGTACCATCCACCTCCGCTGCTCCTCGCCGAGGGCGCCCGCCTGCGGCCACAAGACCTGCTCTCGCGCCCCCGCCTGCGCCTCCGGCCAAGCGGCAGCGCCGAGCATCCCGCAGGCAGCCAGCGCCCCCGCCCCAGGGCGCCGCTAAGTCCGGTAAACGGACCGCGAAGCGTCCCTGAGACGGGCCATCCGGAGAGGAGGGAACTTGCTCTTTCCCCGGCGGAGGGCCGGGCCCCACAAATAACACCAACGGCGTTTTTCAACGCCACGCAAATTCCAAAGAAAGAGCATTTTTCCACCTCCCCGGATGTGACTGCCCGAACACTGCCAGCTTGGGACGCTATGCCTTCCAGCTCGCAGGATCGGTGCGTTTCGCCAGTGGCTCACGGAGCGCAAGAGAACGGTCTCCTTTCTCTTCCCCTCCTGACCACCCCTCCGGAGTATGGGTGCGAGACGAGAGTGAATCTCTCGCCTCCTGCTCTCCCGCGGGACCCCAGTGCTTCCCGGTTGAGCCCACCCACTCCGTGCTGCCCCACCGTTGGTACGTCAGCGATCGTGCGAATGAAGCCGCTAGCGATGGCTCTGCCTGCCTGGTTAGCGCGGACCAGCCCATCGCGGTGGCTCATCCGCACGATCAGACTCGGCTACGCGATTCAGTTCGCGAAACGGCCTCCCAGGTACACGGGTGTGTATTTCACCAGGGTCAGCCCTGTGTCCGCCCCTGTCTTGCGAGAGGAGATTGCTGTCCTCCTGGCGAAGGATGCAATCGAGCCGGTCCCTCCAGCCGAGATGGAGCGCGGGTTCTACAGCCCGTACTTCATCGTACCCAAAAAGAGCGGTGGGCAACGACCAATCCTAGACCTGCGCGTTTTGAACCGTTGTCTTCACAAGCTGCGGTTCAGAATGCTCACGCAGAAACGCATCATCCGATGTGTTCGTCCTCAGGATTGGTTTGCAGCAATAGACCTGAAGGACGCGTATTTCCATGTTTCCATACTTCCACGCCACCGGCAATTTCTGCGGTTTGCGTTCGAAGGCCGAGCATGGCAGTACAAAGTCCTCCCCTTCGGGCTCTCTCTGTCTCCGCGAGTTTTCACCAAGCTCGCGGAGGGTGCCTTAGCGCCCCTTCGACTCGCAGGCATACGCATACTCAATTATCTCGACGACTGGCTGATTTTAGCCAGCTCGCGGGATCAATTGATTACGCACAGAGACAAGGTGCTCCGGCACCTCGACCTGTTGGGGTTTCAGGTCAACCGAGAAAAGAGCAAACTCGCACCCGTGCAGAGGATCTCTTTTCTCGGGTTGGAGCTGGACTCGGTCACCATGACGGCGCGCCTCTCACGAGAGCGCGCCGGGCTGATGCTGAACTGTCTGAGGGAGTTCGACAGAAAAAAGGTGGTCCCCCTGAAATTGTTTCAGAGGCTCCTGGGGCATATGGCATCCGCAGCTGCGGCCACGCCGCTCGGATTGCTCCATATGAGACCACTGCAGCATTGGCTTCACGATCGAGTCCCCAGACGCGCATGGCACGCGGGCACACACCGAGTGACTGTCACTGCGCTGTGTCGCCGCACCCTCAACCGCTGGAGGGACCCCTCCTTCCTACGGGCCGGAGTGCCCCTGGGACAGGCGTCCAGGCATGTCGTCGTCTCGACGGATGCTTCCAGTACGGGTTGGGGGGCCGTGCGTTGCGGGCATGCGGCTGCGGACCTATGGAAGGGAACCCAGCTGCATTGGCATATCAATTGCCTAGAGCTGTTGGCAGTGTTGCTCGCCCTGCGCCGTTTTTTACCGGTGCTCAGAGGGCAACACGTACTGGTCAGGACGGACAGTACGGCGACGGTGGCGTATATCAACCGCATGGGGGGTATACGCTCCCGCCGCATGTCTCAGCTCGCTCGCCGTCTGCTCCTCTGGAGTCATACGCAGCTCAAATCGCTGCGTGCCATTCACATCCCAGGCGAGCTCAACCGTGCAGCCGACGGGCTCTCACGGCAGCTTCTAGTCTCGGGAGAATGGAGACTCCACCCCGAGTCTGTCCAGCTGATATGGGCGCACTTCGGGGAAGCCCAGGTCGACCTGTTTGCTTCCCCCGAGAACGCTCATTGCCAGTGGTTTTTTTCCCTGACCGAGGGCTCCCTCGGCACGGATGCACTGGCCCACAGCTGGCCTCAGGGCATGCGCAAATATGCGTTCCCCCCAGTGAGCCTACTCGCGCAGTTACTGTGCAAGGTCAGGGAGGACGAGGAGCAGGTCTTGCTAGTTGCGCCTCTCTGGCCCAACCGGACCTGGATTTCAGAACTCTCCCTCCTCGCGATAGCCCCCCCCTGGCAGATCCCGTTGAGAGAGGACCTCCTTTCTCAGGGACAGGGCACCATCTGGCACCCTCGTCCAGATCTGTGGAACCTCCACGTGTGGTCCATAGACGCGAGGAAGACTTAGGTAACCTACCGGTGGCGGTGGTTAATACCATCACTCAGGCTAGAGCACCCTCTACGAGGCATGCCTACGCCCTGAAGTGGAGTCTATTCACTGAATGGTGTTCTTCTCGCCGAGAAGACCCCCGATCTTGCCAGATCAGTGTTGTGCTTTCTTTCCTTCAGGATAGGTTGGAGCGGAGGCTGTCGCCCTCCACACTGAAGGTTTACGTGGCCGCTATCTCCGCTCATCATGACGCGGTGGACGGCGGCACCGTGGGTAAGCATAACCTCGTCATCCGGTTCCTCAGAGGTGCGAGGCGAATATTCCCCCCCCGCCCCCCTCTTATGCCCTCTTGGGATCTCACTGTAGTGCTCACGAGCCTACGGGGAGATCCCTTCGAACCACTCGACTCAGTATCCTTGAGATTTCTGTCCCTGAAGACAGCTCTGCTGGTAGCGTTGGCTTCGATTAAGAGGGTAGGGGATCTGGAGGCATTTTCGGTCAGTGACTCGTGCCTGGAATTCGGGCCGGCCTACTCTCACGTTGTCCTGAGACCCCGGCCTGGATATGTGCCCAAGGTTCCTACCACACCGTTTAAGGACCAGGTAGTGAGCCTGCAAGCGCTGCCCCCGGAGGAGGCAGACCCAGCCCTTTCATTGCTGTGTCCTGTCCGCGCTTTGCGGACTTATGTGGACCGTACTCAGAGTTTTAGATCCTCTGAACAGCTCTTTGTCTGTTATGGTGGTCGGCAGAAGGGAAGTGCCGTATCTAAACAGAGGTTGGCCCACTGGATAGTGGATGCCATCTCCCTCGCTTACCTGAGCCAGGGCGAGCCGTGTCCCCCAGGAGTTAGAGCACACTCCACTCGGAGCGTTGCCTCCTCTTGGGCGTTAGCACGCGGCGCCTCTCTTACAGACATCTGTAGAGCTGCGGGCTGGGCGACACCTAATACATTTGCTAGATTTTACAATCTTCGAGTGGAGCCGGTCTCCTCAAGGGTGTTGGGAAACCCCGAGTCATGAGGAAAATCGGTAGGTGTTGTAAACGCTTGCTGCGCCTCTCTCTCTAACACAGAGATCCGTGCGCCTTTTTTACTTTGCCAGTCGAGTTCCCCGCTTGGCGAACCCTGCAGAGTTCCTCCGAGGCCCCCACCACCTGACTCAGCGGAGGAGTCAGGCGATGGCCCGTTACGTTGTAGGTATGCCCGCTGGTCATCCCGCGTTCTGGGTATAGGTGCCTGCTATGTGTGATCCCCGCTGGCGATCCCATATGCTCACTCAGCCACGATGTAGTTCCCCCCTCCGGGGCGGACTCGTGTCTTCCCTCCCCGCTAACCATCTTCATATGTGCACTCCCCCTTCTCAGGGCTAGTCCATATACTACTTGCCACCAGGTCTCCCCTCCCCGGGCAGCAGGTGGCCTCCGCAGCGTCCTCCCTATCGGGACTGAACGCTTTCCCAACGTACTGTCGTATCTAAAATTCCTAGAAACTAACTAGGTGTATCTTACGACTCCCCGAAAAGTATATCTAAACCAGAAAAGGTAAGTAGGGTAAGTAAGGGCCAGGGGACACGTTGGAGGACTGTGTCTCCAGCGATGCAGGTGCGCTCGTACTACTGCGTGGCGCGCCCCTCACTGGAGACATGGTAAGGTTCTTTCGTTGTGGCGCTTTCCATAAATTTCCCCATAGTGGAAGTTTTTCCACATAGCATTGAAGTTCCCCTCCCGAAGGGGAACGCTCAGGTTACTAAAGTAACCCTCGTTCCCCGAGGGGGGGAACGGAAATGCTATGTTCCTTTGCCACAATGATTGTCCCTTAGCTGTTGAGTGTGAAAGCCTCTTCAGCTAGAAAAGGATAGCGTTGCTGAGCACATGCTAGCCTTTTATGCCACACTGATTGTCATTCAAGACAGCTGTGCACGCTGACGCTGCCAACTCATTGGCATTTCATTGGCCCGTTTTTATACTCTTTCAGATGATTGGATTCTGACGAAATCCCCATAGTGGAAGTTTTTCCACATAGCATTTCCGTTCCCCCCCTCGGGGAACGAGGGTTACTTTAGTAACCTGAGCGTTACATTATTTGAGCATTCGTTATGACATTGATATGATCTGTTGTCGTCCAGCTTATGCTTCCTTTTTTAATATTACGATTTTAAATTTTTTAATTTCATGTAAGCCTACTTTGTGTGTCAAGAGCAGGTTATAACCCTCTCCACTCTAGTGTTGCGAATGCGATCTGTTGATCTAACAGACACAGCGCAACATGATTTAGAAACCACAATGAACCAATTTAATGCATTTCTCCACTGAATATTTATATTAAGAGGAACAAATAGTCTTGGAGAAAGTTTTTTGTGTTGTCACGAACCTGATACGCAGTTTGAATTGTGAATGAATGGAGAATGATTGACAGGCACAGGGTAGGGAAGCGCTGAATTGAACATGATTTTAACCACTTGAATATTCATCTGTGCTTCACATTAAACTACAGAATGGCTTCAGAACATTTGGGATATCGTTGGCCTACATGACAACTTTCTAGTGCCCTATAATAGGCTACTTTCATGGCTTTTGTTGGCTTATGAATTACACAGAATATAGCGTACACGCAAAATCAAATTTGGATCAGTACCAGCTGGCCGATACCTGATCCAGCAAAAATATGCAGTATTGAATCAATATCCAATCCAAATATCAGGATCGGTGCATCCCTAAAACATAGAATTGAAAAAATTTGACATTACTGTATTCTTGGGCAGTACTAATTGGCAGGAATGGACCTTATGCTTCACATATGAGAAGGCGCAGCCATTGGAGTCTTTTTGGCGCAAGACTTCGGGTCTCATTCACTTCCATTAATTTTTAGACGTGTTGCATGTTGCAAACAGATATTTTCTTATTATATTATTTTACTTTTTGTGTATAGTTATGACACACTTGTTTGTAGAGCAAGCGGTTTGACCGTCAAATGATTAATAAGCATGTCACACAAAGACGACTGTCAAGCATTTGCTCTCGAACAGAAAGGTGACTATGCTTATATAGCAATATTGCAGCCTTTGCGGATCTTTTACAGATGTACAAGATTTGCATGAATTACCCAAAATGAAAACAGCAAATTTCAAAGAAAACTGAAACATTTTTTGCATTTAAATATATATGTATGCATATAATGTAATTCTAATATAACTGAAATAAATATATAGAAAACATATAAGATATTTAAATGTAGTTGCCTATGTAGTTTATAGGCAGGCAGCTCACTTGGTTTAGGAACAGTTAATGTCTTTAAAATTTCGTAGAGGAATATTAGTTCAGGCAGACATTATTATGCTGATATAATGATCAAATCTGCTATTGTCAGAGTGGAAATGGTACAGTGTGTAAAGACTCATTAGTGATATATTGGAGACCTCGGGAAATCAAAGAGGAAGTATAATAACTCATTACCAATCTGCCCCCTGTGGACTGGAGCTAGAACATGGTCCTCTAGCTCTCTCCCCATCATCTCTTGACCTCTAAAGTAAAAGAACAGATTAGAAAAGTCCATTGGGAAGACTTTCTTACCTCTCATACTCTGCGTAAAGCTCATTTACAAAATTTTACGGATAGGTTTTGAAACCCAAGGACATAACTTTACCTACAGTATGAGAACTTAAAACAAGGTGGATCTTTTTAGGGATATTCTTTTTTGTCAGTTTCATTTCAATATTGGTATGCATTTTATTTCCCAAATTTTCAGCAGTATAAAAGATTTCAGGAAGTGCCTCTGAATCTCCCTTGTGCACAAAAAAATGAAACTCTCAAAGCCCCTGTAAACCCAAAATGTATTTTTTTCTGTTCCCCTGGACAAAAATTACAATTAGGTAAAGCATGTCAAAGTAACAAGAATATCTTCTGGAAACTCCCACACATTAGGTGGAATAGGAATTTCAATGAGCGAGCATAATCAAATAACTGTACGTTATTGGAATATGATTTATATAAAGCTCTACAGGCGAGGAAAGAAAATTCTGTTAATGTTCATCATTTTTTTCTTTAGTCTGAAAATGAGTGCATGAAAGCTCAAAGCTCTGTCAATACTGCTTACCCCCCCACACTGTGTGGCCATTATATGAACTGACACACTTGAAAGTAATGTATTTGCAGGCAGATAGGCAAAATGCACAGCCAGAGATGATTCACACTTAAACCAGTCTTAAATAACACAGATGCTTTACATCCCTTTTTCATTCGGGCAGCTTTTTCGTTTTTAATCAGGACTTGGAATGGGGTGTGTTTGTAAGATTAATTTGCATATGCAAATGCCACCAAAGAGAGGTACAGGAACAGGTGAGAAACCTATAAGGGCTGAGAGAGCACAGCTGCCAGTCTAAGACTTTCTAATCTCTCTGAGTGGAGAAATGCAGAGTGAGAATTATTCAGTTATTTTCAGCCAGAAAATGAAATCTTACACAATTTCTGAAATGAAAGACAGGTCAAAATTTTTAACAAGGAATATGAACTTGAACAGAAACTGAAATAATAATACACAGAAAACAATCTGTTTGATATCAGTGCTGGAGAAAAATAAACATGCATTAACATTTATTCATTTAGCAGATGCATTTATGCAAAACGACATATAAGTGATGATGAAAGAAGATCAAAAAAGAATCATCAGACAGCAAGAGTATATTAATGCTATCCAGGGGCGGGCTTAGTGATTTGGGGGCCATAAGAAATTCCAGGTACGGGGCGCTAGACTTAAAACTCAAAACACTCTCTTTCTCAATAGATATTTTTATCCTCTGCAGATTTGTTTTTATTTTTTCTAAATAAAAGCCATATTAAAATATATATTTTGAGTGGAACCTTTATCTTCTTAATGTAAAATTACATACAATTAATTCACAAATAAAAAAAAACAAGTTCACAAAATAACTATGCACAGTAAATAAGCCATATTTCTGATTAGATTGTAATATTTGCATGCAGTACAGACTCTTCCACTATTCACGGGGCGGGGGGCTGGTTTTAAAAAGAAGTAATAACATTAAAATCTTAACGGTTTTAGACAGATTTTACAACAAATGATAGGAAATTTATAAAAAGAGTTATATGATTAATATATTGGTCAGGGCCCCCTAATTCCCCGGGGCCTTAAGCGGCTGCTTACTTCACTTATTGGTTCGCCCCTGATGCTATCAAAAGTTTATTAGTTATTAGTTTTATTATTTATTTAATTTTGGGAACATACAGATAAGAGATTGTGTGACTTCTGCAAGTGGTTTGTCAATCCCACTCACCTGAGAGAAGCATGCATACTAAGAAATGTATGATGTTTTTTTTCCCAAATGTTAATTAAAAATGTGTATAGTGCATATGGAGAGGAGAGAGTGTCTGTTTCTCAATTCCAAGAACGTCAAGAACATACTTGCATTCTTGTGGAGAACGGTCTTGCCAAGTTATCTCGGAAGAACGAACTCGGGAGGCCACGAGAACAGAGAATGCGTCCTGTGAAAAATGAGATGCTGCGTTCTTCCGCGTTTTTAAAGGAAAATTATTTAAACATTACAACATTCATACAACAATTTATTGTGTTTCCCCTTTTCAAAATATATACTATGCATAAAGACCTTACAAATATACTTTGCACAATGCAAATAAAACTAATTTTAATATGAATTTCAGCAAATAAACACCTTTTAATGTGTTTAGGCCTTTATTAAGATTTTCATGGTAATGTTTACTTTCACTGTTTCATTTAGGGAAACTCCTGAGGTAAATAAGTTATATCTCCAAACTTTAATAATAAATCTATATAAAATGCTGCATTTTCCACCTCCTTTATTTGGCTGCGATGACTTCTGGGACTTCTCGAGCAAGTTTTGCGCTCAAGTCTGCATTGATGCGTCCTCGATATCAAGAACACATCAGGGAACTTTCATGCATCCTCCGTTCTTGCAGTCTTGAGTTTTGCAACTGAACTTTGGCAGTTGATGATGACGTTACATGAGAACAAGAGGACGCAAGATCACTGAAGAATGCATATTGAGAAACAGACAGTGTGTTTCCTACAGGAGGTTTGTCATGCTCACTCACCTTTGTGAAACACACTTAGTATTGCAAAATGTTTCCAAGAAACATGGCACCATAAAATCCGTACTAAGAAAACCATATGAAAAAGTTGTGATGGCTTATGTATGATGAACAGATGTAATTCAGTTTTTAACATATATACCATGAACCATCTTTTCTTGATACTAAAGAACAAACCTTGAGGGTTCTTGTCGAAGCTCAAATGTGCTTGCTTGACATGACATGATGTGAGAAATAAACTCATAGCTTCAATAGCGTCAATCTAACAAGATTGAGCTCCAATTTACTGTATCTGATGGGCTTGATGTGAGTGTGTAAAATGTTTATGTCTGAATGAAGTCATGAATAAAAGTCAAAAAGTGCAATGTTTTCATCATATACAGCAGTAATTTTAAAACCTTATGGGTTTGGAACGAAAAGAGGGTGATTAACTGATCAGAGGATTTAGATTTTTGGGTGAACTAATGCTTGTTTAAGATTGTGTGCTGAGTGCTGGCTCATTTGGGGCATTTCAGAACTCACATTTTCTCTCTTAGTTTGGCTTGTTTAGGCAATCGCTCTCAAATTCACACAAAAACAATCTGAGTGAGATTGGAATGAATGAGGAGGCCTCGGCTTGATTTAAAATGAACTCTAAGATAGTTCAGTTGAGGTGAGAAAGCAATACAACCCAACAGACCAGCAAACCAAATGGTATCATTATTAATAACAAAAAATATCCACATAAAAAGCAGAAATATTGGATTCTGTAAGTATGTAAGTTAGTGCAGCTGAAAACCAAAGAGAGCCTCTTCATCTTAAAAAATTGTGTAATTGCTTTTATTATAGCAAGAACACCATACAGACAAAGCCTAGATTCATACTTTGACCACATTATAAATTAAATATTAATTTTAAATATAATTAAAAACATATAATTGTTCAGTTAGAAAACAAAAGAAAAACACAACATTTTAACAAGTTCTATTTATCTACACTGTAAATCCCAAAAAGGTTACTCAAACCATTTGAGGAAACCGATTGCAACAAACCCTTTAGGCACAAAAACTAACCCTAAGTACCCTAAGTACTGTGAACTTAATCAATTTGAGTAAATGAAGCAATTTGAGCACAGTAAAACCCAATAAATGAAGAGAACTCAAACCAACTGAGTACTGAAAAACCCAATAAGTTAAGGCAACTCAAACCGTTTGAGGAAACCGATTGCAACAAACCATTTGGGTTAAAAAACTAATCTATATGAGTACTGTGAACTTACTCCATATAAGTTGAAGTAATGAGGTATTTAATTAACTCATCACCTTCAACACTGAGTTCAAAACTCTTTTCAAATGAGTAGAATTAACTTTCAGTCAATTAGTTAACTACACTCATTTCATTTGATAAAGTTGACTGTTGAGTTTTACAGTGTATCTACAAGTCTGAACGTGCCCAATTTTACAAGTAATTTACGAATAAATAATAAAGCAGCTACTGTAACATGTATAACAGCAGCATTTCATGTCACACAATTCAAAAATGCAACAAAAAGTTACTAAAAAAGCAAATCCTACCTTAAAAATAAAAATAAAAGCCAAAAATAAAATGCTTATCATTTGCACACCTTACTTTCAGCAGCATTTCACTTCACGTAATTCAGAGATGCAACAAAAACTAACTATAAAGCAACTAGTACCTAGGCCTGTCACAATAATCAATATATCGATTTATCGCACAACACAGGGACATGATCTCAATCATTTTTGGGATGCAATATATATATCGCCTATACATGAAAAACAGTTATATCAACATTTTAGCTTATTGCACCTCTCTATCTCTATTTGAGGTGTTAGGGTCAGTATGGTTAAAAAAAAAACACTGCAGTATTTACTATAAATTACTATAGGATATTTTCATGTGGCTGTCTGACAACTGAAAATAGATCTAGAAGCACATACCACAGCCTTTGTTACTTTTTACCTTGCACTTTTTGCTAACACTTATTATTTTTTTGTATAGGATACACGTTTTCACATTCTGATATCAATGAATAATTATTAAATTGTTAAAATGACTATAATTAAATTAAATAATCTTAAGAATAAAATATTATGTGTTCTTTGGAAGAGTGTACTTGCATTGTAATGATATTATATTGTCATTCTGGCATTATATAATGAAAAAATTGTCTTAAAATGACAATAATATCATTTATCGCAATATATTTTGGTGCAATATACCATACTACAAAAAATAGATATAGTGACAGGCCTACTAGTACCTTAAAAAAAAATTAAATCACCCAAAAATAAAAAAATACTCATCATTTACTCACCCTCAAGGTGTTGTAAAGCTTAATGAGTTTTCATTTTCTGTTGATTATAAATGAAGATATTTTGAAGAATGTTGAAAATTTGCAGCCACTGACATCCTTAGTAGGGTGGAAAAAATGCTATGGAAAGTAATGGCTACAGATTTTCCACATTCTTCAAAATATCTTCATTTGTGATGTGAAGTAAAGGGTGAACAAATGCATTAAATATTTGGGTGAACTATCCCTTTAAAGTAAGCTATAAAGCTATGTAGTTTATTACAGCAAAAGTTTCGCATATGAAATAATCTTAAGTACTTCTAAGAAAACTAGTCATGTAACTTCTCAGCACTTCACAATATGATGCAATAATCTGAGAAATAAAACACGCTTCCAGTACCAGAGGGCCTGTACATGAAAGCAGCAGAAAAGGTTTAGAAGAGCAGTCATTAGGCATAGATGCTTATATTTGAGGGCTAAAGGCCAAAGGGCTGTACGATGCAGGTCACGGTATATGTGCATGCGTTTGAATGTTTATTGGCTGAAACTTTACAAAGAGAACTAAATTGTGAGCAAGTGAGGAAAAAAAACTTTTTCATTTGCAGTGTTTTTAGCCTGAAGCTTCGATTTTAAACTTTGAACTTGCAGGTCACTGAAGTAACTGGCAGGCTTTTGAAGATATCTTCTTTGAAAGCAACCATCTCTGCATCCAGAATTCTCCCCTGTTAATAAATGCGTTAATAGAACAGACAGTGACTGACCGTTTTCCAAAGCTGGCTTCCTTCCTTCGGCAGTGCAGAGTGACCACTCGGTGTCCCTCGCTCCTGACGTCTTGACTAACTGTCCACTGCACAGGGTTGCTGGCTCTCGCCCCCAGAAACGCCACACCATCCTTCAACTTCACTCTGTCGGAAACACCAAAAGAACCATTCAGTTTGTGATTAGATGTACTTTATATAGTTGGGGAAATAAGTATTGAACATGTCACCATTTTTTTCCTCAGAAAATATATTCCTAAAGGTGCTGTGGACTTGAAATTTTTACCCAATGTTAAAATAACAATCATAGAAATCCATAAATGCAAAGAAAAAAAAAACTAATTAGTTTACAAAGTATGTGTAATAAAATGAAAAGACACAAGGAAAAAGTATTGAACACATGAAGAAAGGGAGGTGTAGAAAGGCAGTGAAAGCAGCAGATTAAATCTCTCAGTTAGTTATGCAGCAAGCCTCTGCCCTTTTTCAGTGTAAATTAATGTTAGCTGCTTTTGAAGATGAAACCAGGGTGGACATTTCAGCAAGACAATGATCCAAAACACAGCCAAGCAAACTCTTAAATGCTTTCAGAGAAAGAAAATCAAGCTGTAGAATGGTCCAGTTATTCACCTGACTTAAATCCAATAGAAAATACAAAATAAAGATCGACAGGACCCACAGAACCATCAGGATTTTTACACTCTGTTAAAGTCTATAAAAAATTCACACCTGAACAATTCATGTGACTTCATTCTCCATATGAGAGGCATCCTTAAGCTGTCATCAAACTTTTTCCTATAAAGGGCTAAAAAGCAAACTTGATTGAGGGCTGTGGGCTGAATATATACCAAACCGAATTACATTAAATTTGCCAAGAGGAATTTTCTTATTTATTTGGTAATATTTAAAAAAAAATAGAAAACTTTGCTTTAAATCATATTTAATATCTAATGCATATTTAACATTTATAATGAATGTATTACTGTAAAATCATAAACAATTCCATTTATAACACAATGGAGTTCAATGCTGCATAACTAGTCGAGCTGTACCTGCCTTTACCTTGATATACTCGTGGATGTCAGATGTACTGTACGTCAAGTGACAGTATTTACTATTTAAAAGTCTGATTCATTAACAATATTTAATTTAATCATTTAATTTCAGTTGCTTTTTTTTTGTAGATCAGCAATAAAACAAAAAAAGAAACAAAAGATTACGTTAAATTCTAAATTCACAATGACGATTTCTGTCAAAGGCATTCACCATACCAACATTCTCCCTCTCTTTTCAGATAGGATGGCAGGCCAAATCAAAGGTTACCATGGGCCCTACTTTGGGCATCTCTGATATAAAGTATTAAATACAGTATTCAGTATTAAATTCCAGTAGTTCAGTACTTTTTTCATTGTCATAAATAAATTTTCAGATTTTTTTTTGTTTTGTTTTATTTTTCTGTTTGTATTGTTTGTATTGTTTGTACATTCCATGTTAACAGCTCCTTAAGAAATATTTTTCCCAGGAAAAAACATGATGCATTCAATACTTATTTCACCCACAGTTTATTATTTACATTTTTATATGTGAAATACTTAAAGTGTAAGATTATCCCATAATGCAAATTCTATCATCTTTTACTTAACCATATTGATTTTGTTAGCTCACATTGCTAGTTTTTGTGGTGAACAATTAATCTGTGCATGTCATTAAAAAAATTAGTTTTGAGAAATATTCTATTTCTCTAGAAACTGCATCACAATACGAAGAAAAAAAAACAGTTGCAGCTTCCGGTTCATGCAGACTTTAAGACTTTTATTTATTTTCAGAACATGAATGAAGATATTTGGAACAAAACTATTTCTGTCCCTCCATTAAAAAGTCTATTCACTCAAATCTCTGACACTTCTAAATGTCCATTAAGAGATCAATAAAATAAATCTATATCCAGTAAATTGGGCGATTTTATTCAAGATGAGACAAGATGAACAGAATTAATTTAGGCATTTTTCCTCACACATAACAACTCATCATTAAATGTTTACAGCATTTTGGACACAGAGGCTCAGGCATGTTTACTTGATGCACAAGAACAAATGAAGTTCATTCTTGCGTGTAACACTGCACTTTTGAGCTTTCACAAAACCATTTTTTTTTATACTTGAGTACCAAGCCGGTTAAACAGTTGAACTTTTGGTTATATTCACTAATCAAAGTTTATATTTAAATAACAGCCTAAATTAAATCTGCTCATTATAATAAGTGTCAACTTTAGAAGACTTGGATTAAATAATTCAACTTCTAACTAATTTTATTTTACCTAATTTTATTTTACTTCATGTTATTTTACATTTTATTCTATTTTATTTTATTTTATTTATTTTTTTCCTTTCTTTTTTTCTTTTCTATTTTCTTTTCAATTTAATTTAATTTCATTTAATTTCATTTCATTTCATTTCATTTCATTTAATATTTTATTTTATTTTATTTTATTTTATTTTATTTTATTTTATTTTATTTTACAGTATTTTTTATTTATTTAGTTTACATTTGTTTATTTTCTTAATGTAGTTTAATTTATTTTAACCCTTTGTGGACATTTATATCTTTTAATATCCTGAATTTGTGTTCTGAAAATGAAGAAAAATCATTATGAGTTTGGAATGAAATGACAGAGTAAATGTTGACATTTCTCATTTTGAGGTTAACTAATCTTTTAATACATTTGCATGAAAAAAAAGGCATCTGCATTTTCCAAACCACTCCATTTGTATACTGGATGACTAACAAAAAGTGTTTTCTGTTCTTGAACAGATTGCAGTTGTTTGCCTCATGCATTATACAGCCAGAGAGAGACTAACCAACAGCTCATGTAATATACCGCATTGTATAACCTCAAAATCATTTAAGGCCCTTCAGTTCTGCTTTCTTCACGTATAATCATAATTATGTGTGTTGCAAAAGATTGGTGATGGTTAGCAGTATTTTTAAGGCTATTAAACAGACTGATACTGACATGCAGAACTACATGAAAGGAAAAAAAATGTTATTATTATTTACTGAACACAAAGGGTGAAATTTTTAATAATTTACACTCTTTTCCATGCAATTACAATAAATATGGACTGTGTATTTCAAGTTAAAAAGGACACAAAAGCATTATATAAGTATCACAATAGCAGTCTGCATGAATTGTGAGCTCTATTCATGAAATCTTCATTTGATAGCTATCCGCTTGTTAAGTTGTGACGTATGTAATACTGTTTCGGGTCCGAGCCGCTACTCATTTGAATTGAGAAAATATTTGTTTATGACCACTTTTTAGTCATATCACATTAAAGTGAATTTTTGCATCACAGACACCAATATTTTACCAATTTCTAAAAAATTAACCATTTTAAATATTTCCCAAAAGATCTTTAACAGAGCAAGAAAATTTTTACAGTATATCTGATAATATTTTTTCTTCTGGAGAACGATATTTGCTTTTTTCAACAAGAATAAAAGGAGTTTTTAGTTTTTTTGAACCATTTTAAGGTCAAAATTGTTAGCCCCCTTAAGCTATATTTTGTTTCGATAGTCTACAGAACAAACCACTGTTACATAATGACTTGCCTAATTACCCTAACCTGCCTAGTTAACCTAATTAACCTAGTTCAGCCTGTAAACTGCCCTTTAAACTGAATACTAGTGTCTTGAAAAATATCTAGTAAAATATTATTTACTGTCATCATTGCAAAGATAAAAGAAGTCAGTTATTAGAGATGAGTTTTTAAAAATATTATGTTTGGAAATGTGCTCTAAATCTTATCTCCATTGAACAGACATTTGGGAAAAAATAATCAGGGGGCTAATAATTCTGGCTTCAACTGTATATTGCGATCATGATTTTCGAAAGTATTACATCGCTTTGTAAACATTTATTTTTACCATTTGTTGAGTCTCCCCATACAGTTTAATAGAGCACTTGGACCCGGAAGCCTCTTCGTGTGACGTCGCACATAACAAGCAGATAGATAATTTTTACCTCTAGTAAATTAATAAAATAACACTCATTTTGAGTTGAGTTGAGTTAAACAACTTATGCAGGATGTAACTACAGAAGATTCAAGCTTTAAATAGGACAATTATCAAAACACTGGTCATTTTTAAACAAAATGCTAATGGTCTAATCTGATTCAATGATATAAGCTAAGTTAAAAGTGCTCCCGCCAGCCCCAAAGATCGGCTGAATGGATTCCAAAATGGCAAAACTCATGTTTAACGAAATGTATAATGAGCATATTTTCAAAAAATAAAAAATGAAATAAAAAAAAAAGTTAATGGAAAAACCAGTCCTGGGCAGTAGCAAAGCAATTTTTTTAGTCAAGTAGCGCAGTAGCGTCAACACAAGCTATATTTACTTATCGCGGATCAATGACGGAGCTGTGACGGAGCTGTGAGGCCGGTGTCTAGCCGATGAAAGTAAATCCATATGATGGCGCGAATGACCATTTCTTATTCTTCCTGTTTAAGGTGGTCGACAACAAACTTTTTGGTGTGTTACTGCCACCTCTCGCTCTGATCGGTGATGTCGCCAACCAATTAGGCTAGAAAAGCTTGCTTGATGGAAAGATGGGAGAGGAGATATTTCTGAAGCAGGATTTCTCATGACCATACCTCAAGGAGTACATGTTAAGATGCAATAGCATTAATTCTGATGCTGGGCTTTTGTTAAAGCTGATTTGATGTTTTTTGATGTCTTTTGTTAGTTGAGTTGGTTTTAAATTAAATTATAGTTTGTCCTGCTAATGTGCCCAAGTGAATTAATTTGTTGTTGTACTATTACTATATATACAGGGTGGGCCATTTATATGGATACACCTTCATAAAATGGAAATGGTTTCCTGAATACAGTTTCCTGAAAAGTGGATTGGTCGTCGTGGGCCAGTTGAATGGCCCCCAATGTCTCCCGATCTGACCCCCTTAGACTTTTATCTTTGGGGTCATCTGAAGGCAATTGTCTATGTAATTTATTAAGGTGTATCCATATAAATGACCCAATATATATATTACAGTAGTAAAGGCTAAAGTACACTATTAGTTCACGATATTTACTAATGATACTGCATTATGTAGTGTAATTCATTAACAAAGAGTTGTAAATATATATACAATATAATGCTCATTCCTAAATATTTCCATTCACTATAAATTAGTATTTTAAATGTGTAACACTTGGTTTAGTTTTTGCTGTTATATAGCCTAATATAATTTGTTTCTGTTTAGTACAGCATATTATTTGCAGTAAATAACTAAACTGAACAATTCTGCCTCATATGTTTCATTGACAGTTTTGTTGATCACTAAGATATGATTGACTTGGGTTTAAGTTGCTTCGATTTAAAAATGAAAATTACAAAAATAGCTTAGATGTAACTAAGTTACTTTTGTCACGTAGCTTTTAGCTTAGCTTGCTACATTTCCCAGGTTGTAGCTTTTAGTGTAGTTAAACTACATAGTAGCTAATAGCTTAGCTCACTATACAGTTTTCAAGTAGCTTGCCCAACACTGGGAAAAACACATCAGATTAAATAATAATGAATCATTGTGAACCAGATTTCAAATTACTGTGTTTTTATTTTTCTTACAGCTGGGTTATATTTATTCACTTGAAAACTTCAGAAAACTAAATAGCATAAAATGTGTATAAACCACTTTTATATAAGTAACAGTGAGTTATTCCTTTTTTTTTTTTTGCAACTGCTGTCATCATTCCATTGTATATCCAGTATATTTATTAAATTGAATTAAGCATGGTTACAAAATAAAAAAATAGTCATACAGACTTGACTGACATAAAGGTGAGTTTTAAATCACTGTAGATGAACTATGTATAGTGTTTACACTCATAAAACAGCACAATGTATTCTTGTCTGTGTCCCACATTGTTCTGAACACCCAGTACCTGCATTCAGCCAATCAAAGACAGGATGCTGAAGATGCGCTGCAGTGCAATTCAAATGCAGAAAATAATGGAACTGATGTTATCGCTAAGACCCACACCAAATGCAATTAGAAACAGTCCTGACGATTGCTTTTTTCTCTGTCCATATCTTTTTTTCTTCTGTTTTACCCCCCATAGCATTTATATCAAGAATAAGCTACCTAATGGTACATAAAGCCAAGTGTTGCAATCATACGCTAACTCGTACACAATCAAGACCACATGCCATGTGATAAAAGCTCCACTGGTGGCAACAAAATTATATGCATTGAAGACAGCTAAGAATGAGGTTAGGTTAAAAAAACAAACATAAGGAGGAAAAAAACACTCAAATTCCCTCTGGGTAAAAACAAAATATTGCTTTCCTTTTAAATCTCCTTTTAAAGCGTGCTTTAAAGAGAGCTTTTCTATGATGCAATCATAACATTCCTTTAAAAAATGTTTTTCTATCCACCAATCAAAGATAACTAATACGGACATCTAACTCAAATTTGATGTCTTTAGATATTTAAAGGTCACTCTGTGCCTCAAATAACAGCAGCTACTTTTAGAAACATGCCACTTGTGAAACATTAAGTACATATCTGTTCTAGTGTTGAAAACTGAAAATGTATCTGAACGCTACCTTGAACACTTTACATGCGTGTGCGACAGGATGAATGCGTGCACCTTCAATATTCTCATGTGCTTTTCATGAATTTTCTGTCGCTAGAGTATCATTTGTAACAGAACAATTGCAAATGCTTTGGTGACCCTGGATCATACAGATTGCTTATATTTTTTTTATTATGTGGCATTTAGGTCATTTCTACTTGCTTATTGCTGAAAGCTCTTAAATACAAAGATGCGCATATGCTAATACAAAAGCAATAGAAGTCATGAACAGATTTTTACATTTAAAAGAGAAAAATCTCAGATCAAAGGATGAGACCTTGCTGTTCTGTAAAGAGTTTCTTAACTTTCAATAAAATTCACTCTGAATTGCGCATAATATTTAAAATAGCTATTCATATTTTTTGACAGAAGAATGGAGGTTTGGCCTCCAAAAGTCAATTGCCAATTAGTTTAAAACAGATCAGCAGTTTTTCTGCTGTTTCATCTGAATTAAGTGACCTAGCCTGAAAAAAATGTACATAATTTAAAATGTATGGTATATGCTGTATGCAAGTTGAGCTAAAGCAGCATAATTCATGATGCCGAAGATATTTTTGGCTTTCATTATTTGCTAATATTTCTTGGATTAAAGCTTGGAAGTTGACAAATAAGTTTTGCATAAATAACTAATCTAAAGCAGTGTCTTACAAAATACTTCATATAATTTATCCTGCTAAACATGTTTATAAAGATTCAAATTTCTGTTTAACGGAGAGAAGATTTTTTTTCAGCACATTTTTAAACATAATAGTTTTAATAACTCATTTCTAATAACTGATTTATTTTATCTTTGCCATGATGACAGTAAATAATATTTTACTAGATATTTTTAAGACACTTCTATACAGCTTAAAGTGACATTTTAATTCTTAACTAGGTTAATTAGGTTAACTAGGCAGGTTAGGGTAATTATGCAAGTTATTGTACAACGATGGTTTGATCTGAAAAAAATATAGCTTAAAGGGGCTAATCATTTTAACCTTAAATGTTTTTTTTTTTTTTTTTTTTTTTAATAAAAACTGCTTTTATCCAGAAGCAGTTTCTCCAGAAGAAAAATATTATCAGACATACTGTGAAAATGTCCTTGCTCTGTTAAACATAATTTGGGAAATATTTAAAAAAGAAAAAGAATTCAAAGGGGGGCTAATAATTCTGACTTCAACTGTATGTGTGAATTTTGTGGTCAAAAAAGAAACAATTTTGCATCTTTTCTTTCCATTGTATTTTCTTAAGAATATTTGCTCACACTTTATTTTGATGGTCCGTTTGTTGAATTTAAGTTACATTGCATCTACATGCCAACTAGTTCTCATTAGATTATAAGTAGACTGTTAGGTTGGGGTTAGGGTTGGGGTTAGGGTTAGTGTAAGTTGATATGTTACGTGATGATATGTGATCAGTTAAATGTCAGTTGACAGAGCAGCATCAACAGATATTAAGCAGACAGTCTACTAATACTCAAATGGACCATCAAAATAAATTGTTACCGAATATTTTGGAAAGATTTGGAAATTGTTTATTACAAACAAATTAAGTATAAGATAGATAATTGTTTATTTGATGTACTGTTTTATTTTGATAATGACAACTTGAACTGTAAAGGACAGCATATTTTGAATTTGTTTATGTTATTAGGAAAATACCATATACATAAACTAAAGTGGGCTCAATGCAAATCAAACTTTCCCCATTTTGTGAATGACTTCAAAGTATATGTAAATAATATGTAAATATGTAAAAAATAACAAACCAAAAAAGCACTAAAACATGCAATGCTCTGAAAACATTTAATTTCATGTAAATGTATATATTTTTTATATTTTTCTCTGTCAGAAAACTATGTAAATATGTAATACTTCTTGTTCTTGTGGCACTGAATTAACAAAAATAAATAAAATAATAATAATTCATGATGCTGTAGTAAATGTTTGAAATGTCATTTATAAACTATCATTAAAAAACTATTTGGGGTGAGTAGGATTTTTTTTTCAAAACAATATTACTTTTATTGAGCAAGAAGGCATTGCATTTATGAAAAGCTACAGTCCAGACAGGCATACACATTATAAAAGATTAATTTCAAATACATTTTACTTTTAACATTATAGTGCCATTTGGGTCATTTCTACTTGCTTATGCTACACACTCTTAAATACAGAGACGTACATGAGCTTGTACAAAAGCAATATAATTTATGGACGGCTTTTTACATTCAAAAGGGGAAAATATTGGATCAAAGCATAAAACCCTGCTGCTCTGTAAAGGCGTACTTAACATTCATTAAGATTCACTATGAGTTGCACATTACATTTAAAACAGCCATTCATATTTTTGACGGAAGAATGGAGCCTAGGCCTTACAAATAATAGAGGTAATTGCTTTTTAAATGGATTGAGTTTTAAACACATCATCATTTTTTTCTACACATTAATGTGCATTAAGTGTGTGCATTAACACAAATTTGTGTAATTTGATGCCATTTCAATTCAATATGTGATTTGAGCAAAAGCAGCATAATTTATAATGCTGATGATGCTGAATGATTTTATTTCTCATACAGTATGTGCTATATGAGCTTATTAAGTACCACATACTCTATATACAGTACATACATGCAGTGCTCAGCATATACTGTATAAGTACACCCCTCACAAATCTATCTTTTAAATTCATATTTTTAATAAGCTATACAATATTATATTTGTGCATATACATTAGATCAGTACTGAAGCCAAATCTGGAGCTTATCCAACAAAATAACTTACGATAACGGTCCAAAAACTAGTACAGCCAAATTTATGTTATAGATATAAATATTACATACAAATTTAAAAAAGGAGGAAAAATCAAGAGAAACAAAAAAATAGAAAAATAATAAACTTTTGTTGGTTGTAATTTCTTTTTTGCAATATTTTGCTTTAAATTATTTGTATTATCTTTCAAATATGTTTGGTGACTAAAATATTATTTTAATAAATATATCTGTATCTATCTAAACAGACCAAAAAATATTGCCTATATTCACTGAGAAATAAATAAAAATATAAAAAAAATTCAAAATGGGGTGTACTCAATTATGCTGAGCACTGCTACATACACTGTAAAAAGCAATTAGCTGACAAAAAGTGATTAAACCCACTGCCTTAAAAATAAGTAAATAAACTATGTGCACAATTATACAAAATAAATTGTCAAATTGCTAGTTCCTACTTTACATGTTTTTTTAAAAGTCTGTGTTAATTTTGTCAAAGCAAATGGCTTCAGCAGGTAACGTGACTGAATGTGCATGCTCTTATTCGCTCATCTAATGAATGAACAGTTCAATGCAACAAAAAATAACAAAACTTAATGTTGGTTAGTTTTTATCTTGTTGACTACAAGTCTCAAATTTTTTGTTCAACAATAATGCACTCTTTATACACTAGATGAGCAGATCAGAGTGCCATAGTTTTCAGTCGCGTTACTAGCACAGAGGACCTGTCAAGTTTCTGTTTGTGTCAGTAAGTAATGTGATGTGCATTTATCTCACCACACACCAGCTATAGACCATTTTGAGGGATATAAACAAAAAAAATGGTCCCAATATATTTCCTGTTTTACATTTTTAATTTCTATAGCTTCCGAGAATGTAAAAAGAGCCACATATTGATACATAATGTTATGAAAGCTGTTTTAACATGAAGTTATGATTGAATTGCCTCTTGTTACAGTTATGAAGTAGTTTGATAACAACCAGGAAATGTTGATGGGCCAATGACATGACTAAATTGAAATAGTCTATAGGTAGAGTCGAGAGATAGAGAGAGAAAAAATTCAGTGGATGAGGATGATTGGGAGGCCATGATGGGTTAAGGCCTATGAAAAGAATTTGGCAGGACACCAGGGCTAAACCCCTTCTCTTTAAAAGAAGTGCCATGGGATTTTTAATGATCACAGAGAGTCAGGACTTCAGTCTGATCCTAAAAATGAAGCTCACTGACAGTATAGCGTCCCCTTCACTATACTGGGGCATCAGGACCCACACAGATCTATAGGATGAGCACCCCCTGCTGGCCTTACTGACATCACTTCATAGACATTTAGTGGTGTGTCAAGCTGTAAGCAATTGAATTAACCCTATTTTAAGTTATTTAAAGGTTCAAGACACCCTGGAGTACTTTTCTGAAATTTTAACAGATTTGTGTGTGTTAAGCATCAATTAAGACAGCGTTAGCACCTGTCAACTTTAATTGTGGGAAAAACTAAATAATTTTGAGCTTTTGTCAGCTAATTTTATCTTCTGGGTTTAAAATACATTTTTAGAGCGGGATCAAAATCAGTGACGTAGCGCGAATCTGCTAGTGGAGTGATGATGCGTCAGTTTCTCATTATTATTCATAGCAGAGTTTTCTTATCCTGCACACGCCATGGGTCATATGTGTTTGTTTCTATTATCCACGGCGTTTGTTTCATGTTTTTCCCCACGGTGCTGTCAAGGTAGATACAGCAAAACTGTTTGTGTGTAGCATGCATTTTTATCGGGAGATCTGTAGGAGAATTAGAGAATGGTGGACTTTGTCTTTTATCAGTTGAGTTTGTTACCATTCAGACACATCGCCTATATCTGTGCTGCTGTGTTTGCCTATGTTTAAAATCTTTCAGTTTACTGGCAGGGCTAATGGTTGGAATAGATAGGGCGAGAGACCTGCTGCCCTGCTATCCACTGTGTCTGCATTCAGACCCGGGGATTTAGGAGGAGAGAAGTCCTCCTCATTTATAGTGTTTATATAAACATGATTATCTTTATAATGATATAACAAATTGCAGTTATGTGTATATGAACTCACGAATAACAAATGTAGCACGACATAAAATTACTTACTGTTTATTTCTTTGCATTTTAACTTTGTAAACTATAAAATCATGGGTCTCCTCATGGTTTGTGTCTCATTTTGTAAGCCAACTGACAAAAGTTGTTCGGTCCCGTCTTTTTCCCCTGCTCTGCTGGCCACGTCCACTCCTTTCTCTGCTCACTGAGCTTCACGCCCATCTCGGAGCATTTTTTTTTTTTTTTTTTTTTTCTGAGGCAGACTTGATGGCCCTTTTATGGTTTCATGGCCCTTTAAGTCTATTTGTTGTTTTTAAGCCAACAAGTTTACTCACTATTTTACATAAATTAACTTGTCACGGTTTAAAACAGATATTTTAAGTTGTTATAAATTCTCATGGCAGCACGATGGCGCAGTGGTTAGCACTGTAACCTCACAGCAAAAAGTTCGCTGGGTCAAGTCCGTGTTGGCGTGGGTTTCCACTGGGTGCTCCGGTTTCCCCCACAGTCCAAAGACATGCACTATAGATGAATTGAATAACTGAATTGTCTGTAGTGTGTGAGTATGTATGTGTGTGAATGAGTGTGTATGGGTGTTTCCCGGTACTGGGTTGCAGCTGGAAGGGCATTCACTGCATAAAACATATGCTTGAATAGTTGGCAGTTCGTTCCGCTGTGGCGACCTCTAAAATAGAGACTAAGCTGAAGGAAAATGAATGAATGAATGAATGAATGAATGAATAAAATCTCATGATATTACAATTTTTACTGTATTTTCAGTTTTGGTTAGCCTTTATGTATTCAGCTGTACTAGCATGACTAAAAACTGGCAGCTGAACGACTTTTCAAATATATGTCCCCTTTCCTTCAAGACGGCATAAATGGTGTTTGTATTTCACCCACACACTTTATTCATCAACTCTGTCTATATACAGTTAAACTGTATTGCGGGTGGTTAATTAGTCACAGATGTTTGGTCTGAAACATAATCCAAAAGAGGCTGTTTAGTCAATTCGCCCCTTTCTGTGCTATCTGATCTTTTCCTGTAACAACTTGCCATTTACATAATGAAGATGATTTTGCTCGCAGTTTAATTGTTTCCTGATTGATCAAAATAAAAAATTCAATACTCAATGCAGAAATGTATTCAAAGAGACACACATCTCTAATAGCTCATCTAAAAAAACTACAAAAACTGCAGTTGCAAGCAGCATGAGAAGGCGTTGAGGGTTAATTAGGGAATGGAAGATTTAAATGAGATTGGTTTGGCTAATATGATTTCTGGAGAGCAATAAAGGCTGCAAAGCAATTTAAAGAGAGATGTTCCTTCCCCTCACGTCAGCACACGGGTGCCAGCTCATTAATTCTAAAACAACCTGAGTATCAATTAAAGTAGTATTTACCAATGTGATAGGAATGTCAGCGCTCGTGAGACAGCTGAAGAAGTAGAGTCGAGGACGGAGGGAGATGGATTGTAATATCAGATAGAGGAGATCTGTCTGAATCCTGACAGTCCGTCAACCCTGTGGCAGTTCTCCAAAATAACATGAGTAAATTCCCCCTATTCCCTGACATTATAAAAGTGAGGGATGCACACGCTTGGATGATTCCGATATTCGTCACAAATCACATTCCATGACAGTTTTCGGAGCTGGCATTGTGTGTTTCTCTTGTGTACAGCCGGCCTGAACTCCCTCTGCACATGTCCATGATCTATATTGGCTAGACTGAATTAAATCAACATGGAGAAAGAATTGTTTAAACATAATCGCTTTATACTCCTTGCTGTCCACTGAGATCAGGGATGGAATATCTGATCAGAGAGGAATAGACGTCAGTATGAGGAAAAAATACACAGTAAGTTTTTTATTTGAATTGAAATTATTTGAATTATAATAGAGAGAAAATAAATCAGACCCCCTAGTTTTTCAAAAATGTTTGGTTAATTTTTGAAAAAATAGAAAAAAATGTGAAAAAATTAATTCCCAGAAATCCTAGAAAATTTAGCGATCAAAAACAATATATATATATATATATATATATATATATATATATATATATATATATATACACACCATATCAGGTAGCCTACTATGTTAGAGGTGCAATCTTCATGACAAATCATAAAAATAAAGCTTTATGACAAGACCTTTCTTTTGACAAGAACAAGATCTAAAACAGATCTAAAACGATAAAGATTATGCCAAAGGAAGGTTATAACTCTTATTTTTACCCACGATCGTACTTTCTTTTTCTCAGATTTCCCTCACCAGAGCATCTGACATCATGTACCTTACTAAGGACAAGGCAAGCTTTAGGGCTTCCCCTACCATAATACACCTAAAACCCGAATTTCCGTAAAACTCGTTGTAGTAAAGTTCGTTTGTAGGGTGGGAAGAAGAAGACAGGGTCGGTGATATAAGGTGAGTAATATTCTTTATTTTCAAAAATAAAGTGCCACCACACGCAAAGCTGTGTGTGTGTGTGTGTGTGTGTGTGTGTGTGTGTGTGTGTGTGCTCTCTCTCTCCCTTCTCCCGACTGCTCCTTCTTTTCTCCTTAAGAAGGGTGTCTCTCCAGCCCAATCACTATAATAAACAGGTGTTATTTATTATTTCTGATTGGTCTGCTGATTAGCCGCCGGGGTCTGAGCATGCTCTCCTCCCTTATTGGGTGTGCAATCATGCTTACCTCTCCACACTCGTCAATGGCAGGGAAAGTGTTAAGCGAAAACATTTATCAATTTGACACACATAATAATACCAGCCATACATGTAAAGCACAAATAATGTCCTTCAATTCAGTCATGTCAAGCGGCCATCACCCTTGAACCAATCTCCACCATTGTGAGCTGCTTGCTGTTTGGTCTGTTCCGTTGCTCCGTTAGTTATATGTTTGCTCCCACTTTCTTTTGCAGCCTGAAGCACGTCAAACGCACAAAACGTCCGTGTTATTCACTCGATTTGTGCCACAGGATGTGTAATCGCATTTTTACATTGACTTCACATGTAAATCACTCGCGCTTGTTTTTCCCGCGTCTGCTTACTGTATAGGCAGCAAAACAACCCCCCCCCCCCCCCCCTTCATATAATGTTAGCATTATGAGGGCGCAGGTGAGATGTCATTTTTCTCGAGACACTCAAATACATCATGTACACTACGTATGCAATATCTATAAATCATTTAAACAATTAATTGCTAACTGAAATAATTATAATTTGGTTTTATGGTTTAAAATTGTATGTTTTATGAGATTATTATTTATTCATGATTATTTTGAGTTTAAATTAAGAATTTAGCAGGATCGAAAAAAATTGCGACTTTTTGTTGATTTTGCGTTGGATTCAGCGATCGCAAAATCAAAAAAAACTAGGGGGTCTGATAAATATGAGTGATGCGCGCTCTGCCCGGAACATTCTGTGGATTACCTAGCGAGACAACATTTGTTTTCAAAATGAGTTGGAAAGTGCACCTTCCAAGCTTTATGCAGGTATGTCTCTCATGTATTCATGGAGATCCCGCTGCTTTTTCCATCCACAGTTTACGAGGAGCGCACGTCTCATGTGGAGGTTTGTAATAACAAAGCCTCGTGGGTGTAGTCGCATTAAAAATAATGAGCTCAGACTGAAAAACTAAACAGTGTTGGTTTCATACTGATTACTTTATCAAGCAATGGTTGTTTTTAACATGCACTTGCTGCATTTAAAAGTAGACACTTCAAGCTTTCTATAGATATATGTCTCATGTCTGTGTGTTTTGTTTTCGTGGAGTTTCAGTGCATTTTAGTGACGCGTTTCTAAAAACAGTTCGCAGAGAGAGAAAAGAAAGAATGCCTACACTGTTTATTTTCCTTATTTCGTGAGTGTACACAAAAAAAGTAGACACCTAACAGATTCGATTGATGTATTGCTCTTAGCTGTACGATCAAAACTGAAAGTGTAATTTAAGTTTTTTCGGCGTTATCAGGAAACGACGCCTCAAAACGCGTATGTGTCTTCGACCCCTGAGGGTTAATGTTGTAGTCTATTGATAAAAAAATCATTATATTAATTTTAATTAGTTTTGGTGTTCATTCATTCATTTTCTATTCAGCTTAGTCCCTTTATTAATCAGGGGTCGCCACAGCGGAATGAACCACCAACTTATCCAGCATATGTTTTACGCAGCGGATGCCCTTACAGGCGCAACCCAACACTGGGAAAGTTACTTTTTGTCAGCAGGTTGACATGAGTGAGTCAGTTGAATCAACTGATTTGTTCACAAAAGCTGCTTCTCTAAAGTAAATCAACTATGTAAGTGATGGACATTATGAGTGGGTCATTGAATTGTCTATTCAACAGATCTGTTCAAGAATGCAGATTCATTCCTGAAGAAAACAATTGATTGTCTTTACTCAGTAATTTATTAAACATATTGTTATAAGATAATCCTTCAGTACAAAAAACATTACTGTGTTGCTCAAAAACGTACAATGGCTCTAATGCGCTCAATTGTATTTTTCAGTTTGAGCAAAATATGACAAAAGAACCAGAGCGATTGTCTCTAAAATGCATAGACAGTATCTCTCAATATATAAGGATTGATTTAATCCTACAGGGGTCTCACTGGACGGAGTCAATAGTGAGCTTTTTGGCAGAACACTCATCCCTAAAGCTGCATTATGAAAAGTGGACAAGCATAACAATAAGAATAAGGGCAAAGTGAGAGAAACTAAATATTGACTGAGATTCAACACCTGCACGTTCTTTCTAGTCCCTGAGCTGCATATAAACCCCCTGTGTGTGAGAAGAATCATTTATGATACATTATTACACAGACACAAACACACAGACACACGCATACATTTGTCCCAGGCCAGCAGAGATAGCCTAGGGTGATGATTACTCCAACGCCACCATTTAATTGCAATAAAAGGCGTATTAGCGAAGAGTGAGCTAAGTACTTCACTTCAGAAAAGAAGAAATAAATGGGATAAGGAGAAAGGAAGATTGGATTATCAATCAAATTAAATTTATAAAAATGCTCTGGTGTTATCTGGGAGAAGATTGTATTGAATGGTGTACTGCTTTTTACTATTTTAAAGCAGGCAATTGCGCTGTGACCATGGTTACAAGCCGGTCAGAACTCAGTCAGTGAATGGTCATTTCAGATTTTTATTGTTTCATTAGAATATAAATTACAAGAATGTAAAATCCTCACTGTAATGTCTTTTCTCTCCATTCTAATGTATGTTTTATGGTATGAAGAACAGAAAAATGTAAAACATAAAAAAACACTGCTTTAATAAAAAATATACTCTTTTGTATTCATTTTGTACTAAAAATAATTCAAAAGTGAATTTATCAATTTTAAATGAAGCGAAATAAATTATTTAGATTTAGAGAAATTAATAAAAATACATCTCTGTCAAAATGTCTAATTTTCAGGTTTTGCACCACGTTGTTTAAAGGTGCTGTATGTAAGTTTTTGACTCTTCTACAGCATTTAAATACTATAATATGTTTGCAGATATTTAACAAACATGCTAAGTGAACATTCTTGTTTATCTGAAAAACAATGCTGAAGTCAGATATTGTGCTTTGAAAATGTGTTTTGCGTGCCGGAACGGCTCTCTTTGTTTATGTTCTTTTAACCTGTCCAATGTCAGTTTAGCCAATTATATTTCAGCTTTCCGGGCTGCCTTGGTGGAAAACCGCATATTTCATTCATTCATTCCGAGAGGCTCTGAAAGCATGCGTCCGTGACCGAAATGCGACCTCCAGTGAACAGTATCATCTGAACTCCAAAATGAGACCGATTCAGTTTCACATGAGGTTATTAATTAGCAAATAATATAAATATTATAGGTTACACTGTAACCGCGTGTCCTAACAACACACTTCATGATGAGATACGCAGTGATAAGCAATTTGGATGTTTGCACCAGACGAAACACAACAGAAATTTAAATACAGCCATTCAGCAGCACAGAATATGCACACACTCACGAAATGGTAAGGTTTAGAATCTATTTAATACATATTAACCCTCTTTAACATTTTTAAATGTAGATGCTGAATCAAATGTTTAGTTCTAAAGTTCCATTTCAAGATCTGAGGTGAGCTATCTGCTGCTGCTTTCAGTATATGGTGATAAATGTCATGTAAAATGGCCTTCAAACTCACATTGTTAGCATTTAACACTGAATAAAGCAGGTTTATTTAACAAAAAATAATGAGGTTTACCTGAGGTGATTATTGTCACAGTTTTCTGTTGTTCAGCTGTGAGAAATAGAAGCCATTTCTAATATATTAATTCAAGGTGCTACAAAAAAAACTCTTTTTAATACGGAAAATATTCCTTAGAACACGGTGTAAATCACTCGCTCCTGTCCCCAATCTGGCAACCTTAGCTTTCGTTTGTTTTGATCCAGGAGTGCAATATCTAGTTCAACCACTGGGTGTCAAACTAACATACTGCACCTTTAAATAGCAAATCCATTTGTGCCACTTTGTGGACTCATGGGCATGCTAAAATAGAGGTGGGTTAAGGCGCATTGTTGGCACGTTACTATTTTGAAGAACTGAAATAGACTGCGCCATTAATTATCTAAAAGCAGGTCTAAAGTCCAGCACAGAGCACGTTAGTTATGTGCCTATGTGGGTTCAAACGCATACACTTTGCCTAATATACACAGAATGTACAACAATGCACAAATATCTTTACATATGAACAAAATTAAAGAATTAAAATGTTTCAAAAATTATTATTTTATAAATAAATATAAAACCACTGCCTCATCTCAAGGGGCTTTTTCAGTTTATTCATGACAATTTGCATTTGTATAATATTATTATTAGCAGTATTATTTATTATATGCATATTTATATTTGTTTTGTTTTGGAGATGTATGTGTCACTATATAGGGCATGAGAATAGAACGTGTGGATACCCTACACCAGGGCTATTCAATTGGCGGCCCGCGGGCCGAACCCAGCCCCCGAGGCTATTTGTTCCGGCCCTCCAAATAGTGTGACCAAGACATCAAGAATAAATTTAGTTCAGTCAAAAAACGGCCGCTATAGTTTTGAAGTGACGTGCGTCTGTTCAATACAGCACGAGCTGTGCAGAGCGTGAGTCACCTGACATTAAGCGAGTGGCGAGAGCAGGCAAATACATTTGAATATGTTTGTAGAAAAGGTCTTTTGTACAATGCACTGATATCGTTATTAGGGATGCAACGATTAACCGATTTCACTATTAACTGCGCTTTAATTCGTCACGGTTAATTAATCGTAAAGGCTTCTGTAAGCCGCATTGCTGCATTTCTGTTCTGCCGCACGAAACAAAACTGCTGAACAAAGTTAAGCCAAGTTGCCAACTCTGCGCTAGCATTTAAAGTTCCGAGCTTGTTCACCGAAGCTTATATGCACGCACACTGTTCCCATATCATGTCTTTCCCGCGTGCAAGTTTGTTATGTCGTAAGAATATATGCCAATATGCGGGCGCAAGCGGAGCAACGCGCTCACGGCTGTCTGGGCGCACGCAGTAGAAAACATCTCATGCTGTAGCGGTGAGAGTTGTGCGTGCCTTTCAGTGCAATGTAAACAAAAGACATGTTAGACGAACTATTATTAAAATGATTATGTATGTATGAACGCAGATGATAACAACAGTTAATCTAAATATTGGCGCTGACCTTCATAACAATTATTATTATATTATTTTCTCCCTTTCCTCTCTATAAACACACACATAAGTGTGTAGCCCTATAAGCACAGAAAAACCTACAGCATTAAAATATTACTAATGAAAATGCCTTTTAAAGGTTTTTTTAATATTAGTTAGGGATGTCCAGATCTAAATCTAGCTAATATAAAGTTAAAATTTACATTAGACGTGATAACTGTGAAACCCTGATTTTTCTTCATAATCGTACAACTAAAATCTATAATTGTTGCATCCATAATTGTTATGTAGTTTAAAACACAACATATGAATGTGTCTGAATGTAGAAGAAGCCTGCTTAAGTAATACACTGATTTTGTTGTGCTGTGAAATACAACATTTGAATGTTTGTTAAAAAAACTTACTGTACAATGCAGTGATATTATATAGTTTCAAAATACAATATATTAACATTTTAATGTAGACAAATACAACATGGGTGTCTTAAGGAGCAAAAATACAACATATGGGCTCTTATATGCAGTTGTGTCATCACTTATATTGCAAGTCATGTCTCTCCTGCCCTTCGTTTGGAATGCTTTTCATGAACTGGCCCCCGTGACAAACTAATTGAATAGCCCTGCCCTACACCCTACAAGAGCTTTGCACCACACTTCGTTATTATTGTTTATTTATTCGTTTGCTGGAAATTAGAACTGAATATAGAAATATTTTTGAAACAAATCTTTGCGCTTAACAACCGAAATTAAATATGAAGGCTAATAAATGTCTTCAGTGGAGTGCGTACAACACCATTTCCTTATCCAGTAAAGTAAAGGAGTAAAGAGTAAATGTAAAGAGAAAGAGAAAGTAAGGAGCCCGAATAGAGGAGGCTCGTTCTTTATCCTCGTGCTGCAGATGGTCTGTTAAACTGCTTTCTCGGAAGTGAATTGTTACTTACGAAGTCCACCATGTAAATAGCGAATGCAAATTTGCGTAGAGCATATATTTCCATCCTTAAAATAGCAAAAGTGGATTTGGACACACGCTTAATGCTTTTGCACCATGAATTCACTCCTAAGATCAATAAAATAGAGCCCTTAAATTGTTTAAATTGCAAGTTTGTGTAATTCCAGATCCAACTCTGGCATATGAAGCAGTCTGTGACTAATCTGGCAGAAAAATAAAGTTCATCTTTAATAGATGTTTTGCTGAGATGGTAATGACAGGATGTTAAGGACTGACTTGACGCAATAGTACATTAACATGGCCTGCAACAGGAAAGAAAATTAAAAAGAGACCCACGTAAAGATCTGCCGCCTGATGGGAGACAGGCCGAGTGAATGAAACGAAAGGAGGTCTCATCTTGGGCTGCTGTCTAAAGCTGATAGACAGGCTCTTGAGCGCTTGCCAATACCAATGGGGACTGGCTACTCTCCCAAAGTGCCAGACCGGGCACAATGTAGCAGGCTCTCCCCCACAGTTACATGTGTGACACCGCTTCGATTAGAGAGGTACCTGCCATTCAAGCTTTGAGCCATTACCTGCCAGTGAGCCGGGCACATTTTACAAGAAAGGCCAATACTCATTCCCAACAGGTGCTGCAGCCTCAGATCTCACCCAGCTATGATGAGACATCCGCACACGTCAAAGGAAGAATGATATCAGAGGACTAAAATGTCAAGTCTTGCATTTGAAAGAGGTTCAGAGTGGATTTTCCACTTCAGCTGGCTTTCTCTCCACACCATGTTCTGTGGATCTCATTGATATCAGTGTTTGCAATCCAATAAAAGGACAATGGGCTAAGAACAGTAAGCTTGTCCTAAAACACAGCAGGAAATATCAATATGTGGACAGGAAGTTACTACTCGTTCGATTTACAAAAGCGGATTAGTGTTACAGTTTGTGCGTCACTTGACAGAAACATTCGACTCACCATAAAAATGCTGTTCTTTGAAGCCCACAAATAGTGTTATCAAGATTTTTTTACATAAAAACAATGTGGCTTTGAAGTAATGGGTTATTTTCTCTTCAGAACACACTGTTTGGATTGGAATGGAAGATTAAAATGTATGTGAACAAAGAAATAAGTGAACAAAAGAAGTTCTTACTGTTACAATCTGGAGACGGTTTTTCCACAATTGGCACTGCAAACAGTTTTGTTTTCTTCAGAGTATCTTTCAGTAAGCACAGCTAAAGAGGCAATGATGTAAACCCAAAACTACATTATTTTTTCCATTCCTTTATCCACATGCAAACACAGCCGCAGGTCATTGCAAATGAATCTTTTTAAAAAATCCTGTCAAGGGGAAGATTTTCAGAAACTCTGGTTACAATCCTGTTGTGTAGCCAGTGAAACTGCTAATTTTGTCTTGAAATTCAAATCTCCTTTTTCAGGCTTCTGATTGGGCGATATGGCTTTATGCTTAAGGTTATATCGCCACATGTAGGTCTGGAATGCTCTTGACATAAATTGTTTTTGTATTTTCAAAGTGGACAGCGAGACCTGTGTACATGAACATGGCGAAGAAGGTGTTGGTCTTTTTCTGTGGAGGTGAAGTTTAGCCACACTATTACTTAATGAATCAACTTATTTTACATCCTGGTGTTTTGGAGTTGTTTCAATATAAGCTGTTTCTAGAAAACAAAAAAAATTGCACTTCTAAAACATACCGCATCTTTTTATAATACAAGGTCCAATGGGAATTCTGATTTCTAAGTTCATGACCCTTTTAAAACGTCACTGAAACAAACAGTTTCCTCACTGAAGCCTACAGTACACTTATTTGCATATTTTTATGGAAAATAGCTGCTCAGGAACCGCCATCTGAAAAAAACAAACAAAGCCATGACCTTAGCGTTGCTAATGCAACAGAGATACATTTACATCTTAGATTTATCTGCACCTCAAAGGACACCTAGCTAAAACTGTACAAATAATTTACAATGACAAATTTGCGACATACACGTCACAGTAACATACAGAACCAGTGACTAAAATCAACCAGGAGTTAAAAATAAAATGCAAGTGACACTGAAGGGGAAAAAAATGAATGAGCTATTTTTTAAAAAACCCTTACAGCTATCTGATTAAACGAAGGGTGTCAAATCAGCTCCTGGTCAAGGCTGACCTTTAAGAGAGGTATCTGAAATATCTCCGTCTCACCAACTTGACTATGATTGAAACAAGATGTTCACGTAGAGCACTGAACATTTTACTTTCAAATGTGGTGCTTTTCTCGCTATCCAAAAGATGATTCAAATAAGTAGAAAAAAATCAATTATATAATAATAGTAATAATAATAATAATATTAACAGTAGTAGTAGTATTTATCGGCAGCACGGTGGTGCAGTGGATAGCGATTTCGCCTCACAGCAGGATGGTCGCTGGTTCGAGCTGGGTCAGTTGGCATTTCTGTGTGAAGTTTGCATGTTGGCGTGGGTTTCCTCCAGGTGCTCCGGTTTCCCCCACAGTCCAGTTAGCTAAAATTGTCCGTAGTGTATGTGTGTAAGTCCTGGTCCTGCAGGTTGGGGGTTGAGCATTGGGCTAACTCGTAATTGACCCACCTCGTAAGAAATTAGGTGATATGAAACACCAACATGGTGCGGCTAAATATCAACTTTGATATAAACGGCCCTGGGAGTAAGTAAGTAGTATTTATTATGTACTGGATGGATGGAATTGCTGTTTTAGTATCAGTATTGGTACTGGTATATACATATAATCAGTCACAGTTCATTTGCAATTGGTTCACTAAAACCAAGTGATAAAGTTTTTTTTTTTTTTATCTCAGCCTTATAGTTACAGTGTATGCACACACACTGAACATAAGTCACATTTTAAAATTGCACTCTGAAAACACTGCAAAACAACAACAAAACACTTACAAACAATTTATGCATGTTTTAGATCCCCTCACTCCACAACAAACCCTTTAATGTTAACAATATTCAGAGAACAAAAAAAATATGACAAAGCATGTTATTAACATCAAACATCAGGTTTTGAATGTGTCTTATCTGCCTCAGCGTTAACTGTAGTATACAAGTCACAGCACAATTCAGATGTTCAAATGATCAGATGACTTACATGTTAATTTATAAACATTTTATTTATAAAATTAATGTTATTAAAATATTAAATAAACTATTTAATATTTTAAATATTAAAACACATGAACATGATTTTATCTGCAGTGTACCCAACAAGCAGAATGTGTTCATCAGTACTATTAAAAACACAAAAAAGCTTCTGTACAGCTTTTTATTTTTTTATAACTGCAGATTTCTATATTTTAAAACCCTACATATGTGGGGAGAAAGTCTTCAAATGTTGAATTTAAAAAAGAGAAAGGATTTGAATGAAATTAAAGAAATAAAAGCTAAAAAAATGTTAAAAAGTGTCTATTAAATTCAATATAATTCCCTCCTGTTTAGTCAGAACTAAACCTTCTGCTTCCTACTAAGCCTGCCTGCCCGGAGGTGAACATTTTCCGGGCTGTTCCTGGCCTAAATGACCTCCCTGCACCTCAAAGCAAAACCAAATTACAGAACGAAGAAACCGTTCAAGGCCAGGCAAATTGAAACAAAATGAACAATATCTGCCATTTGGCTGCATGAGATCCAGGAAGTTGGAGGCAATCAGAGCTGTGATAAGTGGACTTGGAAAGATGCACGGATAAGGAAGCTAATTTAATTAATGAGTCTAGTTCCCCTCTTTTCATTACCACCCTCGTTAAACGTATTGGGGCATGACAACATGGCAAATGGGAAATGAGATTAACGCTGTCAGATTCGTAGCCCTCACCAGACTAAGCTATAATCTCAATGCAGGCGTTTAGCGTTTCCTTGTCTTGCACACAAGCAGGAACACACACATGTAGTCTCTTAGCTTTTTTCCCTGTCTGTGCTGAAATAATGAGGCGGTGATTAGCCGGGGTCTCTGCTGGGATGGAGGTGAGGCTAATATCCAGACCTGGAGCTCAGCTTCAACACCTCTGCAGAGCTCTGATAGAGATACATGCTGGGCTCAAGCCAAGCACATCCACGTTATCAGCACACGAGCCCTCCATGAAATACAACTGCAAATACTAATTGAGACCGGCTGACATTGTGCATCGATAAAAGTGTCTAAAAAGAATAGAAATGAAGAAATGCAATGGGTCACGTGTTTTTATAATTGCATTCAAATGCACTCGCACACTAGAGTTCACACTGCATCACAGAGAGCAATGAGAATCCATTGATTTAAATAGGGATGTGGTTTCAGAAAGGTGGAGATTTGCAGGTTTCCAGTTTTTCAAACTCCTTGTGCAAGCAGAAAATGTTCTTGAGCAAATTTTCTAGTGATTCGCAACAGGCATGAATGCACATAATTTACTTCTAACTGTTATTCTGATGTTGAATTTAGACTATTCAGCTCCTTCCTGCAGGTAGTAATTAGCCTAAATCAAGGTGGCAAATTAATTTTGGGCTACCAGCCAAAGTGAAGTTATTGTGATTAGTTTCCTGTCCTACTTTCTTTGAAAATGCTAAAAGGAAATAAAGGATATCAGAAGAAAATGAAAGAGAACCTTAAATTTAGCATATTAAAGTCAGTCTGTGAAAATGGTATTATTAAGAATAAACTTTCTTTTACCTTTAAATGTTAATAATAAATATATAATATAACTATCTAAAGTTTATAATTTCTGAAATGAAGATGCAAGTATTCCAGTTTATCTATACTGTGAAATAAAATATTTACTTTTTCATTTAAATACATTTTACAGTATTTAAATAGTAATAATAATATTTTCCTACTATTCATACCATTTTGAATCCACTTTTTGTTTAAAATAATGCTTCAATTTGATTACTTAGTGTTTCTTTTCCCAATTTGACTGAAAGTAAGATCTTGAAAAAAAAACCACTGCATTAAAACCTAATAAATTCATTAATTTAAAACAAATATTATTTTAGCTAACTGCAACATTAAATATGACAGTCTTCTATACTTATCTAGTAAAAACTGCTACAAACATAACATTCCTTCATACAAAAACAATTAATAATGGAATAAAGTGGAACATTCTTGCATTTCTAAATAAAAAATAACCCAGAAGTTTATTTTGATGGGTTGTTGTAAAGATGTGCGCGTTTCTGTGTATGAAATATGAAGATATCCATTCTACACATAAAGCTGCAAAATACTTGTGACTTTATTGTCAGATGTAAAGTAAGCCAGATATAAAGTTTTCATGACCGCATATAGTGAGAACATGTAGACTTCATATTTAAACAGTCTCTTGCTGTTTAATATTCACATTCACTAACCCACTTGACAATCTGAGTAGATGCGACTCCTGTGATGCTTTTGCGATTATTCTGTAAGGGATTGTTCATTTATTTATTTGATTTGGGAAATGTTTTAAAATTCCTATATATTTGTGTTATTTCATTTTCACAAAAGATATATGTTCACCACTATATCTGAGAAATATTAAAAGGATATTTTTTATGATCTGACTTAAATCTCAATTTGTTTAAAAAGTCCAGTTACAAAGATTGTTCAGTTTAAGAGCTCCTAAATGTGAATCCTCTGTCATCTAGAGTTTACTGGATGTGTTGTATTGATATTTTTATTTTAAGAAGAATTTTGTTTACATTTACAAAAATGTAAATATGATTAAAAACATTTAAATTAACCCCCGGTTTCACAAACAAGGTTTAAGGCTAGTCATGGATTAAATTGCATGTTTAAGCTGTCTCAACTAAAAATAACTTGCAGTGAGATGTCTTAAAATATGTCAATGTCATTTTTTGTCTACAGGTGCACACCAGTGATGTATTTTTCTAAGGCTGTTTTTATAAATGTGGCTTAAATAGCCTAATTTAACTAAGGTCTAGTCCTGGCTTAAGCTAAGCCCTGTTTGTGAAACTGGGCCTAAATGTTTTAAGTTATACAAAGTTTAACACTGGAACTACTAGAATTTTATAACTACTAAAATTACCATATCGTTCATTCGTATCGTTTTCATATAAGACGTCATATTGTCACATCATATTTACATTTAAAGCTTACATTGAGATATTAAAATAAAGTTTTGAGTGTCTGTTGTCATATTTAATTAAGTCATAACCCTATGAATGTATAGTTAGGCTAAGTTTGACCATCCGCAAATGTCCGTGACTCACTTTCATTTTCTCTTTCTCAAGCACTGAATATGTTGTTTTGAAAGACATATCTTAAGTAAAGTTATGTTTATTTTGATGGATTGTTTTGAAGACGTACGAGCTTGTGTATGTAATATGAAGATATCCATTCTCCACATAAAGCTGCAAAATACTTGTGACTTTATTGTCAGATATAAAGTAAGCCAGATATAATGACCCCATATACTGTAGAGAGAACATGTAGACTTCATATTTGAATAGTCTCTTGCTTTTATTATTCACAATCTGAGTAGATGTGTCTCCTAAATGTGAATCCTCTGTCCTCTAGCATTTCTTGCATGTGTTGTATCAACATGTTTTATTTTAAGAAGAATATGAAATTTAAAAAAATGTAAATATGATCAAAAACGTTCAATTAGAGTTTGAGAAAATACACTGTAAAAATGATACAAAAAATGTTTTTATGTTACTTATTTTAATGAGTTTATAGTGTTTCAACTAAATGTTTTAAGTTATACCAAGTTTATCACTGAAACTACCAGAATTCTATAACTAAAAATACCATATCGGTCATTCTGACTGTTCTCATATAAGATGTCACATTTTTGCATCATATTTACATTTAAAGCTTATATTGAGATATTAAAATTAAGCTTTGAATGTCTGTCATCACATTTAATTAAGTCATGATCCTAAAAATATGATCTTTGTGGTAATACATCCTATAAATGTAAAGTTAGTCCACTTGCGAATATCCGCAACTCACTTGCAGTTTCACTTTTATCAAGCAGGGGAGAAGGCTTTTTTTGCAGCACTGGATATGCTGTTTTGAAAGACCTATCTAAAGTAAAGTTATGTTTTTTGCCAACAGAAAGTTACAGTTTAGCATGAAGTTGCTAGGCAAAAGAGGCACCATTTTGACCAATATGGTAGTTCTAGGTAGAAATAATCATAACGTTGTGTTTTATAATTTTAATTTTAAAAACACACAATGTTATAAGGAAAAATGTACATTTAGTAAAGGTCAGTAGATTTTAGATATGTGTGTTTTGTTTTTAAAGTTTATTTAACTAAGCAATTTAAGGCAGCAAGAATTATTTTCTTAGTTCCTGTAAGAACTAGTTATTGAATTAGAGCCTATGTAGGCTTCACCATTAATGCTTGAATAAAGAATGAAGAGCAAGCTCTTTTTTGAATATTCCGAGGGGGCTCTTAATTATTGGGCTTAAGTGTATCATGACTATGAAGCCTTTGAAGCAGCAAGACGGATGAGCGTACACCTGATCGTCCTGGTAAAATTCACTGCTTATCAGGCATCATCCCATTCCTATTTGCCCTAATGCTGTAATGAATGCGGTGCGATAATCCACAGGAAATAAGATTTGACCTCATATCGAATCCGTCTCGGGTACCCGGTTGCAAGAATAGCAGTTTGATAGCTGAGATTCCCATCCATTATTACCCCGATCACGTCGATACGGATCTCTGGAATAGTAGCGGCGGTTCATTTTTGGCGGCGTCCTCTGGTCATCATTTGCTGGAAAAGTGGAGATGTCTATAGAACGGAGTGATTGAACGACTCCCTGGTGTGGCTGCTATTAGCAACTTCCCTGAGAGAGAAACGCTGTCACCCGCCTCACCAAGCGCATCTGTGTTTACCATCAGACTAACTCAACCCTGCCATGCCTGGGGAGCCAAGCTAATGGAGCCCATTAATGAGTCTGATGCAGCAAAGCAACGCCGCTTCTTCTAATCAATGAGAGGAAAGTGCAGTAGTGTTTCTCAGATTTGTCACTGAGACAGGGAGGAGGAGAGGCTCTCCGAGCGCTCCTCAAGACAGATGGTGGAGCATGTGTTTTCCAAGTGGATGTACTACAGTACACCGGCATGAGACACAGTATGAAGGCGAAAGAGGATGAGAAGCAAGACACCACCAAACAAACTGTGTCAGGGTATTCGTGAAGCATTCATATTCTGTATTGTTGATATTCTTATGTCATTTTCAAGACGCAGTTTAAAAAAACTGACACAAATTGAAACATTTCTATTGATGATTAACATTAATACATAGTAGGGCCATGTAAAGTGTTATTTATTTAGATATTTTATCAGATTCTGAAAAAAATCTGATTTTCTCCGTTCAACTTTTTATAGACCTCTTTCTATAAATTGTATAGAATTGAAGCTGATTGCTTCAATTATATTTTAGTTATTAAAAAGCAAGGCCACATTAAATTAAATAAACAAAGACTACACAGAAATTGAAAGAGTCATTCAGACCTTTATTATACCCAAATGATTCCAAATTTCATTCTATCCCATTCTATGAAGTGAATTACATTTTCATGACTGGATTCTGTGATTCTATCTACTGTATGTTTTCTACATTTTGGTATTCGCAGAGTAGATATTCTTCATTCAGTTCTTACCTTTTAAAACATACTTTTTTCTACTTTTATTCCTTATTTAGGCTGATCTCTGTTCCAGACTTGCACACAAATTACAGACGGTATTACACTAATTCAAAATCTAAATTGGAGGCTAACAGAGGTCAGGTACAGAGATACTAAAGGCAATCCAAACTGCAGAGCACCCTTAAAAAGAGTAATGTTATACTCTTATACTCTTTCTTTTCTTTTTCACTCTTTTATAACCTGTTTTTATCTGTTTCAATCATTTTTAACTCTTTTAATCATTATTTTCTTGTTTCTTTTGTTCTTGTTTATGTAAAGCACTTTGAATTGCCATTGTACCAAGTATGAAAATGTATTCAAAACAGACAAGCCGAAAAAAAATTTTCAATAAAACAAAACATATCAAAACAGATGAAAATCCAAATACAAATGACACCAGATATAAAACCAGCTCACCATACTGTTAATTAAAAGCTTGTCCAAAAAATGTGTCTTTAAATGTTTTTTAAAAAGTTCACTAAGCGCAGAGTTCCCAATGCTAGAGGGAATGAGTTTCAGAGCCTCTAAAAAGAAGTCACGGTCACCTTTTGTCTTAAGACGTGTTCTGGAAAAGGCTAAAAGCCTCAGAGACCGGCCACAGGAGTGTGTATGTAAAAGATCTTGGATATAAAAGGGTGCTTGACCACACAGAGCTCTATATATAATAACCAGGAACTTGAAATTAACTCTTAAACTAATAGAAAGTGCCAAAACACAGGAGTAATGTGTGACCTTCAACTGGTGTTGGTTAAAAGCCTTGAAGCAGCATTCTGCACAACTTGCAAACACTCCATAGATGATTTGTTCAGACAAGTGTACAGAATATTACAACAGTCCAACCGTGAAGAGATAAAGGCATGGACAAGCATCTCCATCTTTTCTTTCAAAACCATATTTCTATTTTTTGCAACTTTCCTATGATGGAAAAAACGAGTGCAAACAACTGCGAGCAACTTAACATGACTGAAAGATGACACCCAGATTTCTAATGTCACTGCAATTTGAGGATGATAAACCCACAAATACTTGTCTAATCATTTGAGTGACGCTATCGAGGACAACACATCAGTTTTATCAGAATTAAGTTGGTCATTTGTTAAACTTGTTATGTTTATCTTACATTAGATTTGTTTACAGCAAAAAACAAGCAATGCTGTATCTCTGCCATTCTTTATGCGCCACCTACTGGCAGAGAGTATATTTGCCCACATTGTGTTTACTTTTGTGCAGCTAAATGTAGCATTATTGCACATTTCATGTCAAATCATTCTGTTTTTTGAATTCTGCAATTTATCTATAGCTAATTTAAATCCATACCCACTATTCATGCTAAATGTATGTAGCATCCTAATACACTGGAATGCCATTAAAAACTGGCAACATATCAGCCTGTGTTAAAGCAACTTGTAAATGTACTAATATCATCATTTACTCTAGCTTCTATACGAATAGGTTTAACTTATAATTTATAATTACGTGATTTAACACATCCAGCAGCTTTCATTACTGCACTACATATATATATATATATATATATATATATATATATATATATATATATATATATATATATATATATATATATATATATATATATATATATACAGTTGAAGTCAGAATTAATAGAATGATTATTTCTTCAACACTTTTTTAAACATAATAGTTAATAACTCATTTCTTATAACTGATTTATTTTATCTTTGCCATGATGACAGTAAATAATATTTTATTAGATATTTTTCAAGACAGCTTAATACAGCTTTTATACAGCTTAAAGTGACATTATAGGCTTAACTAGGTTAATTAGGTTAACTAGGCAGGTTAGGGTAATTAGGCAAGTTATTATATAACGATGGTTTGTTCTGTAGACTATTGAAAAAAAAGTTAGGTTAAAGGGGCTAATAATATTGTCCTTAAAATGTTTTTTAAAAACAAAACGTTTGCTTTTATTCTAGCCGAAATAAAACAAATCAGACTTTCTCCAGAAGAAAAAATATTATCAGACATACTGTGAAAATTTCCTTGCTCTGTTAAACATAATTTGGGAAATATTTAAAAAAGAAAAAACAATTCAAAGGGGGGCTAATAATTCTGACTTCAACTGTATATATATTTATATATATATATATATATATATATATATATATATATATATATATATATATATATATATATATATATATATATATATATATATATATATATATATATATATATATATATATATATATATGCAGTGGGTACCACAATCGCCTCACAGCAGGAAGGTCTCTGGTTCGAGCCTCGGCTGGGTTAGTTGGCATTTCTTTGTGGAGTTTGCATGTTCTCCTCGTGTTCGTTTGCGTGGGTTTCCTCCGGTTGCTCTAGTTCCCCCATAAGTCCAAAGACACGTGGTATAGGTGAATTCGGTAGGCTAAATTGTACACTCACCGGCCACTTTGTTAGGTACACCTTACCTGTACTTTTGCCTTCAGCTTAATCCTGCATGGCATAGATTCAACAAGGTACTGGAAATGCTCCTCAGAGGTTTTGGTCCATATTGACATGATAGCATCACACTGTTTCTGCAGATTTGTCGGCTGCACATCTATTATGCCAATCTCCTGTTCCACCACATCCCAAATGTGGTCTATTGGATTGATATCTGGTGACTGTGGAGACCATTTGAGTACAGTGAACTCATTGTCAAGTTCAAGAAACCAGTCTGAGATGATTTGAGCTTTATAAAAAGGTGCATTATCCTGCTGGAAGTAGCCATCAGAAGATGGATACACTGTGGTCAAATTACAATGGAGGACGAAGCCATGCTTTCATGTTGTTGATGCCAGATTCTGACCTGAGCCTGTGTGAATTGTAGCCTCAGTTTCCTGTTCTTAGCTGAAAAGAGTGGCATTCGGTGTGGTCTTCTGCTGTTGTAGCCCATCCACCTCAAGGTTTGACGTGTTGTGCATTCAGAGATGCTCTTCTTACCTCGGTTGTAACGAGTGGTTATTTAAATTACTGTTGCCTTTCTACAGACTTTCTAAAACTCGAACCAGTCTGGCCATTCTCCTCTGACCTCAGGCATCAACAAGGCATTTGGACCCACAGAACTGCCGCTCACTGGATATTTTCTCTTTTTCTGACCATTCTCTATAAACTCTAGAGATAGTTGTGCATGAAAATCCCAGTAGATCAGCAGTTTCTGAAATACTCAGACCAGCCTGACTGGCACTAACATTCATGCCACGTTCAAAGTCATTTAATTCACCTTTCTTCCCCATTCAGATGCTCGGTTTGAACTGCAGCAGATCGTCTTGACCATGTGGCCGGTGAGTGTATACATATGCACTGTATCACATGCAAAAATCCATTTTTGTACTTTTATTATTCATTCAAGAACACACTAGGCTATAATAAAGTGAATCAAATATATATTTTTAACTGCTAAAATCAAAGCATAAATGACGCAGAGTTGCAGTCCTCGATATCTGAAGAGTTCCAAAACACCACAACTTCGAGACCTCCAAAAGTTTCCATTCTATACTGTACATTCCACCGAAGGACAGCAAGCCGGAGATTCCTTCCACACTAATTACGAATATCAAACGGAATAATTGAATTTTCACTTTAACCTCACATGAATTATTTCACAGCCACATCTAATTTCCTCTTTAAGAGCTTATGTATTATTCCTCACAATCTCTGCTCTCTGACGGTCCGATTGCTTCATGCAGCAAAACGAACGTGGCTATAAGGACATGAGCGCAACTTTGAACCATGTGCTGATTAAAATCCTCTCTGACAATGACAGTTCAAGTGTGTTCGGCTCGAGGAAGCTTAATGATTCTTCTCTGATCATAACCTTACCCACACGGCCCTTATGGAGCAGAATCAGATTAACATAACTATATATAAAACTGCGCTAGTCGCCAGTGCAGTCTTGGCACATCAGCGCTCTACTGGCAGTCCACAGCTGATAATGAGATACTATAAAATGGCCTGTAAATCCTGAGCCTTGCGTTAAAGCTGCTTCCTTAGGAACATTGAAGATCCATCTTTATACAGATTGTGTGCCCTCTTGCTTGTCAAAGATGGGTCAATTATATGATCAGGTTTTATGTGTCTGGTATAAGCTGAATCAGGTTCGGCCATTTTCATGCCAGTTTTTATTAAACATTGTATTAATCAACTATATGTTTTCTGTGAGACAAGAAGTTTTTTGGAAAAGTCTATTATAGTTGACTAAAACTAAAAAACTTTAACTAAAAAAAGATTAAGAACAAGTAAATTTATAACTACATAGTTATTTTCAAAAAATGTTTTAAATTGATAAGCAAAACTAGATTCTGAAAACCTTTACGTTAACGTAACATTGCATGTTTAAAACCATTTTATGATATACTTATCGATCTAATATTACAAACTACATTTCGTTGGAAAGCTCAAAGTGTGTCATTTTCATTTTTGACCACTGCTTTGCAAGGAATATTATTGTAGTAACATTAAGTTATTAAGTTGTATAGTATAGCAGTCATTTGTTATGAAAAGCCAACAAACACACAAAATCACTTGAACTTTAGTTTTTTTTATGTTAATAACGCAAACAAAGTACATTTTGTAGCATTTGTCCAAAATATTAAAAACATAATTGAAATTAAACCTGAAGTAGTGGTATAACCAACTGTTCTTTAGGAATCATCAATCAGGCATTCATTTCCTCATGGCCATTGGTACAGCAGTTTCAGCCTGATCTCACAAGTAAACATAACTATTTTACGTTTTGTCAGTTTAATGGCTAATTTCGAACGAATGTATGAGATTGTACAAATTAGCGGCTAAATCAAAAAGTTCAGAATTGCCGTGAGATTGTGTTGAATGCATCATACTGGCATTAATCTTCCAGTGGCCATTGTTACAGCAGCTCACAAAAAACTTTTTAATATGTGTGATATGTCTCAAATTTCGAACACAGCTTCTTTAGATTTATATTTAGTATTTAATCTAAATTTTTTGGTGGTCCAAAATGTGATTTACTTTTGTTTTATGTTTTAATGTATATATTTTTGAATAAAATATAATTATGTTTATTACAGTATTTCATTTCAAGGAATTAAACAGCTATACCTTTTTTGGCTATTTATTTTTTTAACCTTAAAACTACTTCTTTTAAAACAAGATGTGAATGATGCTTATATTCAAAAGTATTCCAGAATTATATTCATTTGAATTTGGATATTATCTTTGCAGGCCTACACTCAAAAATGGGGGTGACTGTTTTGACAGGTTAAAATGAAAACAGTAATTTTAAAAACAAAAAACTAATTAAATTGCAAACTAATCACTAATTTGCTTAAAAACAATTGGTACTAATGGGCCCAAAGTGTGCCAAGAAAATATCCCCCACACCATTACACCACCACCACCAGCCTAAACGGTTGATACAAGGCAGGATGGATCCATGCTTTAGTGTTGTTGATGCCAAATTATGACCCTACTATTCGAACAGCTAATAGGAGTGGCACCCGGTGTGGTCTTTTGCTGCTGTAGCCCATCCACCTCAAGGTTCGACATGTTGTGGAATCAGAGATGCTCTTCTGCATACCTTGGTTGTACGAGTGGTTAATCGAGTTACTGTTGCCTTTCTATCAGCTTGAACCAGTCTGGCCATTCTCCTCTGACCTCTGGCATCAACAAGGCATTTGTGCCCACAGAACTGCCGCTCACTGAATATTTTCTCTTTTTCGGACCATTCTCCGTAACCCCTAGAGATGGTTGTGCGTGAAAATCCCAGTAGATCAGCAGTTTCTGAAATTCTCAGACCAGCCTATCCAGAATCAACAATGATACCACGATCAAAGTCACATAAATTACCTTTCTTCCCCATTCTGATGCTCGGATTGAACTGCAGCAGATCATCTTGACCGTGTCTACATGTCTGAATGCATTGAGTTGCTGCCATGTGTTTGGCTGATTGGAAATTTGTGTTAATGAGCAGTTGGACCGGTGTACCTAATAAAGTGGCCGGTAAGTGTACATGTGTGTGTATACAGTATATAAATATTAAATCCACAAAAAAAAGTATATAAAAAAAACTTTAGTTTAGTTTATTGAAGTTATACTTAAATGACTTGATGTGAAAGGTGAAATGGTGAAAATGAAAGAAAAGTTAACAAGCACTTCATTCGGGTGATGGTACAGACAGTTCCTTTTCTCTTCCTCTTACCCTTTGAAGAAGGATATTAAGCACACTTGACAAAACCTCTGCTGGTCTCAGCACTGACAAACAGAGCTCAAAATTCAGAGGACAAGACCGAGTCGAGGAGAAAGTAAAAAAAACAGCATAATGTCAAGCAAGGAAAGAAAGTCTGATTTCAAATACGAGGAAGCCATGATCCATCTACTGTACATGAGAAGATCCCAGTGAGCCTGAAACAGACTTTCAGCTTTGACTTCAGGACCAGAGAGAAGCAGAGGCGATGCAGGTGGCTTGGCCTTCACAGCTGACTCATTTCCCTCATCCTCTCTTTACAGTTCATTCCGAACCCAGCCGACGGTTTTACAGAGACTGGCCTCAGAGATGAGTTTCGATTAACCTTTCAATACAAAAGTAATCTCAGCTACCTATTCAGCCTTTTCAATTGCAATTTTTCTGTCTGTAAAATAATCAAGAGTTGAAAGGGGGAGGGCGGCTGCAAGTACACAAAATCGTGCCTGGCAATGTGATGCTGTTGTGGAGACGCTCGAGCTGAATGTAGAGTGGATGGAGCAGGGCGAACACCGCAAGAACCATCAGAACAACAGCGTATGTTGTCCATCACTTATGGCTCTTCAAAGTTGTAAAACAAGACATGAGGTTACTGAGGTAAAATGTAGGCGAGGTAAAGGGGTGCTTTCACAGCTCTGTTTAAAATACCCAAAGCTGAACTTTTTAGGCATCTAACAATTTCTTAGAAAAATATCCATTTCACTTACTGTATAAATAAATACTTACGACATTCTACTGCATACAATGAGATATTTGTGGAAATCTGGTTTGTTGCTTTTGCATTAGATTAGTCAGTACCAAATGCAAAATGTTAACAATTCTAAAAAGAAAAAAGTTTCAAGTGGTTTAAATTTTTTTAGCTCATGATTTTTTTCTTTTCTTTAGCACAAAATAAGATATTCTGAAGAATGGTGAAAACTAGCTATGTTTCCATCCAAAAATGTGAATTAACTTTATGCGCAAAACTGGAATATTGCATAAAAGATGTGCGAATAAAGCAGCGTTTCCATCCAACGAGTCAAAAAGAACAAAATCGTCACTTCCTGATTAACTGGTGCCAAATATCAACAGCAAAAATGGATTTTTTTCCATTGAATAAAACGTTTATCCTCCTCAGTTATGCACATACGTTTTTTATGCGCATTTTCAAAACTTATGCGCATCATGGTGTTTCTATCAACCAATTTTTTATGCGTATATCTAAAATGCAGATAAAAATAGGTGGATGAAAACATAGCTACTGACGAGCAAAGTAGGAAATATTACTATGCAAATCAATGGCTCATGTTTTCCAACATTTTTCAAAATATCTTCTTTGGTGTTCAACAGAAGAAAGTCAAACAGGTTTGTTAATAAGTCAAGTGTTAGTAAATTGACAGAAGTTATCATTTTGGGTGAACTATCCCTTTTAGATTTAGGTGGAAAAATGCGTAAACTCTATATTCATTAGTTAATTTACTGAAAACACTTAATAATGTTACATTGTCCTTAAATGTAACAGACACATTTACGGTAAATAAAATGTAAACAATTTTACCTGTAGTTATTATTAAAATGTCATCATAACTCATCATACTAATTTACAAATAAAATAAAATAAGTTCTTACATTTATATAGCGCTTTTCTGGACGCTCAAAGCACTTTACACATTTTTGGGGGGAATCTCCTCATCCACCACCAGTGTGCAGCATCCACCTGGATGACGCGACGGCAGCCTAATTGCACCAGACCACACACCAGCTGATTGGTGGAGAGGAGAGAGAGTGATAGAAGGCCATGATGGACAGAGGCCAGTGAGCAAGTTTGGCCAGGATGCAGGGATAAACCCCTACTCATTTTCAAAGGACATCCTGAGATTTTTAACGACCACAGAGGGTCAGGACCTCTGTTTAATATCTCATCCGAAAGACAGCTTTCACTGAGAAGTATAGAGTCTATATCAATATACCGGGGCATTAGGAGCCACACAGATCGCAGGTTGAGCGCCCCCTGCTGGTCTCACTAACACCACTTCAAGCAGCAACCTAGCTTTCCCATGTGGTCTCCCATCCAGGCACTGACCAGACAAAGCCCTGCTTAGCTTCAGTGGGTGACCATGTGAGAGTTGCATTATTCATACTCAAAATTACATTACATTAAATACCCTAAGTCATATAACAATATATTTTTTAAAATTAAAAATTAAGGTGGAACAGTGGCAAACTAAAACAACATAATTTAAGTGAAGTTTATTTATAAACTAATTTGGGGGGGGGGGGGGGGGGTATCTCGAGGATCTCATGAGCTCAGGGCTCTCTCCCGGAACAGCATGCCAAACATGCTTTATAAGCAATCATCAGCAAGGGCGAACTCTTGAATTATGATTTTAGAGCTGCACTGTGGCCTTTAATTATATAATATTTCATGAAACAATTCTTCATCTAAATAAGCCTGATGCTTTGGTAAAACTGTTATGCTATACAAAAACTATTATATATTTTAGTCAATATCTTTAGTTAATGATGCTAAAAAAATGTGTTATAGATAAATATATATATATATATATATATATATATATATATATATATATATATATATATATATTTTTTTTTTTTTTTTTTTTCGCTCAACATTTAAAATTAAACAGAACACACTCTAATGCACAAAGAAAAAACTCAATTCAAATCTTCTACACTATTGTTTTGATACTTGAAAAGCCCTTTTTCGTTTTTTGACCCATATTCAACTTACACAATGTGCATAAATATTCAGCTTGTACAACTTCAAATATTACTTTATAAAATATACAAATACATCACTGCAGCCTACGTTGAGCATCATATAGTCAATTTGGTTCCATTTCAGTTAGTATGTCATATTGTTATGCGATGCAGTAGGCAGCACAGAACTTCACTAGCTTTCGAAAAGGAGCATGTAGCATCACAAGAACATAAACCCATCGGCACATACACAACGCAGGCGTCTGACATTTCAAAACCGTCTCTAAATTCTTGTATTGACCCGTCTCAAGCTTTGCTGACAGATGCCAGCTGCAGTTCTGACAAGTGAGCGGATGAGGGATTGAAAAATGCATTCCTACAGGCAAACACGGCCTGTTTTTTAAGTAGAGAAACTTAAGCTAAAATGATTACCAATTCCTTGAGATTGAAACTGTCTGGCACTCTTATTAATGGTGCATTAGAGCAGCCAGTGCTGGAAGCCGAATTATCAGCGCACAGACGTTGAGCAACTCTTTTTAAAAGAGGTCACGGATACTGTTGACAACGTCTGTTCGGTCCAGGTCACATAACCTCCATTATGGCAACAGATGTGGACGGGCATCACATGGTGCAGATTCCTGTGTGAAAGTTGCAATTAAGCATGACAAAACAAAGATTTGCAAGAGCGATAACCGAAGTCATCACCACAATAGAAGCCAAAGCGAGAGCGAACAAAGGCCAGGGCAGCATCTGCTCGGGTAAATATGAAATCATGCTATTACCAAAATGGCATGAGATGTGTGGAATGGTAATAAAGTGTCGCTGTGGAAAGAATAGAAAAATATGATAATCTCAATTCTTTTTTTTTTTTTAATCGAGAGATCTTTCCATTTACTGTGCAAAAATAAATCACAAACTTTTGCTGAGAATAACATTTACGCCCTAGAAATGGGCGCTAAACCAACCGGTCTCATCTGTTTGCAATTTCATAACCTTTTGAGGAATGAACTGACACAAAATGTAAACAGTTTTAAAATAGAATGATTTTTTATGGTCATCTTGTAATTAAACTGGACCAGTGTGAAGAGAGTGGGAAGAGAAAGGAACAGAGCCAAATGATCTAGTGATAGAAGTAGTAAGTGAAAGAAGATGACAACAACAAAGATGAAGAAACAACAACTCAAAGCTTTTCATGACACAAACTACTGAACCAGCACATGCAAGTCTCAATGCCAAAATATTGTCAAAAGCCTGTCTAACCTGTCTATGAGACCCCCGTGATGCAATCAGTCAGGCTGACTGCAACTTGCATACTGTGGAATATCAGATGGGAATAAAAACTCAAGGATAATAAAAAGAAGCCATGTGGAGTAGCATTTGCTCCTCATTTTAATGACATTGAGCGATATTGTCTTAAAAAGTACCGGAAGCAGGTTACAGGACTAAAGCCTAAAGGCATGGTTTCACTACTCTTTTCATTTTAGTCATTTCCATCAGGTTTGGGAATTGAGAACCAATCAAAAACTAGTTCTTATCCATTACCGTGTAATTGTTTGGTTTTAAATACTAGGCCATTCATTCATTCATTTTCCTCTGGCTTAGTCCCTTATTTATCAGGTGTCTCTACAGTGGAATGAACCGCCAACTATTCCAGCATATGTTTTATGCAGTGGATGCCCTTCCAGCCGCAACCCAGTACTGCAAAACATCCATACACTCTCACATTCACACACTATGGCCAATTTAGTTCATAGTTCACCTAAAGCGCATGTCTCTGGACTGTTTGGGAAACTGGAGTACCTGGAGGAATCCCACACGAACACGGAAAGAACATACAAACTCCACACAGAAGTGCAGGTATTGACTTGAATTCTATGAATCACCAAGGAGGACCATGGTTTCTGTTAAATAAATTCTTTAATGTTCCACTGAATAGAAAAAAGACCCCGTCATCTTGCATGATATGAGTAACTTAACAACATTTTTTATTTTATTTTTGAGTAAACAATATCTTTATATCCTCACAGGTCTAGACAGGCAAAAAAACACACAAATAAGCCAATCGTATTAGCTGGTCGTCTTTGTAGGACAAGCAAACTAATATGTTTTCCTGCTAGGGGAATATCATACATGCAGATTTGTTATGCTTTTACAGGAGTTGTGGGACGAATGCCCAGTAAATCATTTCAGAAATGAGGTCAGGACCAGGCACGAAATGGTGCGACTTCAGGCCAATCCTTTAGATATCGGCCACCTTGGCTAACGCAAGTCTTTCCTGACCTGGGTTTGATGCCAAGCCGATCAAAAATTACGATTCATGTATGAGATTCTGGGTTAAGGTGGCTGATCCCATAAAGATCCACTATTTAGATGGATTTTGGAGAGTTGAAGGGGATAATCACCAGCGGCTATAAGAGAGATTACAGAGTGACCAATGAGATGAACAAACAGGCTAAAATGGCCAACAGAGGCTCTGTGCGTGCGCCAGCAGAGCACTCGTTTCATGAAGAAAAAGCAGCTTCTTAGACGTAACTTTGTGATGGAGGATTAAACATGGTTTAGTTGTAGAGCATTTCAGAGTACAAACCACACTGCATTGCTGGAGATTATTGCAAATCTGATTACCATTATTTTACTTGTTCCCGCTTATGCAAAATTCTCTTTGAAAAAACAAAACTTTAACCTTGACTTCTGTCACAACTTCAGAGAGGAAAGAAATGTGGAGGGGGGAAAGCATTTCAAAGCAAAGACCGATTTACAGAGCATCAATGCTAAGAAGATGCAAATGACAAATCAACAGACAGAGATATGCAAATGACGCTGATCTGAAGTCATTACCACAACAATTAGTCTCCGCAATCATCAAAATATTTCAATAAGGACGGTTACAACTCATTGACTATTCATTATGTTGTCTAATTAGATCATAAATTGTAAAGATATACAACCAAGAACAGTTGACAGATATCTGGTGAGAAAAAGAGTACAGTAATCTCTTGCATTAATAGAAGGCAAAGTGCAAAAACTTCAGAAATAAATGTTCACTTAGCAATATGTGCACAGAAGCTCAGTGCTTCTTGTTTATTAACTCTTCCAAACCCAAACTGTTGCATTTTTGATGATTTTCATTTAAATTTGACAACCCTCAGAATATTTTCTACTTTAAATATATGATCATACACTGTAAAAACTATCCGTAAATTAAGAGTTTTCCGTATTTTGTGATTCATGTTTTTATTTGTTTATTATTTATGCTTTTGAATCGCATTATGAGACCTAGATCTTTCTTCTGACACCTTTTAAACTTAAAAAGTTGGAAAAAGTGACTTTTATGAAGACTTTTAATAGGAGAGGGAGAAAATCAAAAGACATTATTTCAGAAAAATAATTCCAGAAATGTTATTTTGCATGATATTGCCATCAAATTCAAAACATATGCTCGGGAGATGTGTGGGCTTTGACCTATTGTATTGCTGTATTGCTCCAGGACCAATTTTATATATTTAATTTTAGATTTTGAAATAATAAAATGTGCTGTGCTAAACATTTTTTTACATTACTTAAGCATCTATAACTTTTTCATTTTGAGATAATAGAAAGTAAAGCCTAAAAGTGTCCTCCTTCCAAAGATACATGAACTGTGAATATAGACCAAATTATTTAACAACTGTTACTGTTTTAGTTTAGGAAGGGCATTTTCGAGAACATGGCTCTAATGGTGAGGAAAATAAGGACACTGATATATATATATATATATATATATATATATATATATATATATATATATATATATATATATATATATATATATATATATATATATATATATATATATATATATATATGTATATATAGATATAGATATATAGATAGATAGATAGATAGATAGATAGATAGATAGATAGATAGATAGATAGATAGATAGATAGATAGATAGACAGACAGATTTTTTCAACACATTTCTAAAAATTAAAAACTGCTTTTATTCTAGCCGAAATAAAACAAATAAGACTTTCGTTAGAAGAAAAAATATTATCAGACATACATGTACTGTGAAAATGTCCTTGATCTGTTAAACATAATTTGGGAAATATTTAAAAAAGAAAAAAAAAATCAAAGGGGGTTCAATAATTCTGATTGCAACTGTAAACTCATGAGACAGTTGGCTTTCAAGGTATATATTGTTTAGGTTATTACAATAATGTTTTCCTGTGTTTGTATATGAAAAAACAAATACTGATATACAATTTTTCTTTCTCATTACTTAATAATGTATAACTTTACATATTTTTTAGCATGAAACTTTTTAGATAGACCATAGTAAAGCTCAAAGTATCTTCTTTCCAATAATACCTAATGATGCCTAATTTATTTTTATAACTCACTGGGGTCAAGAACTGTTACTATTTAAAGTTAGGTAGGTGTAAATCCCCAAGAGTGGTTGCTGGCTAATATATTGTCTGTCTTGGTGTTGTATTTTATGCTGCGAAAACCTTGTAATAAACTGCCAGTAGATTTTCTGTTATTTTACAGATTTATTTATTTATTTATATATTATTTCTTATACATTATATTATTTCAAACTACTAAAATGCCAATAAAAGTCACTTTATTAAACTGTAAAGTTGAATTTTAACATCAAAAGTTGACATAGCAGAGATTTATGTCCCATTAAAATATTCGTACCCGTAAATAGATGGAAATCACAAAATACGGAAAGTGTTAACAGATATTTTTTACAGTGTATTATATATCAAATTAAAGAATCAAGCCTCTAATTGAAATAAGTATTCTATCTTCATCTGTTTGTGTTTTATCACCACATAAATGCAGATACTTTTCATCAAAAATGCATTTATTTTTTCAAAGTAGTGGATTTTCAAGATATACAATACACATGCACACACAGGACATGAGCAAGGGCTTCCCTTACCATAATATACCTAAAACATGGATTGCCATAAAAACTTGTCAATAGCGGGGAAATGTTGTCTCTTTATTGACAAGATATTTCATCAATGGTGTGGAAAGAATTAATATATATACAAGTCATACACCACTCCTGGCAATCCGAGGAGCACAACACAAAGCTAACAATATTTGAGAACGTGTGCCTTGAGAGAAAGTGAAGTGGGAAATTTCATGAAAATGTTATGAAAAACAAACCAATTGAAGCCACCGTTGTTTGTAAATGATAAATCACTCTGCATTCCAGCATCACTTGTTCAAAACCTACTCAATCTGTCATTGGGTGTAGTGGAGAGATGCTGACAGACAGTCGTTACATATCCTGACAATGGGAGCATCGCCAATAACACTTTAGAAAATAAATGCCTTCTAAACTCATCCAAACTGCCTGGAGTGTGTTTATTTTTTTCCTTATCTTTTTCCTTAGCTTAAATTACAAGTTTAATTTCCTTCTGCTGACGGCTACAACTTTCCCTCCTATCTTGGCATACCTGTGAAGCTTAATAAAACCCATAGCGCACTCCGTCTTTTAAAGCATAATTTGTTCATAATGTTCCACAAGCTGGAAAATATAAACATCATTTGTACCGTGAAAACAACAGGGATTTCTGGGTAAATGTTCCTAAATGATTCAGGGCCAGAATGTCCCTTGCCCTTGATCTGATGAAATAAACACAGCCGTTGGATGTGCATCCTGCTTATGGCAGGGGCCAATGATTTTTTATTTTTTTTTGTAAATCCCCGGACACGTATATTTGTTATATTCCATTTTATTATTTGTTAATGGCTCAGTGGTGCTGGGACTAAATCAATTTGAGCTGATCTTTAAAAGCCAGCGCATCAGTGAGCACATTAGCCTGATTTGCACTTCATTATGTGCACTGATGGGCAGTGCTGAACAATCACATCAGCAGGTGCAGAGCAAGAGTGGAGGAAACCTAGGCAGGTACAGAAGCGTGTGCGTGTGTGTCTGTGTGTATGTGTGTGCATGCTTCACGAGTAATTGCCTTTCTAGAAGAAGATGCAAAAGGTCCACAGAGAGCTATGGTGGATGTTCCACTGTTCTTTTCACTAGTGAGAGAGCAAACCAGGATTGCTCGAAAACAGAAAACTGCATTTTAAAAATGTTTGCTTTTCTGAAACATGTCGTCTTCTCTGCATACTTGCAATTCTTTGAGCAATGCTTTGGGATTTCCTATCTAGAGTTGTTGTGCTGCCTTTAGATTTCTTGATGATCTGCCAGACAAAGCACAAGCATAAGATAAAACTGCATCAGTTTCTATATTTTCATTCATTGCCTTTCTGAATCACATGATTTTGCTATTTACAGTATGTGGACAGCACACTGGTTAATTTCGTAATTTAACATGCAAAAAATGCATATTTTTGTACTTTTATTTCAAATGTTCTGTCTAAATCTCAGTCTAATTAGGATTTTTTTTATTTGCACAAAAAAAAATTGTAAATAAAACATATCTTTCCAAATTAACACAGATTACAAGGCAGAGAAAAAGTTTAAACTGAGTTAGCTTAAGATTCATTGAAGATTGAGCTAAAACCAATATTGATCTAATTTCTGCCTTGTGTTTGGTTCTAGTGGTCCTTTGCCACATATTACAGCATTTAAATGTTGTGGGAAAGATTAGATTAATGAGCAATTAATAATTCAGATAAATGAGCCAGGTTGTGCAAAAATCTTCAGAATGTGTTCATGAAAGTGTTAACTTTGTAAAACCCTGGAAAGATTTTTTTTTCCCTCAATTGGCTCCCTTGACAATTGAAACAGGCTTTTAGAAATTAGAAAAAGGTCAGGTTAAAATTATTTCAAGAGTAATTCATTATCTTTTTTTCTTTTACAAATTACATGTAAATGTTCAATTTAGTATTTTAAAGCATTTGATATATTTAAAAATCCTGAATAATTAAGAGATCACTTGGATTTTCTATTAATAGCTATGTGTTTTGGGCAAATTGTATGTTGTTTGTATATAACTCTGAAATATTAAACATTTAATATTCCAATATTAAAGTTTGACAACATGAAACATCTGACCTTGCCCTGTTGTCAAATTTGAAACATGCGCTATCAGAAGTTTTTTAAAACACAAATGCATTAATGTCAAAGCACCTATTAAAAGCAAATCCAGAGAAACAAAAATAACTAAAGACATCTTTCCATATTTTTAGAGCTGCATATACAGTTGAAGCCCCCTTTTGAATTTTTTTCTTTTTTAAATATTTCCCAAATTATGTTTAACAGAGCAAGGAAATGGTCACAGTAAGTCTGATAATATTTTTTCCTCTGGAGAACATCTTATTTGTTTTATATTATTTTAATAATTTTGACCTCAAAATGGTTTTTAAAAAATTCAAAACTGCTTTTTACATTTTTTTAAAAAACATTTTAAGGTCAAAAATTTAAGCCCTTCAAGCTCATTTTTTTTTTTTTTTTTTTATAGTCTACAGAATAAATCATCATTATACAATAACTTGCCTAATTATCCTAACCTACTTAGTTAACCTAATTAACCTAGTTAAGCCTTTAAATGTCACTAAGCTGTATAGAAGTGTTTTGAAAAATATCTAGTAAAATATTATTTAATGTCATCATGACAAAGATAAAATATATCAGTTATTAAAATGAGTTATTAAAACTATTATGATTAGAAATGTGTTGAAAAAGTCTTCTCTCTGTTAAACAGAAATTGGGGAAAAAAGAAACAGGGGGGCTAATAGTTCAGGGGGGGGCTAATAATTCTGACTTCAACTGTATTCCTTTCACTTCTTGAATATCTGGGTCAGTATACAGTAAATGTCATCAGCGAAGCCCTTATCTATGATCTACTTAGCAACTTGCAATTTTAAATTTAGTATTTTAAAGTATTTGATATATTTAAAAATCCTGAAAAATGAAGAGATCACTTGGATTTGCCATGAACAGTTACATGCTTTGGGTAAATTGTACATTGTTTATATGTAACTCTGAAACATTTATTCATTCTTTCATTTTCTTTTCGGCTTAGTCCCTTTATTATTAATCTGGGGTTGCCACAGCGGAATGAACCGCCAACTTATCCGGCATATCTTTTACGCAGCGGATGCCCTTCCACTGGAAAATATTAAACATTTTATATCTCAATATTAAAGTCTGAAAACATGGAATATTTGACCTTGCCCTATTGTCAAATTTGAAAGACACATTATCAGTAGTTTATAAAACATAAATGCATTAATGTTATAGCAAATCCAAAAAAAAAAAAACAATAACTGACGGCATCTTCCCATATTTTTTCTAAAGCTGCATATATTCCTTTCACTTCTTGAATATCTGGGTCAGTATAAATGTCATCAGCTTGGTCCTTATCTATGATCTACTTAGCAACTTGCAATTTCAAACCACACAATCATTTAAAAACACACGCTTGAGGCATGAATTCATGTAATTTTATGTTCCAGAGCAAACTCTGAAAGCCACTTTAAGTGATACTAACCACAGGCCTTATTTCACTCATAAATCGAAAAAGGCAACCCTAAAAAACCCATTAGAAAATCCCGAGGGATCCCATTGGGAATCATCTTTCTGAGTTGGCCTACAAATTGTCACCATGACTAAACATCTCTGTAGTAAAAACGGTTCTATTGTGCAGAAACTGCTCCATTTGTGTCAACACACAGCAGTTACATTCAAGTGAAGAATTCATGTTTGGAGGTCACAGTGGAAGCGAGCATGAGTATTGTCAGCAACTTTCAGCTTAAAGGGAGCATGTCATGAAAATATAACTTTTTCCATGTTTAAGAGCAATAATCAAATCCTTGCTGAGTGTACCAACTGAGAAAATGTTGGACAAGCGTCTATCTGCAAGCAAGCAATTCATATGTCAATCCCATAGTGATACATTTGTCATATTATACATTATTGCGCCTTAATCTACAAGTTTCCACCTGCAGTGTCATTGCAGCTGTCCACTGTTTCTATTTACTTGCTACAGTATAGAGGCCCAAAATTTACAATGTCTGCACTAGAAAAGGTGTATTTTAAGATTTTAAGATCATAGATACATTCTGAAAGCACCAGAGATTTATTTTACATCTAATGAAACGGGGCAAAACAAGTCCCCTTTAAAGACGACATTTACAGACAACTCAATGTGACCCACAGTGACCATAAAAAGTCCTATTACTACATTAGACAAGTGATGTGTACACAATGGGTCTGTGTGCAACTTTTTTTGTTTGGATCTCCTTGCGAGCGCTGAAGGACGACGCATCACCTCTCTGGTGGGTCACAGTCGGCTGATCTCTGTCTCCAGGGGCCGAACTCTCCGCTGCGAAAGGCATTAAATGGAGAGCCGTGGGCTGCTGTGGGTTTTAACAAGGTAGCTGGCTTCATTTGAGCATGTGTTGCTTATTCGCTGCTGAAATGCTCTCAGCGCAGCTTATGTTTGACATATTTCTCCCTCCGCTACTGCATATTTACAGAGGCCATTGAAAACTCCTCAAGGGCACGACAGGCAATGTGGGAGAGTATATTTGTAGCCTTCAGCTTTTCTGTAATCCTGAGGTCTCTGCCCAGCTTCACGCCCTTGGTATCAAAAAAACAACAACAACAAGGGTGAAACAGCTCCTCCAATGTTTCAAAAAATACTTCTGCATCACTTATAATACTCAGGCAGCATTACAATTTCACACTGGATGTGAGCCATCTTTTAATAATTCTTTGGACTGGCTCTGAAGTGCCTTAATATTAAAGTGCTTTTTCATGAAAACATCAAAACGGATCGCCTCTTAGTTTTTCATACACTATCGACTGCTGTTTGTGGGAATTTTTCTGTGAAACCACTTTAGATCGGGTTTTTTTTAGATATATATAAACATGTACTGTATATTATATATTATATTCTCATGTGCTCTCACAGACGCACCATTGAGAGACTTTTAAAATTGAATTTACACTGCTTTTCATTTTAGAACGTCTAATTTTTGCTGCGGTTATATGTGGCGTCAGGATTACTCTAGAGTTTTTTGACAGATTTTTTGTTTAATTTCTGTGACTAAAGAATTTCTTTCTGTCTAGTAACAATGACTACGTTTACATGGACATCGGTAATCGAATTATTTGGCTCAATCTGAATATGACAATCGTATGATTAAGGTGTTTACATGAGTTGCTTTTTGATTGTTCCTTCATGATCCCGTTTACTTGGTATAGCACATAATTCGATTAACGTCATTGTGTCACCACACTATCCTCATTTCAGAGTTTCATGTAATTTCGGGTGTTTCATTTTTCAATTTGTCGACTTTAACTGCAGTTTAGCACTTTCACTTTCATTTAGGAACATGCTCCTGTGACAAATGAGATATAGGATGACAGTATGAACTGCTGGAAGAGTGTTGTTTCAATGGAATTTGATACTGCACACCATATGGGAAAAAAAACCCTGCATTTCACGATGCAGGTGTCTGTGCTCCTTCACTGACTTGGTAGGTGCAGAGAATAGTGTCAAACAGCTGTGTGTGTACGGAATATCCTGTCACAAAAAGCGGCGAAAACCCTACATGACAGTAATAGTTTGATTGCAGTGTTTACATGTCTGTGCTGCACTTCAATAATGCGACTAAAATCGGCATACTCCACATGTCTTAATACGATTTATGTTTAGTTTGATTATGACCTTAATTGGATTACATTATTCAAAAATCACTGTTTACATGGTAGACTCTTAATCAGAGCATTGCCCTAATCGTATTAAAATTGGATTTTTGGTGTTCATGTAAACATACTCAATGTGGCAGGTGGTTTTTAGAAATGTAGCTTTTAGCTCTAGTTCTATCAAGAAGACCTAATGTCACATTACTCATCACAATCAGTTCCAGCCAATAGCTACAAGACAGAAAAAATTTATAAGCTGTCCATTCATTTCATTCATTTGGTTGCAGATAATGACACAGACGTTCACCCACCATCCTCCCCACCATCACCAGGTTGGCCCTGTCCAGGGGAGTAGGCTCTGCCCCTGTCTTCGTCCTTGGCAGTCAAAGCTGGATCTAAAAACTTCGGATTCGAGCTACGGATAGGGACTCAGCCAAAGAAATCCTATGTTTTGTAAATTATATTTTTGTCAAATAATACTCATCAAATAAATTTTATTCAAAATCATATTTATGTCACTGGTCTTTCTGGTAGAAGTATGTGTGTGGGTTCGGTGAGGGGGCTTTGTAGGGGGATGGAAGGAGAGGTTCCTCAGTACGCAATGAGAGTATCACAGTTGTATCATGGAGGGCTAATATAAAAATAAAATTAAGTTTGATTTGAATATCATCACACCCCTAATGTGTTTGTGTGGTTGTAAATAATAAGAAAAATAATAGCTGCAAAAACAATATATACATGTTCATTATTTTTGTCATTTATGTTTTAATCTTTACATTCATTTTCATTTTGTTAGTTACGTTTTAAGTTGAATAAATTCAATGAACAAATATTGTTCAAAAAATATTATTCATTACAATTTTTGCCATTGTAGATATCAACATCAATTCAAGAGTTCACACTTAGATATTGCTTGACACTATTAGCAGGTTTGGCATGCTGTCCAGGGAGGGAACCCTGAGCTCGGAGGTAGTTGAGCTCAGGGTCTGGTCAATAAGCATATAAGGGGGTCCAAGATCAGGTAGGTCTCGAGAGCTCCCCCTTGTAAAAAGAGGAAAAGGAGGAGATGGGGTGGAAGGGGGGATTCTTCCACAACAAAGATAAGACAGTAGGGCGAAATCAGTCTATTTATTGTAGACTTGGATCAATCTGATTGGATTATTACTGATTACGGATGAGGGACCAGCCGCGATCAATCATATCATGTGCTCCTCTGGAATTTAATTTGTAAAACTTCACTAATTGTTTATTGTTGTTTTCAACAATATCTACCTAAAAAAAAAAAAAAAAAAAAAAAAAAAAAAAAAACAATATCTACCTTTTATAGTGATCTTTGTTTGCACTTGTTATAATATAGAAATTCATATATATATATATATATATATATATATATATATATATATATATATATATATATATATATATATATATATTATAGGTGGGCATAGATTAATTTTTTTAATCTAGATTAATCTTGGAATTAATCTAGATTAAAATGACTCATTTGAATTCTGCCGTAGGCATTCAGAATATGTGTCCTACCCGAATAATGAGTCTTTGAACGGGTTTCTCAAGCCAGGTGGCGCATTAGACCAGGGGCTCATCTGCGGTTTCCAAAATCCATCACAAACTGCTTGAGAAACTGTTTTACTGTGATAATTGGTGATGAAAATAAATGATATATATATATATATATATATATATATATATATATATATATATATTAATCAATATACAAGGCTGTAAATTTTAATTTTATTTAGTTACATCACACACTGAAAAAAAAAAATATTAATTGGATATACTAAATTTTTTTATAGTAAGTGTTTGCAAACAATTTATAACAAACAAATTAAATTTAGTAAATCTAATGAATATTTTTTTCAGTGTCGCCAAGTGACAAAATGACCATATCTGAACATTAAAATGGAAGCAAGCTTTATTATGTGCATATGGATATAAATCCCAAACACTTCCATCATATAAAACTTACACAGCATTAAAACTGCCTAGGCATGTATTATGGTTTCATTTAATATATTATGACCCACTCTGGAACTAGTCCTTCATATTAAAGTGCATTTTCATGAAACATCAAACTGAAACTCCTCTCACATTTTCATACTCTACTGATCACTATTGTCTGCTCACCATTATTTCTGAGTCAGACTGGACAACATCTAATGATCCAAAACAGTTGGGTCTGATGTGTAGCCTGCAGGTAAAAAAGGCATGAAAAATGGCAGCACATGTGGGATTAATCTTTCTCATTAATGGCGAGCTGTGAACTGGAGCTACGCATGACTGCACAGGAGCCAGAGAGGGTCTATGTTTAAACATGGACAGCACTTGTTAAAGATCGTCCGCAGCTCGTTTTATAGCCAGCAAACCACTCATATCTCCATGCATAAAAACACTCAGGTATTTATGAGGAAAATGGTGTGTGATTTAATTCAAGGCAATTGGGATAGGAGTGTTTTTTAGAGCTTGTTCAGAGTCCTAATTGGATAAGCAGAAGAAAAAGCCATTTTTGCAACTGTTCAAGCTAAAAACAGCTTCTTTAATTGTGACTCTATTCGAAGCAGAGCAAACAAATAACACATTTATGGTGTGCCTGTAACACACAGCGCATGTTTAGGGTGTGCAATGTTGATCATCTACAATAGCATCTTACACTAATTGTTATTTTAACAAATTGTGAGACATCAACTAGTATGCCACTCACTTTGTGCTAAAACAACATATTTTTGAGCCAAAATTCATTCATTACTATTCATTATAAGTCTTTAGGAATGTAAACCACCTGACAAAACTCTTGTTGCCTATCTAAATTTTAGGAACAACAAAAAATGTATCAGAAGTGGCTTATATGAAAGGCAAAGGCCTCAAGATTACGCTTATTTTACCAAAATAAAATATGATCATGCCTTGATTTTTAATTATTTAATTAGGACAGTAAGGTCTGACTTTGCTTAGACAAAAGTCTTGCCACTTCAGTCACCTAAAGTCATGATGCAATGGAAAATAATTAATATTCTGTATGACTCCCATGAGCTTGGAGGACTGCATCCATACATCTATGCAGTGACTCAGATATAAATATAAATAAAGTCACATGGCAAAGAAAGCGTTCTTGCAGGAGTTCATCAAGATTCTTTGGATTCATCTTCAATGCCTTCTCCATCTTACCCTAGACATGCTCAATAATGTTCATGCCTGCTGACTGGGCTGGCCAATCCTAGAGCACCTTCTTTGCTTTTTAGGAACTTTGATATGGAGGCTGAAGTATGAGGAGCACTATTTTGCTAAAGAATTTGCCCTCTCCTTTGAGTTTGTAATGTAATGGGCAGTACAAATTTCTTGATACCTCAGGCTGTTGATGTTGTCATCCACTCTGCAGATCTCTTGCACGCCCCCATACTGAATGTAACCCCAAACCATGATTTTTCCTTCACCAAACTTGACTGATTTCTATGAGAATTTTGGGTCCAATAGGTCTTCTGCAGTGTTTGTAATGATTGGGATGCAGTTCAACAGATGATTCATGGGAAAAATCTACCTTCTGACACTTTTCCAAATGATCGACTAGAAGTCAAGTTATTATTTGTTGCTCTTACAACTGGCATCGACGACAAGACTTTTGTCAGGTAGTGTAGTTAAAATGACTATTTTAAGTTACACAAGAATAAATATACCTGTATGGTTTATTTATAAAATATACATATACAGTTTATTTATACATATACAGACACACACAACACCCAATATTTTCCCAAATATCAATGCATGACAGCAGTCATAATTATGAAATATGTATGGTGCTAATTTGGATTTAGTCAATTAACTTAAGTTGCAAGTTTTTTGGACGGTGGGAGGAAACCGGGGGACTCGGAGGAAATCCACGCGAGCACAGGGAGAACGTCCAAACACAGAAATGTCTGCTGGTTTTGTTAATGGCCAGAACCAAAGACGTTCTTGCTGTGAGGCACAGTGCTAACCACTGGGCCACCATGCCACCCATCTAGAAAAGGAGGAGGAGTAGGGGTGGAAGGGGGGGGTTCTTCAAAACGAAGATGTCTGTGGTATGAAACCTATGGCTCTTATAGTGGCCTAGGACTCGTCTGATTGGTGAATAATCAATTAGATAATGCGGGGCAGCTGCAAGCAATCATAAGCACGTGATCCTCTCGAAATTAGTTTATAAATAAACTCCACTTAAAAGGTGTTTGCTTTGTGAGGATTTTCAGCATGTGTGCTGTCAAACGAATGAAAATCTTTTCTCAATTTGCTGGCATTTTTTAATTGCATGTGTTTTCTTAAATTGCAGCACATTAAGCTCTCTCTGCCACCGTAATTTTCTTTTGGTTTAGTCTCCATTTCAGAAGTCACCATGGTGGAATAAACCTCCAACTTATCCAGCATGTGTTTTACACAGTGAATGCCCCTCCAGCCGCAACCCAGTACTGGAAAACACCCATACACTCTCCTTCACACATAAACACTCATACACTATGGCCAATTTAGTTTATTCAATTCAACTATACCGCATCTCTTTGGAAACCCACGCGAACACAGGGAGAACATGCAAACTCCACACAGAATTGCCAACTGGCCCAGCCGAGAATCGAACCAGCAACCTGTCACAAATATACACATTAGACCCAAATGCAAGTAAACGCAAGATGATTTATTAATAGAGATAACAAGAGTCACAACTGGTATTGATCTCACCAGATATAGAGGAATTGTGTAGAGCAAGGGTGCTCCTCACAAGGAATCCAACACGCCAATCAGCGGTAATAGTTCATCCGAGAAACAGATCCGAAGTGAAGTCTCTCACTGATATCTTACCAGATATCGAGGGAAGGGGAGGTTAATGCTATGGAGCAACTCTCAAGGAAATCGACACGCTTACCAGCGGTAAGAGTTCATCAGAGCAGAAGATCCGGGGTGAAGTTTCTCACTGATATGGTTGTCATCAGTGCAGGCAGTTGCAACAACATCAATGAAAACGGAGACGTGCATAAGGTCCATATATTACAGACTTATGACGATTCACCACCAGCGGATTTAGCGAGAGTGCCTAGCAGGAAGCAGACACGGTGAACAGACAATGGACTGACAAACGCTATCTACAAACACTGAACATATAAAGGCGCGCGGTAATGCGCAACAGCTGTGGTTGATAGAAAACAGCTGAGTGAGATGAGTGGTAACAAGACACGTGATAACCCAGCTGATGAATGTAAACACACACACACCACGCGGTGAAGATATACCCAAACAAACACACCCACTTCCCCACACACACACACACACACACACACACACACATACAAGAAGAACAGATAGATCCACAACCGTGACACAACCTTCTTGCTGTGAGGTGACAGTGCTAACCACTAACCGCCCTATTATGAAAGATAAAACGATTTCCACCATTAACAGTAATGTGAAAAGTTTCTTGAGCACATAATCAGCAAAATTAGAATGATTTATAAAGGATCATTTGACACTGAAAAGGGACAAAGCCGAAAAGAAAATGAATGAATGACTTTGACACTGAAGTCCAGATTAATGCCAGCTTAAATTGTATATTTGTAATAATATACACTTACTTACTTACTCCCAGGGCCATTTATATAGAAGCTGATATTTAGCTGCACTATATTAGTGTTTCGTAACATCTAATTTTATGAGGTAAGTTGAACCTGCCCAACCTGGAGGACCAGGACATACACTATGGACAAGTTAGCCTACCCAATTCACCTACAGCATGTGGCTTTGGGCTGTGGGCGAAATCGGAGCACCCAGAGTAAACCCACATTAACACGGGGAGAACATGCAAACTCCACACAGAAATGCCAGCCAGGACTTGAACCTTGAATCTTCTTGCTGTCAGGCGACAGCGCTACCCACTGTGCCACTGTGTCGCCCTAAAAATACACATCATAAAATAAAAAACTACAGTAATATTAATATAATATTTCACAATAACGTTGTATATTACAGTAGTTTTAATCAAATCACTGTAGCCTTGGTGATGCAAATCACATTCAACTCTATATTTATTTCTGTGCTGTGCCGTTATCTGATTTGCATGATTCCTTCAGTGAATCTGGTGCTAAAACAATCCAAACAACATGTGCGAATAAACAAAGCTATCAGTGAATTCCCCTGAGAGAGTCTGTCCCCAGTTTATCAATGATCATTTTTCATTCTTAATCTAAAAAAGAAAAAACCTGATAGATACCTGTTAGTAGATAGAGCTGACAGAGCAAGAATCCCAAGAGACATTCAGAGGCTGAAAAAAAAAAAAGGCAGGGACACTGGGGGGCTTTTTTTGTGCATGAAACAGCTTTTTGCTTTGTTCTTGGCTGTTCTTCCCAGAGAATTATAGCTCTGGTGGAGGTTGCAGAGATCAGCGGTCGCAGACAATGTCAGGTTTCTTATTCTTTTACAAAAGTGTACAGACTTTTTTCTTTTCAAGTCAGTACGGCTCACTGTAATCGGTTATGGCTGTGCATCGAGTGCTTATAAATAGCCATTTTTTAACACTTTTGCAACCGCAGAGATTACACCATCATACGGTCATCAATGCATGTCCTGTTATCTGATGATTCTGGGATTACTGGACCTGACAAGAGATCCCTATGAGCTGATCAAGGCTTAGCCACCCACTACACACTAGCTTCTGAGGGCTTCGCTCCAAATCACATGCTTAAAGCGAGAGATAAAGGCCAAACCTCCAAACCAGGCTCATATTGGTGCTGATGGCCAGAATGAGGTCATCCCAGAGCCTTAAAGCACACTTCAGAAACACCCGTCTCGGGAAGCATCTCTCACTTTTTAAGTCTTTCAGTCGTTCTCTACATCCAGCAGTGATTAAAAAAAGTGGACTACAGGAGGCTGTTATGTTTCTTAATTAGTTTTGTTTCAATATTTGTAACTCAGTGGTAGCACTTTTTTGTCACAGCATGAGTCTAAAAAAATCATATTATACTCTCATATTTAGCAGATACAAATTAGTTTAGAAATCTGTTTTTAAAAAAACTGTAGATCAATGTCTAATTAAAGAACAAAGAGTGCCATCCAGATGGGGTGTAGCATCAGAGCAAATTAAGCTCATTAAATAAAGAAAAAACTAAAACATATATTTGAAGAAACAAGTGTTTATATTTAAACATACATTATTAGCCACTAAATATTCCATATCATCTCATGTATATTTTATTGAATGAATTTCTGGTTGATACCAAGAGATTTAATGTCTGATATATGAAATACATAAACTACCATTCATTCATTCATTTTCCTTCAGCTCAGTCCCTTATTTATCAGGGGTCGCCACGGCGGAATGAGCCACCAACTATTTCAGCACATGTTTAACGCCCTTCCAGCCGCAACCCAGTACTGCGAAACACCCATTAACTCTCAAATTCACACACACTCATACATTACAACCGGAGCACCCGGAGCACCCGGAGGAAACCCAAGCGAACATGGGAAGAACATGCAAACTCACACAGAGAAACGCCAACTGGGGGCATTCCGGGACTCGAACCAGTGACCTTCTTGTTGTAAGATGAGAGTACCACAGCGGAATGAAACGCCAACTTATCCAGCACATGTTTTACTCAGAGGATGCCCTTGCAGCTGCAACCCATCACTGGGAAACATTCATACACACTCATTCACACACATACACTACGGACAATTTAGCTTACCCAATTCACCTATACCACATGTTTTTGGACTTGTGGGGGAAACCGAAGTAGCCCGAGGAAACGCACACGAACATGGGGAGAACATGCAAACTCCACACAGAAATGCCAACTGACCCAGCCGAGGCTCGAACCAGTGACCTTCTTGCTGTGAGGCGATCGTGCTACCCACAGCGCCACTGTGACACCCTGATTTGGCAAAACATTGCCCACACATGAAGGGGCAAAATTATGTGGCCCTTCATGTGCGGGCAGTATATGCAGTGCAGTATTTTGCGTCTCTTTATGTACATTACAAATGTAAAATATTGTATTTCACCAATTATTGATTTCTTGAAATTCTTTAAAATCTTCTGACGTTAAACGCTGGTATCGTGTTGTCTGTTTTATTGTGTAGCCTTGGTCCGCAAAAAACTTATTTAAAAAAATACAAAAAAGGTGACATTTTAAATTCAAGTTCCATGTTAACATTAAATAACTACATTTTTTTATGTGAAGTTACGTGAGCCAACATTTTAAGATAATTTCTGTGTTCATTTAATTTAGTGTTAATTTGAACATTTACTAATATATAAAAATCAAAAGTGCCCGAGTCAGTTTTATGTTTGTTATTTCAAGGCTATAATAAACAATTCAGTTTTCATTAAAAATGGCTTATCATTTATGTAAATACATTAAACTAAAATGAATTGATTGGGGCCATTTTAGTGGCCAATTTACTTTTTTTATCAAACATTTTGTCCAATAGATTAGTATTTTTTTTACAAAATAAATAAATAAAATTCATTCAAAACTAAAATCGAACGTTTGTCAATGTCAAATAAATGCATTTAAGAGAACAAAAAAGTAGTAAAGAAGAACTGATTTTAAGTTTTCCCCTGACTTTGTTGCAAAAGACAGCCTGAAGTTTAGACTAACAAACTACACACACACCGCTATCATGGACAACAATTTCTCTCGGTGGGAATACGTCTGCTTCTTCAAGTCAGAAAACAAACGGCTTTACTCGACAGTGACGCCCTGCTGTGAACTGCAGGGAGGAAAAAGCAAGAGCGTCTGAGCGCAGCGCTGACCATCCAGCAGCACTCAATGCTAGTCATACTGATCAGGGTTTAGCCTAACAAACGAACACACATCAGCCCCGTCAGACAAAAGGCGAAAGCACCCATTCTCCCGAGATTCTTCTGTGACGAGGCGGAGTGAATAATAATTATAGAAAAGGATCATTCTGTGCCTTCAGTCAAATAATGACAGCCATCACACTGAAAGCAGGTTTAGAAATTCATGGGTGGGGAGGCATTAAAAATCATTACCAAGAAATGTGCGCACTAGGATTATTCGCTGCGGGCAGTCACTGATTGCTTTGTGGAGGGAATCTGTGCGGCAAGCAAATCAAAACTGGAGCTCGAGAGCGAATAACTTTCCCCTGTGCACAAATCACTAATTACTTATTAATGGCCAGATGAAGAGAGTCTGTGCCTTCAAAGTAAACACGTGGCAGCGACCCTCCAGGGGCAGAAGGAAATTGGGAGGAATCGCTCTGTAAACTGTGATGGCAGCTAATCAAGTTCAGAGGTTCTTGCAACCTCCAATACATTGGTGAAAAGGCCAATTCAAAGGCCTTGCTCTAAGGGAGACAAGAAATAAATGCAGAGAACAATCGGTGAGAGAAAAAGAGGCAAACGGCGGATTAAAGAAACATTATTTTAGAAACATCAGAAACAATGAAAGTCAATGGGAGGCAATGACAGATGTGATCACCACTGACATTTACTACACTCAAAAAAAAAGACTTTTGCTACTTGTTCAAACTACTTATTTAAAATTAGTTGAAACAACACAAATCTTAAATTGTTTTGGGACAACCTAATTGTTTTATGTTGAATCTACTGTAGGGCTGGGCGAATAATTGAAAAAGTAAAATCGACATTCAGAACCTATAATCGATCTAATTTTTCCAGGTCAATTATTTTAATTACTTTCCCTACAGTGTGTGGTGTCACATGACCCCGCTCTGTTAATGATTTATACTTCTGCGTCGAATGCACGGGTACATTCCGGTGCAGCCGGACTACACATCGCACGTTTGCACTACACTGACGATGATTGGAAGCTGCAGCAGAGATTGTATTTTCTATTACAATAAAATTATTATTTACATGAAAATATTTGTTTACAGAAGATGCAAGAAATGCACTGTTTAAAATATTATTTACATAATATTTTATTTAGAAGAGATACTGCTTATTTTCTACTTTTAAAAACAATGAAAATAATTAAATTTGTTTCCAAAAAGTGCAAGTTATTTATTTTCACTTTTTATAAGAAAAATTGATTGTTGGTTTTAGGCAATGTGTGTTTTAATTTCAGTTGTTCAAAGTTCATGTTTAATAAATAATCCTAGATAGTAGATAGTCCTTCAATTATTTTAAAAGCAAGCAATGCACCCTTCATTCAAAAATATCTGACTTTTAATATGTGAGTATTTACTGTATAAAACTTATCAGTGAACTATAGAGTAAAAAAAAATTATAAATAAATAAAGTAATTGTTTATTAATCATAATCAAGTTAAAATGTTAAATTAACCAAGATTTAGATTTTAGGTCAAATCTTTCAGCTCTAGTTGAATCCTCTTAAATTTGGAAAAACGATTGAGATAAATTAAGCGATATGTGTTGAGACAACATGAAGGAATGGTGTGGAGCCCAGCCTATTTTATGGTGTACACTGCAAAAAGCAATTAGTTGACTACTTTAAGTACGTGAGTAACCCCTTGCCTTACATTTAGTTAGTAATTGAACTGTTCATAATTATAAAAATTAAGTCAACTCAATAGCTACAAGCTATAACAGGTTTACTCACTTTTTTAAGTAAAGTCAACTTGTCAAATTTTTAAAGGGCACCTATGGTGAAAAATCTACTTTACAAGTTCTGAATGATTTTAAGATATTGAGCTTAAACGTTTAGGCATTCCATATAGCATACAGTATGTGTGTAACATTTGTTTTTTAAATAAAAAGTCTTAAAATGTAAACAATTTATAAAAAACATCCCATAATGTAAATAAGTTGTCATTTAATAATAATGTCAATAACTCAATTTTGACAAAAATGTCAGATAGAACCTTATAATTCTAAGGTGACGATATGTGTATGTATAGTGTATAGACCGTCATATTGGGGTGATATAAACACACCCAGTCTTTTTTTTTTTCAATTTAACAACATAAAAACAGTGGACCAATTGGATCGGTTTTGAGACCGACCGCAACTTGACGTAGGAGTGCGGTCCCCCCGCCCACCGAATTGATTGACAGCTGCATATTAACATGTCTCCGTAGTAACATATATACAGTAAATCATATCAACAGACAGGACAGGACTTGTGCAAAGCAACCGGGGATAAAATGTCTTTTCAGTTTGCTAGGATCATCAATCCTCATCAAATGTGATCAAGAGTGAGTTTTACAAGTTTAAAATGTTTTAAAACAGTGCATGTTTGTAATGAATTACAGCGGTTTACTTCAGATTTACTTCATCACTACAGCCGCATGTCAGAATAATTTTACAAGAAGACGTTTCAATCCTGGTTTGTGGATGTTAAATCAGGTTTATTTTGTACATTAACATAACAGACATCCATACAGGAGTGGATATTAACCTGTATCCTGTCACATATGCATGCAAAACGAGTGCAAAGCTAAACTGTCTCTGTGTGTGTGTCCACGCTGTATGTGTGCGTGAAATTTGTAACGACATTGTGTGTGACTCCACAATCAAATAAATGCATCAAATACTCATTGGTAAAGGTCTTACTGTATTTCTCACAAACGTTACGTGATCTTATTCCTTTGTGTCTGACTGTTGTCTGACGCTGCCGAGGGCACATTGACAGGCACGTGGGTGTGAAGGACTAGCCTTAAAGGCGCAGTACACAAAAACCACTACCTGATGCCAAAAGCTACAAAATAGAAACTTATGACAGGTATAATAAAAAATCTGATAGGTGTTTTGAACTGAAACTTTACAGACAAATTCTGGAGACACAAAAGACTTATATTGAATCTGGAAAAAGGGGTAACCTAGGTTCCCTTTAATGTTTTACTCAAGCAACTTTTAAATGTGTGTGTTTCCATCCAAAGCTCAATGTTGGAAAAAATTGCTATGTGAGCACAAAATTGTAATTATTCATAAAACATTTGCAAATAAAATCACAGCGTCCTCATAATCTGGTGTAAATTACTAGTAATAAAAATAAAAGTTTCTGGCAAGCTTTTTTAATGCAGCGGGTTTACTCTTTTACTCTAGTTAATTAAGTTAAGTTTTTACAGTGTACTGTATGTTTCCATCCAATGTGTGGTGTTGAACTTGGAATAAAAATTGCTATATGAGCACAAAATTGTAATTATTCATAAAACATTTGCAAATAAAAATCACAGCTTCCTCATAATCTAGTGTAAATTACTAGCAACAAAAATAAAAATTTCTGGCAAGGTTTATTAGTGCAACAGGTTTACTCATTTTACTCTAGTTAAGATACCCTCTCATCTCTCTGACTCTTGCACCCAGGGGTATCTAGGGAGGGGGAGTTAGGACGATTCTAAGGGCCCACGCACTTTGAGGGCTCCCAAAGATGTTATTAGGGGCCCATGACCCGCGATCCCCACCCTCCCCTCTTCACTTTCACACTTTCATCTGCGATTCCCCATCCCGCCCGCTCTTCACTACTTTTATCCGCGACCTCAACACCCCCCCCCCCCCCCCCCCCTCCCTCTCTTGACTTGACTTGACTTGACTTGTTAAGTAAGTTAAGTTTTTACAGTGTATGTTTCCATCCAAAGCTCTGTGTTTTACTTCGAGTAAAAATTGCTATGTGAGCACAAATTGAAGTTATTCATAAAACATTTGCAAATAAAATCACAGCTTTCTCATAATCTGGTGTAAATTATCAGTAATAAAAATAAAAGTTCCTGGAAGTGGACAAACCAATGCAGCTTGTTTTTCTTACATAACAGCATTGTCATTATAGCAATAATAATAGCTGAGCTGCAGCTCAGAGAGGGGACAGCACAATGGATAACAAACATTGTCTTGTTATCTTGCATGTGTAGCTGATGCCTCATGTTTGAACAGAACTGTGTAAGACACTATGGGAGGTAATTATAACAATTCATTGTTTTTCATTGAAAAATTTATAACCCATGCTCCAGTGGTTCCAAAACTGTAAAACCGTTGAAGACAAAAGAGGACAATCTAAAGAATTTTGGGTACTGGTAGTCATGAATATCCATAGTTAAAAAAAACGCTGCATCCCCATTTGCATACTATAAGTCCTATTTAAAAATAAAATTAGTATGTCTCAAACCATAGTGTGTTGAAGAGAGTATGGCAAATAGGATGGTTTACTATTTCTGGTAAACATTCGAAGTATAGATCCATCTGTATTCTAACTGCTAATATTGGCCACAACATTGCATGTTGGATGTGAATTTGACTAGAACTACAAACTTGTGTAAAAAAAAAAGTGTAAATAAACTACAAACATGGCGGACGTGCGCGACCAACAATCAAGGCTTTGGTAAAGTTGTTTGAATGATTATTAATTAATTTCTAGCCAACTAGAAAATATTTAAATCGCGTTTTCCATGTTATATTTCATCTGCAACAACAATGTGAACCTATATCAAGATATGTTTGGACATTAAGTCCTAAATGCATAATTATACAAAGACCTATGGAGATTTCTCTGCATGACAGACTCGTGAATGGCAGATTATCCTGCTGCTGCTTCTCCAATAAGGTAGGTAATTAAATATGAAAGAAATGTGTATGATGTGTCGAGATGATTGACAGGGCACGTAACTAAGCAACATAACGATCTGCTTGCATACTCTTTTGTTACACACTCAAAAGTATGCACTTTTCCTGCACATAAAAGTACATACTTTTAGGGTGTACTATAAGTATGTGAATAGGGACGCAGCAATACTATAGAAGTCAAGGGCTACAAGATTCCAACATTCTTTAAAATATCTTCTTTTGTGTCCAAGAAAAGAAAGAAAAAAACTCAAATAGTTTTGAAACAAGTAGAAGGTGAGTATATGATGACAGATTTTTCAATATGTGGGTGAACTATATCTTCAAAGGAGTTGTCATCATTTACTCACCCTCCACTAGTTTCAAAACCTCTATGAGTCTCTTTCTTCTGTTAAACACAAAAGAAGATATTATGAAAAAACGCTGGTATAGTAGAGGAAAAATGTACCACGGTTTCAGTTTAAAATATTCTTTAATGTTCTACTGAAGAAAAGTATTGATGGTTGATGTTAAAGAATGTAAAATAATAGCACATTTTCATTTTTGCATAGACTACACTGTAAAATACCGGATTCCGCACAATTCCTTCATATTTTCCCAACACAATTCAATTTTAAAGTTAATTTACTTAATAGTTTTTACAAATTTAAGTGGATTGAACATAAATCAATTAACATGTTTTACAAATTAAAGAAATGTTTTGGTTCAGCTCATATTAAATAAGTAATTTGAACAAGCAGCAAAGGTAATTTTTGGGTGTATCCCTGTAAATATAATCTTTAGCTAATATCCAAATGTATACAAAAAAAGAAAAAAATGTATGTGTATATATATATATGTAATATTGGCTTATCTGTTTCAGTCAAACAATATTTATATTATATTGGTGCAATCCTATGTTTTTTGTAGAGGATATTTGGCATATAATAAATAAATAAATAAATAAATAAATAAATAAATAAATAAATAAATAAATAAATAAATAAATAAATAAATAAAATTTATAATGGCAGAATTTTCGTTTTTGAGTGTACCGTTTCTTTAAGAATAAAAGTATTATGTTAGAAACATGCAGATTTGGTGATTGGATTGTTAAGCAGATGACAATAGATCATAATGACTTTCGTATTGACTTCAATTGAGTAAAACTGAGAAGTAAATGCATAACAGAAATCCTATAGTACGCTTATTCAAAAATAAGTCAATAAATAATGTGAGCACAACACTATTAAAGTCAAACCCAGTAATTATATTCACTGTCACTCATTTATTTAGCACAAGTCTAAAATAAAGACAGGCAGATTCACATTTACGAAGAAGGAAAATGAACAGTCAATCAACTTTTGGTCATTTGTACTCATTACAGTGGTATATATATATATGCAATTGAACTAACATTGGATGAGGAAAAATATCTCTGCTACAGCAAAATAAGAAATGGTCCATAAGGAACGATTATTCATTTGCATGTATTAGCATATATTCTCCTGGGACGTGCAGAAACGTGTAAGATTGTTTAGTCAAAATTACAATACAGCAGGGGCTATTTATCTTTTGAGAGGTTGTTAATTTGTTCGTGAGGGAAGCGTGTTTCCATTTGCATTATGAATCAGGTGTAAATCCCATCTCAACATGTTACTGCTCTCCAAACCGCTAATGAGGCAAAAAGCAAAGGGAAGTGCAAGCTCCAAATACCAAACATTGGCCTGAGAATTAAAATCATAAATTTAAGAGCATGTTCATCAGCAGTAAACATTATAATCTGGAGTTCTATTCTCAGGGAGATATTAAAAACATGTGTGGAAAATTTTAATGGTTGTACTAAAAATAAACCATAATACTAAACACATTAGCATGATGTAATACAACCTCAAATTTAGCTGTAGATTCAGAGCATTTTATTCCCAGATAGTTGCATGGGTGAACTGCAGCTGTAAAATATTTATTATATTTCTATCACTTCAATTACTATATTTCTAACAACACTTGGAGATATTGAGTATAGTAATAAATGTGTTTTGTGACAATGTGATTGATGGCGCCGACCCGATGGCTTAGTGGTTAGCACTGTCACCTCACTGCAAGAAGGTCGCTGGTTTGAGTCCTGGCTGGGCCAGTTGACGTTTCTGTGTGGAGCTTGCATGTTCTCCCCGTGTTCCAAAGACATGCGATATAGGTGAATTGAATTAGCTAAATTGGCCATATTGTATGAGTGTGAATGCAAGAGTGTATGGGTGTTTTCCAGTGCTGGTTTGTCATTCCGCTGTGGCAACCCCTGATAAATAAAAGGACTAAGCCGAAGAAAAATGAATGAACAATGTTGATGGATGTTGGTCTTGGCGGCATAGACCTGCTACGCTGCTGCTGCTTTGATTATTATGGCAGGGCAAGTACAGAGGCTTTCTACTGCCAGTATATTAACAGACATGCAGTCTAAGAATATAACATACTTCTCCTGAAATAATAAACATATAACCCCGAGATCTAAACACAGGTGGAGCTGGAGCGGAGTACGGTCTAATACAGCGTCAAACAACAATACCTACTGTATGTTTCCATCCAAAAATGCGAATTAACTTTTTGCGCAAAAAAAGACATGCGAGTAAAGCAGCGTTTCCATCCCAAGAGAGAGAACAAAATTGTCACTTTCTGATTATCTGGCGCCAAATATCAACAGTAAAAACGGAATTGGCTGCTGTAGGAGAAGCTGCGTGAATCGTTTCTTCATTTAAAAAATGACTGAGAATGACCTCAGAAAGCAACGCAGCGAACACGTGGTGGCGTTTGAAGGTGTGAGATGCGGAGCACAGACGCTCTTGATTCTGGAGGTTATTAATAATATAATATCAATAATACTGAAACGGTTAAGTCATTTTAGAATGACCAAAACAACATTTTAGATGTTTTACAATGTGCTCAGCCTGCCAGTTTGTCCATTCACACACATTTTTATCATCACATGATCTCTTATAACAAAATCACATGACTTTTTTTAATGTGCTTACTGGAATTTGTTTGATAAAAGAGTTTCATTGTAGTTTATGTGCATCTTTTCTTTTCAAATAAAAAGTTTATCCTACTCAGTTATGTGCATATGTTTTCATGCGCATTTTCAAAATTTATGCATATCTTGGTGTTTCCATCAACCGTTTTTTTTATGCACATATCCAAAATCCGCATAAAAATAGGTGGATGGAAACATAGCTACTGAGGCATTTGGGATGTAGGAGCAGAATAGGTTAGCAGAATTTTGTATATATTTTTTATTTTCTCATATTCATTATTTCTCTTTTTTTTTCTATTTATTATTTTGTTTTATTGTATTTTATAATATATAATAATTTGATTACGCGTTATGTTAATCTATAAAAAGCACAGTGTAGATTACTTGCATACTGTAGTCCATTACAGATTACAATTTACAAAGATGAAAAACTTTAGTTGGTAACAAAGTCTGAAAACAAAAGCATGAATATCCACCGATACCTATATTTGGAAGCTGATAAATGATAAATATGCTGATAAATATAAAGGTTGATACTGATCTGATTACAAAAACAATAGGTAAACAAACCCGGTGAAAGCTGCAAACATCTAGATCTTTCCTTTCCCCAAATCATTGATTATTATTTATGAAAATATCAGGACATAATTGATAAGAATTCAAAAATATATGGCAGCTGATATATTGTGCAACCCTCTTGACAACTTGAACATGCATTGAAAATTGTGTTGAGACCACATAATTAATCAAAATTGGGGTTTAAAAAGTGCAAAAGCTTAATTAATTCAATCATAAAATCTCATTAAAATGGAATAATTATAATATGAAACAAAAATCCCCATATTTAGGAAAGATAGTTATTTGCATGGCAATTTCATACTGTGAACACAGTGTTTTCTAAGCATTTTAAACATATTAATTTATTTATCTAAAGATTTTCAAATAAAGATAATTAGATTTAGCAGTTTAGCAGCAAAGAACATGAAAAACTTCAAATCTCAGTCCACTAGTTCACTCAGTTCATCGTGTATTCGTTTTTCGAGAAAGTCTGGCGGTCAGATGCGATTCTCAGGAGCTATTCTGTTTTACCCTGATTGTGTTAGGCAGGAAAAAGCTGATCAGGGAGCAGTTTTATCCCTAGGCTGATGATAAGATGAGGAGATCTGGCTCCAACAGCAGCAGCGACACGAGCTTTTTGAAACCGTACGCAGCCGCTCAACGCAACCTCCCTCTCCCTGCAGCACCTCCACGCATACAGCACAACACATCAACATCCAGCGGCCCTAGAGAAACAGCACTATCAGCGGCGCTCAGCTGGTCACTATTTAAAAAAAAAACAGTTTGGCTGGAACTCGGAGCACAGCCCAAGCCGAGAACAGAGCGGTGCCATTCTCCAGGGGTTGAGGGGACTTGGAGCCTTCACAAAGACATTTAGGCATCAAGTAGAGGAAAGGCAAAAAAGCAAACCTTTTATAAGGATCTTATCACAAGCCTGTATGAACACAGGAGGAACTACAGAGGAATCGACATCACTGAACAGCTTCCCAAAGCACTACATCACCCAAGACATCACAAATTTTTTACTCGCTATTGAAGACTAAACTTTTTCTTTCTGCATTAATTAAAGTCGGCCTGATAACTCTATTAGAAGCTGCTGTTTCTAATGTTGGAGCACCCTTGGAGAACATTTCCGAAAACAACGCATCTGCCAGGAGCTTCTTTATTTCTGTCTACATCAAAGGCAATTAATTCCTCAGCTTTTCATTTCTGCGTGCTTAGCTTCATTCATGGCAGTATTTGCAAAAATGAGGCGCAAAACTGGTTTATATTAAGAGCAGAACACTAAAAGTTCATTATATTGCACGGTTGAGACAGTGGCCAAACTAATGGTAACCGATGTTGACTGAATTGCTAAGTTGTCAGCGTATAACTTGAAGCATGATTAAGATACCAGGCGTGGGAGAATACAAACATTAATTTCTCTCACGGTCATTTACTCACTTGCACAGAATGTCTTTAGTCGCTTCATCAAATCTGCTTGTTCTAATTAGAGCTCAACACTCAATGAATCAATAAAGAATTTCCTCACTTTTGCTCACCGGGGTTGCGAGGAAAATTAATTTTGTACAGGTCATACTGTGTAGTTTGCACAGCTCTTCGCTGAATCATTCATTTGTATGCAGATGCATTTTACTAATTAAGAGTTAAAGCTACTAATTGAGAGTTAATTAGTCATTGTTATGGAAGGCTAATCTACTGAATTGCCTTTGGGGTGTTTAGGTGTCATCTAATGAATATCACAATTTAAACTTTCAAATATTGATTCGCAGAAGGTGGAGACACTGTAGAACAAAAGTTTTCAAGGGCAGTGGAAAAAATGAAGACTAAACATTTACTGAAATTGATAAAGTGCTGGGGTGGCGCGATGGCGCAGTGGGTAGCGCTGTCGCCTCACAGCAAGAAGGTCGCTGGTTTGAGCCTCGGCTCGGTCAGTTAGCATTTCTGTGTGGAGTTTGCATGTTCTCCCCGTGTTCGCGTGGGTTTCCTCCGGGTGCTCCGGTTTCCAAAAGACATGTGCTATAGGTGAATTGAATAAGCTAAATTGTCCATAGTGTATGTGTGTGAATGGGAGTGTATAGGTCTTTCCCAGCGATGGCTTGCAGCTGGAAGTAAAACATATGCTGGATAAGTTGGCGGTTCATTCTGCTGTGGCGACCCCAGATTAATAAAGGGACTAAGCCAAAAAGAAAATGAATGAATGAACAATAAAATGTAGATTAGAAATGCACCGATACCATTTTTTTAAACTGATCCGATAACAAAATTCTGATTATCGACCGATACAGAATCGATCCCGATACCGTTTTTTTTTTTTTTTTCTTTGTTGCAGGTCAAAATTAACCCATTTAATGCAAAACTAAATGCATTTATCCACTGATTATTGAAACTATTAGGAACAAATAGTCTTGGAAAGTTTTTTGTGTTGTCATAAACGAACGCGACACGCAATTTAAATTGTGAATGGAGAATGATTGACGGGCGCAGTGGAGGGAAGTGCTGAAGTCAACATGATTTAAGCACTTGAATATTCAGCTGTACCTCACATTACACTATCCAATGGCTTCAGAGCATTTGGGATATAGCAGGCCTACATGACAACTTTTTAGTGCCTTATAATAGGCTACCTTCGTGGATTGTTGGCTTATAAATTCCACAGAATATAGCGCACACACAAGATCAGATTTGGATCGGTACCAAATATGTGGTACTAAATACATTAGGTGCATCCCTAATGTAGACAAATATGCACATGGCTAAATAAACTGGCTAATTATATGAAGGACAAAATACTTTCCATGACTTTTGTTGACCTGCCCATTTGCCTATTCATGCTACAGGACATTTTAGAGGAAAATTCATTTTCCATGGAGACCCTCCTCCACCCCAGCTCCACCTGTGTTTATATCTGGGGGTTACATGTTTATTATTTTAGGAGCAGTGTGTTATATTCTTAGACTTATATTCTTATGTCTGTGAATTTACTGGCAGTAGAAAGCCTCTGTACTTGCTTGGCCATAATAATTAAAGCAGCAGCGTAACAGGTCTATGCCGCCAAGACCAACACCCATCAACATTGTTCATTCATTCATTTCATTTTTCTTCAGCTTTGTCCCTTTATTTATCAGGGGTCGCCACAGCGGAATGAACCGCCAACTTATCCAGCATATGTTTTACACAGCGGATGCCCTTCCAGCTGCAACCCAGTACTAGGAAACACCCATACACTCTCAGATTCACACTGATACAATACAGTCAATTTAGTTTATTCATTTCTCCTATACCACATGTCTTTGGACTGTGGGGGAAACAGGAGCACCCTAAGGAAACCCACTCGAACACGGGAAGAACATGCAAACTCCACACAGAAATGAACCAGGGACTTTCTTGCTGTGAGGCGACAGTGCTAACCACTGAGCCACCGTGTCACCACATACTTTTATACTTAAGGTAAAAATATACAATCCAAAAGGAAAAAGCTAATGTCTTTTAGGGTGTTTTATTAATCTTTTGGGAGAAGGAGGCTTTTTAAAAATGATCACAAAGATAATACTGTTACAAAGAGTAATTTTTAGCCTAAGATGAAACTTAAAGAAAGGTAATAAAGAAAAAGTAAGTACAATATAGAAATTTCCATGACTTCTCTATGACCTTTTAAGGTTTTATTAATTTGTGAGATTCTTCCAGGTCTGGAAATAGCACTTTTGAAATTACCTGATATTTCTAGTACTGTGGGAACTTTGTACATACTCGACCACATGCAGTGATGATAAACACGGCTTGTGCAAACCGCAATGAATTCTGAGAGTACACAAAAATGCAAGAACCAAACTGTCAATTTATCTACTTGGTCTACCTCAGAAAACCACATGCCCACTCAAGTTGATGGAGCATGTTTTTTAAGCCAAGTGGATATTGAATACGACTTCCAAATTCCATGTTTTCAAGGGAAAAATACTATCAGAGCTGTCAATGGTTTTCTGAACTGGCCGCTATGTAAACACAAAATATGACTTAAAACCAAAGAAATCACTCACCTTAGAGTGAATATCTCTACCGATGAAAGAGTGGAGACCGCGAGGAAGGCTGACACCGTCTCCCTCTGCCTGATAGGTCTGGAGGGAACCATCACCACAAAATTACTGTCCAAACGCAGCTCAGAGAGTGGCTGGAAGAGTCGAACACTGCCAATCCTGCGCATGGGTGTTGGCCCTGAGAAGTAACCAGCTGGGCCCAGTTGCCCAGTGCGGATGGAGTTAGTCTTACGGGAGTCCTCCGAGCTGCATTCCCCAGTGTCCGTGGATTGTAGCATGTAATACAGCTCCACAGGAGTGCCTTCAACCAGTTCGGGGGACCTCTGTCGACCTGGTATTACACTAGGGGGACTAAACCAGCTAGGCAATGGCTCCAGCTCAGCCACACACAGCCCGAGTTCTCCTTTCAGACGACAGGTGCCTCGTACCTCTTGGGTTTCATGGAAGGCAAACATCCTGACACACGGCAACTTGTCCACAGCACTATAGTCATCCCAGTCCCGGCCAACAACGTAGAAGAGAACCTGAACCTTTGGCCAACTAGGGTGGATTCGCTCACTGATAATGAAAGTCTGGACTTTCCAGTTAAAATTAAATACGGGAGACGAAGTGGATGATGGAGATGTGGTTGAAGGGTTGTTAAAGAGTCCCGGTCCTAGAAGGTCTGATGGAACAGGCTGTTCCACATACATCGGTCCATAACTGGCATTGACCGATGGCATCTTTCTGGCCTGTTGAATAAAGAAGAGCTCCGTACGAACCTGAAGGCTGGAGTTCCTCATGATGTCCTGGTTGGCCTCCTTTAAGAAGAAGGCAGACTCTGCGTTCAACACCTGGTATCGGACTGGAAGATACGTTGGGATGGGACCGAATCGCTGCAGTCCTTCCATCAGCATCCGACTGTCAATGACTGTGGAGAAGACAGAAAAGACATCACTCATCCATCTATCAAGACCTCTAAACCCGACCCAGCTACTTGCATGCTCTTACATGTTCTAAAGCAAGAGTCATTTGTCTCCCGCCCCATTCTGCAAACCCATCTCTAGGCAACTGGACTCTTTTATTGAATGCCTTCAACCAGCCGTTCACTGCAGATATTTGGGGTGATGGAAGGACCCATGAGGCTCCATTGATTTTGCGTCACAGCGCTAGTCTGAGAGAAAGAGATGCTGGAGATTTGTGACAGCTGGTGGCAGACAAATGCTGCTGGTGCTTAAGGCGGACACTACAGCACAGCAGGAAGGCGCTTATATACCATTGTGCAACATGAAGAATTTTGCGCTTTGCATATAGATTGAGTCTGAGGATGTTCTACTGCATTTGTGTCCAGTAAGTTAACTTTGTTTTATTATTCTTTTAATGTAATCACATGTAATAAATCAAATGATCTCATGAATATTGAGTTCATATAGCAGAATTGTTTTTTGTTTTGTTTCAGGCGAGCCAGATATTGAGAAGAGTAATGCAAAATGTCAGTTAAAAAAGGTGGGAGTAAAAGTTTACTCAAAGCCTATTTTCCTCTGGGACTTAAACATTATTCTTTTTGGCAGCAATAAAAAGGAAAGGGAAAAAAGTAAGAAAGATAAGAGAAAAGAAAGAGAAAAAAAAAAAAAAAAAAAAAAACACAAAAGAACACTGAATGCTGTGCTACATCAGACTGATTAACTTAAGTAAAATCCCGGTTTCTTTTCCAAAGTGCTACCTAACAAAAAACTAATTCATTAAATTACAGACACTGCTTCTTTCTCTTGGAAACAAGCAGAATATCACATCTAGTCGTTTGGAAGAATCAGATGGCATTTTTCACAGTAAAATGGCAGTAAACCAGCAATTCTTTGTCTCTTTGTTAAACAAAATCTTCAGCCAAAATATTATGTGGGCCACATGTAGAGAAAATTACAGTGAAACTAGTGAACCTTTGTCCAAACTTACTGAAATGAAATACTGAGCTGTAAAAGACTGAATAAAATAGTTGAAGCCATTGCATTATTTTAGCAAATTAATGAAAGTGTGATTTTAAAAAAGTGAATATTAAAAGACACAGACATATAAAAGATTTATCTACAAGTTCAATAATACACATGCTTATACTGTATGTATATCGATAAATAGACTGGGCAAAAAGTTATCGAGATCGACATTCAGAATCTATAATCGATCTAATTTTTCCAGGTCAATTATTTCAATTACTTTGCCTACTTTGTGTGGAGTCACGTGACCTCGCTCTTTTAAAGCTGATTTACACTTTTGCGTCGAAAGCACGGGTATGGTTTGGCGCAGCCGCATACCCGCGCAACTTTTGAAGGGGTGGTCCACTAAGATATCATATTTTAAACTTTAGTTGATGTGTAATGTATCTGTGTGAACATAAACAACATCTCTGAATGTAATACACTCAAAGTTCAATGCAAACAGCCTACAGCAATCGAAGTTTGGGTACTACAAAAAAATACATCCAGGCTAGTGAGATCACAAGAGCTTCTGGTGACATGTATTCACCACACGCATACATCCAGCGCAAAAAAAGAAGCAGAGCCAGAGGCGATGTAATGTTATAGCAGAGAAAGCTGAAATGCCGTCCAAACACTGCTATTTCCACAGAGCTTCTTCTGTTTCTGTATTTAAGCTGCCAAAGGACACTACACAAAGAGAGAAGTGCTTACAATTTAATTTAAATTATGTTCCAGAGAATTAATATATATATATATATATATATAGCTAGCATTTGACAAAGCACAGCTTCCAGAATCTCTCCTAGTTCAGTGTTGGATTCGGTTAAAACTCCTCCAACCGACGAAGCTGTGGATTGTTAGCCACAACCTGTAAGAATTTTTTTTTGTTAAAATTGATCTATAACATGCATAGTTTCTAGCGTTAACGGCATGTTGTAGCGAGGACGTAAACAAGGATGTAACAACGGGAAATGCTGTTTGGCACAGGTAACAATTTAGCTACAAATTTATATTTATCCGTCAAATTGCTGTAAACATCCACTATTATCAGCAGCGCTGCAGCATCTCTCTATGCTGCCGCTTTCCCTACATCTCAAATAACAAACTCGCAGAAGATATAAGAACGTTTATATTACTTACACATGCTTCCGAATATATGTTAGAGACACTTGTCAGATTTTATTTTAGTGAGCAGGTGAGAGGTTCAGCTTTGCGCTCTTCATTTTTCTGTTCGATTCAGGCAGCTAATGCTGCTAACAGCTTCTCTGTTCACACAGCGCACTACAGCAGAATTGGGTGTAGAAATTAGTAAATGGTTCCAAATCCTCTTTAGGGACAGGTGCATCATAATCATTCAATATTATAATATTATTATTATTATTATTATTATTATTATTACTATTAATATTATAATATTATTATTATGATGTGCATTTCTGATCTTAAACTGTAGCTCCACAGTACACTGCAATGAGAACCTCAGTCAGTAATACTCATGTAAAACAAAATTTTTATTGGATCATGGACCATATTTTAGACTTTTGATAAAATCATCAAACAATGTGTACCTAAAAAGCATTTTCTTAGAAATAAAAAAGGTCTGTCCTATTGTCACTAAGTTGTTGTTACTTTTTTTCTGGTGCATTTGTGTTTTTTTTTTTTTTTTTGTTATTTTACTAATAAATCGACCCATGCTTTTAAAAAAATATATATTGTTTGTCTATTCACTGCCTTGCTATCAGAAAACAAACACTAAGCTAGGCTATATGATAAATGAATCAAAGTCTACAATTACAAGTGATTTGTAATTTGTTCATTTGTACCCCATTTTTTGTTTATTAATGTTTTTCCATGCAGACTTTATGTATTGGTCTAATATTTGTATAAAAAAAGATTGCATTTACATTTACTCATTTAGCAGAAGCTTTTCCAGCTATCAAAGATTCGGCTTGTGTTTTTGAATGCTAACATGCCTTAAGCCAAGTCCAACAAGTAAAGTCACACAGTGTTGTTTTAAAGCTTATTTAATTCTAATTATTTAAAAAAGCCAAGCTTGTTGTCTGCTGCTGTTTTAATATTATAAAGTCAATTTGTGGGGCAACGCAGTGGCGCAGTAGGTAGTGCTGTTGCCTCACAGCAAGAACGTTGCTGGGTCGCAGGTTCGAACCTCGGCTGGGCTGGGTCAGTTGGCGTTTCTGTGTGGAGTTTGCATGTTCTCCCTGCGTTTGCGTGGGTTTCCTCCGGGTGCTCCGGTTTCCCCCACAGTCCAAAGACATGCAGTACAGGTGAATTGGGTAAGCTAAATTGTCCATAGTGTATGAGTGTGAATGTGTGTGTGGAAGTTCCCAGAGAGGGGTTGCGGCTGGAAGGGCATCCGCTGCGTAAAATCGTGCTGGATAAGTTGGCGGTTCATTCCGCTGTGGCGACCCCGCAAGGGACAAAGCCGACAAGAAAATGAATGAATGAATGAAAGTCAATTTGTTAAGCTCATTAGGCTCTGTGGCTTTTGTATTTTTTTTTATTTAAATTTATTTTTCATTTAAATTGCTGTTTCATAAAAAAAAAAAAAAAATTCTATTGGGAATAGTTGCCCTATTTTATATAAAGTTTTATGGCACAAACGTTTTATTTAATTTAAAGCTTACTTGTTTTTATTTATTAAAAAACCTATCTTGATGTGCACCATTTTGTTTTTCTTTTGTTTGTTTTTATTATTGTGATTTTAAAGTAATCTTTTTTGTTATAAAGCTTTTCTGGTAAAAAAAATAAATAAATAATAATAATAAAACAATAAACAAAATTTAAACAGTGCTCATGTTTCTAATGCCTGCAGCATCATATGTCAAAAAACGGTTCACAAAAACAATTTGATTTATTAAATAACTCTTCTCTTACGCTTTCTTTCTTGTCATGTGACTAAAGAACGAATGACTTGAATGAACTAAGTGATTCATTTATTCGCGCATGCGCACGTTGTGTAGTGCAGAAGAAGATTAGTTCATTTTTCGAGTCCTCTATCGGGTTTGAGTCACTCGTTCATCACATGAAAGACTAAAGCCTAGCCAATCTTATGCATTTAGAGCCGGAAAAGGATTTGATTCGTTCATCTCCCGAGTCCTCGGTCTGAGTCGTTCAACACGTGAAAGACAGAAGCCAATTGTATGCATTTAGAGCCAGAAAGAGATTTGATCCGTTCATTTCTCGAGTCCTCGGGTTTGAGTCATGTCTCTTTACATTCTGTCACGTGATGAACGAACCAGAAGACTCGAAAGGTGAACTAATCATGGCTCCTTTTGCCTCAGACTGTGTACATTGGTTAAGATTATATGTGACTGTCAGTGTGACATGAACGAACCATTGAAATTTAAAGACATTAAGAGGTGAGCTGAGCAAAGAGACAAAAATATCTTCATAGACAAAAAAACAGGTAAACAATGAATGATTATTTTCTCTTACTTATAGCATTCTATTTATGACTTGTTTGTAGTGTGATCAACCTTGGGCTAGTTGTAGATGTGTTTGGAAGCAATTCGTAACATTTGAATAATATTTTGGCAAATTGAACGAAATGACTCGTAAAAAGATTCGTTCATCTCAATGAACGAGACTCAAAGATCCGAGTCAGTAAAATGATCCGAACTTCGCATCACTAGTGTGCTTGTAGTGGGATGACACTTTTCCTGGTGACTTGGAGCTGATCCGCGAATCACAGCACATTATGTTAGCTGACCAATCAGAGCCTCTTGAGGGTGGGCCTTGATAGTCGTTTTCATGTTAGCTGAGTAGCTATAAATAATCAAAGATATACGAAAAATGAACGCAACATTGCTTTGCACAACCAAGCCTTAAAAATACACTCTGGACCACCCCTTTAAAAAATTTTACTACACATGGCATGTTTGCACTACATTGAAGATGATTGGAAGCTGTCCCAGAGATGCCTTGAGGCGCCATATTTTCTGTTACAATAAAATTATTATTTACAAGAAAATATTTGTTTACAGAAGATGCAAGAAATGCACTGATTAAAATATAATTTTATTTTATATTATTTTCTACTTTTGAAAACAAATGAAAATAATTAGTTATTTATTTTCACTTTTTTAAAAGAAAAATTGACTGTTGGTTTTAGGCAATGTGTGATTTAATTTCAGTTGTTCAATGTTGATGTTCAATAAACAATCATAGATAGTAGATAGTGTGTGTCAATTATTTTAAAATCAAGCAATGTACCCTACATTCAAAAATATCTGACATGTAATGTGAGCATTTTTACTGTACAAAATCTGTCAGTGAACTATGAGGGCAGAAAAATAAAATAAATAAATAAAATAATCGTTCATTAATCGTAATCGAGTTAAAATGCTCAATTGATCGAGATTTAGATTTTAGGTCAAATCGCCTAGCTCTAATAGAAAGACAAACAGATTTTGTAGCTATATACTGTACTGTACATTAAAGAAAGAAAGACATCTCTTCACAGGGCAGAAACAGTCTGTACTCTAGTGCAAAAGAAAAGGAGCTAACAAGAGACACACAAGTGTTTCATAAGCAGCTGAACATGCATGCCTCCCCTTGTCCTCAGAGCCAATTACAAGTGAGAGTGCAAGACTGTAGTGACATATCTAATCACTTCACAGCAATTGCTCGATCCCACCTCAGTATACAAGACCACCTCCCAACACCCAACCACCCACACACAACCACACACACATTCTGAAAATACGAACAGAATTTGCGTTGAAATTTTTAAATTTCAGAATTCTAAGCTGAAATAACCAAAATCAATTGTAAATTCATTCATGACTATGTGATAAAAGAGGGAACATGCTACACTGTTTCATCACAGCTGGATACAAGCGATCCTTTTTTTCTCTGAAATTAGCATAAGATCATCGTAAACTGTATTCAATGCTTAATTAGCAGGTGAGACGAGATCATTTGCTGGGGTTAAAATAAAATAGTGTATATAATGCAGATACAGCTGAGGCTTTTACAAATTCTCTTAAATATGTCAAGTATGCTCCTTTACTGAAAAACATCTGAAGGACCCTATGAGTTTCTATTGAGACAAATAGTTGAGCAGCCAGGTTTACAAAATCGGACTATACTGTGATGATCTGAAGTGAAATCATGCATTAAAAAAAACGCAAGATTTTGTCACCATTCTTTTGCAAGACAATTAATTTTACACCATAGTTCAATATTTTAATTGAAAAAACACAAGTGTTTCATTCTGTAATACGGACCAGAAAATTATACTCCAACGTGAAAAAGGTTTATAGCTTTCTCAGTTCTCAGTGATTAATGTGTGGGAAGAGATCATTCTTCATTTGAGTTGGTACGCAATTTTATAAAAGGCCCAGGGTTTTCTTTTATGGTTACATTACTCTTCATAAGCTGACTCTGGTTAGCAGAAGACACAAGAATTAAGGAATGAACTCTAAAGTCACTTTGAAATATACACTGAAAAATCCATTAGCTTTTTTTTTTTTTTTTGCTTGATGGTCACTTTTAAACCAGGCCCAATTTATCCCCGATTTACCCCTCCGGAAAAATCTTGTCCAAGGCCCTCAGGCAACTCAGAATTTCTGCCCAGATTATCTGGTAATCTAATCAATTATATTTACAGATCCAAACCTTATCTGCTCACAGATCTGCCCCCATCATACTGCATAAAAGAGGTTGACTATATAGGACATTTAGGATGATAATTAATATGATAGTCTCTGTCAATCTTTTAAAATAACCTATCCACAACCATAAAACAAGCTGCAGTTTGAGTCCAGTGCTTCCCGATTTTACTTGGGTGGGCCAGCCAGGTATATTAACGGTCGCCCAAGTATATTTGGTGGTGACACATAAATATTATTATCATACTTTTGCACTTTTTTGTGTCCGCCCAGGAAAGCCAAACATTCACAAACGATTAACCAGTGGAAAATCTTCTCTCGCTCTTCACGTTTCCTACTGCTGGTTCTGTGTGCATGAGAATAGGCATGGGCCGGTATAAGAATCTGACGGTATGATAACCTTGGATAAAAATATCACGGTTTCACAATTTCGTGGTATTGTGATTACTGCTCTAAAATATATTATTTTTAAATTTCTGGGTAAAAATCAACAACTTTTTTGAACCCTTTAAACACAATATATTTTGTTTTGAGGAACATTTAACATATTTGGAGCAGTAAACATGTCAGACTAAATAATTCAAATGAATCATTGACTTCTGCTGTCTTCATTTGTTTCAAAAACACAGATTTCTTCACAATTTAAAATGGCATCTTTGGATGTCTTTTCTGCTGCAGATACTGTTGTCCTAAAAAACGTAAATAAAAAAATCTTACATATACCTTAGGAATGGTATTACAGAAAATTTTGGCGGTTTTAAAACCTAAAAAAGTGGTATACCTTGAAAACGGTAATCGTCCCATGCCTACATGAGAACCGTTAACACTCACAAAGACAATCTCACGTGCTCTGCAGACCCACAGAGATGCGCCTTTTGTGGCAAAATGTGTTCGGCCGTAGTTTCTCCTAAAATGTCTGGGATTCGGACTTTACTTTTGCTTTCTAAAGTTGCCGCTATATGTATGCATTTTTGCATGACCTTTTCGCAGCTGACTGCACATGCACAGCCGCGAGAGAAACATTGATTAATCATTTAATAAATGACTCAGATAAACTTTTCTCTTTATTTGGAGAGAACAAAATACACTGGCTGCAAAATATTTGTACACCACTAGAAATGGCTTTTCAACTAATTAGCCTTATTTAAATAATCTACACTTTTTATTCTAGTAATTATTATAATTTTTAGCAATAATGTCTATTTTTATTCCTTATTTATTATTATGTTATTTACTTCTCATTTGCTGAATATTTTATTAATTTAATGATGTTATTATATTACATATTTATACATATCTAAAATGCGTTGGTACTAATAGTGTACTAAACATCATGCTGATAATGCTTGTGGACACATGAGTCATGACTACTTAAAGGTCCAATTAAATTAAAATAAAGTTTTTGTAGATGTTAGTATCAGTATTGATAGTTTTTAAGATATCTACAAGCTAGTGTGCCCCAAAACAGTGACAAAATGCACTTTTAAAAGATATAAAACTATATAAACATGTAAAGCTTGTAACGGTTTTATTCACGTCACCTCATACTTCTGTTTCTCATCAAATCTTCACCAATCAAATGCTCTCTAGTATGATATGCCCTGCCCTCTTCAAGACAGTTCTTATTTGCTTATCATTTGATACATTTGAGCTCAACCACTCTCATTGGCAGAGCGATAATAAAACAAACGCTATTGGCTGTTTTTAAAAAGGGGAGGAGCTACACTATGTCCCACCCTCTCTTCATATTTCGGTTGAGTTTACATCAAACATTGAATAAAAAAATGCTTTTACTTTATACTTTATACGGGACATTTACAAAAACATGTTTTGGAAAACAACCATGAGAGATGTTGGGGAGAAATCTTGAATGATCTTCAAATCATGATGTAAACAGTAAACATGCAAACTTGATATCTGTGGTAAAAAAAAAAAAAAATCTGTAAAGATTCTTCTTACTAGCATATGCAACCAGATTTCATAATCATTTAAAGTCCTGTACACTCCTGTTTGAGATAGACCTTACTATGACTACATCAGTTTCTTGATTTGTTCCATATCAATTCAGTCAGTTTGATAGGATGGAAGAGACTTTGAATAACAAGTAACTAAAATACATGCTGACAATGGCACATTAGCAAGTGGCAACTTGGGAACTGTTAACTAATGGAAAACTGTCTCAACTTCAGAATGTGGCCTTCAGGGAAAGTTAACATAGTAAGGTTTTGAGGCATCGTAATTGGATTGCCCTCGGGCCATTTTTTCAGCCGCCGATATAAAAACGTGTATAATCTTACTGTAAGCGAAGCAGGAGTTGCATGGGATAGTGGCCAAGTGCTGAGCTGATAGATAGCATTAATAATGGTAATCGTTGAGAGTGCCCTCACTGCATACATTAAACGAGTAGGTAGCATTCAGTATTTGAGGTTAACACCATCACTTAAAGGCTGCAGGACCACTGCACACAGCCTTCAACCATAGACAATCAATAAGCTAAATCATATCTTAGTCTATTTGAAAAATGAGGCATTATGACTGTGCAGAAAGGGATGACGTAAATTAAACTTTTTTTTTTGGCCCTAAATTGGGCACAGCAATGCCTAGGGTTGAGAAAAATGGAGTGGTCACATTCCTAAATATTGAAAGTTTTCTTTCTTAAAGTTTCTGTGGCTTTATGATTTGTAGTTGTCTTTAAGTAAAACCTAATTTTAGTTTTATTCTGTAAACTACTGATGCCTAATTCACAACCCTAATATAAACCCATCAGAGTAACCTTAACCTATTTTGCTTACCAGATCTGTTGTGGATAAAGGCTAAACTATAATTAAACTTGACAAAAGAGAGTGATAGAGATGCATCACGTTGTATTTTGAAGCTACAGTCAAAGAAAACCTTTGCATAAAAATATAACACTTGAGCTGATTGATTTGACACGATTCAGCAGTCTAGATGTGTTTGTTAAAACATACGCTTCAAATTTCACAATAAACATGATAAATTAACAAAAGATACAATTAAACCTGCCCTAGCGTAGACTAACCATGTTCCGTACACAACAACGTTCCGTACAGATTACCTTTTAATGCCAATGTCTGAATAAATACTTACTGTACAGGTCTTAGACAAGATATATACAGTAACTGTGTAATCTTTATTGTTCACTCTTTCACCACCGAGCACAACAGATACCCTCCTACCATACTGTATGTTTCCGAGAAAATTCAGTAAGTTTGCTACGTCCGCTTAACGTGCTTGAAAATAGACAGTGGGCAAGCTAACTGTCGCTTTGGAAGAGGGACATTTAGAGCAACAACAATATGCATTTGCATTTAATTTATGCATCACACAGTATTACAAGCTTTATGAAATGAATATTATGTTATCACAAATTGTTAAATAAATGATCTTTTGTTGAATAAATGCTTTAAAATTGGGATATTTAAACATCAGTTGTGGGTGCTGATCACATGGCGCAACTCTCCGCCAGAGAGTGAGCATGAGAGACAGGCTGCAAACGCTGTTTTGATAATCTTTGTGCAGTGATGATGTTTATATTTATATAAGGTCAGTTAAGTTAGCGTTACTTTGCATGAATTTAATATTTTAAAATGTCATGCTGTAATAAAATGAACATGATATAAAAATTGAATGATTGTAAAGTTATATCATTTCAAACTTTCATAAAACATTATTAAATATAACATTTACTTCCAAGTTAAACACAATAATAGTATATTCTGACATTGGTTTTTAATAAGACTTAAAACAATGTACAGTTTTGCCAGTGAATTAAAGTTATGCGCCCTGTACGGAACACTATTTTAATCGTGTACGGAACACTGTTAATACCTATCAAATTGCTTACATATGCGTAGGTGGTAATTTTCCCAACTTTTCTCAAAAACTACTGGTCCAAAAGACATGAATCAAAACCTTTTAACCACCTGCTGGGCCTCAAGTTTTTGCCGCTGCGCGCTGTGTGCTCGCAGTTGAAAAAAGTAAACTCTGAAAAAGCGTGTTACGTCAGTTGCGTCTTTTCATTTTCCAATCAAATGAAAGCAGAGCCAGGGTTTCTGTTGAGGTGCCTGCAGTGTTTGTGTTGTCAAGACAACTACAGAGACTTTTGAAGATAGATCAGAGACTTGCAGTTGCTGTTTTGAGTTATGCATGTTGTATGACTCACAAATCTTGAATTTCACAATATGACTAAATATTAAAATGACAGCAATATCAACAGCAACACTCTTGCACAATACCCAGCTGATTCAGTCATTGCCTAGCGACATCTTTTTTACTTGTCAATAAAAAATGCAGTGTGGTGCCCCTTGCGTTTTTAGAACGGAAAAGCCCGTTCGATGTGATCGGTGTGTAATCTGTAAATCTTGCATTTTACATCCTGAGACAAGTTTGAAACATGCCTTGTGCTGTTGTTGCCCAGTAAAGCACAGTAAACAATTTGGGGCTCGCGTTTTTAAAATAAAAGCCCCACATACATATTAAGTGAAATAAATATATGCTTAAAATAGCTAAGAGAAGAAAATAATCACTGTTGTATCACTAGAAAAGGTTTAGCTTATCAAAAGCAGCCTGAGGCATGCATAATAATGATTTCAGAGCTTTTTTATGATCTCAGAGCTGCATATGAGACGTGTTCTCTTGATGATCACTGCTCGTCAGGTCTGGATGAACGACCTAAAGAAGGCATAAATGCAAATGTGGAGGGCATGGCCCTTGTGTCTCGTCACAGTTTGTTTAGTCATTTGATAGACCCAATGTCGACCGAGAATTGACATGACAACAAGGAAACAGTGCTGTCTAAGGCTCACAATATGCCCATTTCCATACACTCTTAAAAATAAAGGTGCTTAAAAGGTTCTTTGTTGGTGTAGATGGTTCTTTGAAGAACCTTTAACAGCCATGGAACCTTTTCAACTCATAAAAGGTTCTTTGTAGCCCCAAATGGTTCTTTTCACTATAAAATGGTTCTTTTCACTATAAAATGGTTCTTTACGTGATAACCTACACTGTTAAACATTCCTAGAATTTCACAACCTTACTGTATTTTTTCACAGTAAATTACAGGATTTAACTTTAAAAATTCACAGGTATATGTTGTATTCAAAATTTTATTGTAAAATTCAAACTCTTATTTTATTAAGGATACAAATTAATGCACATGGACTTTATATGCTAATATGCTATATATATATATATATATATATATATATATATATATATATGTATGTATGTATGTATGTATGTATGTATGTATATATATATGTGTGTATGTATGTATGTATGTATGTATGTATGTATGTGTGTGTGTGTGTATACTGTATGTATGTATGTATACTGTATGTATGTATGTATGTATGTATGTATATATATATATATATATATATATATATATATATACAGTAGAATGTTATTGCAGCCCTAATTTGTTTACCAACATCTTCAAAAATAACTTGAAAGAAAATCATCCAGGTTTAAACCACATGAATGCTATAGTAAATTTTCAGCTTTATTTAATTTTATATGGTTAACATGGAAATATGGAGTAGTTTTTAATGACCATAACTTTGTGATTAGCCAAAACATAATAAACTGTAACCAAAGTAATTGATTTTGAAACCAAAGACTGTTAAACACACCCAAAAGTATTTCAAACTCAGGGGAGGAACGCCTGCTTTACACGGATTGAAGAGTACGGGCCGCCTGTCATTACACTGGTTCGGTTCAGCATTGCGTGACATTGAATCAGATTAAACTGTTTGCTCGGGAATTATTTTATCACGTGTTCACAAGCGCATACCTACAGACTGCAAACTGTAGTTAAATAAACAAGAAGTTAAAATTAAGTGACTTTAATTTGAGATATGTTGACGACGTTGAACAATTCTGCTCAATTTTGCTGACGAAAGCTGATGTCTCTGAGTAACACAGCAGCATTCCATTACTTAACAAATCCACTTTTTTATGGATTCAAATAAATTATTGACTCATTCGATTCATTCAAAGCGTGGATTAACCAATCATAAAGACAGAAGCTTGCCTCGATTTTAAATGAATCAGCAAATCTGAACAAATCGGTTGAATTAATTTCTAAATGACTCACTCATGAATTTACCCATTTAAAATGTTGTGGTCTAAGCATTTATGGCATTTCTATCAGCTTCGTCGAAGAATTAGTGAACCTAATGCCAATTCAGATGTAGCTTCTGCTTTATTTTCCTTTAGTTCTTTATTTTTATTTGAATCCAAGATGATTCTTTTTTAATCGACTCCGAAGACCATTTGTCCCCTCCCCCTACTTTCCGTTATTTTCCCGCTGTGTGAAGGACTGCATCAGGCGTCAGCAGACAGTTTTGACTTGCGAGGCTGGCAGGAAGCAAATTGGTAAGCAAATTGGTAGAAAACAATAGAACCCTTATGATAATCATTGCAAGAATGTCTTTTTTTTTATTTAGTGAATAAATTGTCGTTTTTGCTTAGCAGGGTTTTGTCACGTCACGACCGCGCTGATCGAATTTGAGAGAGAAATCGACGGTATAGTGTGAGTTAAGGTTTTAACATATTTTTTAATGAGCATAACACAACAGGATCCCATTTTCGAGCATGTTTGTGTATAAATTGTCCTTTATTGCCGTTTAAAATGTTTTCTTTAGCTCCCTTCACGTCAGGATAAGGCCAGTGCTGACCAGATTTCATCGACAAGAAATAGACGGTAAGTGTAACGTTAAAACTTTTAAAATACACTTTAAGCATAACAGAATATTTTTTCGAACTTGTTTTTAATTTGACTGGTTCAGATAGTACCGCGCTTGTTGCACGTTGTCATAGGGCTGTGGAGTCGACTCTAAAAGAGTCGATTCCTCAACTCTCAATGGAGCTAGTGCCGGAATCGACTCCAGGATAGGAATCGACTCCCAGAGTCAAATCTGTTTTTCAAGCCCTCCTGGACGAAGCAGTTACATGCTACTACAGTAATATTATGCTGCTCGTTCTCGAGCACGATGAACGTCGAAAGCCTGGTTTAAACCTCGTTTATACTCGACGCGTTCGCTAGTTCGCTTGACGGTTATTTTGAGTTGAATATGAATCACTTTAAGGAGATTTTGTCTGAAACAGGTACGACTGTACAGACATCTTTATGATCCGTCTATGCGTGATCATAGGGAGAACCAGTCAACCAGATGACCAACAATTCTTGGCTAGAAATTGCAACAGTGCGAAAGTAGTAAAGTTTTTGTTAAAAGGTTTGGAAAAACCTGAGGGATAAGTTTGTTAAAACCAAAGAGAGGCTATGGGAAAAATGGAGACCTAGGTACACAATTACAGAATATGTTTTTCCACCATTTATAGGTTTTACACTGATGTATATATTACAATTTTGAATTTAAAACAATTTAATAGTTACAAAACTATAATTAAGCATATAAGTAGAGGACAGAAACTAACCAGACAGTAATGTGCCAATTGTGGGGTGGGCTAAATAATAATAATAAAAAAACATCAGTATTTTTTAGTAAGTGTACTTGTTTTGCTTATATTCTTGTCATAATAAAAACATATATTTGTAGAGCAACCCCTGTTCTCTTGTCATTAATATTCTATCAAACTTTAATAGGTAGAACTGTCCAAGATTTTACAAAAAAAAAAAAAAGTGATGCCTCAAAGTTTGATTTAACAAAATTTAGAATTGTTATACAAATCTTTATAATAATTAAAATAATTTATAAAAATAATTAGTTTAAAAATCTTGAACAATATTAGTGATATGACGTAGTTCAAATCAGCCTTTATACTTTCGATTGGCACTGCATGGCGAACCCCCGCTGACTGTGTGCGCATCTCATTAAACAAGGCATTTATACTTGATGTGTTCGCCATTGAGATATTCTTTAAAACGACAGGGCAGTCAATAGAAACCCACCATAAAATAAGACGGATAAACAGAGAAGTAGGAAGTTTCCATAACTAAGTGATACCATTAATATTGTTCAAGATTTTAAAACTAATCATTATTTTTTTTATAAATTATTGTAAATATTTTCATAATCATTAAATTTTTCTTTCAAAACTTTGATGCATCACTTGCTTTTGTTTATATCTCGGACAGTTTTACCTATTAAAGTTTATTAACATATTAATGACAACAGAACATGGGCTTACTGTCTGGCTAGTTTGTCCTTATATGCTATAAAGGTAATAATGGTCCAACATCCCTGACCATTATCACCAATAAAGCCCAGAAAAACAGGGCATCAGTATATTGTAAACCAATAGGTTCAGATATTCCTTTCCAGTTATCAGTTTTGTAGCTATTAAATTGTTTTAAATAAATTAATGGTGAAAAAAAAACATATTTCGGTAGGACTTTATAATAACTACACACTATGAACCATTTATTAAGCATTAGCAAATAGTGAATTTATTATCTGTTAAGCATTAACTCTACATTAATAAGCGTTAGTAAGCAGTTTATAACTGCAGCTACAATCACTGTATTTATTGATTTATAACTACATTTATAATGTGCTTAATAACTGTACTTTCATACTTTGTTAATGATTTATTTTTCATTACTAAATTAAGTATTGCATTATTTACAAACCATTTGTATTTAAGAGTAGTTGGTGGTTTTTAAGATCATTCAGAATGAGTTAGTAAATGATTAATAAACTATTGAAATCAATGTTTATATATCGTATTATTCAGGCATATAGTAATGGTTACTATGTATGTTAATAAATGCTTTATTAACTCAACTTCATGCAGTTTTGTGACCTAATCTAAAGTGAGGACTAGTTATGCTTTATAAATCCCTTATAAATGACATAAAGGCTTAGTATCAAATAAATAATAATTTTGCAATCTAAAATTTCTATAAAGTTTAAACATTGTTGAATAACAGGAGTGTCAAAATACGACATAAAATTGGATAAAACAACAACAATATAATAATGTAACGATATAATACGATGAAATGTTTAAACTGTACAGTAATTTTATTTTAGATAAGGTTGCAAAGATTTGTTTTTCATTTGATATAGTTTGATTTGTGTATCTTCAAACGAATATAAATTAATAAAGTCATTTATGTTCTTTTTTCCTGTTTAGAATTTAACTGAGCCGTATATTGTAATTTATAAGGCATTCATAAAGCATAAATAGTCCTCACTTTAGATTAGGTCACAAAACTGCATGAAGTTGAGTTAATAAAGCATTTATTAACATACAAATTAACTATTAGTATATGCCTAAATAATACGAATTATAAATGTTAATTTGAATGGTTTATTAATCATTTACTAACTCTGTCTGAATGATTTTAAAAAACAACCAACAATGCTTAAATAACTGGTTTGTTAATAATGTAATACTTAATTAAGTAATGAAAAATAAATCATTAACAAAGTATGAAAGTACAGTTATTAAGCACATTATAAATGTGGTTATAAATCAAGACTACAGTTATAAACTGCTTACTAACGCTTATTAATGTAGAGTTAATGCTTAACAGATAATGAATTCACTATTTGCTAATGCTTAATAAATTGTTCATAGTGTGTAGTTATTATAAAGTGTTACCCATATTTCTGTAGTTGTGTATTAGAACCCCTTGGCTCTCCACTATTGCATGGCCTCTTTTTTTTTTTGGTTTTAACAAACTTATCCCTCAGGTTTTTACAAACTTTTGCAAAACCTTTCTTCCTTTTCCATGGTTGTTGCAATTTCTAGCAAAGAATTATCGGTCGTCTGGTTCTCCCTATGACCAGGCATAGACGGATCACAAAGATGTCTGTACAGTCACAAAATGTGTTCAAAGGACTTCATATTCAACTCAAAGTGAATGCGGCACCACGCGAACTGTTTGCTCGAGTGTCAAAAAGTTTTGTGCGCACTGCCAGCCGAAATCATGCCTTTCGCACCCAAAGCAAACCTCCACAAACACCGCGATTACATCACAAACCCTTTCTAGATCCTGTACAATTTGTATGTCTCCTTTGTTTGACACTCCAGTTAAGCTATTAATTGTACATTTAGTTCATTACATTGTACATTATCAATTTTTCATTTGTCAGCTGCTAGCTTTGTGGAACATAAAATAGTTAAAATCGCATCTTTCTGCAGTTTGCTTTAAATTAAGTTTGTGCATTATGTGCAGTTTAACAATATTTTCTTTGATCTGCTTCCCAGTTATGGCTAAGCATTGGACTACAACAGATGTTTGCCAGTGGCTCGATGAAGTGTTGTTGGAACATGCTAAACCAGCATTCATTGGTCAGTGAAATTGGATGGAACATGTTTTCCAGTGCCAGTTATGTTCTGTTAAAACAGCAACACATCAAAAACTTTTAAAGCATCTTCATCTCTACCATGAAAGTGAAAAAGGATTTTCTGTGACGTGTGGAGTGGATGGCTGTCCACGTGTGTTTTCTCGAGTTAAATCTTTACAAAATCATTTACGACACAATCATAAAAGCAGCAACAATTGTGAGACTGATGATGCAACGATTGCTTTGTCCCCTGTAGAAGAGACACCATTTGACTCAGAAGAAAACTGTGGAGCGTCAATTTCTCAGTTTGTGGAAAACCTTACTGAAACACTTCAAAGACATTTGGCTTTGTTTTCCTTAAAACTTCTAGAAAAGCATGTGGTCCAGAGAACTGTGCAAACAGAAGTATTAAGTGAAGTTGAAGACCTATTTAATTTTTTTCATCGAAGCTATAAGGACATTTTCAGTAAATGTCTTGATAATGCTAATATAAACAACAGGAATCCACTTTTTTCCTTTTTGAGGGATGATGATTTTGTTGAACATTGCTTCAGTGCAGTTAGCACCACTCATAAACTTGATAGGTACTGCACAGAAAAACTGAGTTTAATTGAACCGGTTGAGTATGTTTTAGGTGTTGACACAGAGGGGAACAAAGAATCTTTCCAGTATATTCCAATTTTGGATATATTGAAACTAATTGTTAATGATCAGTCAACGTTAGAGGATATTTTTGAAAGGAGGGTAACTCGTGGTAATTCACTAACAGATTACAGTGACGGTGCAATTTACAGAGACTCTGTTTGGAATAGTGAAGACCATTTTTTAAGAATTCATTTATATAATGATGAGTTTGAGGTTGTTAATCCAATTGGATCAAGAAGATTGTTGCACAAAGTCTCTGCATTTTACTTTACTCTAGGCAACCTTCATCCTAAGTACAGAGCCAGTTTAAAGAACATTCACCTTCTGTTGCTTGTGAAATACAATATTTTGAAAAAGTACGGAGTACCAAAAATTGTGAAACCGCTTATTTCCGATCTTAAAAAACTGGAAAGTAATGGTATAAAACTGGTGTGGGAAGGACAAGAGCTTTGTATCCGAGGTGCACTTGTAACAATATCTGCTGATAATCTCTCAGCCCATGCTCTTGCAGGCTTCAGCTGTTCATTCAGTAGTGGACGGGTCTGTAGGTATTGTTTGTGCCATTATAAAGACCTATCTCTAAAAACATCCGAGGATGAGTGTGTTCTACGGACATCTGATACTTACAACTATCATCTCCAGTGTGTGACAGAAGACCCTACCACAAAATCTTTATATGGTGTAACAGGTCCTTGTGCTTTCAGTGAACTGCCAAACTTCAGTGTGACAGATGCATTCCCACCAGATGTTATGCATGATTTTTTAGAGGGAGTTGTTCCTCATGTTTTGAAATTGGTTTTAAGGGCATTACATGGCAACAAAGTTGTTTGTGTGTCAGAGGTTAGCAATGCTTTGGCATGCTTTCCATTTGGACAGAATGACTCTTCTCATAAACCAGGATCAATATCTGAGAGACTTCTTTCTGATGGACAGCTAATTGGAAAAGCTGTGGAAAAGTGGACTTTGCTTCGGACAATACCTTTAATAATCGGGAACAGAGTAAACAAAAGTAACAAGTATTGGCAGCTTGTTGTTTACCTAAGACACATTTCAGAAATAATACTGGCACCAACCATATGTGTACACTGGATCAGTCCTTTAGCGGAGCTAATAACTTCGTTTTTAACAGTTTTCAGAGGTCTCTTTCCTAACTCCATAACCCCAAAGCTTCATTTTCTAGTCCACTATCCTCGGTTGATTGAAAACTTTGGTCCACCCAGAGCACATTGGTGTATGCGATTTGAAGCAAAACATCTGTACTTTAAAAAGGTGTCTCATGTTGTTTGCAATTTCAAAAACATTTGCTACTCTCTAGCTAAGAGAAACCAACTTCGACAGTGTTGGGATTGGCAGGGAGACAAAGTTCCTGGGAGAGACAGGTGTTCTGCAGCAGTGTCACGTTTGGACTTCAGTGAACTTGACAAACCACTGCAAGAAAGGCTGCTGTGCTTCTCAATCAACTTGGAAGAGGAAACAATCTGGACAACCAAAAAGATTGTTCTCGATTCTGTAAAGTACTCACTGGGAGACTTCTTAATACTTGATCTCTTGCATGAAGACATACCACAGTTTGTAAAGGTCATCCGACTTCTCAACATTAGAGCCAGCTGGTTCATCGTTGGAGAACTCTTCAGCACAGCTGGATTTGATGCACATCTCCATTCTTACCAAGTCATGTCCTCTGGGGATGTTGTAATCTTTAAAGCCGGAGAGGAGATAGATTACCATAGTCTAGACTGCTATGACCTGTCTGGTCAACATTACATCCCACTAATACATCGTCCCTTCAAACCAGTGTAAGTTAAACTGTAATGCTTATTGCTCTGAGTATTGCACATAAAATAGTCCTTAGTACTACCACATAGGCTGAAACTCTTGAGTGTACTGTATTTCACTGTATCATTTGTGTAGCAGGGAGAAAAATCCACTAACTACCTTATATTAATACATTAATAATTATACTGTTGTTGCTGTTTTCAACAGAGAATGAGATTGATGGTCCAACACTTTTAAAAATGACTGAAAGAATGAGTGAGCGTCTGTTCCCAAAAATCAAAGAACAGGTCAAATTTATGTCTGCATTGGAAGACCTGAAATCGTGAGTAATTTGTTTTTTGATGCATTTGAAATATACAAGTTTGACACTCTAAGTTAGGGTAAGATGCTATGAATATAATATTCATTATGCTGTTTGTTGTTTTTAGTCACCATGGTATCACTAAACATGTAACATCAGAGTCCGCTCCAGTGGTTCCATGTACCATATCTTCAATACGTTATCCTCCATTTCTAATGAGTGCCCTTGAAAAGGAAGACCTGCAGCTGAAGGCTCCGACTAAAAATAAATTAAAAAATGCATTAATTCAAGCCATGTTTGACCACCTTAGCCAAAGAACAATGTAAGTCTGTATTATTCTCTAACATGGTTGTGCTTAAGTTTTTTACAGTTGTGTTTTGTGTTTAATTTGAATAATCATTTTCATGTTTCTTGTTAACTAGAAAAAGCTATATAGTCTATAGAATGACTTATTTTAATGCACTTGTGCTAACTTTAGGTTTCTCTTGTTTACAGGTATCCTTCACACACACAGTATGTGGATGTGATGAAATCAGTGTTGATGAGCTTTCCCTTTCTGAGGGAGAAGCATGGCTCTGGATTTGTATGTATCCCACATTATTTTAATTCCTTGTTTCTCATTTCCATTTTTTTTTTTTTTGGCATTTTAGTACTATAAGTACTGAATAATGATGAATAAATGTATAAGTACATTTTAGTACTGAACTACAATTTAATGTACAATTTAGCTTGTTAATGTATTTATTGAAGCTTTAATGCATTTACTATATTCAAAAGCAAATGCACATACAAAACGATTCTTAGCCAATAACAAGAATACATTTTTGGTTTCAAAAAGTAACATTGTTTTATTGTTAATGTTATTACAACAACTTGCATTCCATTTTTCCACATTGAATGAAATATTTAAAATTCTTTTTTGATTTGTATGTTCTCATAGGACGCTCTACTTGAATCTCTGAGGAATAAATTCAAGAAGGAAAGAAAACCTTTGGTACATTTGGACGATGTGGCCAGGATGAAGGAAAAATACTCTGTCTCCAATGCTGGGTGTAAACGATCTAAAAAGGACAGTGAGCCTGGCTGCAGCAATGCCAAAATGACAGTAAGTGTTTTATACTTTGTATGTGCACAAGTTAAAGTCTCCACCATATGTTGCAGTAATGATTTGATTGAAGTGATGTAGGCTTGGATATGTTTGGAATTTTCAATCGCATCCTGAATCCTTGATCTTACATATACAATATAAGTATATAAGTAGTTACATATACAAGGATCTTTGGAGCATTTCTGGAGTTTTCCATTTTATATTAAGATGTATTTTGGTTAATCACCTAACAAGTAAATGAAGAGATCATTTTACAGTTGTAAACCATCTCTGTTGTCTGCTTTCAATCTCTTTTTTTCTTGATTACTTAATAAATATGTAAATATGTGTCTTGATTTTGTTAGAAATTAGTAATATTATAGTACATTATACTGCTTTTTTAAATCTCAACCGGTTTGTGCATTTCCTATAAACATTAAAATATTGTGAGTGAATGTGGCCATGTAAGTATTATACACTATTTAATTACTTTCAAAATAAATTCTGGAAGTGTTTGGAAGTGGACAAGCTCAAAACATTTGAGATCTACATCAGTTTCTTTGTATTAAATACATAGATTTATAACCTCAAACATGTAATATATTTGTGATTTGGTCACCCTCTAAAGCAGGTCTAATTTTAAATGTATTAACCAACCTACTAGGGATGCAAAAGTTTATTTGGCCAATGTTTTGCCCGTTTTGTTGTCTTACTATGAAAATGTTCTTTCAGGCTTAAATTTTTAGTGCTGTAGCAGCCTGTTGAAGATTGTTTATTACAGGATCTCAATTGTGGTGGTTTGCATTAATAATAATAATAATATATCAGCAATATTTATATAGCAATATTTATATGTGATTTTTCATTTATATTGTGTATACCTAATTTTTTAATATTGTGCATGTTCTGGCTGATTAGTGCTGAATCCACTGTATTAATATTTGTATTCTCTTAATTTTTTGTAAGGATTCAGACTATGTTGATGAGGGTGAAGATGAACACAGCATTGCGCAGCATATAAAATTCATGCAGACAGAGACGCAGAAACTGAGACCAAATTTGGACCTTATCAGGCAGAGGCTCAAAAGAACAAAAAAATACAGGACTCAGTACATTGCGCAGCATTCCACAAAAGAGGTTCTTTGTCAGTTCACCTGCCTTCGTCGACCAATTTTTGTAAGTAGTGATTTATTTTTGGGCACACATATTTCAAGAGTAGAGAAGTTTAACATAGATTAGGCCAAGTGATATGTTTGTTTAAAGGGTAGCAGGTTGCCACACTCCATTTAATGAATTGGACATACTGACAAATACAGTGTATACCTAATTATTTTTCAAATTTTATTTCATCAGATTATAGAGGAGATGATCAACATCACACACATTGACACTGACAAATGTGTCACAACAAATCTGGGCAAGCTTTCTCACCAACTTGTGGAAAAGGCTCCAAACACAGAACTGAAGCAGACGCTGAAGCTAGCATTGGATTCATGTGAGAACGATATAGAGAGAAATGGTGTGTATTATCAACATTCTTAATTTTATTAATGTGTTGTTATTGTCAGTGCATTTCTAACATTGTTAAAATTGTTTCTTAATTGTTTTTATGATTACTATTATTATGAACATCAACTACTTGAGTGTGGATTTTTAACCATAACAATCGTACTGCCAGAGAGTTAAATGAATGTACCCCTCCATACAATTTTCACGAGTGGCACTGCTTGTAGCTAAATTCTTTTTGTTCTGTTTGTTCTATGTCTTTATTAATGTTGATTTTTTTTTTGTCAGATGTTGCCCTGATGGTCACAATGAAGTTTTGTTTTGACAATGTGATTTTATATATGGCTTTGTTTGTTTTTAGCCCTGATGGTTAATGCTGCCATCCTTTTGCTGCCTTCTCATTTCAAGGAAAAGGAGACATCGCTTTATGTCATCGATCAGGTAACTTCACCGGTAAAACATTTGTTCAAAATCAACAAAAAAAAAAAATAGTTTTGTTATTTTTGTCAGATGTCTCTTAAACTCACCAAGGCCCCATTTATTTAATCAAAATACAGCAAAGATAAATATTTTGAAACATTAACAAATATAAAATAATTGTTTTATTTTTTTAATACTTTTAATGAAAACAATTATTGATATAATTCTTAATTCTTGGATGAATTCTTGACACAACTGAACTTGAATCAGCATAATTACTAAAGTTTCAGTGTGATGTTATCCTTGAGAAATTATTCTAATTCTAATTATTTGATGCTTATGAAAAATCTAAAGTTCTGCTGCTTAACAGTTTTTGTGTCACTAGTACTTACATTTATCAAGGGTGCATTACATTGAACAAAAGTGACAGTAAAGACAAAGTTATAAAATCTTTCCTTTTAATAAATGCTTTAATAAATAACTTTCCATTTATCAAAGAACCCCATAAAGATAAACTTAATTTATGCAAAAATGTTGTTAACTCAGATCATTGTACTCAAGATATTAATATGAGACTAAATTCATTCATTCATTTTCTTTTCGGCTTAGTCCCTTTATTAATCTGGGGTCGCCACAACGGAATGAACCGCCAACTTATCCAGCATATGTTTTACAGAGCGGATGCCCTTCCAGCCACAACCCATCACTGGGAAACTCCCATGCACACTTATTCATACTCATACACTACGGTCAATTTTAGCATACCCAATTCACCTGTACCACATGTCTTTGGACTTGTGGGGAAAACGAGCACCTGGAGGAAACCCATGCCAACATGGGGAGAACATGCAAACTCCACACAGAAATGCTAACTGACCCAGCCGAGGCTCAAACCAGCGACTTTCTTGCTGTGAGGTGAACGTGCTACTCACCGCGTCGCCCAGACTAAATTCTGTTTTTAAATTTTTAACTGTACATTTTATACATTTATTAGGGGTGTGATTTTTTTTAAATATTCACAGTTCAAGTGTCTGGAAAAAATACAGTTATTTTTAAATATTATATTGTTTTTTAATTTACCCTTATTTTCTTTATTTCCTGGTAACCCTGAAAATATGTTTTTTGTCATAGGACCCCTCATACCCAACCCCAACCATCATTCTTACGGACTGTAATGGAAACCCTTTGGCCAGCGGTGGTGTTTCTGTTAGGATGGATGATGAGGATGTGGTTGATGATGGGGAGATTGATGTGTCCCTGGCTCTTAGCCTTCTTTTCTCCTTATACCACATATATAACATTGCATATCCAAAAAGTCTGCAAAGAACGATGTCATTTTTGGAAGCGTTTGTTTTTAAATTGAAAGCAAATGTCCCAATTTGTGTCCAGCGAGTTTATAATTCCCTGTAAATAAAGTGAATTGAGGACAGTCTTGAGCCTGTTGGACTATTCGTTCTGTTTCATGAAGATGAGATAATGTACAGTACTACAATGGACACTTTCAAAAATGGACACTTTGGAATGGACACTTTCAAGCTCAGATTGAGGTTCTGCAGTTTTCCCAGGTTCCCAGTGGATTTTGTTGTTTTCTGAGGTCTCATGGGACTTGTTCATCATTGCCTGTTAAACCGGTTTTGGCATTTACCTGCCATTTTCCTTTGCAGTCAATTGTTTTTATGTTTCCTGATTTATTGTCTTTTTTGTTACTTTTTTGATATTGTGTGTGGCTTGTGTGTAGTTTTTTTATTTTTAAATTCTATTTCCACATGTACCTTTTTACTGTGTAATTGTAATTAACATTAAGACAATGAAAATTAAAGTATTTTCGGCAACAGTGTGTTTTTTGAATATTTTAAGTTTAACATTGTATAATTTGAATGACTTGTACAAGCCAAATTATTTTGGCAATAAATATTTAATCTTTCTTCCTAGATTTTCTTTATTTACTGTATTTGGGTAATGAACCTTTACATGGATGGTTCTTCAAAGAACCGAGCTGTTGGAGGTTCTTTAAAGAACCATTAAAAATGGTTCTTTGCAGTACCAAAAAAGGTTCTTTATAGCACCAAAGAAAGAATGGTTCTTCAAGGAACCGTTTGGTGAAGGGTTCTATGAAGAACCAAAAAAGGTTCTTCTATGGCATCGCTGTGAAACCCCCAGTTTGGTTCTTTGTGGCACCTTTTTTTTTAAGAGTGATGCTGATCTTGTATTATTCTACTATACCTTGGTATACCCAGATTTTCATTCTAGGGCACCTTTAACTTTTATTTAATTGTCAAAAGCACAAAGAAAACTTTCCAGTGTTTTCACCGAGCAAATTAATTGTATTCTGTAAACATTAACACATTTTCATTTTGATGCCTGCAACACAGAAACATGTTTAACACAGTCTCGCATCAACTTTGCATTTTAATACAATATTTAATCATCTGGAAATTGAAACAAACTGTTAAAGTTTTACCAGCAGAAATGTTTGCGCAGCTTGCACAGAGTCAGTGGTCATCATTATCAGTTTCTCCTTTTTATAATGAGCCATATATTTTCAATAGGACATAGAACAAATTACTTATAGTTATCATTTATAAATTATTAAACAAAAAGTTTATGCCCTCTTTTATTTGCCTGAGCTATAAGAACGTACCCATAATAAGAGCACTTAAACGTATGGCCAGAGCTTTAGTCTAAAGGATTATGTTGCTGCTCACAAATTAACTTCTGCAATTTGTAATCGTAGTGGATTACATTTCAAAAGTAACCCAACATTGCACATAATTACATCCTGAGACAGAACAAGACGGAGACAGGGAGGAAGACAGAAAAAGCAGCAGCTATCTGGGCATCGAGCGCACGCACTGATTGCATCAGTATTGTGAAGCTGGAATCTCAGCATGTAAGCCTTGCCTGAGACAAGTCTGTCGAACTAAGGGAAGAAAATTAAGCTGATTTCAAATGTTGGGAGATGTGAAACAAGCAGAGGGAAAAATGAAATATTTTGAGCCTACGGAGCCGATGCTACTGACAGACCTATCACAAAAATGTAGTGGCTGTTACATATTTAAATATAGCATCTTTCCTTGTCATACTTACGACTGTGAGAAAAAGTTGATTTTAAGAACTACGCAAAATTGCCCCCAATACTTCAGAGCTACTTGACATAGCTTATAGATAGAGAGTAAATTAACCTCAGATGCACCATTGACATCAGCACAATTGCTAGTTGCAATCGACCTCAATTGAGCTCCAAAAATAATATATATGTTCATGATGTTAGTTAGTAGGCCAATCTGGAAGGCTGATTCACTGTGGTTTTCTTTAGGGATTTCAATTAGGTTTTTAATTTATTAGAGACGTTTGCAATCTACAAATTCAATTCCACATAGTTGTACCTCAACTCTTACTTCTGTAATACTTTTGTGCAGTTAGCTGAATATAGGTTGTCTCACTTATCAGTAGTGATAGGAATAAGGAGTCAGAACAATGACAAATCCAACAAGTTTAAAGGTAGCATTTGCAAACTGGAAATATAAGCACTATTTTTACCTCGTTAAGTTATTGTGCTAGTGAAGTACATGCATATATCACCCAAAATGAACATTTGCTCATTATTGCCCGATAAGTTTATGTATATTTCTTTCTGTGTCTGTGACAAGTAATTCTAATCTAATGAAGCACCTCACGTCCCATTGTCCTACAACAACATTAAAATAGTGTAGATTAGTGCACAATGTTTTATATTTATTTTATAGTCATGTCATAAATTAGATATTTAAGTAACACAATTTTTTAAAGTAACACAATAGTTACTTTCCCTGGTAATTTGTTACTTTTATAATTATGTAACTCAGTTACTAAATCAGTTACTACAGTAACTAATTACACTGCTTATCAGGCACATAAACACACATCCTTACTGTAATTTTGAATTCACAGCTGTGATGATTATGTGGAAATCACACCACCATTTTGAAGGCTCACATCATTCATTTTAAAAAGATTACTGCAAAAAAATATACATTTTTCCATTTTAATATACACACCAGCAGCCACTTTGTTTCATCTGATTTTTAAAGCAAATATCTTATGACCCATTAACATGGCAGCCCCTGAATATCATTTAGGCATGTAGAAATGGTCAAGATGATCTGCTGAAGTTAAAATGGAGGCTCTGAATGGAGGAGAAATGCACTTCAAATGACTTTAAACATGGTTGTTGCTGCTAGACACGTTGATCTACAGTTACTACCATCTACTATCAACATTCATATTTCAGAATCACTGATTCATCTCGGCATCAACAATGCAGATTCCAATCTGATACCAGTACATTTTTATATTATTATAGAATTTTATAAATTCTATAATTTCTACAACCTATGATAGTCTGAGGTGTAAAAACTCTTTTTAAACAATCAACTAAACACAGAAATTCTAATTCTTTGACAAACAATGTATTTACAGACTAGGTTTGAGGATATTTCAACAGTAAAAGTTAGAAAACACAAATGTGCTCAATTTGTCTAAAATCAATCAAATTATTTATTTAAAAAATTATATTTAGTGGGGAACAAATAACAAATTATTTAGTGAACTAGGAGCTCAGTATAAATATTATGTTCAGTAAAAAAAAAAAAAACACTGTCAAATAAAAAAATAAAAAATCAATCTTCAAGCAAAAGCCCAATCGAATACAATATAACAAATATACTAATGAAATAGACAGTGCTTTTCAGAAATCTAACAGTAGCTTTCAAGAACAGAAACTAAAAATATAAGTAGATATAACACTGCATATAAATTTCACTGTATAAATGAAATAAAGGTTAAATGTTAATTGATGTCACAAGATGTTCAGTCAAGAGCAGTAAGAGATTTATTTGTCTTTTGTTGCATTGTAGCCCAAATCTCCATTCACATGTTCAGATCACTGCCATTTTTTTAATTTTGTGTGTGAGTTCTCTTTGTGCATCGAGGTTCAGTGTTAAAACCTAAAACCTTAGAAAATCTTAAATGTGTTTAGTTTAAATATAAATAGTTATGTACAGTAAGTGGTTCCGGTCCCACATGCATTTATGCACTGATAAAACCTAACTATAAAGGCAAGGTGACTGGTCAAACACGGGTTTCGGACTGAACATAGTTTACTGTACATTTTCAGGTTAAAATTCAGAGCACAAACTCCACTTAGTTACAAGTCACTTTCACCCTTTTGAATTATCTCTGTTGTAACATATTGGGATCAAATAAAACATACATTAACCAAACTCTGTGAAAATTATATTGTTAAATATAGACACATCATCAGATTCAAACCATATAAACCAAACTGTGGGGGAAATGGTATGGTTAAATCTTTTAACAAGAAGCATTACACGTCTAAATTGTACCTTACATTAAACTATCAAATGGATTCAGAACAATAAGACCCTTTAAAGTTTCCGTGCGCTGTAAGGTCTTAATGGCTGTTATGGGGGTAATATCACATAATACACAAGCAGTATAGGACTTGGAAATGTAAAGAGGAGAAACACCTGACTGGTTTAAGCTGACAGAAAGGCAACAGCGACCAAATACCCACTACAACTAAGATGTGCAAAAGAGAATCTCTGAATGCTAAAAACGTCAAACCTTGAATCAGATGAGCTACAACAGCAGAAGGGCACACCATTGCAATCCCTGTCAGCTAAAAACAGCAAACTAAAGCTACACTTTACATTCACTCCATTCCTTTAGGACCACAGTGAACACCTCTTATGGTGGACACTTCCACCACATCACAAAGCTGAAACCATCTCTTGCAGATCAATCTTTAAATAGTAGCATGCACTGTAGCATAGAATGTGCAAGTCTCCTGAAGATTTCTCCTTATTTTACTCGTAAATCAAAATTGTGTCTATAATAATGCATTTGAAATTCCGAATGACTTGAATGATATTTTTTCTTTCAAGATTTAGGACTACAAACTGAACAGCTCGATTGCTTTCTGGGAGATTCAATAAATCTATCTTCCCTCTTTTCCCCCATTCAAACATGATGCATGAAGCACTACTATTTTCCATAATGATAATGAAGGAAATTTTCACAGACCCACTAATGGCAGGAAACTCGCGATCTGCATTCGTCATGCCTGGCTGCAGAAATATCTTCCACAATCTGCCCAACATCACTTCATCAAAACATAAGCAATTGTGCACTGGCTTGGGGGGAACTTGTGCCCCAGATGACACATCTGAACAAACCTAACAAAAACAGAAGCTCAAGAGTCAAGATCTCTGAGTCTAGAGTGGGTTTTTTTATGATTACATTATTGCTATCTATTGCTTGTTGAGCTTGATTGTTCCGCAGTGAAGACTGGAAAAAAAGTAAATTGACTCTGGAAGTCTGATGGCTCACTGGATTTGTCCAAGACAGCAGGGGAAAGAAGAAAAATCCGCTGATTTGTGCACCTCAGAGTACCTGTTATATTAACCACACTGGCTGTCGCTGCACTCTAGGAGGGCTGGATTTTTTTATTTTTTTCCCTCTAGGTAACAGGCTTTGAGGATTGGTTTATCTGGTGAGATTTTTAGCCATTCTAACTCTCTCTGAATCACTAGCACTTGCAATCTCAGCTCGATTCTCTAGCCCTTGACTAACGGATTCAGTCAGATGCTGAGCCCAGCACTGATGAATTATGGGAAAGGGTGCTTAAATGGGACGCCGGCCCCATGTCATAGTGGACTACTTGGGGAATGATGTAATGATATGCAGGTACGCTCTCATTTAGAGTCATACCTCCGGGGATCACATCTCCTAGACAAATGAAAAAATAAGCAAGAACAGAGGCTGGTGAGAGAAAGTCAAATGAAAAAATATGAGTGATGGCCTGGGTTATTAGAATCCAAAGCCTTCAACAATAAATAAAAAAAGACATCTGCAAACCAGCATGAAAATATATGAGCTTCTTTTAAATCTGCATATTTGGCTATCGTTCGCCCTATGGTGTTGTTTAAAAGCTTTTTTTGCATTTACAAAAATTGTTGTCAGGGAAACATTCCCTTGACTATGACCAATTTGGCCAATGGGATCCATGCTGGCTTCGCTGATGTTTTGGTGGGGTTTCAAGGTTTTATTTTGTTTGGCCACTGGCAGTGTGTCTGGCCAGGCTGGAGTCAAGAGCAAATATTATAAACAAAGAGCTACACCGAAGGGCGCTGCTAAAAAATATTATTTGATTTAAATACAATAAATAAACACTTGAGGTGCTTAACTCTTACATAAATATACCTCCCAAGTCTCAACAAACAAACAATTAAAAAATTTTTGCCTTATGCCAGGTTCAGAATAAAGAACTTTTGCACCATTTTGGCATGGACCATTTGACTTAGGGTCTTGTTGTGATTTTTGGAAATATTGTGATGTGAACCTCCACCTTCTCAGTGAAATCATAAAAATTGTTAAAGATGACAAGCAATTAACTTAGAAAGATTTTCAAACTCCCTCAGACCTGTAGTCTTACCCCTATTGCTTGCAATCATGCATTTACTCCCTCACAGTCAGATAGAACATTTTTATCATGGAAAGATAGTGGAATTATAACTATAGGGGATCTTTATAAAGACAACATTTTTGCTTCATTCCCGCAGCTTAGTAAAAAGTTTGGGTTACCTTCCTCTCATTTTTTTCGGTATTTACAAATATGGAATTATGTTAAAAAGAATATTTCCAATTTTGAAACGTACAAAGCACCTGAATATCTTTATTCATGTATGACATTGGGGCCCAACTTGAAGGATCTTGTCTCTAGATATGTTGAACATTTTAATGATACCAGAATCCCTTCAACAGAAAATTTAAAGATGTTGTGAAAGGGACCTGGGATTAGAGATCTCGGAAGATAACTGGACTAATGCTCTTCAAGTTATCAGGTCTTGTTCCATTAACTCTAACCTCCAGCTGATCCAATATAAGGTAGTCCATAGACTACACTATTCCCGCACTAAATTGCACTCTATATACCCCTCTGTATCATCTCTATGTATTAAATGCAAGTCAAATGAAGGTACACTGGCTCATATATTTTGGTTTTGCCCAAAAATGTCTAAATTCTGGACTGAGGTGTTTCCTTTTTACTCTGAGGTACTAAAGATTGATTTTCCTCCTGACCCTCTTATTGCAATATTAGGATGGGCTCCTTCCTTTGAAAACTGTAGTTTGGATCCAATCCAGACAGCTCAATATGGAATGACTATGGCAAAAAAAGTAATATTGTTGACGTGGAACAAAGAGTGTACACCTAAATTTGAGACATGGCTTACAGAGTTTTGTAATGTATTGCACATAGAAAAGATTAGATATGAGATTGCAGGCAAACCAAAAAAAATGTTCAAAAAATTAGAAGCCCTTTTTTGAATGTCTACAGACTGACCAATGAAAACTGAGTGGTGCGGAAGATTTCATGAATCATAGCAATGTGTACACAATACAAATTTTCAATTATTTGGTATGTATAGGTATTCATATATCCAAAAACAGTTTTCCAATTTTTATTATTGATCTCGTTTCTTTTTTCTGTTTTTATTTATTTATATATTTTTATTTTTTTCTCTTCTCTTGTTATTTGTACTAATGATGTATATATGCACATATGTATATATGCTGTATATGTAATGTACATATGCAGATGTTTGACTGGACTTGTGGATATGTGCAGGTATAGACTACTCATGGAGGAATATGATTAAGTATCTGTACAGTTGTGTATGTACATGTGCATATGTGGATGTACATGTGCATATGTATTTACATATGCAGATGTTTGACTGGACTTGTGGATATGTGCAAGTATAGACTACTCATGGAGGAATATGATTAAGTATCTGTACAGTTGTGGATGTACATGTGCATATGTATTTACATTTCACATATGTTTATTTATTATTATTTGCTGGCATGGGAGGGATTTGGGGTTTGTTCTTTGAAATGTGAAAAACTTTAAATAAAATATTTAAATAAAAAAGATGACAAGCAAATTATTGGTCAAAAGTATGGATGTCATTGTTAAAGGGATAGTTCACATAAAACCAAGGTTTTGGTTCCAGCTGCATCCCAGTACTTGAAAACACCCATACACTCTCACATTTACACACGCACTCATACACTCGGCCAATTTTGTTTACCCAATTCACCTATACCGCATGTCTTTGGACCATACCTGTCAACCCTCCCGTTTTTCCCTGGATTCTCCTGTATTTTACAGTTCTATCCCGCTATCATCCCGTAAAGGTATATTCCCGTATTTCTATACGCAACCCATACAGCCGAAACACCAGGCATCGTTGCCCCTCCTATGCAATTCTCAAAACAGTCAGATCATGTAGTGGTGCGTGACTGTCAGCTGATGCTTTCCATAGTGATAAATAGACGCTGTTTCTCAAACGGATTCTGTACACGCGATCTGAAGCGGAGGGAAAGTCTAGATTTTGGGTGCGTGTTTAAACAGACATGAACACATAATTAATAATAATAATAACATCTAAAGATGTCTATCTTGGTGGGTTTTCTTTCAAACACAACTAATTTTGTCTTAAATGAGCATAAAAACTTAGGAAAGCAATCGAATGCTTTCATTATGATGTTAGATGTGTGCATTTTTAAAGTGACACCTCTGTTATTTAATGTAATCAAATGAAAAATCTAAATGAGAGATTCATTCGCTGCTCTTTAATCAGAATGTTTAAGTTATACAGTGAATAGGGTCATATCTCTTATTTTCACATCCCAAATGTTGACAAGTATGCTTTGGACTGTGGGGAAAACCGGAGCATCCGGAGGAAACCCACGCAAACACAGGGAGAACATGAAAACTCCACACAGAAACTCAAACTGGCCTCGAACCGGCAACCCTCTTGCTGTGAGGTAACAGTGCTAACCACTGAGCCTGTCCTACAGGTTTTCAGCTTTCTTCAATATATTTTGTTTTATGTTAGAAATTAATTAAGGTTGGGAACCACTTGAGGATGAGTTAATAGTGAGCAAATTTTCATTTTGGGTGAAATACTGTATGCATGTACTTCACTAGCACAAGGTTGCTGGCATGAAAATGTGCAACTGACTCTCAAACGCAAACATCCACACCCAAAAGAATATGTTTTACTGTAAAAAAAAAATGCTAGTATGATTGTAAAATATATATATATATATATATATATATATATATATATATATATATATATATATATATATATATATATATATATATACAACCATCTAATGGTAAATATAATAACTAAAATACAATGTGCCAAAAGCACCATCTCAGATGTGCACACTGGCAACTGCTGCATGTGTTCATCCATGTGAACAAATAGTCAGAGAATGCAAAAAGGTCAACGTTTACTCATGAATGTCCATGGCATGTTAAAGACGTATGGCATTTAGTTATTTGCCCACTTCACCTCCCTTTATGTATGGATAAAATGTCTATATTTATATATTATTTTCCTGAGCTAAATGTACTCTTGAGTTAGAAGAAATATGCTAATCTGTTTCAGATAAATAAATTAAACTCATCTGCTGTGCATGTTTTGCATGTAAGCCAGATGTGCTTCAAAGACATGCACATTAATGGCATCTGTGAGAAATAAACCATTGATAAGGTGTATTGGTTTAAATAGTTATCTATATTTAATCATTCATCAGCATCCCCAGTCTCTAGGCAATGTGTTGTCTTACATATTTCTGGTTCACAACACAATAATTTAAAAGTCAAAAATTGCTAAAGTTGCATGGTACTGATTATCATGACAAGATAAAAACATTATGTTGTCACAACCCAGCATTTTTATAGAGAAAAACGCTCTGGTTACTAAAGTAACCCTCGTTCCCCGAGGGGGGGAACGGAAATGCTATGTGGAAACTTCCACTATGGGGATTTCATTCAGAAAGCCAATCATCTGAAAGAGTATGTAAACGGGCCAATGAAATGCCAATGAGTTGGCAGCTTCAGCTTGCGCACCTGATGCTCGTTGCAATTAACTTGCTATAAGAGTACATGTGCGAGCAAAGCCAAAGCATCATTTTTTTAGCGGAAGAGACTTTCACCTCAACAGCTAAGGGGCAATCATTATGGCGAAGGAACATAGCATTTCCGTTCCCCCCCTCGGGGAACGAGGGTTACTTTAGTAACCAGAGCGTTCCCCTTCGGAAGGGGAACTTCAATGCTATGTGGAAACTTCCACTATGGGGAAATGTTTGGAAAACGCCATAATGATTGAACCTTACCTTCGCCCCCGATGAGAGGTTTGCCAGGCAAAGAGCGTGAGCGCACCTGCGTCACCAGAGGCGCGGTCTTCCAACGTGTTCCCTGGCCCTTACTTATCCCACTTCAACAGAAGATTTACGGATTTAGATATATTTTTCGGGAGCCGCAAATGCGTCTAGAATAATTTCTAGGAATTTAATACGACAGTACGTTGGGAATGCGTGCAGTCCCGATAGGGAGGACGCTGCGGAGGCCACCTGCTACCCAAGTGGGGAGACTGGGGCAAATAGCATATGAACTAACCCTGAGAAGGGGGAGTAAGCATATGAAAATTAGATGGTTAGCGGTGAGGGAAGACACGGGTCCGCCTGTGAGGGGGGACTGCACCGTGGCAGTATAAGCATATGGGATCGCCTAGTGGGGATCGCACATAGCAGGCACCTATACCCAGAACGCGGGCTGACCATCGGGCAGACCAGCAACGTAACGGGCCAGTGCCTGACTCCTCCGCTGAGTCAGGTGCTGGGGGCCTCGGAGGAATATCTGCAGGGTTCGCCAGCGGGGAACTTTTCTGACAGAGCGAAAAAGCGCACGTATCCCTGGGTTAGAGAGAATGGCGCAGCAAGCGTTTTACAACACCTAACCGAATTTCTCATTCACCGCGTGAGAAAATCGGCTCCCCTCAAGATTAATAAATCTTCTAATAGGTGTCGCCCAGCCCGCAGCTCTACAGTGTCTGTTAGAGAGGCGCCGCGTGCTAACGCCCAAAAGGATGCGCGCTTCGAGGAGCGCGCTCTCACTCTTGGGGGACGCGGCTCGCCCTGGCTCAGATGAGCGAGGGAGATGGCATTCAGAGTTCAGTGGGTATGTTCCAACCTCTGTTTGGATACGGCACTTCCCGTCTGCCGATCACCATAACAGATAAAGAGCTGAGTACGGTCCGTGTAATAGCAAAGTGCGAAGGACCAAATAAAGGGGCTGGGTCTGCCTCCTCCGTGGGCAGCGCTTGCAGGTTCACTACGTGGCTGAAAGAACGCTGTAGGAACCTAGGGCACCTAGGTGGGCCGGGGTCTCAGGTAAACGTGAGAGTGGGCCGACCTAAAACGTTGGCACATTTCGCTGACCGAAAATGCCTCCAGATACCCGCCCATTTGACCGATGCAAACGCGACCAGCAGAGCTGTCTACCTGGACAGAAATCTTAAAGATACTGAGTCGAGTGATCAAGCAGACCTCTCCTAAGAGAGATCTCCAAGTGGGTATGAGAGGGAAACAGGAAAATTAATATTCATGTCTCGCGCCTCTGGGAACTGGATGATGAGACGATACTTCCCAGCGCGCCACCATCGCCGCATCCTTAGAGCGGGGATGATCGTAACGCCAACCCCTCAGAGCGGAGGGGACAGCCTTAGCTCCAGTCAACTGAAGGAGGATAGCATCACTCTGATCTGGCATGTTCAGGGTTCCTTCTCGGGGAAAAAGGTAACCACACAGCGAATAGACTCCACTTCAGGCGTGGGCATGCCTCGTAGAGGGTGCTCAGCCTGAGTGACAGTGTTAACCACCTAATCGGTAAGTCACCTAAGTCCTCCGCGCTCCATCTATGAACCGTACGTGAAGCATAGATCTGGGCGCGGGTGCCAAACGGTGCCTGTCCCCTGTTCCCAGGGGATGTGCCAGGGAGGGGCCATCACGAGGAGAGAGTTGAAAGCAGGTCCGATTGGGCCAGAGAGGCGCAATACGAGAGCTGTTCCTCGACCTCCCTGACTTTACACAGTATCTGTGCGAGTAGGCTCACTGGAGAAATGCGTATTACGCACGCCCCGAGGCCAGCTGTGTAGCCAGTGGACTTTGCAGGGTTCGCCAAGTGGGGAACTCAAGCGAGAGCGCACGAATCTCTGAGTTAGAGAGAGAAAGGCGCAGCACCGAACAGCTGGACAGTCGGGGGTGGAGTCTCCATTTTCCCAGGCGAAACTGCCGTGAGAGCGAATGGGCTGCACGGTTGAGCTCGGTGGGGGAAAAAATGGAATGCAGCGATTGCGCCGCGTATGACTCCGGGGGAGCAGACGGCGAGCGAGCTGAGACATGCTGCGAGAGCGGATACCCCCACACGGTTGATATACGCCCCCGCTGCCGTACTGTTCGTCCTGACCAGTACGTGTTGTCGCTCCAGCACCGGTAAAAAAACGGCGGAGAGCGAGAAACACTGCCAACAGCTCTAGGCGATTGATATGCCAATGCAACTGGGTTTTTTTCAGCTGCATGCCCGCAACACACGGCGCCCCAGCCAGTGCTGGAAGCATCTGTCAAAACGACAATATGTCTGGACGCCTGTCCTAGAGGCACTCAGGCCTGTAGGAACGAGGGGTCGTTCCAGGGGCTGAGGGCGCGGCGACACAGCGCAGTGACAGTCACTCGGTGTGTGTCCGCGTGCCATGCGCGTCTGGGGACTCGATCGTGAAGCCAGTGCCGAAGTGGTCTCATATGGAGTTATCCGAGCGCATACAGCGGCTGCGGATGTCATATGCTCCAGGAGCCTCTGAAAGATTTCAGTGGAACCACTATTTTGCTGTCAAACTCTCACAGACAGTTCAGCATTAGCCGAGCGCGCTCTCCGGAGAGGCGCGCTGTCATGGTGACCGAGTCCAGCTCCAACCCGAGAAAAGAGATCCTCTGCACGGGGGCGAGTTTGCTCTTTTCTCGGTTGACCTGAAACCCCAATAGGTGGAGGTGCTGGAGCACCTTGTCTCTGTACATAGTCAATTACTCCCGCGAGAGGGCTAAAACAGCCAGTCGCCGAGATAATTGAGTATGCGGATGCCCGCGAGCCGAAGGGGCGCTAGGGCACCCTCCGCGAGCTTGGTGAAGACCCGCGGATACAGAGAGAGCCCGAAGGGGAGGACTTGTACTGTCAGGCTCGCTCGACGCAGACCGCAGAAAAGTGACGGTGGCGTGGAGTATGGAGACATGAAGTACGCGTCCTTCAGGTCTATGCTGCAGACCAATCCCGAGGACGAACGCACAGGAGGATGCGCTTCTGCATAAGCATTTTGAACGGCAGCTTGTGCAGACAGCGGTTCAAAACGCGCAGATCTAGGACTGGCCGTAACCCACCGCTCTTTTGGGTACGATGAAGTACAGGCGTAAACCCGCTCTCCATCTCGGCTGGAGGGATCGGTTAGATTGCATCCTTCGCCAGGAGGACAGCAACCTTCTCTCACAAGACAGGGGCGGGCACAGGGCTGACCCTGGTGACGTACACCCCGTGAACTTGGGAGGCCGTTTCGCGAATCGAATCGCGTAGCCGAGTCTGATCGTGCGTATGAGCCACCGCAAAGGGCTGGGCTGCGCTAACCAGGCAGGCAGAGCCCTCGCTAATGACTGCATCGCTACAATCGCTGACGTACCAGCAGTGGGGCAGCGCGGAGTGGGAGTGCTGATCCGGGGAGCGCTGGGGTCCCGCGGAAGAGCTGGAGGTGAGAGATTTACTCACCTTGCACTCAGACTCCGGAGGAGAGGGCTGGAGGTGTGAGAGAAAGGAGACCGTCCTCCCAGACCCCGTGAGCCACTGGCGAAGTGCGCCGATCCTGCGAGCTGGAAGGCTTTTCATCGCATCCCAGACTGGCAGTATTCGGGCTGTCACATCAAGGGAAGGGAAAGATGCTCTCTCTCTGAGGAGCCCGGCCCCCCACCGGGGAGAGAGCAAGTTCCCTCTTCTCCAGATGGCCGTCTCAAGAGCGCTTCGCGGTCCGTTATCCGGACTTAACGGCGCCCTGGGACGGGGAGCGCTGGTTGCCTGCGAGGTGCTCGGCGCTGCCGCTGGCCGGAGGCGCAGGCGGGGGCGGAGCAGCACTCGAAGACGGGCGCTCTCGGCGACAAGCAGTGGATGTGGATGGTTCGGCGGGAGGGGAGCGGTCTTACATCCCCGCCGAAGGATGCCCATCGTATCCGACTGCACCGCCGTGAATTCCTGGGTGAATTCACCAACGGTGTTGCCGAACGGGCCAGACTGGTATATGGGGGAGTCAAGAAAGTAAACTTTGTCGACTCCGCGCATATTTTTGCCAGGTTTAGCCCGAGGGGGCGCTCCTGGACCACTAACGTGGCCATCGTCTTTCCCGGGGCACACGCAGCGGACTTGAGGTCCGTGGAGCTCAGTCGGGTGCGGTGCGGGGCTTGTAACAAGCCTGGGTCAGAACCACCCTCGTGCAGCTGGGCCAGCGCGCGCGCATGGACCCTGGCGTGCAGGGTGGAAGCAGTCTGGCCCGCGGCTGTGTGGGCTCTGGCTCGGGAGGCAGAAAACCAACACGCCTTGGACGGGAGATGAGGCTAATTCCAGCAGAAGGAGGCACCACGCGGGCCCGTGATGGCACTCTCAATCTGGGGAATCGACTCGTACTCCCTGGCTGCTCCACCTTCAAGAGTGGTGAGGTGGAGGCGCACGCAGATCAGGCAGAGAAAGGTGCCCTCAAGACTGCGTGAGCCCACTGTGCACTTCCGGGAAGAGAGGGATGGGAGGCTAGAAGGTATTGCCTTTTAATCCTCCACATACACCCATCTAGTCGGTCCGGCCGCGGGGCTGGGGGATAAACCATCTCCAGACCCACGACCGAAACAGCCCGGGAAAGCACGGTTATCATGTCTGTTTCAAGATCGGCCGCCGCCGCGCTCGCTCCCGATGGGAGGGAACGGAGGGGGGGGGATCCTTCATCAGACCATGACAGCCCAACCTCCGATGCAGCGGTGGACATCTGAGCCTCGGTGTCATCAAGTGAGAGGGCGGCCATCCGAGGATGGAGCGCTTCTCTCACTCAAAGCTTGGATGGAGCGCGTGGAGGAGTGAGAGATCCACAAGCCCGAGGGCGGCAGATTTACTCCCACTGTAACCCTCAGATCTGCCCGAGTGCCCACCGCGGAGCGGGGGACAACTGGGGTGGGTGGCTCTTTTGCAAGAGCGAGCCGCGATCTTAACTGCGCAACAGACATGCCACCGCAGTGATGGCATGCACTGCCCACGAGCACCGCATTAACATGCTGGACCCCCAGACATGAAACGCAGGGCTCGTGCCCATCATCCGAGGACAGGAAACCACCGCATCCAGAAACGCACAGTCGGAGCGACGTCTTGAAAAAGACGCGCTGCACGACCGTGTTGCTCTTTTAGGAAATTCGCAACAATACATACCGCTCTGGAGGACCGGACCCAAAGGACGCCAGGCAAGGGAGAAACCCAGCTCGACCATCTGCCGCTGCGTGTCACACACTCTGGACCGGGAGATCGCTCTCGTTCACTCTCTGTCTGAAACTCAGCTGGAGGAACCCTCATCGACTCTCTCAGAAGGCTGTTGAAGTCTCTGAAGTGAAAATGATGCTTTGGCTTTGCTCGCACATGTACTCTTATAGCAAGTTAATTGCAACGAGCATCAGGTGCGCAAGCTGAAGCTGCCAACTCATTGGCATTTCATTGGCCCGTTTACATACTCTTTCAGATGATTGGCTTTCTGAATGAAATCCCCATAGTGGAAGTTTCCACATAGCATTGAAGTTCCCCTTCCGAAGGGGAACTAGTGAACAGTCGTTCAAAAGTCTACAGATGCTCTGAAACAGACATCTGCAATTTTCTTTCCCTGCATTTTTTTACTGAAACACAGTCTGGAACATATTGAAGAGCTTGTTCTTTTTGTATGTATACAACATTATTTAGGTTTACAGCTGAGCAAAGCCATAATTTCCAACTTGATATTGCTAGTCTGCCGAGCAGGTGGCAAGAAGATCTAAAATACCTGAAGAGAGCTCTCTGTTATTTCCATTCATCTCAATGGCAGCTGCCACAGAATTCTGTCGCCTTTAGAAATATCTATAGAGTGCAGTCAGCTTGCAGAAGTAAAATTATAACAATCAACTCTCCATGGGGCAGAAATGTTTTACAATAAATTTAAAGGCAGATCTACAACGAGCTACAATGTTAAACTTTCAATCACATAACTTAATATTTTTTAAAGTATTCATGTTCATTGGGGCGGCACAGTGGCTCAATGGTTAGTACTGTCGCCTTTCAACAAGAAGGTCACTGCTTCAAGTCTCGGCTGGTCTAATTGGCATTTCTATGTGGAGCTTGCATGTTCTCACCATGTTAAAGTGGGTTTCCTCTGGGTGCGCTATAGATGAATTGGATGAACTAAATTGGCCATACTGTATGTGTGTGAATGTGAGAGTGTATGGGTGTTTCCCAGTACTGGGTTGCAGCTGGAATGGAATCCACTGCATAAAACATATGCCAGAATAAATGGTGGTTCATTCCACTCTGATGACCACTGATAATCAGGGACTAAGCTGAAGGAAAAGAAATGAATGAATGAATGTTCTTTAGTACATTACCCATAGTTCTGCAAACAAAAACACAAAACATTCAAATGTAATATTAAAATGACAACTTAAATAATACTATTAATAATAATAAAAGCTCATTAAGGACAATAATAGTATATAAATACAAATAAAATAATATTATCATGATAATATTATATGATAAGGCCACTACCTTAGTGCACTTCTAACAATTACCACTGCTACAGTATGTGTTAGAAAACAATACTTTTGAGTTCGAGAATGTGACATGTTTTTGAAAAGATGTTACCAAGATTGTGCAGGGGTATAGAAAGATCATTTTATATGACAGAAAAAAAATCCATGTTAATGAGAACCTTAACATACAGATGGCCTTTAAACCAACACATATGAACTAATAGCTACAGAAACCCAATTTAGATTTCATGAGGTTTTCAAAGCTAAAAGCCACTGCACAGAAATCTGGATACTAATTAATCAGACATGGTGTTCAATTCCAAATATATAAATAAATAAAGACCGTTGTATAATGAAAGCTTGCTACGGTGTTGGCCAGTCTCCAGTTTGTGGGTATGAGCATGTGGCAGAGAGACCGAAGCTCTGAAATGACACTGTTGCCGTTTTAACTGATGACAGGACTTTGAACGCATTCGGAATGTGCTGTGGATATTTAGCGCCAATAAAACCACAACTCTGATTTATGCATGGCGAGATGGCATTTAATTGCGTGGAACATTTTTTGATCCCGATGAAAAAAATCCACATGGGTTTTAGAGTGTCCAATTGAAAATGCTTTAATCATGATCAACATGACAGCCAAGTTCAATCCATACTAAACTCAGTGCTGGCAGAAACTAGTTCACATGCCACAAACTTAACTACACTTTTACATAGCGTGACAGAAGCGCAGCTGGTTTCATAATAGTGCTGCTTTTCCAACAACTAGCTACTTTTTCCAACAAAACACTAGATAATCATCAAAAGTGCTTTGCTAAATGGTCGCCTCTCCATCTGCTCCAGCCTTAAGGCTTCTAGTTTTAGCCAAACTGCTCAAAGTTCACAAACTCTATTCATCCACTCTGCAACAACGCACCAAATCGTTTGTATACACAAGCATGACAGCAAATCTTGTGTTGTCAAATACATCAAAAAGGGATACAGAGGAACTTGTTCACTAAGTAGGGTCTGTATTGCATTGCATTGAATTGCATGGGTGTTCCATAGAAAATTTTAATAAATACTGTATGCAGCGCTGTGAATTGCTACTTGTCCTGTTTTAATGTCCACTGGTGGAGCACTGGAGTGTTTAATCAGACAAATGATGAAGATGTGGTTAAATTTTAAAAATATGTTTGACTAGTGCAAACACTGCTGACTGACAACGTTGAGGGGCTCAGGGCAGAAACCACATCAAATATTGAAAAAAGAAGTTATTATTTATGGGTTTTTAATGAGGATTCTTAAATAATCACATTTAGAACCCATGTAAGAGGGCATGTTGGCACTCAGAAGAATGACAATGAATTTATTTGAATATGTATATGCTTATCATAGCAGAAAGTGCTTGATTATTATAATCTACTAAAATAGGTGGTTAGTGAATTATTAAAAATAAATAAATAAGTAAATTAAATAGAAAAGGGAGCTTTGATTGGACAATTCAACAAAAAATGTAATTGTCATCTTTTTTTTTATCCCTTCACATGACAATTACATTATACCTTGGGAAAATACCAAAAATTATTCCAACTATTGACAAATACTTAATTCAAATATTTTTGGTAAGTAGGAGAAAACCCATAACTCGAAAAGGGTTTCAACAAGGGCTCAATAATTAGGAATTTTAAATGAAATACACTGTATGGAGAGACTTTTAACCCTTTAATTTAAGACATGATTCAAAAAAGTGCAACAAGTATTGGCTAAAAATGGACTATGTCATTGTAAACAATTTGTGATAATGTGCTTCAAATGTATTATAACTTGATTTTGTAACCCATATGACAACCGCTTCTTTGTTCTTTGTTTCTGTCTTTTTTTAAAAGATAAAATAAAAAAAGGTTTTTTAAAAATCATGTTTAGTACACACTGAAATCACTCGCAAATGCCTTTGTGACAGCATATAAATAAAATGTCAGTTTAATTTGAAATAATAACAGACCTAAATTATTGTTGTAAAGAAGAACGTACAATAGTAGCAATACATGTTTGTAAACAATAATTAGATTTATTAGTCTGCTTTACATCTCCTTTACACACCAAAGCAACTTAACAGTATTTTTACCTCTCAGTATTGCAATTCTGAACTGATTCAACTGAATCATATTTATGTTTATACACTACTTGACAAAAGTCTTTTCGTCTATCCAAGTTTTAGGAACAACAAATAATTACTTGACTTCTAGTTGATCATGTGGCTTATATGAAAGTGGCTTATATGAAAGGCAAAGATTAGATTAGATTAGATTAGATTCAACTTTATTGTCATTACACATGTACAAGTACAAGGAAACGAAATGCAGTTTAGGTCTAACCAGGAGTGCAATAGCAGCAAGTGCAGGATACAGGTATAAGTTATAAAGTGCAGTTATAGAAAAACTATGGTGATATTTACAAATGGATGTACTATGAACATTATATACAGGTTGTATTAGCTATGAACAGAGATTTACAATAGATAGATATATGTACAGGTTGCTATTAATAATCAGAAGTGTGCAGATATATAAACATAATTACAAATGTATATGTACAGTGTGTGTGTACATAATTACAAATGTACATGGGTATGTACAGTTAGAATAAATGAATCAGTGCAATGAATATGTGCAATTTTTAAATGTGGAAATGTTAAATAGTGCAGTGATTATGAGGAGTCCGAGTTATGAGAGTGGGGGTGTATCAGGGGGGCAAAGAGTCAGTGGGGGGCAGAGTTCAAAAGGGAGACAGCTCTGGGAAAAAAGCTGTTCCTTAGTCTGCTGGTTTTTGTCCGGGGGAGCCTGAAGCGCCTGCCAGAAGGCAGGAGAGAAAACAGTCTGTGAGCAGGGTGAGAGGAATCCTTAAGAATACTGCGTGCTCGGCGCAGACAGTGTTTCCTCTGGATGTCCTCTATGGCTGGCAGTGTGGTCCCTGTGATGCGTTGGGCAGTTTTCACCACCCGCTGCAGTGCCTTACGCTCCGCAACAGAGCAGCTTCCATACCAGACTGTGACACAGTTCGTCAGGATGCTTTCTATTGTGCAGCGGTAGAAGTTCACCAAGACGGCTGATGACAGCTGGTTCTTCTTAAGTTGCCTTAAGAAAAATAGGCGCTGGTGAGCCTTCTTGACCAGGCTGGAGGTGTTGGTGGTCCAGGAAAGGTCTTTTGAGATGTGGGTCCCCAGGAACTTGAAGGATGAGACAGGCTCGACGGGCATGCCATTGATGTGGATGGGATCATGTGAGCCTGTTCGTCCCTTCCTGAAGTCCACAATGAGCTCCTTGGTCTTGTCAGTGTTAAGGAGCAGATTATTATCAGTGCACCAACTGGCCAGATGCTGTATCTCCTCCCTGTAGGCAGTCTCATCATTGTCGCTGATTAGACCAATCACTGTGGTGTCATCTGCAAATTTGATGATGGTGTTAGAACTGTTCACAGGCCTACAGTCGATGGTAAAAAGGGAGTAGAGGAAGGGGCTCAGCACACAGCCCTGTGGTACACCAGTGTTGAGTGTGACGGTGGTGGAGCAGATGTGGCCTGATCTAACATTCTGAGGTCTGTTAGTCAGAAAGTCCATAACCCAGTTGCAGAGAGACGTGTCGATATCCAGGTCTCGAAGTTTGATCATTAACTTAGAGGGTATGACAGTGTTGAATGCTGAGCTGAAGTCAACAAACAGCATTCGTGCATAAGTGTTTTTATTGTCCAGGTGTGTGAGTACAGAGTGCAGTGCTATGGAGACTGCATCTTCTGTGCTCCTGTTGCCACGGTAGGCAAACTGATGTGGGTCCAGTGTGGATGGCAGAGAGTCTTTCAGATGTGCCAGGACCAACCGCTCGAAGCACTTCATGATGATGGGTGTAAGTGCTACAGGGCGGTAGTCATTCAGGCATGTTGGGCTGGAGTGTTTCGGCACTGGCACAATAGAGGTGGTTTTAAAGCATGTTGGCACAGCTGCTAGGTTAAGGGACAGGTTGAAAATGTCTGTGAATACCCCAGCGAGCTGTTCTGCACATGCTTTGAGGACGCGCCCAGGAATACCATCTGGTCCAGCAGCCTTACGCACATTGATCCGACTCAGTGCGGTGTGGACTTCTGAGGAGGTGAGTGTGATGGGTGAGTGGTCGGTTGAGGAAGTGATCCGGGTGTAGGGTTCTTTATTGTCTCTTTCAAAGCGGGCATAAAAGTCATTAAGCTCGTTCAGGAAGGAGACATTTGTGGCTGTGGGTGTGGAATGGCTGGGTTTGTAGTTGCTGATGGCCTGGATGCCCTGCCACATGCGCCGAGGATCAGAGTTGGAAAAGTGCTCCTCTAGCTTTAGCCTGTAACAGTGCTTGGCCTTTTTGATGCCCCTCTTCAAATTAGCCCTGGAAGTGCTGTAGGCCTGTGCATCCCCTGATCTGAAGGCAGTGTTGCGTGCCTTCAGCAGGAGGCGCACCTCCTTGTTCATCCATGGCTTTTGATTTGGGTATGTGGTGATCTGTTTCTGGGTTGTCACACTGTCAATGGTGGTGTTGATGTATTCCAGAACAGAGGAAGTGTAGCTGTCAATGTCTGTGCGAGAGCCACATGTGGCCTGGGAAGCAAACATACTCCAGTCAGTGTGTTGAAACCTGTCCTGGAGTGTGGAGTCTACCCCCGCTGGCCACACTTTGATGGTCCTCACTGATGGCTTCACACGGTTGATGAGGGGTGAGTATTTGGGGCTGAGGAACAAAGAAAGATGATCTGATTGACCCAGGTGGGGGAGGGGGGTCACAGCGTAGGCTTCAGCCATGTTTGTGTATACATGGTCCAATGTTTTGTTTCCTCGTGTGTGACAGAAAATGTTTTGATGGAATTTGGGGAGCACTGTCTTAAAGTTTGAGTGATTAAAATCCCCCGCAACAATAAAAGCAGCCTCCGGGTGAGCAGTCTGTTGTTTGCTGATGGCTGCATGAAGTTCTTTCATAGCCAACTTGGCATCAGCATCGGGAGGAATATAGGCGGCAGTAATCATAGTTGATGTGAACTCGCGTGGCAGATAAAAGGGTCTGCATTTGACCATCAGAAATTCCAGGTTAACAGAGCAATGTCTCCCAACGATGACAGAGTTTGTGCACCAAGCTTTGTTAATATAAATGCATAATCCTCCGCCTCGGGTCTTACCGGAGTCATCCGCCGTTCTGTCTGCTCGGAATGTGTGATGGTCAGTTAAAGATACAGCGTTGTCTGGTATCCCGCTGTTTAGCCATGTTTCTGTGAAAATCATGACATTACAGTTCCATAATCTTTTGCTGTGGTTGATGCGCAGTCGAATCTCATCCATTTTGTTCACCAGGGACCGTACATTGGCGAGGAAGATGCTGGGTAAAGACAGCCGGTGTGGTGTTAGCTTTAGCTTAGCTCTTAGCCCGCCGCGCTTCCCCCGTCTTTGTTTACGATCCCGCCGCCGCCTTCGAGCACTTCCGCCCGGCCGGGCAGAGCACTCAGCCTCGGGTGTTCTGGCGATGTCCGGAATGAGTCGTAGATTGCTGATAAAACTGTCCGAAATGCACAAACCAATATCCAAAATCTCCTGTCGGGTGTACGATGTAAAGGCATTACTGTTCTGCACGAACAGACCCGAAATGAGCAGGAAAAACACTGCATAACTGCAGAAACTGGAGAGACGCTGAGCCTCGCGATCTGTACGCGCCGCCATCTTGGTCTATTTTGAGGCCTCTAGATAGGGCTGGACGATATGGCAAAAATTTATATCACGATATATTTTTTTATTTCGGTCGATACGATATAATTCCGATATCGATATGGACAATATTAAAAAGAAAGGAAAAACTCCCAAGAACGCACACAATGGATGTCTGTACCTACAAATGTCTGCAAAGTGAATTTGCAAAGTCGATAATACCTCCAGACTCTTATAACTTTTTTTTTTTAAATAAAAACAGTACAAAAAAATTTGTTCACTTTTTATTTGTATTTAGCCTATACAAACAAGAAATGTGAAATAAACTATCAAATAAATAAAGCTCAAAAATTCATAAAAAATATGCAAAATAGTTTTTTAGAAAAATAAGTTTTGTAGTATAACCAGCAGGACAGCAGTGATGTGCGAACTGAATTTGGTGAGAGTACAGTAATTTACAGTACAGTTATTGAATATTTTTCATAATAAAAATTCATAAAAAATATGCAAAATAGTTTTTTAGAAAAATAAGTTTTGTAGTCTAACCAGCAGGACAGCAGTGCCGTGTGATCTGAGTTTGATGGCAGTATAATGAGTTAGAGGGAAGTTATTGACAGCTTTTGTAGTATTGGTTTTTGCGTTTTGCTCTTTGTAGACGGTCCCTAAGGATCTGTCTCTTTGCCGCCTGTGCATAGAGATCAATATAATGCGTCCAGCGCGTAGGAAAGCTCATTTTTAGGAAAATAAGGTTGTAGGTGGTTGTATACATTGCGACAGTTGAAAAAATGTGCTATTTGTGTAGGAACAATTTTTCGGTCATGAGTTATTGATCCGGAAAAGACGAATCTGCGAATCTGTTGCTAACTTTACTGAACTGAGCCACTTCTACACCACTGCATTAGTCTTTCCTTTCTTATCAACTATTTCGTCTGCATTCTTACTTGTGGAAGCTTGTTCATTCGCATCTGTATTCAGAGCACTCATTTTGTAGCTAAAACTTTCTGCGGCGCAGCTTAAACCAACTGCTGTGCTGAGCGCTGGCAGCGTGTCTGTGTTGTTCGTCATCACGTAAGTGAGATCAGATCACGCTCTTTCTGACGGCTGAGCACTAAATGTCATTCTGTGACAAGTGATACATGTATAAGATCTTATATAAATAATAATATATATATTTGTATATATGCAAATTTATATCGAAAAATCGGAAATGGGTTCAAAAATCATATCATCGTTATTGAAAAAAATTCTATCGCGATATATATTGATATCGAATTATTGTCCAGCCCTACCTCTAGATTACACTTATTTTACCAAAATAAAATAAGATCATGCCTTGATTTTTAATTATTTAATTAGGACAGTAAGATCTGACTTTGCTTAGACAAAAGTCTTGTCACTTAACAGAACTAATGTACAGTATAGAATATAAAGTCATTGTGCAGTGAAAAAATAATTAATATTGTGTATGACTCCCATGAGCTTGGAGGACTGCATCCATACATCTCTGCAATGACTCAAATAACTTACTATTAAAGTCATCTGGAACGGCAAAGAAAGCGTTCTTGCAGGACTCCCAGAGTTCATCAAGATTCTTTAGATTCATCATCCATGCCTGCTTCATCTTAGCCCAGAAATGCTCAATAATGTTCATACCTGGTGACTAGGCTGGCCAATCCTGGAGCACCTTGACCTTCTTTGCTTTCAGGAACTTTAATGTGGAGGCTGAAGTATGAGAAGGAGCGCTATCCTGCTGAAGAATGTGTCCTCTACTGTGGTTTGTAATGTAATGGGCAGCACAAAGGTCTTGATACCTCAGGCTGTGGATGTTGCCATCCACTCTGCAGATCTCTCGCATGCCCTCATACTGAATGTAACCCCAAACCATGATTTGTCCTTCACCAAACCTGACTGATATCTGTGAGAATCTTGGGTCTATGTGGGTTCCAATTGGTCTTCTGCAGTATTTGTGATGATTGGGATGCAGTTCAACAAATGATTCATCTGAAAAATCAACCTTCTGACACTTTTCCAAATGATCAACTAGAAGTCAAGTTATTATTTGTTGAGATCAACGACAAGACTTTTGTCAGGTAGTTTATATATTCTGTCCATCAAAAATATATTTAAAACATCTCTGCACATGTAACTGCACAGTTCAAGTGAAAATGAGATTAAATATACACCCTAAAAGCTTTTTCTTAAATCTAGTCCAGAACATCAAAAAACACAAACAACTACTATAAGGGAAAAAAAACACTTCTTGTGTAAATCACATCAAGACCACCATGACCGCTGTGATAAATAACTGCTCAAGTTTCCAACATTAAAAAGCCGATCATCAGAAACACACATATGAGATGTATGCATCTGACTGAGACAAGACGAATCGCTCCAAACAAGCAGCCACAGGGCTTGTAGTCCTCAGGAGCCCAGCAAGAGTGCAAAGAAGAAAAGGGATGAGCAGAGAGGAGAACACAAGGCCGAAATGAGATGAACTCCCAGGTCTCCAGTGTGCATGGCTCTCGATTCAGACACATGCTATCCTTTCAGACAGCGGCAGTGAAATGAGGCTCCCTTTGTTCCCGAGTAAAATGTCCCCCCTGTCATTTTGACTCAACACGGAGTATAGCGATATCTATCAGCTCTCCCGGCCCCCAAGACATTGTAAGTAACAGCAGAAAAGTTGAGCCAGATAATTACCTCTCCCTGCCTCCGGTTTTGCTGAGAAAAAGCTTTCCGCCGAGTTTCCCTTTTCTTTATTGCCAGTCATAAAGTACAGGGCCTTCTCATAAAATGTCTCTATATCGCCATGGCATTCTTCAAAAACCTGTTTTTCATGGGACATCAGTCCTTGAAATACCGTGGTACTGCACCGAAGGTCAATGGGCTGATCAGTAGCTGATAAATTTGCCCCGGAGATTGGCCAAGATGGCTTCCCCCAAGAATTGTGTCGTTCATGAATGGCTCATGCAATTGAGGAAAAAACTGATTTTAAACTGTCCAAAACAGCCTAGAGTGGGTTCAATTTGGTGAAGACGGAAAAGACCAGTGTTTGTGGTCACTGGTGTATAGAATTGTCAGAATGTGTTGATGTGCGCTGCAAATGCAACGGATTATGGGAGGATTTATCTGTTTGGTACAAGGAAGTTTACCTCAGGGAAAGATTAGGAAAACATCACGGCGCACTAACAGTGAGTTTTATTTGTCATACCGAGAGCCTGATGGGCTATTGGAACCTGACTCAAAACATCTTTTTCTATTTTAATGAGATGCTTTCATAAAACGCATACTCAGTCAAACAAATATCTGTTTAATGAAAGTGGCGGCTTAGGAAAGCATCAAATGCAGCCTTTAAAATCCACAGGAAAAGCTTGGGGGTGAAATTTTGTTTATTTGTCTTAACTGTTGACTGAAAAAATCTCTTGGCAAATACTGTTGTTTTTCATTAACTCAAAGAGATCCCACAAAGAAGAGTCGTATGTCAGCAACCCTGCAGGATAGCATTTCAGAAGAATTTTTTTTAAGTATAAGAAATCTAATTTAACCAAAGCTTTGGCTGTAAGAGGTGCCAACTCCCCACATGTTCATGTAAAAGTCAGCCAGGAACCTGAGGGAAGTGTTTGAGGACCAGTTATGCTTCACTGTCCACATCTCCACATCCATCCAGTCATGCAGATTTAACAGCATAAGAAAGCTGGAGCGTACCTATCTGAATGGGCTGTGCAATTCCTGTTCTTGTCATTTTAACACTGTGCTCAATTTGCTGGCCATCCAGCTAGAATGATTCAAGCCTAAAGTATATTTTGCTTTAACACGCATATGTATGTGTATATAGTGTGTGTGAGGCACAAAGAGCTTTGTGTTCAACAGTACGAGCTTGCTAATATACTTTTAGAAAGTATACCATGGGCTAATGTCTCTACAGATGATTAAGAATACAGCTGTTTACTGTTCATCTTCTTTCTAACTTATTTTAATAACATCAAGTATAAAATCAAACAAGAAATGCATTTAATACATTTATATTTAAATACTTTAATACATATACTGTAACAAGCAGTTCAACTGATCAAAGCACATGTAAATATTATAAATTATTAAAATTGTAAAGTAATACAGTACATCTATTATTAAAAATGATATTCCACATCCTGTCCAATGATGTTCTTTAAATAATGTACAATTTAAAGGCTTTTAAAACAAACAAATGTATTCATGCAGATTATGCTACCATATTCATTATAAACGTCTACTGGATATTGATATAAAAATGGTATTGTAATAATTGTAAATTATGTGAAAAATAAAGGACCTTGTAAAAGAGCACCGTTAATCTTTTTTTTTTTTTTTGTCAATTACCTCCATCATTAAATCTAACCAATATCACTGATTAGTTGTTGCAGTCCTAAAGCAAATATATACAGAATATTTTTTTATTTAGTTATATGTGTGTGTTTGTGTGTATATATATACACACACACACACACACACATACAGTTGAAGTGAGATTTATTAAACCCCCTTTAAAAAAATGTTCTTTTAAAAAAAATTTCAAATGATGTTTTACAAAGCAAGGAAATTTTCACGGTACATCCGATGATATTTTTCCTTCTGGAGAAAGTCTTATTTATTTTATTTCAGCTAGAACAGAAGCTGTTTTTAATTTTTTTTTAAACTATTTTAAGTCCCTTTAAGCAATATTTTTTTCTGATAGTCTGCAGAAAAACCCATCGTTATACAATAACTTGTCTAATAACCCTAACCTGCCTACTTAACCTAATTAACCTAGTTAAGCCTTTAAATGCCACTTTAAGCTGTACAAAAATGTCTTGAAAAATATCTAGTAAAATTGTTACCAATTAAATGATAATACCTTCATTTATGATTAATTGCTTTGTGGTTTTAGGTGTTCAAATATATTTTGCTTACAGAAAATAAACATTACTTTAATATTACAGAAGTGATTCTGATTTCACTTAAAAAAATCACTTTAAATGTTTACTTAAACATTAACTTTTATAACCTTGAGATATTTTAATTTAAAGACTGAAAACACCTATTCCGGGAACAATTAATTCACAATCATAAATTAACTCATTAACACACTTAGTACATTCTGTTAGACATTTCTAACAGGACATCTGCTCTAGTTCTTTTTTCCACAGTGCTAAAGTTATCAGCTTCTGTATGATAAACAGATTATTTCTCATCCTTATTTGTAAGCTGCTTGGACTTTGTTCACTAAGTAAATGTAAAAGTTTGTGATTTTCTAAATGAGTACAATATGTGCTTACTCAATGAAAAATTTCCATCTCTAAACGTAATTTCTTAGTTCTGAGCAGGTTAAAAAGAAAAAAAAACAAGATAACAGCGATTCTTCTGAGTCAGCTTTTCAGCTCTAATCGACGGTGATGGAGTACTTTTCTTAATCAGTTATATAAGGACTTGTCTTCCAGCGGCAGAGCAGGGAAGGATTGCATGCGACAGGGGAAACCGAGGGAGGGATGAGTGGGAACGCAAGTGGTACTACAATGGCACTACAAAGAGCGGCAAATGACTTCAAAATGGTTTTAAAATGACAGCCTGTTATCAGGTAATAGCTCAACCCACAATAGGCTGCCTTTATTCCATTTCTGTCAGGAGCGGAGAGAAGGAAGACTACATGAGAACCTAAACCCTCCACCACCCACACATGAGCAAAGAGGAGAACAGTGAACAAATACAGGAGGAGAGCATCTCAGTTAAGACAACCAGGCAAGAGTCAAAAACAGAGCTATCAATTATGGTCAAATGGGCCATGTGGAGTTAAAAGGGTGCTTATGCCTTGCATTTGATTTTCCTGGAAAATGTTTTCTTACTCAAACCACACAGCAGCCAGTCTTGGGTTTGTTATTGAATCATAACATTCAGTTAACCGGGTTCAATGACATGATGATGAAGTTATGAATTTATTTAAAAGTTGGAATGCACCGAAACGAAAATCGGACTGAAGGCGAAAAAAAGGATGGCTGCACTTGGCCATAAGGGATGTAACGTTTTACCATGAACCAGATGGAAATCGAATATGTAATGATTCAAATCGGTTGGAATGGTAAATAACAAATGCTATGGAAGTTACCGGTTTCCAAAATTCTTCAGTGCATCACCTTCTGTGATGGTTGAACAAGTCAAGGTTGAGTAAGTGATGACAGAATTTTCATTTTGGGGCAAACTATCTCTTTAAATCAACAGCTAAGGCATTTAAGGTGTTAGTTCACCCAAAAATGACATGTTTTTATTATAGGTGGGCATAGATTAATTTTTTTAATCTAGATAAATCTAGATTAATTTCAAAATTAATCTAGATTAATCTAGATTAAAATGGTTCATTTGAATTCTGCCGAAGGCATTCAGAATATGTGTGCTACCCAAATAATAAGTCTTTGAGAATGGGTTTCTCAAGCCAGGTGACGCATTAGACCAGGGGCTCATCTCCGGTTTCCAAAATGCATCACAAACTGCTTGAGAAACTGTTCTACTATGATAATTGGTGATGAAAATAAATGATGTTCAATAAGATGTACTTGTGTTTACTAACTGTTTATTCAGTTAAACATGAATGTTGAACTGTAGGCCTACATAAGCTCCAAACAGTGATTTCATACTTGCTTTTGATGTACGTCCATACAGAAAATGCTGCTTCACAAAGGCAAGTTCACAGAGCCCTGACGGTGTCAATCATTGAGTATGTTTACATGGGCAACAATACTTTAATACGATTTTAATATGATTAAAACAATACTCTGATTAAGAGTCTACCATGTAAACAGCGATTTTTGATTACTTAATGCGACTAAAGTCATAACTGCACTAAACAGAAATGGAATTGAGACGTGGAGCATATTTTCCGACAAGATCCACACAGGCGGCTGTCAGTAAAGGACCGCACAGACACACAGACGCACACACACAAACACACACACACATCGCGAAATGCGGAAGTTTTTTTTCTTCTCATTTGGCGTGCGTTATTAAATTCCATAACACTCTCACCTGTCCTTACTCATTGATTTGCCTCTAATACCCCAGTTTGTCACGAAGTCATGAATGAAATGTTCGTGAGTTACAGTGAAACTGCTCAACTGCAGTTAGAGTCAGGCATCCTGCTGATTTGATTCAGAAGGGCACTTCTTTTCCAGACGGCTCACCGGTCAGGTATACATCCGTGCTAAACTATCAAGGTGAAAGTCATCATAGCTTGCGTAGAAAAGATCCAGCTCTCACCCAACTTTGAGAATAGATTAACGGCGATATTTTTTTTATCGCGCGATAAGAGTCTCGCATTAACGCAGCACGTTAACGCCGATAACGGCCCAGCACTAGTTTTTATTAATTACAGTCATGTTGTTCTATCTTCGAACACTAATTTAAATATTTAAGATGTAATTGAGCGCTCTATGACCCTGCAGCAATGGTCCAAGTGTTTAAAGTCTAAGCATTCCTTGTGACTCCAAAAACACTTCTGTGCACCAAAAAAACGAAGAAAAAAAAACTCTTCCTCTTCCTTGTCAGGTCAGATCTGGATTTATTACAGGCAGCATGATGTATTGGTATTAAAGTCAGCAATGCAACATGCATGCATTGTATTTCTTGATGTAAATGTGCACAAAACTGTTCTTGGAGCTTCTTATGACTACATGTATGATGAGCCACTGAATAGGGCTGGGCGATAAAATCTGTATTTATTGGCTGAACACCATTGTCAATATCGCTACAAAAGTTCGATATTAAGTTTCGGTATGAAGACTAGTTTTATCAAATGTGTCTGCTGAGCCCGCGCCTTGGAAGTAGTGCCAGTAACCTTAGGGTGTAAGTTTGTCATTTCCAATGGAGGCACACAACTTGCACAACATGCATATGGGAGCGATGCGCACATGTTGTCTAATGGCGCACACATGATGCACACATATTTTCCAGGTGCATCTAGATGAATGACATCTCAACTTTTTTGAATGCCACAAATGCACCACGATTCATGTAAGTAGAACTAACCAATTTGCTTCACATTTTGTATGAAACATACACATTTCAGTAATAACAGCAGACTAATTACCTAAGACAAACACAGCGCACCCAAACACTGCAGTGCTTTTTACGTTTTGCTATAAATTTGTATCGGAGCTGCAGCGACGATTTGTCCGTTTGTCATCCTTTGAAAAAATGGTTGATGGTCGCCTAGTTACAGAAAGACAGCAGAGGATGAAAACCACTCGCTCACACTTGTGACTTCAGGTCAGAATAACAACACACGCGAAAATGAGTGCGGTGGCTAGCAGCAGTGAGGAGATTGTAAATAAAAAAGGATGTAAGGATGTTGCCAGAATGGCTTTTTGGTTTCTTTTCTTGAACATCCCAGCCACTAGCACCCCATCTGAAATATTTTTTAGCATAGTGTAAATGTAGTCAATCAACTTTACAATTTGTAATGTTGCAATACTTTTGTTTATTTTACTATAAAGAGATGAGATATTTTGTTTAAATATTTTAGATTTTGACTGTTAAAACTATTTACCTTAGTAATGTTGGTAAATGAAAATAAAGTGGTTAAATGAAAAAATCCTAATATACCTAAATTGATTGTTAAAAATTTTCAATAATTATCGATATCGAATGATATAAAATATATAAAATATTGTGAAAACTTTTTTTGCAATATCGCCCAGTCCTACCACTGAAGTCACATGGAATGCTACCACGGGGCTGTTGCTGTCTATGTAGGGTCAGAATGCTCTTGGATTTCATCTAAATTATCTTAATTTGTGTTTTGAAAACAAACAAGGTCTCAGGGGATTGGAACAACAGGAGAGTAAGTGATTAATAACAGAATTTTCATTTGGGTTGAATAACTCTTTAATAGTCACCAAAATTAATCACGAAAATCTGCATTCTGATCTGGTCCAAGTACAAAATGGTTGTAAAGGTATGGCACTGGGTTTCAGTACCCAACACTATTCTTCTATTTGGAAAATGTCTTTAATTTCTATAATGGGATTTATACCACCAAGAAATGAACTGCCATAATCTAGCCAAGCGATAACTAAAGCCTGAATATGGTGAAGTATGGGTCAAAGAAATCATTGTAATGTCGTTGAGCATGAAGTAGCAACCACTGTGAAAATCACATGGGACAACGCCCAGGCTTTTCACACACATCAAGTTGATGACTGTTTGACCTTCAACCAAACGGAGAAAGATTAACTGTATGAGGTCTTGCAAAGGGGGAGGAGGATTTCGGTCTTGTCGTGGTTGAGCCCGGGGTGATGAGTGGCCATCAACCTGAAATGTCAATAACAAGTTGAGGTTGTTCAGCGAGAACAGGAGACAGGAAGTGGATCTGAGCTATAGACCTACAGTAGGTGTTAATGGCACAGCATCGATGAGAAGAAAACTGCGTGATTTGATAATCTAAAACTGCACTAAGCCCAGTACTGAGCTTTGTGGAGTTGCAATGGTGATTAGGCCAAACCAGCCTTCGAAAGGTTAGCTGGTACATAGATGAACGGTCATATTTCAAGATGATGGTGTATAAAAAATTCTGGGTTGGTGGCACAGACGTTCATTTATTCATTTTTTTTACGGCTTAGTCCTTTTATAAATCTGGGGTCGCCACAGCAGAATGAACCGCCAACTTATCCAGCATATGCTTTACGCAGCGGATGCCCTTCCAGCTGCAACCCATCACTGGGAAATGGCACAGACATATTGGCCATATTTCCAGCAGTGGTATGTCTGTTCAGAAATCCAATCACAAGTGGTCAATCGTGACGCATTATTATTGTCATCTTCTATCAACATGGGTTCAAAAGTGACCACTTGTGTATGGATTTCGCTGAGACCTTTTCTTGTTATTTTGTCATGCTCTACATGGCTTTTGCTCAGTGAGATGAATTAATACTGCTGAATGACCAACCCATGATTCATGGCTTACAGACAAATAGGAAAGCAAGTGAATGAAAAGAATGGCAACTGCGATTTCAACTCCTGCGATTTCAAATCTCCCTGTTTTGGTTCAACAGTGCTTAATAGTAATACCTTGTTTTGGTGTGCTTTCAATCCATAACAATCATGTGGAGAGTCTGTGGGGTTTTTTGTGACTGTTTGAATGCATTCAACCACAGGCTCAAAATATTTTATACTATGTTTACACCTTAATAAGAGTGGTCAAGTTGTGAACTAACGGATTAAACTGTATCTCAATAGCAGGTGTAACAAGGCCATAAAGAGCTGTTGTTCTCTTAATGACCTAGTCTGGTTTCTTACTTATTTTTTTATTTTAAAAACGAAATATTTACTTTAATAATTGCTCAAAAATAATTGAAAAAATAAAAATATATATTTTAGAGGAATTAATTATTTATTAAATTTAACTTAGATTTTTATATATATATTTTTATTAATTTATTTTTATTTTATTTCTTATTGTATAACCCCAGAACACTTATGCATCATGAGGAATTTGGCAATACTTTGTATATTTTTTGCCAAAAAGTCAGTAAAATCACATACATAAGATAATTCCATGAAATCATAAACATACTTTTTCCTATGATTTGCCATAATGCCAAACTCTGCCCTCAAACTCTACAAAAATTAAAACAAACTTGAAACCACAGCTAAAGTACATTAAATCAATTTCTAAATCATACTTTTTGCTTAAAAACAGAATCTCATGAACACAGCCATGCACGGTCGAGGTCAGGATTTTCATTAAATAATACATACAATTTTGTTTTGTTTACCCCTGAACTCTTAGAATACATGAAGCATGCTGCACAGACAAATCCAGCTATACCTTTATTGGGTTTTGTGCAAAAACTAGTTTTTTTTTTTTAGAAATTACTGCTATAATGTTCTTCCATAAATTCATAAATATACTTTTGCCATAAAATGGCCCAACAGAAAAAAAACAGAATACAACATTAAGTGGAGGGGGGGGGGGGTAAATTTTTCCTTTAATCAACATTTGAGAAAATTTTAGATAAGATTTCGACCTTGTTATTCTTCATATTCACTTTAGCCACTGTCATTATGATTAAACAGATCAAATTAAACACCTTTTGAGATCTTTTATAAGAATATTAATATAAGAAATTTATCCAAAACTAGAACATTATTCATATACTGAATAAAAATCTATTAAATCTAGTTAATTCAGCAGGTTGGCGCCTACAGAACTGCAGAAATAATGGTGTTGCCTTGGTTTCTGCAGTAAACAAAGCAGCATGATGTCAAATCTAGCAGGAATTTATTGATTTTATAAACTACACAGCATCCTGATATTCGCAGATTTAACTCAGGCAAACTTTAGCATACTACCTTGCAAAATAGCATTTATTTTTTAATACTTTTTAAGGGTCTTAAATTTCTTTTTAAGACCCCGCGGACACCCTGTTAAAGGTAATCTTACAGGCTTGAAGTTGAGGTCATCAGGGCAGTTCGAAACTCACACCTAAAGTCAACGTAGAGTGAATATAGCCTAAAAGACAGCAAGTCAAAATCTGCTATGTATGATGCGCTGATCACTAAACTCACTAAAACCTGAGCTACTGTAGGGTGCTATGAATAAAAGTGTGTTAAATGACACAAGCAGTACAAGACTGAATAGCAACAAAGTATTGAGCCATTTTGATTTTATTGTCTTTCTTCTTTCAGTGGCCTTCAATGTCCAGTTTGCGTTCATCTTCTGGCTCCAACACACAGCGCTTGAGCTCAACTCATCCTTTAGAGGTCTGAAGAATTGGATCAATACCTAAGCCTCTTATCATCTCAACCCAAACACAACACACAATTAATCTCTCTACTCAGATTTAATGAGCGGTTCCAAATAACACCTTGCAAAAAGCTCTTTGTGTTTATGCATACATCGATCTGACAAAAAAAGAGGTTTGGCTGCAACAAATCCATTCGAAAGTGTCAAATACTTTACACTGGATAATAGTTTTTATAGCATCCAAAAGATCATTTGATTTGATTTTTAAAAGGCTATGTTAACAAACTTTAACATTTAGCTCAATTTGGTTTATCGATGCAATGTCTACATGCCAAAAGTTTATAATAATTAGACAAGAGCTCTCAAGTGAGAATTGTCATGATACCAAAATTACAGTATGACGTTAAAATGATGCCTGATAAAAAAAATAAAATAAAATTCACAATATCGATACATAACTGATACAAAGACAAAAATTTAACACAGCAAAAACATATTTGAGTAACTAAGCCCCTTTCACACAGTGATAGTGGTAAATATGTAGAAAATTTACGAAAAAACTTTCAAAAAAGCACTGTTCACAAAGACAAGGAAATTTTCTGAAAAAGATCGTTCACACACACTGTAAAAAAAAAACCTAATTTTACAGAAAATATCTCTAAATTTTTTACAGTAATTTTTTGTCATTTCAAATTATTATCAAAACTTGGTAAAATGACAAACAATCTCTCTAAATTAACAGTTTGACTTTCATTTTAGGTACTTTATCATTAAAGACAAATTACTGACATTTTTGTTTTTTATACAGGGAAATTACACTATTATTTATACAGTATTTTTTCTGTTATTTTAAATTATATTCAAAAGTCCGTAAAAATTACAAACAATATCTGTAAATTAACAGCTTGACTGTTATTTTATGTACTATACAATTAATGACAAATTACAGCAATTTGTCTGTTTTATACAATTAAATTGCCGTATTATTTACACACAGTTTTTTCCTGTTTTTTTGAAGTACATTTAAAATTACGTAAAATTAAAGTAATAAATTGTAATTGTAAAAAAAAAAAAAATCGTAAAAAAAAAAGGTAAATGACTGGCAGCTACGGCTGCCAAACAAAAACCATAAAATTACGGTAAAATTTCTTTTGTTGAAATAAAGTGCAAAAATAATAAATCTACAGATATTTTCATTAAAATGTTTACAGAAAAACACTGTTATTTTACAAACTTCTCCTAGATTATTATGATCAAATACGTTCAATAAAGTTACAAAATAAGAGTTTTACAGAGAAACACTGTTATTTTACAAACTTTTCCTAGATTATTACAATCAAATCCATTTAATAAAGTTACACAATAAAAGTTTTACAAAGAAACACTATTATTTTACAGACTTTTCCTAGATTATTAGGATCAAATCCATTTAATAAAGTTACACAATAAGAGTTTTACAAAGAAACACTATTATTTTACAGACTTTTCCTAGATTATTAGGATCAAATCCATTTAATAAAGTTACACAATAAGAGTTTTACAAAGAAACACTATTATTTTACAGACTTTTCCTAGATTATTATGATCAAATCTATTTAATAAAGTTACACAATAAGAGTTTTACAGAGAAACACTGTTATTTTACAGACTTTTCCTAGATTATTATGATCAAATCCATTTAATAAAGTTACACAATAAGAGTTTTACAGAGAAACACTATTATTTTACAAACTTTTCATAGATTATGATCGAAAACCATCAATAAAGTGACTGCACTAAAAGTGTAAGAGAAAACAATGTTATTTAAAAGAATTTTCCCTAAATCATTATGATTAAACACCTTTAATAAAATGCCAAGACATGCGCAAGGTCGTAATTTAACAGTTTTATTTTGGATCATAAAAGTCTGGAAAGAACAAGATACAAGATACAACTGGTTAAAATTCTCACAACTTTAAAATTACAGTGGTTACATTTTATTGAATAGTATTTATGTAAAACATGTTGAGGTTTAAGTTATATGGAATGACTCAGTTCCAAATCTTAAATGAAACTGTAATGTGAATGGGACACTGACAAAGGAGTGCAGATCCAAATGCAAGTTTATTACACAGAGATGGTCAGGCAAGCAACAGTCAACAGAGGAGCAAACAGATGTATGCAGGGAATCCAGAGTCATGGTCAAATAACAGGCAAATGGTCAGTCCCAGCAGCAACAACATAAACAATTAACAAACAAAGCAAGATAAACACGTCATAATGTTCACAGTAACAGTATAACAAGCCTTAGCAATTAGTGCGTGCGTCTGTGCTGCTTTTAAAGTCCATGTAATTAGTTCATAACAATCCTCCGACTGTGTGTGTGTGTGTGCAAATAGTGGGTGTGAAACAGTGAAAATCAAGTAAAAAGTTTATCATAATCCTATAGTCTGAGAATTTCATGAAACTGTTGTGCTGTTACTGTAGTAGTATAAATGTTCCTGTCACAATCATCAGCAATTTAATCCTTGTAGATCGCTGGTAAACACGCAGATCGCCATAGAACTACAAATCCGCCATTATATGGACTACAGATCCAGTCATGCAATGCTCACATGCACCTGTTCCAGATTCCACTGATTGCGCACACACACACAGTCGGAGGATCGTTATGAACTGATTACATGGACTTTAAAAGCAGCACAGACACACGCACTAATTGCTAAGGCTTGTTATACTGTTACTGTGAACATTATGACGCGTTTCTCTTGCTTTGTTTGTTAATTGTTTATGTTGTTGTAGCTGCTGGGACTGACCATTTGCCTGTTATTTGACCATGACTCTGGATTCCCTGCATACATCTGTTTGCTCCTCTGTTGACTGTTGCTTGCCTGACCATCTCTGTGTAATAAACTTGCATTTGGATCCGCACTCCTTTGTCAGTGTCCCATTCACATTACAGTTTCATCTAAGATTTGGAACTGAGTCATTCCATATAACTTAAACCTCAACATGTTTTACATAAATACTATTCAATAAAATATAACCACTGTAATTTTAAAGTTGTGAGAATTTTAACCAGTTGTATCTTGTATCTTGTTCTTTCCAGACTTTTTTGATCCAAAATAAAACCGTTAATTTACGACCTTGCGCATGTCTTGGCATTTTATTAAAGGTGTTTAATCATAATGATTTAGGGAAAATTCTTTTAAATAACATTGTTTTCTCTTACACTTTTAGTGCAGTCACTTTATTGATGGTGTTCGATCATAATAATCTATGAAAAGTTTATAAAATAACAGTGTTTCTCTGTAAAACTCTTATTGTGTAACTTTATTAAATGGATTTGATCATAAAAATCTAGGAAAAGTCTGTAAAATAACAGTGTTTCTCTGTAAAACTCTTATTGTGTAACTTTATTAAATGCATTTGATCATAAAAATCTAGGAAAAGTCTGTAAAATAATAGTGTTTCTCTGTAAAACTCTTATTGTGTAACTTTATTAAATGGATTTGATCATAAAAATCTAGGAAAAGTTTGTAAAATAACAGTGTTTCTCTGTAAAACTCTTATTGTGTAACTTTATTAAATGGATTTGATCATAAAAATCTAGGAAAAGTCTGTAAAATAACAGTGTTTCTCTGTAAAACTCTTATTGTGTAACTTTATTAAATGGATTTGATCATAAAAATCTAGGAAAAGTCTGTAAAATAACAGTGTTTCTCTGTAAAACTCTTATTGTGTAACTTTATTAAATGGATTTGATCATAAAAATCTAGGAAAAGTCTGTAAAATAATAGTGTTTCTCTGTAAAACTCTTATTGTGTAACTTTATTAAATGGATTTGATCATAAAAATCTAGGAAAAGTTTGTAAAATAACAGTGTTTCTCTGTAAAACTCTTATTGTGTAACTTTATTAAATGGATTTGATCATAAAAATCTAGGAAAAGTCTGTAAAATAACAGTGTTTCTCTGTAAAACTCTTATTTTGTAACTTTATTGAACGTATTTGATCATAATAATCTAGGAGAAGTCTGTAAATTAACAGTGTTTCTCTGTAAACATTTTAATGAAAATATCTGTAGATTTATTATTTTTGCACTTTATTTCAACAAAAGAAATTTTACCGTAATTTTATGGTTTTTGTTTGGCAGCCGTAGCTGCCAGTCATTTACCTTTTTTTTACGATTTTTTTTTTTTACAGTGCATCCATTGCAAAATACCGGTAAATTCTGACATCATTAACCAGAAATGACCTCTCAATGGTTGCGCTTGTATTTGTACACATAGAAGGGGTCAGGCTCTTGCTCATGGTTTCACTTTTATTTAAGGCTTTAGCATTTATGCAGCTGCTTTGTCCCAGAGACATCCAAAGGCAGAAGCGCTAACCGTGACTAAATGTTTACACATTTAACTACATTACAAATTCTGTGGATGGATAAATGATGTGACCAACTTGGATGAAAACATGGAGGATTTTTGCATGTCGAGATGTACATAATATGTGTGTGTGCTGGCGGTCACCGGAACACTCCTTTACTTCATGTGTACACGCGTCAGGCAACTGAAGCAGAGCTTGTAGGTAAACAAAAAGCGGTTTATCATAAGCATTTTATGGATATTTTTTTACACAGTTGGCATTAATAAGAAACATAGAAACATTATCTGACTAACATCTAGCTGCTAAATGTGTCTGGAAAAATATTTAAAGGCTTTTATTTTCATAAACATTGCAATTGTGAATGCGTCTGAGTGTTCTGATTGGCTGGAGTAGGCATCTCACGTCAGCGCATTCTAAACGTGAATGCGCACTTTCCGGCAATTTTCCTTCTGCATTCACACAGAGCAGCATTCAGGCAAATTACTGGTATTGTTACAACTTCTCTTTTCGAAAAATTGCCAGAACAAATTTACGTGAAGTTTATTTATAAACTAATTTCGAGAGGAGCACTCGATTATGATTGATAGCAGGTGATCCTCGTTAGCTAATGCACGATCCACCAATCGGAAGATTCACTATAAATAACCAGAGTATCTTACCTTAGCCATCTTTGTCTTGAAGAATCCCCCCTTCCACCCCTACTCCTCCCCTTTCCTTGTCAGGGCAGCACGGAGGCCCAATCGTTAGCATCATTGCCTCACAGCAAGAATGTCACTGGCTCAGATCTTACCTAGCCAAGTCGGCATTTCTGTGTGGAGTTTGCATGTTCTCCCCGTGCTTGCGTGGGTTTTCCCCGGGCTCTCCGGTTTCCTCCCACAGACCAAAAACATGTAACATAAGTAAATTGAAAAAACTAAATCGACATCATAGACAAGCTCGAATTCATATATACTTTCCATAGCTCTTACAATCTACATATACCATTATCAAGCAGAGGGAGCTCTCGAGACCAACCTGAGCTCAGACTCCCCTCTCGCCCTGCAACGGGAGGGAGCCCCGGGCTCGAGGATCTCACGAGCTCAGGGCTCTCTCCCAGGACAGCATGCCAAATACGCATTATAACCAATTATCAGCAAGGGCGAACTCTTGAATGGTATTTTCAAAAAGGGCCTGTCCACACAAGATCCCTTTCCGGAAAAATTTCCAGTAATTTTCTGGAAAGATCTGTATGTGTAAAAGGGGCTAATGATATATAGGCGAAAATGCTGAAAATCCCGAAAATTATCAGCCAAAAATAGCATTTTCGGATTTTGCCAAAAGAGACAAATCGAGGCTGTTTGTGTTTGCTCAGCAGTATTCAGTGTGCTGGTTTCACTCCTAAGCTCATTGCACATTGAGTCAGAAATTATCACGTCAAAAAATAAATACGACCTTACATTGTGTCAATCACATTTACACACTGCCTCCGAAACTTTTGTCCGTCATAAAAAATTTAGAATTGAATAGGATTTTTTTAGTTTTTCGCATCCATATAAAGCATTACAAGATGGGTTTTGGCAATTCAGAGTGAAAGCCAAATTACTGAATGCTGTCACTCGCAGCACAAAACACTTTATTACAAACAGTGCAGAATATATACAGACAGAATGTGGTGGATGGTTGAGAACAACTGCTGCAACCTATTACATGCTGGTTTCATTGCCACTTGTGCCCATTTCCCATGTCACTGTTTAGAGAGCGTGTATGTGTGTGTCCATACCTTTGATGTATACTGCCAGTCTCTGTTCAGGTTTAAATAGTTCATAGTAGACCTGTAATCGGGCCTTAAAAGTTAGGCCCGAAAGGGCCTGAGCCAGACAAGTACATTTTGATTGACAGCTTTTTAAAAGCCTGAACCCGTTTACAGCCAGACATTATTCAAATGTGCACATGCACACAGCTCTTTTGCCTTTTTTTCAAGAATGAGTCATTTATACGTGTTTTAACATTATTTATTCATAACAAACGTAGGCTATAAGCCACTTAGAAGTTGAAACTAAGAAATAAAATAAGTCCTCTGTAACATTGTAACATCTCAGCACTGCTGCTGGCCAGGATGCATAGTACTGATCTGGCTAATTTTGCAAGTATTGGGTAAGATTGCTTGATTGTCTTCCACCAGCCAAGAACATCCATTTAATTTTCCATGACAGCAGTTTCAATGTAGCGAGTGACCTCGTCATTTTCCCTGTCAGCTTGCTGTACATTTTCCCACTCCGCAAAATTTGCTCTTTTTGACTTCTCAGTCATTATTTGTTCCACCTTTGCAGGGATGGCCTTTGACATAACAAACAATTTGATTACTTTCTCACGTTAATTAAAATGCATTACATGGCTGTTCATTTACTGTGCAAGCACAAGCCCGGCCCTGTCTAAAATGATAGAAATTAATCCCAAACCTGCCCAAACCCATCGGGTTCCGTAGGGTTCCTTCGGGTTCGGGCAAAGATCTTCAGCTCTAGATCATAGAAATTTGTGTTATGTGGCTGCAGTATTGCAAGCAAAGTATCAAAATACCACTGATTTTCTGAAGCAAACTAATATGGTCAATTCTTTCTCCTCTCTATTAAAAGGTATTAGATAGACAAAATATTTCTTATTTCTTGTTTCAAAGAGAAAGAACAAAGGCATCACTGCTTGAAATGTCTCTGAATTATTTTGTGTTTTGTTCTGAATGAATTAATATGCACCAATATCAGTGTGCAAGGGTTCTGTGCATGCACAATTTTTAAGATACAAATACAAAAAAGATTCTGCATAAAAAACTTTGTACCCGACGTAATCACCAACCAAGAACAGCAAAGTGCATTGTCAAACATGTAGTGAAATCTGTTTTCAAAAAAATCATCAAAAAAATGTTGTGATCAAAGTTCAAAATAGCTCAATATTCTGCTCTGTGGAGCATGTGCTGCATATTCTCACCGGAAAAGTCAGCTCAAATAATGGACCAACAGGACATTTCTATGTTATATGACTGTTCCTGCTGCTTGAGGTCATGACAACACTGGTAAAATGAGACCTTTCGTTCTGTGAATACAATTTTACTGTCAATAAAAAAAACAACTGTTTTTGTGTTAGCCTATTAAATTAAACAATTAATCATTTTAACAAGGCATTTTCAGTTTTGGTTTTTGGGTAAGTGCATCCAGAACTTTCTGCATCTCTAGTAATTTCATTTCATGATAATGATATATCAAAATTTGCAATAGGTAAAAAAATCCTGCTGGTATTAAAATGTGAGGTTTTAAAAGAACTGATACTAAAGTAATGAAAAGGAATAGTATAATTTTCAGAATACTTTTCTAGTATTATGCAACAGTCAGCAGGACTTCACCAAAAAAGCCCCCAATGCTAACTTTCATACAATCAGCAGACTCCTGGTTTGATTTTCCCCATTGTTTTCTGCTTGTTCGCCACTCGCATCATTCCATTGGTTCATCCCGGCAAACCGCTGGGTCTCATGTTTCCATCCTCCAACAAGTGTCTGTGCCTCTGCTCTTTTCAGCCACCGAGCAGCTCCAGGAGGGATGTAATAGGCTTGAAGGAGCGTGTGCTGTCGTGGCTGGGGTTTGTTGTCACAAACGCAGTGTGAGCAGCATGCAAATCTGTGTATGAAACCTCCCCTATAGTGAGCTGCAGGGCCCGTAGAACAGAGGATTCGCAGGCGAAGGCTCTGCATCAGCTTCCTCGGTACAAGGATGACAGCTCTGACTGATCCCAGGACTAATGCTGAAGACATGTAGGGGGTGTTTTCCCTCAATATAACACAACTACAGACATGGTGTACGCTCCAGTGTGGAGACAGCAGAGACATTGTTCGGAATGTTTTCTCAAGCTACTCCAAATCATTGCAGCTTCTCCTTTTACAAGCAAATTTTTCCAAGTACATTGCTGGAATAGGCATTTTGATGTGACTGGAACTTTATAGTCAAGTTAGCAAAGGTAAAAATAAAAGATTCATCTTCATTTTTATAGCGTCTTTTATTATTATTTTTTTCAAATTCCCTTTTATCAGTTTGATTTTATTAGTTGTGCACCATACAAATAAACAAAATCAGTTTTACAACTAGCTTCTTCAATGCGTTTGTATACCTGAAACGCATACAAACTACTGTTTAACATTTTGGGCTCATTAAGATTTTACATTCACCAAGAACGTATTAAAGGGTTAGGTTCACCCAAAATGAAAATTCTGTCATTTTTTACTCACCATCCACTTTTTAATTTTTGTCTTCTGTTTAACCCAAAAAGAATGTCATTTATTCATTTTCCTTTGTCTTAATCCCTTTATTTATTAGGGGTTGCTACAGCGGATTGAACCCCCAACTTATCCAGCATATGTTTTACACAGCGGATGCCCTTCCTGCCACAACCCAGTACTGGAAGACACGCATACACACTCATCCACACACATACACTATACCGCTATACCACTTTGGACTGTGGAAACATCGGAGGAAACCCACGCTACCACAGAGAGAACATGCAAACTCCACACAGAAATGCCAACTGGCCCAGCCGAGGCTCGAACCAGCGACCTTCTTGCTGTGAAGTGCTGCAACTCTTTTGATGAGACCATCAAATAAATGCTGTTCATTCAGAATCTAAAAAATAAATGAATAGTTTTGAAAAAAATTACCTTAGATAATTTCAAACAAAATGTTTACAATAAAAGGATTATGTGGCACTGAAAAAAACTTTTTCAGCTTTGAAATTCAGCTTTTATCACAGAAATATAAAATACATATATTAAATATATTAAAATGCAAAAAGCTCATTTCAAATTTGATTTCTATAGCTTTTTTCCAATAAAATGCAGTCTTGGTTTTTTCAAAAAGATGTATGAAATCTTACTAGCTATGTTTGCATTAAAAGATGTGAATTAAATTTCTGCGCAAAACAGGAATATCCCATAAAAGATATGCGAATAAAGCAGCGTTTCCATCCAGGTAGTTAAAGAGAACAAAATCATCACTTCCTGATTAACATGCGCTAAATATCAAAAGTAAAACAGAATTTGCTAAGGTAGGAGAAGCTGTGTGAATATTTTCTTTATTTAATAAATGATTTGCACCTCAGAAGACGATGCCGACACGCAAAGAATGCATGGTGGTGTTTAAAGGCGTGAGACGCGGAGCCCAGAAGCTCTTGACAGTTCATAATACTAATACTGAAATGGTTAAGGCATTTTAGAATGACCAAAACAACATTTCCGATGTTTTACAATGCGGTCAGCCTGTGGGTTTGTCCATTCACACATGTTTATCAACACATGATGACTTATAACAAATTCACATGATTTTTTTAATGCGCATACTGGAATTTGTTCACTAAAAGTGTTTCCATCGTAGTTTATGTGCAACTTTTCTTATCGAATAAAAAATTTATTCTTGTTTAAACTTTATCTTGACATTTCCATCAACTGAGTTTTTTATGTGCATATCCAAAATGTGCATAAAAATTAGGGTTGGGCCGATAGACGATGCCATCGTCCATCGCCGGTGGCTGATAAACTTCACGATGCTGAGCCGGCATCACGATCCAAAGCCCTGCCCCACATTTATATTGATATATAACTTATTATTTGCATGTCATCTTAATAGCAATAACGGTCTTTTCATGAGCTGTGTTATATTTTATAGCTGCCGTTTGCACGGCTGACAGCATCGTGAGGATTAAATGAAGGATTATACAGTACCTCTCGCGTTTAAAATGTGTAGATTCAGTGGCAAACGCTGTTACCTGCAAACCCCGTCCCACAGACTTTACAGTGAATGGCTTTAGTTATTTTCATAGCGGACTTGAATCCACTGGAAGTTTTTTATCCACTCTTGGAAAAGTGTAAATGGTGGATTAACATTCAGCACATGATCACTAATCAGGTGTGCCATTATTAGTAACTTTAGTGGTTTCTAAAACTAAATCTGTCAGTGTTATTTTCATTCTCTCATCTTCAGCGCTTTACATTTTCGTGGTTGTAGCTCCTGTCATCTGAAGGCATTAGGCATTGACTAAGTGATTGACAGCTGATATTAACCAATCCATTCGCGTTCAGTTCTAGAGCAGTGGACCAATAAGAAGAGCACAAAGGCGGGGCAAGCATTGCAGGCTTTTTTTTACTTCAGCAAGTTTACATAACAACTGTTTTAATCTGTTCCTCATAGATATCTATGTCTGTTCCTAAGTGCTGCGTTTGGTGTCTTTAGGTGCAAATATGCATTCTGCATAAATGTGACCAAAACAGTCGAGCCCTAGCATCTTTACTTGTTATTATTTTCTCATAATAATAATAATAATAAAATAAGGAAGTTATCATCAATCACAATACAAAATACAGTGAACCCCAATTGAACTCTCGTCTCTCCAGCTGTGGGGGGGAAAAAAGGCCATTATAAGGACACAGATCACTCTGCCTATTCATGCCAGAGTCCCGCGGAAAAAAGTGATTGACAGGTGGTAATTTGTGTGTAACTTTATTTATTTGTGGTTTGGCTATGGGTAAAGCAAAGACCATGTGGGTCAGGTAGTGAAAACGGTAGGCTACAATGAATTAATTTGTTATTAATTATTTGATATAATAATTAATCCCACCCCCCCTTACGACGACGATGACATTGTCCATCGAGATGTTTCCCATTAGACATCGTACGATGCCAAATTGGTCAACATCGCCCAACCCTAATAGAAATAGGTGGATGGAAACGTAGATACTGACCCAACACATCTGAACTGTTTCCACCATATACAAACAAACATATGGCCACCTAAACAAACCATACGGCTCCCACAGATGGGGTGGCATAAACATAGAAGTATGACCTCCCACACTATCTGCGTGTGGGTTGCTGCATGTCACTTGCTTCTTAAATAAGTACAGCAAGACAGTGAAGAGCATAGAGCCACTGCAGTGATGCACAACACATCAAACTGAGCAGCTACAGCAAAGCAGAGCTTCCACACATCGGCCACAAACTGCAGCAACTCCCAATCAAAACACTCGCATCTAGTCTTGCCTTTAAATGTGAACTCAGCAATGAAATTAAATACAGCTTAAACTAAGACTTCTGCTTATTCATTTTTTATAACTTACAAGATACTTTTACCTATAAAAGGTAATTAATATTAAAGAGGACCTATTATGCAAAAATCACATGTATAAGGGGTTTAAGTACAGTTGTGTTGCAACAGTGTGTAAATATAGCCAGCTTCTAATGGTAAAAATTTATTTATTCTATATTTTATAATCACACTTGAGAAAAACAGTCTGCAGAAACACTTTGATTGACATTTTCCTTTTGTAGGTGTCATCAGAGGATCACCACCCATGAGTGATGAGCGATCTCCCTCATTGGCATAAACAGCCCTGAGTGAGAAGCAGCCATCTGCCATTAGTTTTCACCTGCTAAAGGTAATGTCAGCGACTAAGAGCATTATAAAACTTCAGGAGTTTCAGGATGCACAAATGAACACTGTAGCCTCCACACACTAAAAAAATAAAGGCTGTCACTGGGACGGTTCATTTTCAAAAAGTACATTGGTACCTTAAAGGAACATTTTTATACCTTTAGGGTTATCTTTTGTACCTTTAAGGTACTATGAAGTACACAATTGTACTTTATTTAGCTTTAAATATGTACCTTTATGGTACAAAAGTGAACCTGAAAGGTAAAAAGTGTACCTTTTAAAAAGGTACTGCCCTAGTGACATCTTTTGTACCTTTATTTCTGAGAGTGCATAGACTACCTACTTCTGAGATGCTTCTTTTCACATTTTCAGTTTGTTTACACAGATAAAGTTAGTCCTGTTTTGAATCTGCCGCTATGCTGACGCACATCCATTTGTAGCTCTGCCCTATTTTGAAAACTGCACAATCTCATTTTGAGAAGTGATAAATCATCGTTTGTGTGGTGTTTTGAGCTGAAACTTCACATACAGTACACGCAACAGAGAATTATTTTACATGTTGTAAAAAGAGGCAGAATAGGTCTCCTTTAATGATTTATAGTTTAACAAAAGGTTTGCCAAGATATCAAACTCTGCACTCAATTGTCAGTGATTTCAACATAAGTTTTTCCTTCAAACATTTAAATAATTGCAATACATAATTTCAAACAAGATGACACGGTGGCTCAGTGGATAGCAATGTTGCCTCAAAGCAAGAAGGTCGCTGGTTCGACTCTCAGCTCGGCCAGTTAGCATTTCTGTGTGGAGTTTGCACTTGTTCCCCCCACAGTCCAAAGACATGCGCTATAGGTGAACTGAATAAACTAAATTGGCCATAGTGTGTGAATGAGTGTGTATGGATGTTTCCCAGTACTGGGTTGCAGCTGGAAGGACACCTGCTGTGTAAAACATATGCTGTATAAGTTGGCGGTTCATTCTGCTGTGGCAACCCTGATAAATAAAGGGATTAAGCCGAAGGAAAATGAATGAATGAATGAATAAAAGCATGTCTTGTATTCCATTCATTTTGAAATCTTCAATTTTCCTCCAAAATGTCTTGTAGCATGAATAGGCAAATGGGCAGGTCAATAAAAGTCATGAGAAGTATTTTGTCCTTTATATAATTAGCCAGATTATTTAGCCATTTTTAAGTACAGTATTCACATTTATCTACACTTTACTAATTTCATTTTAATATGTATGCTTAGCATTAATTTTTCCACAGAAACCTTTTGTTCTACAGTGACTCCACCTTCTGTGAATCAATATCTGAATGTTTCAATTGTGATATTCATTAGAATTAATGAATTTCAAACAATCTTTAAAAAATTTTAGCAAAACATTTTTTTTGTGTACAAAAGTGCAGCAATTTGAAAACATAACTTTAATGTACTAACATCTATTTGAAACTGTTATACAGGGTGCGCCTCAAAGAAATTAGGATTTATTTCAACAAAAGGTTTACCAAGATCCCAAACTATGCACTCAAAAATTTAAGTATGAGTTCAATCATTTGAGAGATTTTTTTAAATACTTTAAATCTAATGTATTTACTTAAAGGTGCAGTATGGGATTGTCTTCAGAAACATTTTTCATTGTGCTGGTTGAAAGTCTCTTCACATTCCAATAGTAATGATAAAAGTAAATTATCTAAATGTATTTATATGTATTTAAGGTAAGACATAAGACTAAAAAGTGTTCAACCAATCAAGTGATAATTCCCATAATTCTGATAAGTAGCCCAAACTATCTGTCAACAAATGTAGATTTGTACCGTTCCCACAGATCGGCCGTTTGTGCGTGCACTTGCATTCACATGCACACAAGAGAGAGTGTAACCGGTAAAATCGAATCCTGAATTAAGACTTTTTAAAATCCTGAATCAATATTGGAGTAACTTTTGCACACTGGAGAAAGGACGACACCATGGCTGACACACTGGAGAAAGGACGACACCATGGCTTACCTGTCTAAAAATTTCTTTTAGACAGGTAATGTTAGGTTTTAAAACTATTTTTATCACGCAGAGCTGATGTAGATTTTTTTTTTACGAATAGGTTATACGCACAGAAGTGTTGTTCAGCCACTGAAATCTTTTGGCGAAAGATTGATGTGACTATATTCAATTTCATAAAAAACCTTTTACAGCACCGATAAAGTAGATTTTATTTAGTTTAACAGCAAAACATAAGTAAACAGCGCTATTCCGCCTAACCTGCTTTACTGGGGTAAAGTTGGTTTAATATTCACATGGATTCATTTTAAAACAATGACATCCTGTGACGCACTCCCTATATTGTTTACCATGCTACTCTGAATATTTGATCTAAAATAGCATGTAAGTATCGCTTAGAAATAAGTGTAATTCCTGCAGGCCGCTGGCCAACCACTAAGCATCCAATAGTAGGTTTAGAACAAACCGCGTGAGAGAGAGACCAGCGATCCTTGCATGCATAAAATATTGCACATTATGACAAGTTTTACTTGCTACACAACTGAAAACGTGCTAGATATAATACAGTTTTTTGTTAAGAATTGTAGAATTATAGAGTACTATAAAGTTTTCTAACTGGCGAATGTTGCGTTATATAATGTGCGTGTTCATGATATCAGGAGGTGTGGCTTTGGACGGCAGGGGTGGGACTGTGTTTCAAAGATAATTTGATAACCGGTTAGCATTTTGGCGGATCACCTGCTGCACCTTTAATTGCTAGATATATTTGTATGCTCACTTAATGTAAACATTTATGTGCAAATTTTTTTAGTTACAAATAAGTTAGCAATTAAAGCTATTATCATCATCTATAAAACACGGAAAAATGCATGTACTCTGCAAATATCAATTATTTATAACTCCCGAGACTACCATAAATCTTTCTGTGATTTCAGCAAACATTCCTCTATGTAAGCCTGCAAGATTTTTTAATGACAATTCAGCAGAATTTTCCCCAAAATGTAAAACTCAAAAAAAGTTGATCCCTCAAAGAAACATAACAGAGAACTCTCTAAATCTTTAGAGCTATAAAAGAGCAGCTAACCCTCCTCGGTGTACACAGACCCTCATAGAGTTTTGTAGATGTCAGTTTGTGTAAGAGTCATGCTTTGAACAGAAGAGCTCAACCCTTCACACACATCCACACAAACATGCATTAGACGCTCCAGCTAAATCCACAGCCACTGTCACAGTTCCCCAATCACCTGCATTCATTATTTACAGGATGCCAGCAGAGCAAGCCAGAAGCCAAAGTCAACCATTTGCACGTACCGTCTGCTTGGCTAATTGTGTACATCGTCTTTCATTTGGGCCTGATTGAAGCAGAGGAATGGATCCAGCCGGCCCGATGGAGCTTCATCACTGAAGTTGCTCTGCCAGCATGGAGAGGCGTACGAGTCTCTAGGGCCTGCAGCTTTTGATTCGGAAGATGTTCTGAAGTTCTCTTTCCTCATGTGCTCGACGGCTGATCTGAGACCATTAAAAATGAAAGGAGCGCACTGGTGTACTGGGGGCTTCTGGCCTGTGCTGAGGAGTAGTTGATGCTAAATGATTTCTGAGTCAGAGAGGCTCAAAAGAGTCACACAAATGCTGTCCTGACTAACTCACAGGTTCACCCAAAGGGACGTTCTGGAGTGGATGGCTGATGAAGGCTATTCTGCACAAAGACGGGACACTTAAAGCCTGTGTGGGAGGTTTTGTACTGGACACTGCATTCACAGACACTTCACTAACTGTGTATTTGCATGCATGTCCATGGGTTAAAGATGAGACGTTTCATTTTTGAGTCCTTGTCAAATAAAAAAAAATCAAAAATTATATGTGGCGGCACGGTGGCTTAGTGGTTAGTGCTGTCGCCTCAAAGCAATAAAGTCGCTGGTTCATGTTCTAGCTGGGTTAGTTGGCATTTCTGTGTGGAGTTTGCATGTTCTCCCTGTGTTTGCGTGGGTTTCCTCTGAGTGCTCCGGTTTCCTCCAGAGTCCAAAGACATGCTCTATAGGTGAATTGAATAAACTAAATTGGCCGTAGTATATGTGTGTGAATGAGTGTGTGTGTGTGGGTGTTTCCCAGTACCGGGTTGCAGCTGGAAGGGCATCCGCTGTGTAAAACATATGCTGGATAAGTTGGTGGTTTATTCCGCTGTGGCTAAGCCGAAGGAAAATGAATGAATGAATGAATGAATGAATGAATGAATGAATGAATGAATGAATGAATGGATGAATGAATGAATGAATGAATGATTTTATATGTGGAAAGCATGTTAAGAGCAAGTGACTATGTTACTGCTCCAAATATCTATAATATGGGAAAAATGTCAAAAGCAGTTTCAGCTGCAAAATTGTTATTGTTATTGTTGTGTATTGTCAGTGTTACATCAGTGTTCAGTGTATTGTCAGTCTTACATCTTTAAACCAGTCCCTGTCATTCAACAAACTATGACATCATTAATGACACCAGGAACACCATATTGCTAGATTTAAAAAAAATATATGAGCAATATCACATGAGTAGCAGTGCGATATGGCTATATATCGGCACTGGTGGTGGGAGGCATGTGTTTAGTGTCCCACCAGTGATGATATACAGCCATATCGCACTGCTACAAGTGTGATATTGCGTTATTTACAACAGTTCGAAAAACAAAAATGGAGAGTCTAAAAGTTCTTTTGTATGAGGAACTACTTTTTTCCACCATTCATTCATATCTGCAGCTGACGTTAGAACAGCAGAAACTGTTGCTACTTCACACACGCCACTTTAGAACTAGTATTTGAATGATTCTCTAGCTAGCATAATGTCTAAAGTGATGACAAAACAGGTGATGACTACCAGAATACTGTTGTGTTTGCAATAAGAAATGTAAAACTCACGTGGGCATTTCTTCATTCCTCCTTTTTACTGAACTAGTCTGATGTAACAAAAACAGGAGACTCATTAGAAACAAACAGATGGCCAACACATAATACATACATTCCTGATATGTCATATCTCAGTACACTACAATTACTATGGTATAAATACAGCACTGCAAAATAAAAGAGAGAGAGATCGACTTAGAATTTCACTCACTAATTTTATAAAGTTTTGATGAGCTGTGGTTTTAAAATACACCAATCTTTTCTCCTCTAAGGGATTATTATACGGTCTCTGTCGCCATCTTGTGGATGGACAACGTCAACCATCTATGCTCTGCTCAATGACAGGCTGATGGATGCCGGCGCGCTGTCTCTCAGAAATTCATTCATTTTCTTTTTGGCTTAGTCCCTTTATTAGTCTGGGGTCGCCACAGCGGAATGAACCACTAACTTATCCAGTACATGTTTTACGCAGCGGATGCCCTTCCAGCTGCAACCCATCTCTGGGAAACATCAATACACACTTATTCACACTCAAACACTATGGACAATTTAGCCAACCCAATTCATCTGTACTGCATGTCTTTGGACTGTGGGGGAAACAGGAGCACCCGGAGGAAACCCACACGAACACAGGGAGAACATGCAAACTCCACACAGAAACGCCAACTGACCCAGCCGAGGCTCGAACCAGCGACCTTCTTGCTGTGAGGCAACAACACTACCTACTGCTCCACTGCGTCGCCGTCTCAGAAATTATAAATATTTAAAATAGGCACTATCCATATAAATAAACTGCATAGTTGCAATCTAAACAACTACATTCTCACCTAAAAACGCCTCAAAAGTACATTATGTTGTCCAACAGCTACAATATTTGTCAAACTGTAGTTCATTAATCTGCTGTCACTCTATGTGGACGGAGTTATACAGAAGGGCGAAGAGGCTGTACGAGTTCTGATATTTGAGAACCAGACAGAACTGTTGTATGAATATGATATCCATTGTTTTGAACAAGGCTGTAATTATTTAGGAAATACAGTACAAACATTTAGTGAAAATGTATTACATTTTAAAATAAGCTGAGGCTTTTTATATTGACTATAATATTTACAGCCTAGATCCTTCAAGAATCATTCTAGCATGCTGGTTTGCTGCTCAAACATTTGTATTGATTTATGTATAGAATTATAATGTACTGTTTTTAGTTTTGATTAAATAAAGTCTTAAAAAAAAAGAAAGTACACAATTATGCTAGTTTTAAAGAATGTGCTTGAAATATTGTTTTAAAAAATCAATACTGAAAATTGTAGCAAGAAAAAAGAAAGCATATTACAGCTTAACCCAGTTTTGCATAAAATGAAATACAACTGTGTCACACTCAAAGGTACAAAGGTGATGGTACACGAAATTAAAGTGCGACCTTTCAGGTACCAGTATTTACATCGCCTCTAAAAAGCAACCAACTCAAACCTACATGCGCTCCACGCTTACATTACTTTGTATGCCAGAGTCAGAGTGATCTGGCAGATACTGACTGGTCATATCTGGTCACTTATCTGCACAACAAACAAATAAACAAAACATTACATAATGAACTAACAAATGCAATGAACAAATCAAGTAAAAACAACATGAACAACACTGGCATACAAACGCTCCCACCAGTACAATTCTAACAATACAGATCTAACAGTGATTAAATAGTAATTATAAGGATAGCATGCATCTGCGTCCAGAGAGACCCTAATCATTATAGAAACACAATTATTATAATTGACCTTCATTACCAAGAAAATAATCCCAGGCACACGGGACCAAAACTTGTCGGATGGAAATATAATGTCTAAGGTAATAAAATTAAATTATTGTTACATTGTATTATTCCTCATCAAGATAGTACGCACATGACCCCAAAACAGTCCAGTTTACTCATATTTAACTCTTGTCTGCAGTAACAAACTTGAGAGTTATCTTCAGTTGCATTTGTCTTTACATAGATTTATATTAATAGTGAAAACGGCAAAATTTCACCAACATGCATACATTCAGATATATTAGGGCTGGACAATTAATCAAAATGAAATCACAAACACAACTGATCATAGTCAGTAGTATCATCAGTAGTAAAACTCCTTGGAAACTCCAAATACACTTTAAAAAATATATGATAAATTAGTCCTGACAGCATATGTTTTTAGTTTATTGTAACTTCTTAAACTAGTATAATTGTGGTCTAATTTAATTTTATAAGTTATGCAAGCTGTTTTAAATCAGTTTAACAAAATATAAGTTTAATTAACTCATAAGGTTAATTTGATTCGGTTTAAAAAAATAAGGCAATGAAGATTTTTTTTTTACAGTGTACCTGAAGAAACCCAGGAAATCCCAATAGTGTTTCATTATAAACAGAAGATTTAATTGCTTTCACTGATTCAGCATGACTAATAAACACATAACTATGGAATCATCTCACAGATTAATTTATTAATTAAGTTGGGTGAAAAAACATGCAATTAAAGTGGTATCTTCACTGAGAAGTGACCCAAATATCTTACCACAGAATGATTTTTTTTTTATTTCATTATTGCTAGATTAAATCGATTTTAATTTTGAACATGATTTTGCGCAGCTTATCAGTGTACTATGACTCTGTGTAGTAAAAACTATTCCATCTGAATGCACCTGCTGCTGCTAGAACCAGCTTTACTGACAAAATGCACATGATAATCACTTTGGATTAATAGCTCAGCCCTAAGGTATATCATTATATATATTTGGATATAGATTTTGCCTGTAGGGGCAACACAGTGGGTAGCACGATTGCCTCACAGCAAGAAGGTCACTGGTTCGAGCCCCGGCTGGGTCAGTTGGCATTTCTGTGCGGAGTTTGCATGTTCTCACCATGTTCGTGTGGGTTTCCTCCGGGTGCTGGCATTTCCCAGGCGCACCTAGTTGAAAACCTCGAGTCACGTGACAAGAACTGACCGACCAGCTTCATACTTTGGAATATACACATTTCGGTAGGCTAATTACCTCAGAAAAGCACAGAACATCCAAACATTGCAGTGCTTTTTCATACTATGGATGTCAATGGTTACAGGTATCCAGTTTCTTGTTTTGTGTTAAAAATAGACAAACAGGATTGAAACAAGTGAATGATGAGAGAATTTTAAGTTTAGGCCAAACTTCCAAACTCTTTAAGTCCTTTGAATATGTCAAGCTACTGTGATTAAACCACTGTAATGTTTTTCAGTGAATATTAAATTACTGAAAGAGCTGCAGTTTATATTGTATTTTTATAGGTATATTATATTTTATAGGTTTTAAAGGTAACTTCAAAGTAAAGTAATTCGTAATCTGATTACGTTTACATTATTATTAGTAATGTAATCAGATTACAATTTTCCAGTAGTAATCAGTAATTTGTAATCTATTACTTTTTAAAGTAACTTACCCAACACCGAGAACTACATATAGCAATGCTAAGAATGCAACGTGTACGTGTCTTGTGCTGTCGAATGAACTGAGGTCTGACATATTTAAATTTATAAAAACACTCACACACAAAAATAAAAAAATTAACTAATTTAAAGAATGTTTTAGGCCCAATTAGTGAAAGTGAATGAAAAACAAAGACATTAAAGCAACCAAAACACACATTTCTAAAGTCAAAACTAGTAAGAAATAATTTACTGCATGAATTACATCGGAGTTATATAACATGGGATGAGAAAATATATATTTGGTTTATTCTACCTATTCAAATCCTTATACTTTCTGTAACATCTAAACCCTCAGTGCATGGTATTTCCTTCCGTGAACTTGAAAAAAAGAAATATGCTAAGCTTGGAAAACAAACCGGTGTTCACTTGGTTGGATAGGCCTGTATCTCGAGCGAAAAGCAGTGCGATGTGTTCTGCCTGAAAGGAATTTCGGCGTATAGCCTTCCTGAAAGGTACACGATGCAGTAAAGGAAAACAGCCCTGTGGTTTCCATCCTATCGGCTGACAGGAGAAGATAATGTATTTTAGATAGAGCTTATACACTGGACCATGCCGCTGTCCATCAGTCGATCACTGCCTCGAGTCGATATCCCAGAGAGCCAGAGACATGTTTATTAAAGAGGTTTGAGGGGGGGGAGAATTTGCTGTATACAGGGGGCTGAAATTGGCACGCTTGGGAGACCTGGATGGATTCTACACAGTTAATTAAGATAAAACGATTCAATTCAGTAAAGATTGAGTTGCGATTGAGCTCAAGCTGCTCATGGTGGTTGCTCTGATTAGGAGCCAGAAAATGCATTTGCTGAGATTTTGATGCGAGACAATATTCCCGTTTTCAATTACACACACGAACAACCCCCTAACTACCAAAACTGACTCATTTGCATGATTGAAATATAATTACAGCAAGATGAAAAAATGCCTGTGTTTTGTTTGGTGCTACAATTGTGTTTAATTGTTTCTGCTGTTTGTTTGTGGTTTGTTTGTGTACATGTTTTTCATCCAAATATCAGCGAGCGCATTCGTACCAATCGATCTCGGGGTCAACGAATAAACACAAGCTCCTTTATTTTTTCACACGTGGGATATAAAAGTCCATCTGTATTCAACCATCCTCATTGGAGTAAAAAAACACCAACTGAACTATCATATAGGTTGTTTTCAGTCACGTGGTTCTGGTGACGCGCGTAATTCAGATGGAGGGCAGGAAGTAAAAAACTGAATGGAAGACATAGAGGGAAGTCCGTATTTTTGCGATTTATACCATAGTTCAAAGGAGATACAAATAGAAAATAAGCACATATGTTGAGCATGATCCTTATATCATGAAGAGGGCCGAGTTTTCTACTGAACTAAAATATATTTGCCTGTCATCGAGGTGGTACATACTGTATAAGCTATTACGTTACGTGAAAAATACTATTGTAAATACTGTTTGGAAGCATACTATAGATAATTAATTAAACTGTCGTAGTAATTAGTCTATGTTAGCCTATACACAACTGTAGTAACAAACAAATTATTCAATAGGCCTCAGTTTTCTACGTTATAATCACAATGCACCACAGTGTACACTAATGTTACAGTATTTATTAGTTTATCAGTTTACTATGCTACAGTATTCTGTAGTATTCATTAACAAAGAGTTGTACACATTATACACTTTACAAAAAATTTTATTATAAATTACGATAGTTTTCCCCCATGTGGATATCTTCCAGACATCACGAAGTAACAGATGAAAGCATACAAAAGGGACACATAGTCTACATTTATATTTATTTATTTAATTATTTTTGTAAGGGGGAAAAATGCTCCACAATAATAACCATCTAGTTTTGTCGAAGGGGTTGCTTTTCTTTTTTGTTCTGTCGATTTATTTTTGTACCGCTGCTGCGCATCTCGATGTTCACGTTACGGATGTTTATTCCACCGGAACGCCAATAAAGACTTTGATTTTTGCAAAACAAGTCGAAGATTTCATTGTAGCGATTACATGGTAGGGTACGTTACATTCTCCTGGATTTTGTATGTGTGTTGGTGTTCGTAGCTGATTTTTATATAACACATTAACATATTTCTACACATAGCTAGGCTTGTATATAATCTTTATTGGTACTGTCAAGCGAATTATGTATTGAAAAAATGCTTATTACATGTCGCCTTTTCCTCCGTTTTTCAGCCAGTTTCTTAAACTTTCCCCCCTTTACGAGTAAAAACCTTTGGAAATCTATAAAAGCTGTTCAGCACTTCTTATTTTAGCCAATTTAAACAATTACAAACAACATAAAACAGAAATATGTTGACATTCTGAAAGCGTTTCCTATATAGAAGAATCACTTTCTACCGTCTATCTGAATTTCACGCGTCATCAATGACGTCATGTTAAAACAACCTATACAGTGCTCAGTATAATTGAGTACACCCCATTTTGAAAATGAATATTTTATCCATTTCTCAGTGAATATAGGCAAAATATTTTGGTGCATTTAAACAAAACTGAAAACTTACAACCTACAAGATTTCAACAAAATTTTTCATTTTTTTTTCTTCTCTTGTTTTTTCCTCTTTTTTAAAATTTGTATTTAATATTTTTCTATAACATAAATTTGGGTGTACTAGTTTTTGGACCATTATTATAGGTTATTTTGTTAAATAAGCTCCAGATTTGGCTTCAGTACTGACTAATCTAATGTATATGCACAAATATAATATTGTATAGCTTCCTATTAAAGATATGAATTTAAAAGAGAGATTTGTGAGGGGTGCACTTACATATGCTGAGCACTGTACTATGCTGACATGCCCGTTCACAGTACACTCTATATTATTCCAGCAGAGGAAAATTGTAAGCCTGATGGAGAATCCTCCATGGGAAAAATCGATGGCACGAATACACACACACACAAGCTGCACAACAATAAGGAAACTAGATGTTCTCTGTCACCATGTCAGAAACCTCTAATGGCGTCTCACAGCTGTTCTTTCTCTTGTGTTGACAGCCGCCTCTCGGCACCATTAACAACTTACTGACATGCCTCACCACTCCCCAACCCAGCGTTAATTTCACAAGAGCATGGAAACTGTAATCAATGATAATAATGCTCAATCATTGGCTAAGGCCTTATTAACAGCAGTCCCGCTGTAATATTGAGTTGAGTGTTTAGATTTATGCGTCAGTAATTCACTTTACTGTTTCTGACAGCACTCACTCACACTGCATTCCCTCCTTCTTTGAGTCACAGTTTGCTGAGCTGCGTCCTATCTTTCTCTCAATGCGGGGGTCACCGAAACAGGCCCTGGTCTCTCGGGAACTACCTTTCAGCTTCTCTACCCTCTTCGTTCTCCTCTCTCGGGCTGTCTGATCCATTTCAGTGCCTTCGGTGGCCTTTTCACTGCTAACAGAGTCAGTGTAGATGTCTTCACAAAACAAAACAGACACACGTTCAATGCTTGCGCTGATTCTAAATGTCAACGGCATGCTAGCTATCACCATTCATCATCTTGAGGACGTTGCAGGGTTTACTCAATGCTTAGCTCCTCCGCGTAGCTGTCAGTTCATCTGTAGTAGTATCGCACAATCAACAAATGAATAGCGATAGTCAGACTTCATCTAAATATCTGCTTTTATATGAATTTTGATAAGCACTGCAGCATTTTCAACCTACTCCAGTCACGCTCCATTTAACAAGGGAAATGTAAAAAGTGTGGGTGTAAAAATAGAAGGTGATTTAAATTTACATTAACATGACTGCTTAAAAGATATGCAAAGTGAATGCTCTGGACTCAAAAATAGGCAGAGCCATAAACAGAAATAAACTAAATTACAACTTGGCATATCTACACAGTAGATACACATCAAATACATTAAAAACACAAACAAACGAATAAATCAAGAGCACACTATAAGAATGCTGTACATTATATATAAGCATCTCCATAAATTTTTTTTAGCTTTATTAATCCCCTTGGGACAATTCCTTCTGACATGGTGGTGCTTCACGTGTAACAAGAATGACACACTTAACACAATAAACACTTAACATCAACTACACAAACAAAAAACTGAAACAAAAAAATAAGAAACAGAAAAGAAAAAATGGAGAAATTATAGTAATAATAATATTAATAATAATAATAATAAAATTCAATAACAATACTAATTTATATAAATAAATATTATTCCATCAATTAACTACATTTATCACGTAACTGAATTGCTTCAGGCACAAAAATTAATTTACAACAATTTGTGGAACATCTTATTGTCCTTAGACATTGCCCAAGGGGCATCTATTCAAAATATTTGTTTAAGGCAGGGGTCTCAAACTCCAATTGGGGAGGGGGCCATTTCATTCATTCATTCATTTTCTTTTCGGCTTAGTCCCTTTATTAATCTGGGGTCGCCACAGCGTAATGAACCACCAACTTATCCAGCATATTTTTTATGCAGCGGATGCCCTTCCAGCTGCAACCCATCACTAGGAAACATCCATACACACTCATACGGACAATTTAGCTTACCCAATTCACCTATACCACATGTCTTTGGACTTGTGGGGGAAACAGAAGCTCCCAGAGGAAACCCACGCAAACATGGGGAGAACATGCAAACTCCACACAGAAATGCATGTTCGCATGGGTATCCTCCAGGTGCTCCGGTTTCCAAAAAGTCCAAAAACAGGCGCTATAGGTGAATTGGGTAAGCTAAATTGTCTGTACTGTATGTGTGTGAATGAGTGCGTGGGAATGTTTGGAAGAGCATCCGCTGCGTAAAACCTATGCTGCATAAGTTGGTGGTTCATTCCGCTGTGATGATCCCAGATGAATGAATATTCAGATATAGAGACACTTGCTTACTCGAAAATCTAATTACTTTAATCAGCTGTGAAGTATAATTATATGAGTAGAATTCCATCTCAGAAATCTCTATAAAATGATTTTTGAAATCATGAAACAATATCAACAATATTAGTTTCATCTAAGAAAAGTAGCAGCAGGCTGAAAATACAATCATTTACACATAAGTAATGTCACATTTAACAGCCATTGAATTGAAACCACCCAATGACATGTTGAAGAATATGTTTTATTTACACTCATCATACCATTACAATATTTCTAGCTGCTTATTCATTTCTAAGGTCACGACATTCGCAAAAACCAATTACATTTGTGTGCGTGAATTTGCTATGCTAATTTTGTGCTGGGGTGTTTAACTTGATAGCTTCTACAATATGGTTGATGATATTGGATGTAATGACTTTTTTGTTGTTAAACTGTTTAATCAAAGCAAAGGTGCTATTTTTTAAATAGTATAACATAAAGATGCCAGCTTGTAATATGATTGTGCCTACTGTAGAGTACAAGAAGAAGCAGATGCTTTTTTTTCTAGACCAAAGTAATGCCTGCAGTCTTGATCTCTAGAGAGTGCACATCACTTTAAACCTATTTGTCAGAAATATTATTCATTTTGTTGTATGTAAAACATTTTTAATAAGGAAAAAAAATTACTAAACTGCACCTGAGGTTAGCTTTATATCATGCTGCAAATTTCTAGCTGATAGTCAAATATCTAATCTACTTTTCCACCTTGGAAATTACGGAAACAAATGCCAATGGAGAATTCTAAGAGGTAAAGGATAACCGCAGCTCCGTGTTTTGATTAACACACATGCCAGAACCATAATTTCGAAGCTTATTAGATTATTGCCAGCACATTCATCTCTTTCTATTAAGAGGCTCATAACATGGATGGCCAATCAGCAGTGGAAGTAAATTCCATTTGACAAACTTAACTTGATGGAGATTAATAAAATTAGCATCTAAAAGTTTTTTGAGAGCAGATTTTTAGAGCCGAATACAACCTCCTGTCATAACTGGCACTTTTGGCTTCCTGTTTATATATTGTCACTACTGTATTCATTAGTCGTCCCAATTATGAGGTCTATGACAGCCCATGGAACTAAATTGTAAAAGTTGTGAAATTTGGCACATTGGTAGGACATATTCTGGACATTAACCACAGAAATTTTGGAGTCTCTAACATTTTGAGAATGTAAGATTTAAAATATATATATATTTTAGTGTGTGCCCATTCCTTACTGATTCAATAGCTATGTTTCTATCCACCTATTTTTATGCACATTTTGGATATGCACATAAAAATCGCAAATGATTTGAATGCCAAGATGCATATACATTTTTAAATGCGCATAACTGAGTAGCATAAACTTTTTATTCGATAAGAAACGATGCGCATAAACTATTATGGAAACACTTTTACAGAACAAATTTCAGTATGTGCATTAAAAAAAGTCGTCATCATGTGATAATAAAAATGTGTGTGAATGGACAAACCAGCAGGCTGTAAGAGTCTAAATTATCATATGCATTTGTTTATATGGCAAAGCATTTTTCGCTAATGCTGCCCATTGCAGAAGGATGGTTTGACTAGAAATATACAGTTTTCACCATCATACTGATAACTTTTTAGTCATTCAGCAGAACTACAGTTCGATCCGCTGTAGTAAAAAACCCATCTTTACAAGGCTGAGCACATTGTAAAATATCTAAAATGTTGTTTTGGTCATTCTAAAACACCTTAATCATTTCAATATTAGTGTTATTATATTATTAATGGCCTCCAGATACAAGAGCATCTGTGCTCTGCGTTTCACGACTACAAATGCCACCACGTGTTCATTGCATGTACAAAGACAAGCAGTGTATGAAAATTGAATGAACTAAATTGGCCGTAGTTTGTGTGTATGTGTAAATTCAATGTGAATGTGTGACCCCTGATATATAAGGGACTAAGCCGAAGAACAATGAATGAATGAATTATAGGTTTCAACCATGTCAGCTCCTTGATTGCTGCTTGCCATTATATTTTCAAATAGAACTTTCCTCGCTTGCAAAAGTGAGTAAGATCGTTGGAAGTTCAAATTCAGTTCAGTTTTTGTTTTGATTTCTGTGGCATGCTGAAAATTCTTGTTACTGTTGTGGATTATATAAAAACTCATGAAAATTTATCTCATTCTTTCAATTGTGATTCTCAATGAGTCACAAGTCGCAGCAAAAGACTGAAAGAAATTGCCCAGGAGACGAAGTAGTGCAGGAATGTTGTCATTTTTCTTTTCCTTTCGGGTCTAAAGCATTTGACTTCAACGCAAGACAAAACAAGCTAACTGTAGCAATTAAGTCAAAATGCCACTTCATACCTATCATAATCAAGGACAAGAGGCAATCACGCCAGGCAAGCAGCCCTCCACATCAGTTAACATGCATAGAAACACGGCACCTTCTCTCCTCCAGCAACAACAAAAAAGACCCGCCTTCCTCCTGAGGGGCCAAAGCACTGTGTTTATGGAGATTACATACAGTGGCGGAAAGAGCCCAATTACCTACAGCAAATGTACTGCGTGGAGCCAAAACCCACAGCAGCCCACAGTGAAACAAAGTGATTTTACAGCTCAATTTTAATCTGCAGGCTTTGGCCTGGTCTCCGGTCCCCCATGTGGGCCTTTTAAAATCTGATTTATCTTTACGCTTTAAAGCAGACCAGTGGCGGTAGCAGCCCTGATTCTTAGTGATGCTTCTGAGGGTTCTCCAGTGATAGTGTACGGTTTAATGAGGTGGTCTGAATACAGAGACGGTGCTCCACGGAAATACCCATTTTCACAGGGTGTGTGAATCAGAAACACAGGGAGTGTAAAAAACATTAATAGGCTCACGTAAGACAGGCTTCAAGATTTTCCTTCATAGCCAGGCAAGAAAATTTTGCATACATCTGTGTTTCTGAGTAGCTAATAAAGTGGAGAGGTTAACTTAGCTGACCTTTTAATAGTGTAATTGGTTTCAAAATCGTTTGACATACATGGTATGAAAGAAATTACTATGTAAGTCAATGGCTACCGCTTTCCAATAACATTCAAAATGTCTTCTTTTGTGTTCAACAGAAGAAAGAAATTGAAATTTGGAACAAATGGAGATTCAGTAAAGGATGTCTGAATTTATTCTGAAATGTATTCTGAGTATTTCTGAAATTGCTGATCTAGTGAGGTTTCATGCACAACCATGCTTAGGGTTTACAGAAAATTGTCCAACAAAAAGGAGAAACATTGCATTAGCAACTGATCTAAGGTATGTGCATGAATGCATTGCTGATTAGTTTAGAGGAGAATTACATATACAGAAAATAAAATTAACACAGGCTCACCAAAAATTGGAAGTATTTATATAAATGTATGTTTACTGCTGTCACAAAAGAATATTTAAAAGATTAATGTAAACACACAACAAACAAAAGACAATATATTATATATTATATATAATGTTCTCTGAAACTTTATATATTTTCTTTATATACTTTATATAAATGAATTTGTCTATATTTTATCTTCTTTTTGTGTAGCACGGCTGTGCTTTAACTACAAGGAGCTTGACAAGCTGCAGTTTAAAAGCAGATTCCCCAAGACTGAAACAAATTCCTGGTCGGATTGAAGTAACACTCAGACCTGAGGGCTATTTCGGAGTACGGATTGACTTTGAAAAAGGAACCATGGTACACTAACCAGGAGGAACCAGAGGGGAGCAGCTGGGAAAGGTAATTGCCTAGTTGGTGCCATATGAGATGAGTATGGAGGGTGTTGCTTTATCTGTGGGATGTAATATAGGAGGAGAAGGTGGAGGAAGCACAGAAGTAGAGAAGCAATTCGCTTCCATTTAGATTTAGGCTGCCTGCACCCAACTGAACCCTGCTTACTGCTGTTAATTACATTTGAGAGGGAGGTGAAGGGTGGAGAGGAGGGTCAGAGTAGTACAGTAGATGAGGGGAGGGGAAGCTAGTATGATCTCAGTAAAGAGCACAGTCCAAGCTTCAGCAAAGAATAATGTAAATGAAGCAGAGGTCAGCAAGTTTTCCAAATGAATGCAGCTCCCCGCTGGCACGAATGGTAACTTTACTAGGGAAACAGCGGGTGAGAGTGGATAATGGCGTAAAGATAATTGCTGGACTGTACTTATCCATGTCAAATCATAAATTCAGAGCTCGAGATGCAGTTTCTAAACAAATGAGACTTTAAAAATGCAGAGTTTGTTAAACATACTTTTGCTTAAAGAGATTTCATATACATTTTGTGAATTTATTTTATTCCATGCGGTAAGCCTAATTACTGTACATCATCTGAATTATAAAACAGTAAAAAAATATGCAGCAAAGCATCTGAAAGTGAAGTCCTGATGCCACGCTTTGGTTACATCTACAAATAATGACCTATACTTGTACTTAATTACTTATGATTCACTTTTAGCAGAATTTAATGTGATGTTTGTTATTATGTTTTGCAGGTATTGAAAAATACTTAGATGATAAATATTAAAGAAAATCTGAAGCAAATAGCTCTATCCAGGAGCTTTTTCTACCATTTGAATGTATGTATAAATTGTGTAAGAATTGGTCTGAAAGCATCCGATATGCTTTGAAAACTCCTGTTGCCATTACAAAATGAAATGGACTGCAAAATTATCACTGTCAACTACAACTAATGTCTCTAAAAGGGTCTAAACATTTTGTTCCTGAATTCAGTTGGCAGAAGATTATGCATTTTAGGGGGTGAATGACTAAAATATATCTGTGCGATTATAGAGAGAAAAATCTAAAGTCTTCAGCTGAAAATGGAGATGCAATTCATTTTCCCAAGGCAGCGTTGCTGAAAATTGACAAATGGCTTTAGAACTCAGAGAATACTAAGATGTTTTGAATTTTTGAGATTTTTGTAAGATGATAGTTTTATACTATCTTTGCTCTAGTCATAGTCAATATTTTTTGATATTTGAGGGCAGATATGTAATTGCTGCAGAACTTTAAAGAGATTTTTTCTTTTGAAATGTATCGTCTGATTGGGGAGATTTCTGATAAGCCTCTTACTGAGGATGAGAACTGCCTTTAAAAATATCTTTGCTTAATTCCCAAAAGAAAACTGCACGCAATTGCATCCGCCACTAGATTTTAAACTACCATCCATCACAGGTAAATATGTATATGTTGACTCACTCTCCTCTTTCTAGACTATCTAGCTACAGTTTTATGCAAAAGTTTGTCCACCCCTGATCAGTTTCATAATTGCAAACCATAGTCTGCTGGCCTTTTAAATCAGCAATTTCATTTGGATATATTTTATACCCTAGGGAAAAAGCAACATTTCAGTTCTGACATAACATTTATTTAATCAACAGATGCAATGCAATTTATATCATAACAAAAACAGACAGGTGCAAAAATTTGGGCACCCCAACAGAATACTGACATCAATCTTTTGTATAGCCACTTTTTGCTGAAATAACAGCCTGTAGATGCTTCTTATAGTCAAGGATAAGTCCCTGAAATCTTGCTGAAGGCATTTTGGACCATTTTTCCTTGCAAAATTTCTCCATTTCAGTCAGTTTTGATGGGTGCCAAGTGTGAACGGCCCTTTTTAAATCAATCCATAGATTTTTTTGATGATGTTCAATTCTGGGGACTGGGATGGCCATTCTAGAACATTGTATGGTGCCTGAGCATGAATTCCCTGGGAGATCTGGAACTGTGCTTTGGGTCATTGTCCTGCTGAAACATCCAACCCTGTCGTAACGTCAGCCTCTTGACTGATTCCGAACATTGTTCTTCAGAATCTGCTGATACTGGCTGGAATCCATACGACCTTTAACTCTGAAAAGGTTTCCAGTACCTGTGCTTGCCAGACATCCCCACAGCATGATGGACCCTCCACCATATTTTACAGTAGGGAGCATATTCTTCTCCTGGAATTCTGCATTCTTTGTCCGCCTAGCAAAGCGCCTTTTCTGCATCACCTTACATTGAGCTGTTCTTTGTGAAGAGAGCGCTGGACTGTGGAACGATGTACAATTACATTATTAGCAGCACGATGTTCCTGGAGCTCTTTGGAAGCTGTGACCATTCTAACCATTATTAGCCTTTGCCTTTCAGATATTTTTCTTGGTCTAGCACATCTTTCCTTCACCAGAACTGTTCCTGTGGCCTTCCATTTTCTTACTATATTTCTGACTGTGGAGATAGAGACTTTAAACCGTTGTGATAGCTTTTTGCATCCTTCTCCTAATTCATGTTTGTGAATTATCCTAGTTTTAGGTCATTAGAAAGTTCTTTTGAGGTTCCCATGTTACTACTTTCAGGTTCGCAATAAGGAGAAGCACAACTAGCCACCAGCTATCTTAAATATCCTTTTTCATTATTAGTTGCACCCGAGTTAGGATTGTTAAGGTTTACTGAGTCACTCAAATCAATTTTGTGTTGTAATCAATCAGCATTAAGTGACTACAGGTTTTGAAATTCACACAAAAGAGAGGGTGCCCAAACCTTTGCATAACCTATTTTTCAGTTTCAATTTCGTTTCACACATCTCAATACAGCTACACTACGGATTTTTGTCTGAAAAACATAACATTATCTAGCTTTCTCTAACCAAATGGCATTTCACTGCAATCTTCCCTTATAAAGAAAAAGCACATAATTATGCAGCCACAAAGGGGTACCCAAATTTTTGTATAAGACTCTATCTATCTATCTATCTATCTATCTATCTATCTATCTTCAAAGGCTGGTATGAAAGGCTGGTATGAAATCTTCTGCCTTACTATAAGGATTTCAGTACATTTAAATTGTGATTCCATATGAATTCATTGTAGTGACAATGGCAGTGCTTGTTAATGCACAAATGATGCATAAAATTTAGATAAATCATTTATTTCCGATATATCTATAGCTGACTCTGTTTCCGATTTCATATTTCATTAATTTCATAAACTGTCTTTGTGAATTGATGAGCAAGTTCACCATTGCCTGCATGACTTGTTTCTTTTCAGTCGTTATTATGAATATTAAGACATAATTTAGACATTTCCGTCCCTTCCAAATAACTTTGCTTGGGGCTCATTCTCTAAGTAATTATGTTTCATTTGATTAAAGCTGCTGTGATGATTGTCATCCCATCAAACAGCACAACGATCGCCAGCACCCTCGCAGCGAGTGCAACAAGAGACTTGGAAAAAGAAGTGAGAAGAGAAAAGACAACGGAGCTGTCAGGGGGAGAACGAGGTGCGATCTGATCCCTCACTCTTTTGAGTTTGGCGAGATAGCGAGATGGTGGGTGAGTTGTTTGACTAATGCTCTGTTAGCTAATGTGTCCAGACCACCCACTGCGCTGCACCCGTCTGTCTGGCTCTGATGTTGTCTTGTAGTGGGGATGTGTGCTCAGTTGCATGAGCCCAGCACTCTCAGCCCCTATTCTGGGGAGGCGCGTACGATACTCCCACTGGTATCAGAGAGCTAGTGGGAGTCTGATCTGGCTTTCATGATAATGTATGCATTTTTCTGCTGCTTTATAGAGCCAGACGCAAGCCATTGTTTGCAATGGAGTTTGGGGGAAAGCAGTTTTTTTTTTTTTTGTATGGTTGCCACAAATGTTTTCCCCAAATTGGAAGTTAAGACCACAGCTAAGCTATGATGTAATATGGTGCAAACTGTAAATTGTGTTTTGAACAACACAAATGTCTGTTGTTGTATCTCAAGAGATCAAAATAGTAATGTCTTGTTTAGTGCCAGGAAAACCAACCAGCAACATGAAAGAAAAATGGTGCACTATTAAATAGTACAATGCGGAGTTCTGCAATCCCCAATGAAACCTTAAGAATTGCTTAGGCTACTATCCAGGCAGCTACTTTTTAAATGAATGGTTCACTAAACTGAAACTGATTTACCCACCCTCAAGCTATCCAGGTGCATATGCCTTTCTTCTTTTAGACAAAGAGTGAGAGTTAAGAAGATCCATATTTATAACTTATTCATCTATTATCTCTGGCATCCAGCATAAGCCATACAATGATGTAGGATACTGTAGATGTAGCTGAAATAATCTTTATGACTTTATTTGAATTGAAGATATAGATATACAAGCACAATATTTTTAATGTAATGTGCATTTATATAGTGCATTTATCGTGTATGGCCAAACACCCAAAGCACTTCACAATCATGAGAGGGGTTTCTCCACACTACTACCAGTGTGCCACATCCACTCGGATGATGCGACGGCCGCCACAGGACAATGGCGCCAGTGCACTCACCCCACACCAGATAGAGCCGATTCAGTGGATGGGGATGATTGAGAGGCCATGATGGGTAACGGCCAATTGTGGAAATTTGGCCAGGACTCCGGTGTTACACCCCTACTCTTTACGAGAAATGCCATGGGATTTTTAATGACAACAGAGAGTCAGGACCACGGTTTAACATCTCATCCGAAAGACGGCACTCCCTGACAGCATAGTGTCCCCATCACTATACTGGGGCATTAGGACTCTGCCCCCTGCTGGCCTCACTAACACCACTTCCAACAGCAACCTAGTTTTCCCATTTTTAAGACAGATACTAGTACAAACTTACAGTACAGCCAAAACAACTCGCTACTATCCAGAATGAATCCAAAGAGAGCGTCAGTTCCTACCTACATTTCCGCTACACCTACATTAGATGTCATTAACTCAACTCTCTTGTGAAAGTGTACCTCAGTGGCCAGAAGAGTGGGATAAATGTTCATAAAGTTTTAAATATATGTATTTTTCTTACAAAAATCACTTAGCTTCAGTTACTGTAGAAGACATTCAATTACCCAAATGGAGTCATATCGATTGCTTGTTGTTATAAATGGATGCAGTTTTTGGAGATTAAAATAAAAATCAACCACCATGCTCTTACCTTTACAAAGCTAGAAAGAGTCAGAATGTTTTCGCGTACGTTTGAAATAAGAAAGGAAGATTCACCTTGGATAGCTTGAGGGTGAGTAAATTTTTTAATCATTTTCATTTTTGGGTGAATGATTTCTTTACTGCAGCATCCTAACTGAAAAGGAAGCTAGTAAGGCCAATAATAATTGCACTCCTCCTGCAAAACACACAAGAGACTTGGCTCAGAGTTCATTTCAATAAAGTTTGTGTGTTGATATTTTAGTCTCATGTTTTACACAGAAAAATGCATATCATATAAAAACATCAAGTCAAATAGTATTGGTTTTAAGCAGATTTTATACCTTTACTGTGGATTTGAACAACTACATTGCCAGTGTGTTTTTTAACATTATTAGAGAACTAAACAACTAAAGTTCAAACCAACAAAATTTCATTCAGAAAACAAACACTGTTCACTATTTTTACAGTGTGGAGATACAGGCGCTCACATTAAAGTCACTTAAAACTTTTTAGATTTTCAGCATATTTTTTCAATTAGGTCTCAAACTGGATTCCTGGAGGGCCGCAGCTCTGCACAGTTTTGCTTCAGCCCTAATCAAACACAGCTGATGCAACTAATCAAGGTGTTCAAAACTACTTGAGACTATTAAGCAGCTGTGAGTTGATGGTTGTTGGTGCTAAACTATGCAGAGCTGCGGCCCTCCAGGAATTGAGTTTGAGACCATTGGATTAAAGTGTTTGGGTTTTCCTACAAATATTTTGAGCAACAATAAATGTAAAGGCTAAAACCACACTTTCATATTGTTTAGAAGGATTTTTGGGGGCTGGATTTTTTTCAAAGAACTTGTATTGCATTATGGGATTGTCTTCAACAAAGGGCTATAATGCATTACAAAAAGCTTGGTAAAAAAACCAAGACAACTGATAAAGACTAATGTAAATATACTTTTTAAATGCAGCGTACTGCATTAATATAAAGCAATTTTCTTTGATTTAAATGAATACATTTTGGTTATAATAAATTAAAAATTTCCCTTCATTTTCCTTCATTAAATGTTTTTTAAGAGGTGTTTTACTTATATTTTAAATTGTGTGTTGTATTGCATTGTTTACTACAGTTAACATAAAAGTTAATAATATTAATATATAATATCCATACTTTTAATTTATATAATTACATTTGTATTGCATAATTAAGTATGATTAGCATGCTATTTCAAATTGGTGATACCTTACACTATTAACCACGTTTTTGGATGAGAACCAGCATCTTATTTCCTTGTAAAAAACACATATGGACAAACAAAATAAGAGGTTGTCAAGACTGTCGCGATTTTTCTCTTACAATATATCAACACAGACGTTTATGGCAATGATTATAATACTTTGGCTAATCATTTTTGAGGCCTAAATCGCCATCCTGGAGCCGAGGTTGTCAGATTGACACTTATTTATTTGGACCATGTCCAACAAAACACCGTCCCTGCTTTTATTTTTATTGATGTCGAGCAGGAAGCGACATACGGCTGCTGGCAGCCACCCTGAATTATGAGGGAGGTGATTACAGCCCCTCTCTCGCTCTCTCCATAGCCAAAGATCAGTGAGACAGAGAAAGACAGCTCTTGTAATCACTCTTAATAGTCTTGTTGTTTGTGTGAGTGTGCGTGGTAATGATGCTGGCACTTCAGCATGAGCTCACAGGGGACTCACTATTGTTTCATCGTCTCATTGCCTTTCCACAACAGGTGCCTGCTTCCTAGCCAGTTAATGCATTAAATAAAAACTATATTCTATTTTTAGCTTTCTACCATGTCTTTATCATTTCTTAATCCCGCCAGTGCATTGATCTAGAGTGGACCAATCATTGTAATGTACTTCAGCTTTCTCTGGGTTCCACGTTTACAGCCTCCATGTTATGATCCCCATAATGTTCTTCATGATAGCTGAAAGTGCTGACTGCTAAATTAATGATGTGCACCATATCATTCTGTTGGCATCGACATCTTCTAATTTTATGTCCGGAAACAAGACTGAACATCTAACCTAAAGTACATATGAGTGATTTCCGCATAGTCAGTGGTGCGTTGATCTTAAGCCAGTTCGACATGCCAGACAAATCAAAACCCAAAGCGGGACACAGGAAATTCATACTCAATAGAATTAGAGTGATTCATTTTCCAAGCAAAATGATTCACCCTTTTATTTTTGGAGAGAAGCAGTGCTGATGTCTAAGGAAATTCATGTTTCCTCTCACTGAACGCAATTATCTGTTTTCTTATGTGTGATTACATGTGACATTTTTCCTGCCCCTTTGACCTGATTCATCTCTTCCAGAAGAGTAATGAGAGTTTTAAATGAAGCTTCAGAAGGAGCTAGTTCGTCTAATCATGACCCAGTATATACACAGCTGCTTACCTCACTTGCATGACGATTCTTCTGGCATCTCGAGAACATTTATTTCTGTTCATTTGTAACTAACTTCATTAGGAAGTATGCCAAGTCTGTCCGCCTGCATTACACTCTATATAAATCATTGGCAAGTGTGTTTAACAGTTATTTTATATTAGCAAGCATCATTGATAGAATGCGTTTAAAGATTGGTTCTAGGCATGGGATGATAATCGGTTTCAAGGTTTACCACGTTTTGAAAAGTCAAGGTTTTAAAACTGCCAGAATCTTCTGTTATACTGTTCCTACAGTACATGTACAGTTTTTATTTTATTTTTTTATTTTTTGACTATTTTATTTAGTTTTTAGAGCAACAGTATCTCCAGCAGAAAAGGACCCTCCACATCAAAAGCTACCCGTCCAAAATATTTTACATGTTTCTTAAAATAAAATATATTGTGTTCAAAGTTTTTTTTTTTTTACCCAGACACTTAAAAGTAACTTATTGTAGAGCAGTAATCACAATACCATGCAACCGTGAAGCCGTGATATTTTTATTCAAGGTTATCATACCATCACAATCTTGTACCGGCCAATGCCTACTTAGTTCACAGTAAAAAATAATAATACTGTCATAATTTGGGATTTTGAAATGCTCTGATGGTGTCACGAGTTTCTTTTGTGGAACACAAAAGCAGATATTTTGCTAAATGCTGACTTTCATGGTCATTTTTTGTGAGAAAAGAAGGTTTGGTTTGGAATGACAAAGTGAGTATATTAATATTAATTTTCAAATTTAATCTTAGCCAAATACTTGTATATTTCACCCAAAAATGACAATTTACTTACTGTTTACTCACCCTCAGATTATTTAAAACTTTATGAGATTCTTTCTTTTGTTGAACACACAAAACATTTAGAAAAATGTGACAAACCTGTAACCACTGACATCCATAGTAGGAAACGCAAATACTGCAAAAGTCTATGGTTACAGGTTTTCAGCACATCTTCTATTGTGTTCAGAATAATAAGAAACTCAAACAGGTTTGTGACAAGTGAATGATGAGTAAACAATGACAGCATTATCAGTTTTAAATGAACTAAAGGAATAGTTCCCAAAAATCACAATTACCTCATCCTTTACTCTCCCTCATGTGGTTTTAAACCTTTAGTTTCTTTCATCTGTTGAACACAAAAGCAGTTTTTTGTTTTTTTGCTAAATACTGACTTTCCTGGTCATTTTTGTGTTCAGCTGAGAAAAGGTTTGGAATGACAAAGTGAGTAAATTAATATTATTGTTCAAATGCTTAATCTTAGCCAAATACTTGTATATTTCATGCAAAAATAAAAATATTTACTCACCCTCAAGTGGTTTCAAAACTTTATGAGATTCTTTCTTATGTTGAACATGCAAAAAAGTTATTTTGAAAAATGTTAGAGACCACTGTAACCACTGACATCCATAGTAGGAAAAACAAATACTATGAAAGTCAATGGTTACAGGTTTTCAGCATATCTTCTGTTTTATTCTGTTCAGAATAATAAGAAACTCAAACAGGTTTGTGACAAGTGAATGATGAGAGAATTTTCAGTTTTCCATAAACTAAAGCAATAACTCCCCAAAAATGACAATTATCCCATCATTTACTCTCCTTTGTGTGGTTTTAAACCTTTATGAGTTTCATTTATCTGTTGAAAACAAAAGAAGATATTTAGGAGAATCCTGGTTGCTGAGACCCATCAACTTCCATTAGGGAAACAAAGTACTATGAAAGTCAATGGATCCCAGCAGCAACCAACATTTTTCAAAACATCTTATTTTGTGTTAAACAGAATGATTTGAACAAGTGAATGGTGAGTAAATCATGAGACTTAATTCAATGTGAAATGTCCCTGTAATGACAAACTGCAGTGTAAAAACAAATGGACATGTGCCAGATTACAAAGCATTTGTGGTTCTATGCAGATTCTTAATATCCAAGCAGTTTCATTAGTTTTTCATCACTCATCTAGCTTAAATCCATACGGTAATTGTATATTCAGCACATTTAACCATGGCCATTCAGAACCCACCTTCAATTGCTTTACAACCGGTCATCAATAACATGTCAAGAGCACCTCTGGCAATTTGTAATCATATTGATTCACACGCTATGATGTAGCACCTTTTGCATTATAACCACTATTCGATTGAGATATGAGCTGGTGCATGTATTCCCATATACACATGGAAGCTATAAAGCACTAAAATCGGCATGCAAAGGAAAAGACCTGATGCGCTCTGACAGACTCACCTCTGCAAAGCATGAACAACATGAGCCCGGCTGGACTGAGACGCAGCATCTTCAGCTCCTCTAAAGTTGGTCGGGGCTCGAGAAGGGAACAGATCAGTGTTTTCCCACCGACAGGTCTACAGGACAATAAACACAGCCTTCATCTCTTCATCTCCGATCATCTCAAAACGAGTCACTCCTGCGGTGCAATTTCTAAATGCTGTCATCTTGATTTAAATGTCTTCCGAAGTCTAGCAAACATTAAACACATTGAAGTGTCGTCGCTTTTAAAAAATAAAAGTCACAGATTTGAAGTGTAGTGCCACAAGTGTCTGTGGCTAAAAACAATCTGGTGGTCGTCGATCAGATGTTTGGTCCGTCTAAATAAACCCGAGTCTCAGTAGAAAGTTGAACATCGCTCGTGGGGCTCGACAGCGCTTCATAATGATGTAAAATCCACTGTAATTCCAGCAGTAAACGAATAAAGTGACTTTTAAAAAGATAATAATGGTAATTAAGCAACAGATATGAGCGTTTATATAAACAAGAGCTCGTTTAGAAACAGATTAAACGACTCCGGGTTTCCACAGGTATTAGTACACTTTAAGAAATCACACGGTAGTCCAGCCGTTCGCGTTCATCTGTTTTGATGCCGAAAGCAAAGCTTAAACTTCAACAGTGTGAGGAAAGAAGTGATAAAAAGCATTTGTTTAGTGAAAAAGCTCCTTTCTCTCATCCATGAAGTCCACTGTGAATATTCCTCGTGCTTTCTCTGCTCTTTGGGTTCCGCAGCGACAAGCACAGTGAGTCATGAAACTCTCTCTCTCTCTCTCTCTCTCTCTCTCTCTCTCTCTCTCTCTCTCTCTCTCTCTCTCTCTCTCTCTCTCTCTCTGCTGAACTGAAAGGGCGTCGTGAGAATTTCAATTTAAACTTCAAAATACTTTAATTGCTGAATTGTTTTATATAGCTACAGTACTGTTTAATGCAAAATAGATTACCACATCAGTAGTGCCAATGAAAATAATTAATAGACAAAATGCAATTCAGCTAAAATAAATAATTAAAGTTTGCTAAAATGTGCACATAGAGACATGCTTGCATTGTAAACAAGTATTCGTGCTGGTTAAACATGTTCATCTTTTGTGAATGGGTTTAATAGGAATCCAGAGTATAATCGATTAGTGGCCTATAAACAGAACGGAAGAGCCTTGATGCTGAAAATTGAGTTGATTATAAGTGTTTTTTTTTTTTTTTTTTTTACAAATTATTCTACTATATTGTAGTGAGTTGTTATGGTTATATTTTAATAAGAGTGATGATGCAGGTTTTAATGTAGTTATTGAGTAATTTGATCATTGATCGTTTTCTGCATTTGCCTCAGTAAGCGCGACAGTGCCCTCTAGTGGTAAAGCTCGTGGCATGAAGTAATAACGAGTACTGCAAAATGTTGACTTTTTAGAAGATTTACTGTGGTGACTGGGGTGTAAATGTTTTCTCTTTTGTTTTCAGAAATGTTTCCAGCACCTCGATTTTTATTTCTTTCTTCATCATCACTGATTTTGAATTCCGTTACCTTAGACATGTGGGAAAACCCGAGAGGCTGGAAAACAAATATTATGAAAGTTTCTGCTTCTGTGTATAGGTTATGAATATTTAATGAGCTAAGTATTGAGGCAGTTTGTGATTGGTTATATTCCACGCATTCCATAAGTAACATAAATAGCACATAAATATATTGCAGATCTGCACTATAAGTATGGCCAAAGAAATGGTTGTGCCCAACTGAGCCTGGTTCTCTAGGTTTTTTTTTCTTCATTTTCATCAATTGGTGAAATTTTGTCCCTCGTCACTGGCTTGCTTGGTTTGTGACTTGTGGAGCTCCTCATCGATGGATTTGCTCTTAAGTGTTTGGACTTTCAGCAGTGAAAATTAAACCACACTGAACTGAACAAAACTGAACTTCAACTCTGAAAACTGGACTGACACAGTTTCAATACTAGAACTTCTATGTAAAACTGCTTTGACACAATCTACATTGTAAAAGCGCTATAGATATAAACATGAATTGAACTGAATTACAGATACCTCTTAATCAGGCACTTGGGGGTAATTTTTAAACAATTATCTGACACTCTTTTTAACTTTAAACTTAAAGTTAAAACTGTAAACCATAATTTACTCACCCTCTGTGCATATGACTTTCTTCTGTCAGATGAAAACAGTAGTTTTCATTTTAATTCAAAGTAGTTTTAAATTTCATCCTGACTCTTCCGTGCTGTGTAATGGTGTTAGGTATAATGATTATTTAAAGCTTTCAAAAGTGCATAAATCTGTAAATAATAATAAAAATAACAATAACCCCAGCACCGGCAGGATATTAATGCCTGTCTTATGAAGCCAATTGATGTGTTTTGTACAAAAAAAGTTCACATTTTTAAATTGTAATCGCAAAATCACTCAGCAGGCAAGACGTCAACATGACATCTGATTAATGTTGTACCCCAACATCGTGGGACAATGCATTTTGTTTGGAAATGAAAATCGGGTTGACATCAGAATCCAATAGGGTTACTTTCCAACGCAACCTAAAAACAACAAAATATCAACATCCAATAATGTTACAACTTGACGTTGTGTGGACGTTACCACTATGACGTCTATCAGACGTTGGATTTTGGTTGCCATACCTAAGGAATAAATGTCAGTATTTGACGTCAATATGACGTTGTTTTAAGATGTTGGCTCAACGTTGGATTTTGGTAACTTTCCAACACAACCTAAAATCAACAAAATATCAACGTCATTTCACATCGCCATTGGACGTCAAAATAACATTGTTCTTAGACACTGGCAACCTAAACCTAACCTAATATTAATGTCTTATGATGTTGTGTGTCTGCTGTGCACTGACTTCTGGCAGCTGCAAAATCTGTCTTCAACAACTTCTTAGCTGACCGCTAACTCAACATAGTCTACAAAAAAGCCTTTTTTTAAGTGCCTTGGTTATTTTGCAAAATACTGTTCGGTATAGCCACACTAAAATTCCTTCAAATTTTTACGTTTTTAACATTTTTGAGAATTTCTTAAAAATTAAAGCGGTCATACATTGCTCTCCATTTTTTTTTTCAACTGTTTATCAAAACATCCCAAAAAAGAAAAAACTACGTTGTATTCATTTTTGACACACCATACAGTAGCTCCAATCCTAAAACTTTCTTTTGCTGAAAACACAAATCAGTTACAAATAACATGTATCGGAATAGTCCATCAAAGCCAGTTTTCTCCACAGCGGTTGGAGATTTAATGTGGCCCGCTGTGGTGCTCCGGCTTTCACCTTGCACTCGCTCACACCATGCTGAATAGAGATATTGACAGCAAGAGTAGCTGATGACTCCCCTACTGCTCAAGTCAGCAATTACTGTCAGTTCACAGAGGGAAGATGTGTGTTGATTTGGGAAGAAAGAGGCATTTAAGAAGACCCACATGAACAGGCATCCAATTAGCAAACACATTAATTGTGTTGCCAAATTCTGGGCAGGGTATTGAAACTTTTCCAACCACAGCTCACAAAGAGGCCTTTGTAATTAGCTGCAGAGACACCTGTAATAAACAGCAAAGTAAATAACATGCCAAATCGTTAACGCTAACAGAGCATATGTATATATATATATATATATATATATATATATAGAGAGAGAGAGAGAGAGAGAGAGAGTGCTATACTGCAAAGAAATTAAGTGAATATTGACCCCATTTACACTCTCTCCATTTGCACCGAGTGCCATATTTTCCCTGTCATTTCAGTGTATTCACCAGGTTGATTGCCATGACCCGTCTCTTGCTGCTAATGTCAGGCGATTAACATTTATCAGTCTCTGGGCAAGACCTTTCTCCCGAGTAGACATTTCAACTGGTCTGCTCTTTCTTTCTCTCATTATTGCGCATTCACACAAAGTGCATGTCAGTGTTGGTTTAGCGTGTGATGGCTGCTGCAATTTAGTATTCAAATAGACAGCTGCAGGTTTGTTTTCTGCTCTAATAGGAGCTTCGCACAACTTCCAGTTCATGCAGCGATCGTGCGGCAGTTTTATGGGAACAGCTGCTGGGACGCTAAAGCACATTTGGTGCTGTTTATTGTCTTAATACATAATGCTGGTCTTTTTGTGAGTGTTTATTAGTGCGTGCTATTTGAAAGTCAGTTTGCTTTAGAATTATGCTCCATCACACTTTTTTTGCTGAATAATGTTTCACTTGAAAATTGTACTGACCTAAATCCATATAATATGAACAACATACGTCACATTAAAGAAGTAAAATGAGTAATAAAATCTCAATTGGTCAAAATGTTTCAAACATTATACAGACTTAACAGCTACCAAATGAGTTGAATTTTACAAAACAGAGCATTAACACTTGTTCGGGAAAGTTTTTTGGAATAGGCAAGAGAAATATAGTCATACCTGTCTGACTGGAAAGGCAAACATCTGATTAGGACATCTAATTAGGGAACATTTTTTAGCAGGAATAATTATGATTTTCATTTGAGTCTCCACAATCTGTGTGGGAGTGAAATCAAGGAGGAATATAAACAAATGAGCCCAAGCGCACTTACAAACTAACAAACATGCATTGGTAAATATAGAGCTTTTACCATCATAACATACAATGTGGCCTAGTTAAGCACCATAACATGACCTTGAGTTTTGTTTTAGTGAATATCAGTATGAAGGGCAACACGGTGGCGCAGTGGGTAGCGCTGTTGCCTCACAGCAAGAAGGTCTCTGGTTCGAGCCTTGGCTGGGTCAGTTGGCATTTCTGTGTGGAGTTTGCATGTTCTCCCCATGTTGGCATGGGTTTCCTCCGGGTGCTCTGGTTTTCCCACAAGTCCAAAGACATGCGCTATAGGTGAATTAGGTAAGCTAAATTGACTGCAGTGTATGTGTGTGAATGAGAGTGTGAGCGTGTTTCCCAGCATAGAGTTAAACGTTAAACGCTTCATTCCGCTGTGACGAACCCTGATTAATAAAGGGATTAATTTGAAAAGTAAATGAATGAATGAATGAATTTCAGTATGATTGTAAATTTGACCTTCATTTGACACAAAAGTTAAAATGATTACAACAAAATGATTCAAATGGTTAATAAAGTGACATATTCTGTATTAGACACAATACTTTTAGTGTTGTCTGTTCGACCCGCTTATTTATTGATGAAAATACTTACAAAGATCATAGCAGAAAAAATCTGCATCCTTGTAGTGTTTTGTTACTGAATGATTTAGTGTTTTTGTTTTTTGTTTTTTACGAATAAATATTGTGTTGTATTGTAATGTATTGTATTGTATTGTATTGTATTGTATTGTATTGTATTGTATTGTATTGTACTTAGTGCTGGGCAAAAATTTACTGCCATTAATCACATCCAACCCATGCTGGGGTCCACACAATTGATTTGTGTTGGGTCAACATGAAGGAATTAAGTTAACTTATTAGTTTTTTACAAATTTAGGTGGATTGAACAAAAACAATTAGGTTGTCCCCAAAAGCCTCAATAATTGTGTTGTTTTAGCTCAGTTTGAATAAATTGTTTGAACAAACAGCAAACATAATTTTCTGAATGAAAATAAAAGTTTCTTTTGACAGAATTTAAGCATGTGTACTGTGTATATTTATTATGTATACTGTATATAAATACATGCATGCATATTTTTGATTTTTTTTTATTTGTATTTAAATATAAGATATACATGTATATGATACAAATTATATATCTATTTAAAATATGATTTTTTTTGTATCACATATACATAATAAATATAAAACACTCACACATAATACAAACTATTATATTGGATGTGAAAAATCACAATGAATCTTTGCCCAGCACTAATTGCATTGTATTGTAGTTTTAAATAAATATGAATCATTGATTCAGATATCATTTCAAAAAGATTATTGAATGAATCAGCCTTTGAAATAATCAGTTGTCCCCAGAGTGTGCTTTTGAGTATTAATTTTCATGATACTGATGCACGGATCAGTATATTTCAAGACGAGTCCAACTATTCATTCAGCTGATTCATTGAAACACACCTGATGAATCACTCATTGAGATATTTTTCTAGTGCAGTCTCCTACTGACTGTTTGGATTCACAATAAAAACATATCATTGCATGTTTTCAACAATACATATTTTATGTTAAAAATGATTTAAAACACTAAGCCCATACCATTATTTATGAGGTAGTAGTTTTGCAATGTAAATTATTCATGCTACATTTGAACTTCTTTAAATGTGCAAAAACATAACTAAAATCTGGTATAGCTGCAGCATAAAGATGGATTTTGACCTATTTCATTTGAACATTGACATCCCTTTGGTGTCTTGATGTATTAGTTGAAATTATTACTACACTTTAAGAAGTTGAAATCAAAAGAGGGCACTTTTATTTAACAAGGAGGGTGAAAAATGCTCTGTAAAAGTAAAAGTTGCACAAAATAGTGAACCATAAGCCTCTAAAAAACTAAGAAAATGTCTGATTCACTTTGTTAATACCTGGGAGGTCAAAGAACAGGAATAATACACAAACTTATTAAAGAAGTGACTGCTATACTGAATAAAAATAAAGAAATTAAACAAGAATTCACTTACACTGCTACTCGTTTTAGCGTATGACACTGCAATTTGTATTTTGTCTTCTAATAATTTCATAAATGTGTACATCTGACATGCTAAATAATGTTTACACTGTTACAGTAACCCATACAAGCTGTTATTATTGTATGCAATGCCCAGTAAACCTTTAATGATTGAAATAACCACGCTTGTGATATAATAATTATTATAACAGTTGTTTTTGTCATCAGTTTTTCGCAGCTACAGACATCGGTCAAATTTCCCTCGGGTGCCTGTTAATTTTAATAGAACGAAGCTCGAAGACTTAATTGAGATTTCTGCATTGGCTCTGATATACATCTGTTTATTTTATTAATGTCATGTAAAAAAATAGATAACCTTGATGACAGAAGCTAATTAGTGTGGTCATTTATTCAAGGTTTAATACACTGATGACCGCCTAAAGACCCATTTTTGTCTAGGAAGTTGTACAAACCAATTAATACGATGCCTCTGGGAACACGGTTTCAGACTCGAATTACAAGACACATACCATAATAATTAATTGCTCATGAAGTGTATGTTTATTATGTTGTATGTCATCAACTCTGACAACCAGACTGGTCAAATTTACACATACTTGAGGATACTTGAAGATTGCAATATGAAAACAGTTATAAATTTTAAAAGGACCACATTTTTTCTGCTGCAAACAAGCTGCTTATAGTTGAAATCGTGTTTAAAATGCACTTTTAAAATTAAATCTTTAAATGTAAACTTTGAGAATAAAATGCACTTTAATCCAGTGGTTCCCAACATTTATTTTTTCCAGGGCCCCTCAACTTTGAAACCTTATTATCATCTGCCAATTTTTCTCAAGGTAAATGTGTACCTTGGCCAGGTCAAGAATCTTGGTGTGATTCTGGAGTCAGATCTGAGTTTTAGTAGTCATGTCAAAGCAGTAACTAAAACATTGCAAGAATTAGACGCTTTGTTTTTCTTAGAGTAACTTGTTCATGCCTTTATCACCAGCAGGGAGGATTACTGTAACGGCCTTCTCACTGGCCTTCCCAAAAAGAGAGTCAGACCAGAACGCTGCTGCCAGGATTCTGACCAGAACCAGAAAGTCAGAGAACATCAGACCTGTCCTCAGCACTGGCTCCCAGTTACATTCAGAATAGATTTTAAAGTATTATTACTTGTCTGTAGATCACAAAATGGCCTAGGACCTCAATACATTGCAGATATGCTCATTGATTACAAACCCAACAGATCATTCAGAAGTAAATTAGAAATTCCAATAGTTCAGTCAAAGCAGGGTGAATCCGCCTTCAGCTACTACGCCCCCCGCTGCTTGAATCAGCTTCCAGAACTGATCAGACAACGCTATCTCACGGCAATTCGTAACTTTTTCATTAGTGGCTAATTCGTATGAATTCGTACGATCTAATTCGTACAAATTAGTACGATTTGCCCATCACCCAATGACGGTTGGGGTTAGGGGTGGGGTTAGGTGCCACGCCTCCTTTTTAAAATCGTACATTTTCGTACGACTGAACTCGTACGAATTCGTACGAATTAGCCACTAAACTGACAAAGCGTAAAATACTTACGTTTCCTCGTGAGATCAGGCTGGATCAGATGTGCTCCAACATTAGACACATTCTAATCAAGACTAAAAACACATATGTTTAGCTGTGCCTTTACTAAATGAGCACTGTGCTTTGTCCGACGGGCACTAATATGTCTTTCTTTTCTTTTTCATTCCTTTAAAACATGTTTTATCTGTTTTTATTTGTTTTTTTAAATGTTTTTTTTTATTCTTTGTTGTTTTTATTTCTTATACTTGTTTCTTTTATTCCTGTTTATGCAAAGCACTTTGAATTATCATTATGTATGAAATGTGCTATATAAATAAACGTGCATTGCTTTGCCTTATTACAGATAAGAATTTGAAAATCTGTTTTCTTTTATAAAATCGCAAAAACTGTTTAAAATAAGTTTAAAATAAAATAATAAATAAAGATGGACTGATTTTAAATGAACAATAAAATTGACATTTTTGACATTTGTTTTTGAATGCTCAGTGGTTGTTTTTATTACTGTTGTTTTATTTATCAAAAGAGCAAAAGAGCTCAGCCTAACTTTTCATTTTCATTTTCAAGTCAGCTTCAAACTGCAGACTTTTGAATGAAAATGTGTTCTGACAGAAGGCGGTGTTTGTGAAAATTCAGAAATGCTTGAAGAAATATGCTTAATGCAGGCAGTTATTACCTCAGGTGTTTCAATCATTCATTCATTCATTCATTCATTCATTCATTCATTTTCCTTTGACCCTTTATTAATCAGGGGTCGCCACAGCATAATGCCAACTTATCCGGCATATGTTTTACACAGCGGATGCCTCTCCAGATGCAAACCAACACTGGGAAACACCCATACACACTCTTTCACAGAGCACCCGGAGGAAACCCACACAAACACGGGGAGAACATGCAAACTCACAGAAATGCCAACTGACCCAGCCGGGCCTCGAACCAGCAACCTTCTTGTTGTGAGGCAATCATGCTACCCACTACGCCACTGTGACGCCCCGTAATTCAATCAGCACTAATTAAATACACTTTTAATGATTAATGAAATGGTGATTTAAACTTCAATAATTGGTTTTATCCTCAACTTGGTATGTGTTTCGTTTGTACTTGTAACCCTTCAACTATAGTGACTCCTCATACATCTTTGGTAACCCCTCGTAGGGGTCATGATCCCCAGGTTGGGATTAAATTACACTTTACACTGAAGTTTGTGTTGCATTTGATAGAATGAATATGATCGTTTTCCCTCTTCATCTGCAGAGTTAGTAGCAGTGCTTTTTTTTTACTGTGGTATTAAAAGGTACACAGGAGTGGATTATGGCTTTCCTATCTGAACTGCTTGAACTGTGAGCTGCAAAAGCTTTTCACCCGCGAAGTATACGGTCCTTCTCAAAAGTAACCAAGATGGACACAAATAGATTGCATTGTGCCCTGTGTAGCCCTGGCCCACGTTTTAAATCTCTCCTCTCTAACCTAATCAGTGACACTTAGGGTAGACAGCCGACATCTGCGAAACTATATCAGTTCATGTCACTCAAGTGCTTAAAAGGGTGGAATTGGAAAAATCTAATGGCAAAAAAATGGAGACCGTTGCATTATCTGGAGACATTTGTGTGTGGGTGTGTGTGTACTTGAAATTCCCTATGTTAGGGGGACCAAATATTGTAGTATCAAAGCTGTTGATAGCGGTATTCTTTGACCTTGTGAGGACTTTTTTGCCCCCATGAGGGGAACAGCTCATAAATCAAACAGAATGAGGTATTTCAAACACAAGAAACTGCAGAATGTTTTTTTGTGCGGGATGAGTTTAGGGGTAGGGTTGTGGTAAGTTATAGGGAGGAAATCTGGGATTCTCTAATAATTCCACATGTGAAAACATTGAACCAGAGTTCACATCATACCATTAGCGGCTTTTTAGCTATTGGGCTAAATGGGCTAAAAATGGTTCCCTTTGCTTAATTATTCCATTCCATGCCAATCCGAGCCAGTCACCATGGATACAGTTTTATTTTTCACTGTGATGTTGATAACAGAGCTCTTTGGAATATAGTCCAAATGTTTCAGTTGTTGCCTTGCCAAATGTAATGTATATGCAATATGGACAATAATCATTTTTTTCCCTTTTTTATCTGATATTTATTTTGATAAAAAACAGAAAAAATAAATAAAGCAATTCCGTTTAGCCAGTTAGGGACACTGACAATGTCACGCACACAGACTCTACCAGCATGGCACAGAATAGTTGTCTAAGGGGACAATTACACCAAATTTCAGTTCTAAAAACGCAAAGCTTACCGCATTGCCTTTTTGTTGAGTTTAGAAAAGAGCAGTGCACTGCACTTTTTATGTTGCTAGGCATCCAGACTTTGTGCTGGAGTGCATGACGTTGGGCGCATTTTCCGCACAGAGATGACTTTTTTCAACTGCAGGCGCACAGTGCTTTCTCTCAAAAATTTAGCGTGCAGCAAATTAGAATGTGAAGAGCCCAGGATGCATAAAACAACACGCAAAATGCTCACTGCCAATACAAAATTAATTTAAAAAGGTATATCTCATCAGAAAAAAAACCTGTTTGGTGTGACTGGGGCCTAACCATGCTAATAATTCGAGTCCCAGAACAGTTTGAACCAGGCTCATGTTGAAATACAACTGCATCCATACCTGACTATTTGTCCATACAGTTAATTAATATATACACTACCAGTTAGAAGTTTGTGGAGGTTTCTTTTCATGTTTTTTTTTAAAGAAAATTATTCTGTTCATCAAGACAGCATTTATTAAATGTAAATAAAATTGTTAAATTGTTGAATATTCATTACAATTTTAAATAACTGCTTTCATATTGGATGTAGTTTCAAATGAAATTACTACTTCAGTCGTTATTGCTTTTATTACTATTATTACCAATAATAATAATAATAATAATAATAATTAATATTAGAGTGATTTCTGAAGGATCATTTGACTCTGAATACTGGAGTAATTAAAATCACTGGAATAAACTATTAAATTAAATTATAATCTACTTTTGAACAGTTATTTTATAGTGCAATAACATTTTACAATTTTTACTGTATTTTTGATTAAATAAATGCAGCCTTTGTGAGCAGGATAAGCTTATTTTATAACATTTAAAAACCATACTGACCCCAAACTTTTCACTGGTAGTGTACATTCCATTTATATAATTTGCTACAGTGAATGTCCAATAATGTTTGTTGAAAATGAATTCAATGTTGTTCAGTGCTGTTTTGAATCCCACTGAACTGCTGAAAAAACATTTCTGCGCATATTTTATTAAAGATATTTTCTTCTTTATCAAAATAATAAATAATCACAGCGTTTTCATTCTATTTTCACTGGTGTTATGGTTTCAGCGCTGTATTAGAATGTTGTTTTCCATTGGGACTTTGTTTTATTCAAAGCATGATATTACGCTAATTTCTTCCCCCAAACCTGCCATGTTCTTATGTTGTTTTCTCTTTAAATATAAATATATCCTTGAAAACCACAAAAAATAAAGAAAACGCACAATGAACTTCATTACAACTATGTATCCTAAATAGGAAGCTTAGCGTATATGAAGTGTTTACCCATTGGTCCTGGCCACTGTCAGTGTGAAATATGAAAGTGCTTAACCCCTGTGTGCTGAGGGAACGGCAGGGAACCCAACGGGTGTTGAATTGCAGGGTTTGCATGTTTATAATGAGCAGAGAAAACTGCTGCGGAGCATAAAGAAGGAAGTCTATTGCACATTAAGCGGCTGAATGTTTTACAGAGGGTAATAAACTCCTGCCTGGCTAATCAAATTCACCAAGAAAATACCATCCTTCAAGTCTTCAAGAGACCAAGTTTGTTTTTTGTGTGTTTTTTTTTTTACTCGTTTTCTTCAACAGCGTTTATTGTGAGTCATTGCAGCAGCACAATTTACCTGATTACAGAATGCATCTTCTAGCTCATTTTCAAAACAATTTAGCAAAGTTTAATAGATTACTCAAATTGCCCTGGTGTGCCATTCTGCTGAATTAGTTGATAATATGGGGATTTGTAAGATTTATAACCATGTGCTTCCTCAGATTTCTGTGCCAAGTAGATTTTAATGCAACTTAATATATACACCTATGAAAAAAAATGCTCTAAATAAAAATATATAATTATGTGTTTGCTTAAGACCATTTTTTGTTTGTTTATTTTTGTAAACTAATGTTGACATTTATTCAAATTTTTAAATAGAATAGTTAATGTTTAGAGCCATTTTTCATGAAAAAACTGGTGCCATCTTTTTAGCCATGTTTATATTGCCTTTTAGATCATGTTTTAACACAGGAGTGAACCTTTTTACCTTTTTATTTGCTAGACAAACCTGATTATTTCAATCACAAAGAAAGGAAAGTAACAAACTGTCATTTTCTGGTAAAAATTATTTGAAATGTTGACAAGGTTATCAGACATTTATAGAATTTAACCCTTTAACTGCCTCACCAAGAAAGAAATTGTATTGCATTTTCTATCTCCCAATGTTGCTAGTTAACAGAGTATTTTTTTTCAACACATCCCAAAAAAGGTTCAAGTTAGTTGGCATTTCTGCTTTGGAGTCTGCATGTTCTCCCCATGTTCGCGTGGGTTTCCTCTGGGTGCTCCGGTTTCCCCCAGTCCAAAGACATGTGCTATAGGTGAATTGAATAAGCTAAATTGGCCGTAGTGTATGTGAGTGTGTGCAAGAGTGTATAGGTGTTTCCCAGTGTTGGGTTGCAGCTGGAAGGGCATCCGCTGCGTAAAACATGTGCTGGATAAGTTGGTGGTTCATTCCGCTGTGGCGACCCCAGATTAATAAAGCAACTAAGCCGAAAAGAAAATGAATGAATGAATGAGTTAATCCATTTTACAAAGCTATGAACAGCTTTGTGGGAGGAAAAGCCTAATATAGCACCTGGTGCATATAAATGTCATAATGTTTAATTTTCAAAACAAAATAATATAGGGGCTTCAAAAAATGCAATATAGAAGTGAAGTAATGGAGCACAATTTATGTTTTTTTTTTGTTCCAGACTTCACGTCACATTCATTATTATTTAACTGAGGGGAAAAAATATGTATATAATAATAATTATAATTTTATTTGTGCAAATAAAATACAAGTTCTTCATGAACGTCGTCTCTTTATACAAAAAGTTCATTTTCATCATGTCCCCGAGGATCATATCTTTCATCATGTTTACATGCACCAATAATGGCCTTATCACTATTAGAACAGTGAGGTAATCACTCCTATTGTTCAAATGTCTGCAGATGTCCACTCGATACATGATTTAGTATATCTTATGATTAATTTGCTTCATAAGCTTGCATGTAATTAAGGCTCTAATTCATTGTAGGGAGCGTCCTTTCCCCCTGAAGCCTTAGAGAAAAAGATAATGCGTGCTTCAGAATGGAGATTGCATGCAAATAAAATCCGTTTCAATAACTGTTCCTTTTTTTTATACAAGCCTACTCTTTCAGATGTTATTATTTTGCTCTGATGTCTCAGTCCACATTAGTGTCAGATCAAAGTTCTTGCTCCTCCCATTGAAGGCTGTTTATTCAGAATGTATTTTTTCATTCCAATCCATACATTAAAAAAAAAAAATTGTAAAACAAATGTGGTAGAAAATTCTTTTGCATGAGTGTTTTAAAAATGAGATGCTCAGATTAAAAGCTTTTTTTAAAATACATTTTTTTAATTCCACTGCAAACTGATTGTATTTTTTTTAAATAAAAAACCTTGTTCTGTACATTCAACATTGCTTTTAAATTATTTTTCTATGCAAAAATGTGCTAAACCATGCAAGCTTCTTTTAGCTACAGGACAAAAAAGTAATTGCTAACTTTAAAGGGCCATGAACCCTTTAAAAGGGGAGGAAGTTTCAGTATGTGCACGCGCTGATTTTCACAGAGGCAACACAAACACAGACGCAGGGGAGATAGACAGTGACTACATTTACATGGACATCATTAATCGAACTATTATTATTATTTTCACAATTATGACTTTCTGTCTTGCATTTCTGAATTATATTTTCAGGATTGCTCATTTATTTCTAGCAGTTCTGTATTAGCATTTCACAATTATGATTAGGCTGTATAAAAATATGTAAATTCAGAACCCAGAAAAAAGTAAAGCTGGAGACATCCTTGTTGAATATAGCATATAGTGGTTTGGTATACAGGCTGATTTAAGCAGATATAAAATGGTTCTTGGCTGGTCTTATCATATGTTGCCACTAGAAGTTGGACATCTAACCTGTGAACTCGGGTCAGATCAAAGAACCCAACTACAGTGAGATACAACATTTGATGTCACTTCACAAAAGGTAGTTCTGCTTCACTGAGATTAGCACAGAGCTACCTTATGTGAAACATATACCTTATATGTGACAGATTTTCACATATAGGGTATTTTAGGAATTTTTCTATTCATTTAAGTTAAGTGATAATTGGCACAATAATATGAAGTGTAAAGAATTAGCTGTGACAAAAAATGCAGTGACAAAAAAAGAAAAAAAAAAGCCTTTCGTAACGTTGTTGTGCCAATATTTGTTTAAAAATATTTGAGAAATGCGACGAAATGACACCCGGCTTCAATGCGTTCATGTAATGATAGGGGTGTGAACCAATATGCAGTTTATTAGAGTAGTCAGGCAGGCAAGGTTCGATACAGGAGCAGACAATAACATAAAGGTAATCCAAACAGTAAACAATGTAGGAGGTCAAGGCAGGTGGCAGATAGTCATAAAACAGTATAAACAAACAAATGGTAAAAAACACGGCAAGGCAAGACAGTGAAAATGCTTAGAAATGCACACATTTTAACAAGATTCTGTATGTGTGTGTGAGCAGTATATATATGAAGAGTTTAGATGCAAAGTGCTATCTGAAATTTTCTTCTAATATTAGTTTTTCTCAGGCTCCTTTGTCTTGATTCAGTTATTTCACTTTTATGGCAAAAAAAATAGATTACTTTCATCGCTTTTAACATGAAATAACTGAACATAAATATAAGAGGCTGAGAAATATGCTCATTGTAGAAGAAAATTCCAGATGGCACCTAGAGGTTTTTCATATGGTCCATGTAATCAGTCATGATGAGCTTCAGCTGTGTTTGTAAACAGGAGGTCAACTGAAACTGGTGTGTGACTGCAGGTCATGATGGGATATGAGGTTTGGGTGAATGACAGAGAGTGTTCTCTTCAGCGATCCATGAGAGCTATATTACAGGCAATCACATCTCTTGATGTACATTGTTTTGTCACTTCAGTTGTTATTGTTACACTCTGATTCGTAGCTGAAAAGCCAATCAGAGCACTCTCTTTCAGCACATGACTGGACTGGATACACACAGGACCAGCTTAAACCAGCAGCCACGTTTCAAAACATACCTAATAAGCATATGGGGGGGGGGGGGGTTCCAAGGGGGATAATGTCAAAATTTTAAGATGCAGACTAATATAAAATAATACTAAATAAGTACTTATTGCAACTACTTTAGGACACACGTTTAAACACAAACAGTTTACCACTCTAAATAATAACAAATGCTTGAGACATAGAAAATGTATGAATATGTCCTGTTCTAAAAAAGATGCAAAGTAAAGCTTTGCCTCAGGCTGTATCAATCACAAGGCCTAATCAATTAGAAAATAGTTTTTTTTTTTTTTTAAATTTGCTAAATACACAATTAATGCAAACAGTCAAAGTATTCATATGAGAAAACCCGCCTGCTCACTAACCGTATCTTCATATAATCCTCTCTTGTAAAATCCAGTTAGGCCCATATCCAGACCAATCAAACCACTGAGTTAATATGAATTAATCCATGCCTTTTGGCTCTGCTGTAATTTGACAGTTTCTCCTCATAAATGTTAAACAGACAGACACAGTCTTTATATATCCTCTTCATCTCACACACGATTAAGACAAACAAGATGTAATAAGGATAAAAGAAATGCTTTGGTTGCAGAAATATAAATGTAACTGTCATTAACACATTCAGAAACCTTTTGCCTCTGGAAAAACTGTAATTGCTCAATATTCCCGCTACAGTACCAGGCTGAGCTGACATGATCTGAAGAACTTCTTATGCATAATTCTAACTAGGCAGAAATTCATAGAATCTGAATCTATTTTTGCGATGAACATTAATGTCTTTGTTTTACTATTCAAAGTTATTTCTATGGATCTCAGCTAAATTAAACTTGCTATCTTTCATCAATAGTTTTGTGATCTTGATCAACTGAAGATATGAGGGGAAAAATTAAATATGAAAATGCAAAAGGAAAAACTTGGAAATTGTGATTTTCAGCATTTTCATAAAAGTCTAGGCCGCTGTTATTTTAGGTATGATGTATTAAGACATAAAGCTAGCTTCAGACTTTACTGGTGTTTTCATTAAGATGTACATTTGTCTTCTGCCGCCTCATAAATCATGTCAGTTTGCTTTCCTCAGTCTGATCATCTGGCAGGAATTTAAGCTGACATTTGGAGACGGAGTGAGCGAGGCAGTTATTTTAGAGGCAGCTCTCCACAATGAATTGCTGACATGATATAAGATAATTTAGCAGCTTCCCATCATGCCATAATTCTGTCTGTGCCTTCTGTAATTGCAGCTTCTCTTAAAGACGCAGTGAGCAGAAATTGGAGTCACCTGAGTTAAAGAAATATCATGCAGTTTGGGAATATTTCTTAGCATAACCTCTAGACTTCTATTGTTGTTTGAAATAGTGCACTATAGGTGTTATGGGTGTTTATCTTCTTGTGTGTTCTTCATAAGATAGAAATTCATAAGTTTACCCATATGTAAATTTGATGCATGGCCATATCGTCATTACTACGATGGAATTACTGTGTCATTACATTATAATTACTATGTAATGAAATTGTAATTACATTGTTTTAACATTGTGTTCACATCTAAGATAGTATTGTAAATGTGTTTTTGTATATTTCATGTACAGTGTTTGTAAATGATAGTTATACACACACACACACACACACACACACACACACACACACACACACACACACACACACACACACATATATATATATATATATATATATATATATATATATATATATATATATATATATATATATATATATATATATACAGTACAGTAATATGTAATTACAAAATTTTTTCTTGGATGCAATTACTATGTCATTACAATGTAATTACTATGTCATTACATTGTATTTACATCCAAGATAATATATATAAATGTAAATAGTTCTGCGTATATTGCATGTACAGTATTTGTTTATTTGTAGTTGTATACATAAACATACTCAGTACATATGTAATTACAAACTTTAATCTTGGGTGCAATTACTGCGTCGTTACATTGTAATTACATCCAAGATAATATGTATAAACTTAAATGTTTCTTTGTATTTCAAGTACAGTATTTGTGCATTTATACGTAACTATATGCAGTACATATGTAATTACAAACTTTTATTCGGATGTAATTACTATGTCCATTACATTATAACTACTATGTAATAACATTGTAATTACATTGTTATAACATTGTATTTACATCTAAGTGTTGTAAATGTGTTTTTGTATATTTCATGTACAGTATTTGTAAATTATTTACATATACACAGTACACATTCATTTCATTCATTTTCTTTTCGGCTTAGTCCCTTTATTAATCTGGGGTCGCCACAGCGGAATGAACCGAGGCTCGAACCAGCAACCTACTACCTACTGCGCCACCGCATCACCCACAGTACACATGTAATGTGTAATTATAAACTTTTATCTTGGATGTCATTACTATGCCATTAAATTGTAATTACATTGTAGTTACATCCAAGATAATATTTAAAAATGTAAATGTTTCCTTGTGATGTAATGTTTCCATTAATTAAATCTTAACAATCTGTTGTCATTTCTGATATTTGGGATTTAGATTTAATGCAAGTAATGTAAACATTGCAAACATTGTAAACTAAGCTTGGTAGATTTAAATATTGTAGTTTAAAACATTGTGAAACATCAACATCTGTGCATTGTCCATAAATATTAAAAGCTTATCAGACGTATAGGTAATATGAAGTAGGCTAATATAAATGTATAGTTTTATCCATTATATTTATATTTTATAAAATAGCTTACATTAGCAGATAAATCACAAGGTGGGCCCATCGGGCAAAAAGGGGATGTCCCTCAGACAATTTTAGAAGCTGTCATTCATTCATTTTTACTATACTCAAGGTCTTGGTCTCTTTTTCGTCTCTTGTTTATCCTCATAGCATCCATGTGGGATAAAAGAAAGGCATCTTAACTCTGTTTTTCATAAAACGGTGTTGCCATTTAACGTATAGTAAATCAGACTCATTCAAAGTAGCGCCGCTGCGTGAAAGCATGTTATGAATGCATGCTACACTTCTCTACTGTACATTGTGTTTTCTTTTTCTTATAATGAGTTTTGAGGTGAGGCACGTTTTCATTTGCCATTCACTGACAGTCAGACAGGCTCATCCACTTCATCAAACTCCGTCTTTTAAAATCGAAATCGGAAGCAGAATAAAACATAAAAGCCAGTGTATCAGCACGCTGCTACATTGAAAACATGATTCGATTCGCGCCTTCTGATTGGTTCTCAGGATATAGCGGCATTTGCTGTCAAAGGCAAGTGGCGTTTAGCAACTTTCGCCAACAAACTGTTGTTTCTGAATGTGCTGACGCTGGGATTTAGATGATTAGAAGCAAATCTATTCGTTGATGGTGTACTACGTGCCTAAAGCATTCACTGAATGTCATTAGCTCATTTTTGGCGGAAGTGGCGTTTAGCAGCTTTTGCATCTGAACTCTTTATATGTAAATATACGCAATACATATGTAATCACAAACTTTTATTTTGGATGTAATTACTATGCCATTATAATATAATTACTATGTAATTAAAATGTAATTACGTTGTCATAGCATTGCATTTACAGCTAAGATAATATTGTAAATGTGTTTTGTATATTTCATGTACAGCATTTGTAAATTGTAGTTATATACATAAATATACACAGTACACATGTAATATGCAATTACAAACTTTTATCATGGATGTAACTACTATGTTGTTACATTGTAAATACATTGTAGTTACATACAAGATAATATATAAATAAAAGTTTCTTTGTGCGTGTGCAGTATTTGTTTATTTATAGTTGTATACGTAAACATACACAGTACACGTGTAGTTAAAAACTTTTATCTTGTGTGCAATTACTGTGTCATTACATTGTATTTACATTGTAGTTACATCCGAGATAATATTTATAAATGTAAATGTTTCTTTGCGTATTGCATGTATAGTATTTGGTTATTTATAGTAATATATATATATATCTTTATATATGCATATATATATATATACTATAAAAATATACACAGTAAACATGTAATTACAAACTTTAATCTTGGGTGCAATTACGGCGTCAGTACATTGTAAATACTATGTCGATACTATGTCATTACATTGTAGTTACATTGCTATTACATTGTAATTACATCCAAGATAATATGTATGAACTTAAATGTTTCTTTGTGTATTTCAAGTACAGTATCTTTTAAGATAATATATATAAATATATATATAAATATTTTTTTAACGTATGTACAGTATTTGTTTATTTAGTTGTATATGTAAATATACACAGTACACATTGTATATACAAACTTATTTTGGATGTAATTACTGTGTCTTTACGATGTAATTACTATGTCATTACATTGTAATTACATTTTACATTCAAGATAATATTTATGAATGTGAATGTTTCATTGTATATTGTATGTACAGTATTTGTTTATTTATAGTTGTATGCATAAATATACACAGTACACATGTAATTACAAACTTAATTACCATGTCATTACAATGTAAATACATTGCCATTACACTGTACATACATCCAAGATAATATTTATGAACTTAAATGTTTCTTTGTATATTTTGTGTACAGTGTTTGTGTATGTATACATGAATATACACAGTACATATGTAATTACAAACTTTTATTTTGGATGTAATTACTATGTCATTACATTATAAATACTTTGTAATAAAATTGTAATTACATTGTTATAACATTGTATTTACATCTAAGAGTATTGTAAATGTGTTTTTGTATATTCATGTACAGTATTTGTAAACTATAGTTATATACATAAATATACACAGTATACATATACACACATGATAACCCGGGTCTCTGGCGTGAGAGGTGAGTCACGTAACCACTGAGCTAACGGAAGTTGATGAACCCAAACAACGAAAGGCATATATATACAGACATGATACATTCTATACATGCACCCTATGATACATTCCATACATATACACACGAAACACTCATATACACGTGATACAGTCCATACATATACAAATATTCCATACAAACAGTACACACATATGCATGCACCTGTCAGGGTCTGTGATAGAACCCGGGTCTCTGGCCTGAGAGGTAAGTCACTTAACAAAGGCAACACACACGATACACTCCATACATAAACACTCTATACATATACAAACATGATACACTTCATAAAAATACACTCTATACATATGCACACCATACATATGGACATATGATACACTCCTGTCAGGGTCTCTGGTGTGAGAGGTGAGTTACGTAACCACTGAGCTACCGGAAGTTGATGAACCCAAACAACAAAAGGCACACACATACATGATACATTCTATACATGTGCATGTGTATAGTTGATAAACCCACACAACATGATACACTCCATACATATACACAAACACACATGATACACTCTATACATATGCACACAGGATACACTCCATACAAATACACACATTATACACTCCTGTCAGGGTCTGGGTGAGTCACGTAACCACTGAGCTACTGGAATTTGATGAACCACCACAACGTAAGGCAACACACACGATACTCTCCATACATATACACACTAGATACATTCTATACATATACATGATACACTCTATACATATGCACACATGATACATTCTATAAAGTTACGTACATGATACATTCTATACATAAACATTCTACACATATACACACATGATACACCCTATACATATACACACATGATACACTCCTTACATATGCACACACGATACACTCTATAAATATACACACATGATACATTCTATACATATACACACATGATACACTCTATACCTATGCACACATGATACACTCTATACATATACACACATGATACACTCTATACATATACACACATGATACACTCCTAGAACCCGGGTCTCTGGTGTGAGAGATGAGTCACATAACCAAAGAGCTACTGAGCTACTGGAAGTGGATGAACCAAAGCAACGAAAGGCAACTTGCATACATATGGACACGTGATACACTCCTGTCAAGCTCTCTGGTGTGAGAGATGAGTCATGTAACCACTGAGCTACCGGAACGTGATGAATCCAAATAAAAAAAGGGACACACATACATTACACTCCATACATATGCACACATGACACATATACACTCTATACATTTAGACACATGATACATTCCTTACATATGCACACATGATACACTCCATACATATACAAATATCCTATTCATATACACACACATGATAAACTCTATACATATACACACAGACGATACACTCCATACATGATACACTCCATACATATACACACATTACATTCTATACATATGGACACGATACACTCCTGTCAGGGTCTGGGATAGAACCCGGGTCTCTGGCGTGAAAGGTGAGTCACGTAACCACTAAGCTACTGGAAGTTGAGGAACCCACCCAACGAAAGGCAACACACACGATACACTCCATACATATACACTATATACATATCCACACATGATACGCTCTATACATATACACACAATACACTCCATACATATGCACATATGACATACTCCATACATATACACACGCAATACATTCAATACATATACAAATATTGTATACATTTATACACACGATACACTCCAAACATATGCACACATGATACATTATATACGTATGCACACAATACACTCCATACATATGCACACATGATACATTCTACACGTTTACAAATTTTCTATATATAAACACACATGATACACTCCATACATATGCACATATGATAAACTCTATACATATGCGCACACACAATACACTCTATACATATACACACACATGATACACTCCATACATATGCACACATAATACATTCTGTACATATACATACATTTTATACATATACACACACGATACTCTCCATACATATACACACTTGATACATTCTATACACATACACAAAGTAAATACCCTATACATATACACACGATATACCCAATACATATACACACATGATACGCTCTATACATATGCACACATGATAACACTCCTTACATATGCACACTCCATACATATACACACATGATACACTCTATACACATACACATGTGATACACTCTATACACATACACATGTGATACACTCTATACATATGCACACATGATACACTCTATACAGTTACATACATGATACAAACTATACATATACAAACAAGATACACTCCTTACATATGCACACACGATACACTCTATAATTATACACACATTGAACATTCTATACATACACGATACACTCCATACATTGGCACACATGATACACTCCATACATATACACACAATACATTCTATACATATACACTACATACATATGGACACGATACACTCCTGTCAGGGTCTGGGATAGAACCCGGGTCTCTGGCGTGAAAGGTGAGTCACGTAACCACTAAGCTACTGGAAGTTGATGAACCCACCCAACGAAAGGCAACACACACGATACACTCCATACATATACACTATATACATATCCACACATGATACGCTCTATACATATACACGCGATACACTCCATACATATGCACACATGACATACTCCATACATATACACACACAATACATTCAATACATATACAAATATTGTATACATTTACACACACAATACACTCCAAACATATGCACACATGATACATTATATACGTAAACACACAATACACTCCATACATATGCACACATGATACATTCTACACATTTACAAATTTCCTATATATAAACACACATGATACACTCCATACATATGCGCACACACAATACACTCTATACATATACACACACATGATACACTCCATACATATGCACACATGATACATTCTGTACATATACATACATTCTATACATATACACACACGATACTCTCCATACATATACACACTTGATACATTCTATACACATACACAAAGTAAATACCCTATACATATACACACGATATACCCAATACATATACACACATGATACGCTCTATACATATGCACACATGATAACACTCCTTACATATGCACACATGATACACTCCATACATATACACACATGATACACTCTATACATACATTCTATACACATACACATGTGATACACTCTATACATATGCACACATGATACATTCTATACAGTTACATACATGATACACACTATACATATACATTCTATACATATACACACATGATACACTCCTTACATATGCACACACGATACACTCTATAAATATACACACGATACATTCTATACATATACACACATGATACACTCTATACATATGCACACATGATACACTCTATACATATACACACATGATACACTCCTAGAACCCGGGTCTCTGGCGTGAGAGATGAGTCACATAACCAAAGAGCTACTGAGCTACTGGAAGTTGATGAACCGAAGCAACGAAAGGCAACTTGCATACATATGGACACATGATACACTCCTGTCAAGCTCTCTGGCCTGAGAGATGAGTCATGTAACCACTGAGCTACCGGAACGTGATGAATCCAAATAAAAAAAAGGGACACACATACATTACACTCCATACATATGCACTCATGACACATATACACTCTATACATTTAGACACATGATACATTCCTTACATATGCACACATGATACACTCCATACATATACAAATATCCTATTCATATACACACACATGATAAACTCTATACATATACACACAGACGATACACTCCATACATATGCACACACGATACACTCCATACATGATACACTCCATACATATACACACAATACATTCTATACATATACACTACATACATATGGACACAATACACTCCTGTCAGGGTCTGGGATAGAACCCGGGTCTCTGGCGTGAAAGGTGAGTCACGTAACCACTAAGCTACTGGAAGTAGAAGAACCACCCAACGAAAGGCAACACACACGATACACTCCATACATATACACTATATACATATCCACACATGATACGCTCTATACATATACACACAATACACTCCATACATATGCACATATGACATACTCCATACATATACACACGCAATACATTCAATACATATAGATTAGATTAGATTAGATTAGATTAGATTAGATTCAACTTTATTGTCATTACACATGTACAAGTACAAGGAAACAAAATGCAGTTTAGGTCTAACCAGGAGTGCAATAGCAGCAAGTGCAGGATACAGGTATAAGTTATAAAGTGCAGTTATAGAAAAACTATGGTGATATTTACAAATGGATGTACTATGAACATTATATACAGGTTGTGTTAGCTATGAACAGAGATTTACAATAGATGGATAGATGTACAGGTTGCTATTAATAATCAGAAGTGTGCAGATATATAAACATAATTACAAATGTATATGTACAGTGGGTGTGTACATAATTACAAATGTACATGGGTATGTACAGTTAGAATAAATGAATCAGTGCAATGAATATGTGCAATTTTTAAATGTGCAAATGTTAAATAGTGCAGTGATTATGAGGAGTTATGAGGATAGTGGGGGTGTATCAGGGGGGCAAAGAGTCAGTGGGGGGCAGAGTTCAAAAGGGGGACAGCTCTGGGAAAAAAGCTGTTCCTTAGTCTACTGGTTTTTGTCCGGGGGAGCCTGAAGCGCCTGCCAGAAGGCAGGAGAGAAAACAGTCTGTGAGCAGGATGAGAGGAATCCTTAAGAAAACTGCGTGCTCGGCGCAGACAGTGTTTCCTCTGGATGTCCTCTATGGTTGGCAGTGTGGTCCCTGTGATGCGTTGGGCAGTTTTCACCACCCGCTGCAGTGCCTTACGCTCCGCAACAGAGCAGCTTCCATACCAGACTGTGACACAGTTCGTCAAGATGCTCTCTATTGTGCAGCGGTAGAAGTTCACCAAGACGGCTGATGACAGCTGGTTCTTCTTAAGTTGCCTTAAGAAAAATAGGCGCTGGTGAGCCTTCTTGACCAGGCTGGAGGTGTTGGTGGTCCAGGAAAAGTCCTTTGAGATGTGGGTCCCCAGGAACTTAAAGGATGAGACAGGCTCGACGGCCATCCCATTGATGTGGATGGGATCATGTGAGCCTGTTCGTCCCTTCCTAAAGTCCACAATGAGCTCCTTGGTCTTGTCGGTGTTAAGGAGCAGATTATTGTCGGTGCACCAGGTGGCCAGATGCTGTATCTCCTCCCTGTAGGCAGTCTCATCATCGTTGCTGATTAGACCAATCACTGTGGTGTCATCTGCAAATTTGATGATGGTGTTAGAACTGTTCACAGGCCTACAGTCGATGGTAAAAAGGGAGTAGAGGAAGGGGCTCAGCACACAGCCCTGTGGTACACCAGTGTTGAGTGTGATGGTGGTGGAGCAGATGTGGTCTGATCTCACATTCTGAGGTCTGTTAGTCAGAAAGTCCATAACCCAGTTGCAGAGAGACGTGTCGATATCCAGGTCTCTAAGTTTGATCATTAACTTAGAGGGTATGACAGTGTTAAATGCTGAGCTGAAGTCAACAAACAGCATTCGTGCATAAGTGTTTTTATTGTCCAGGTGTGTGAGTACAGAGTGCAGTGCTATAGAGACTGCATCTTCTGTGCTCCTGTTGCCACGGTAGGCAAACTGATGTGGGTCCAGTGTGGATGGCAGAGAGTCTTTCAGATGTGCCAGGACCAGCCGCTCGAAGCACTTCATGATGATGGGTGTGAGTGCTACAGGGCGGTAGTCATTCAGGCATGTTGGGCTGGAGTGTTTCGGCACTGGCACAATAGAGGTGGTTTTAAAGCATGTTGGCACAGCTGCTAGGTTAAGGGACAGGTTGAAAATGTCTGTGAATACCCCAGCGAGCTGTTCTGCACATGCTTTGAGGACGCGCCCAGGAATACCGTCTGGTCCAGCAGCCTTACGCACATTGATCCGACTCAGTGCGGTGTGGACTTCTGAGGAGGTGAGTGTGATGGGTGAGTGGTCAGTTGAGGAAGTGATCCTGGTGTAGGGTTCTTTATTGTCTCTTTCAAAGCGGGCATAAAAGTCATTAAGCTCGTTCAGGAAGGAGACGTTTGTGGCTGTGGGTGTGGACTGGCTGGGTTTGTAGTTGCTGATGGCCTGTATGCCCTGCCACATGCGCTGAGGATCAGAGTTGGAAAAGTGCTCCTCTAGCTTTAGCTTGTAACAGTGCTTGGCCTTTTTGATGCCCCTCTTCAAATTAGCCCTGGAAGTGCTGTAGGCCTGTGCATCCCCTGATCTGAAGGCAGTGTTGCGTGCCTTCAGCAGGAGGCGCACCTCCTTGTTCATCCATGGCTTTTGATTTGGGTATGTGGTGATCTGTTTCTGGGTTGTCACACTGTCTATGGTGGTGTTGATGTATTCCAGAACAGAGGAAGTGTAGCTGTCAATGTCTGTGCTAGAGCCACATGTGGCCTGGGAAGCAAACATACTCCAGTCAGTGTGTTGAAACCTGTCCTGGAGCGTGGAGTCTACCCCCGCTGGCCACACTTTGATGGTCCTCACTGATGGCTTCACACAGTTGATGAGGGGTGAGTATTTGGGGCTGAGGAACAAAGAAAGATGATCTGATTGACCCAGGTGGGGGAGGGGGGTCACAGCGTAGGCTTCAGCCATGTTTGTGTATACATGGTCCAACGTTTTGTTTCCCCGTGTGTGACAGAAAATGTTTTGATGGAATTTGGGGAGCACTGTCTTTAAGTTTGAGTGATTAAAATCCCCCGCAACAATAAAAGCAGCCTCCGGGTGAGCAGTCTGTTGTTTGCTGATGGCTGCATGAAGTTCTTTCATTGCCGACTTAGCATCAGCATCGGGAGGAATATAGGCGGCAGTAATGATAGTTGAGGTGAACTCGCGTGGCAGATAAAAGGGTCTGCATTTGACCATCAGAAATTCCAGGTTAACAGAGCAATGTCTCCCAACGATGACAGAGTTTGTACACCAAGCTTTGTTAATATAAATGCATAATCCTCCGCCTCGGGTCTTACCGGAGTCATCCGCCGTTCTGTCTGCTCGGAATGTGTGATGCTCAGTTAAAGATACAGCGTTGTCTGGTATCCCGCTGTTTAGCCATGTTTCTGTGAAAATCATGACATTACAGTTCCATAATCTTTTGCTGTGGTTGATGCGCAGTCGAATCTCATCCATTTTGTTCACCAGGGACCGTACATTGGCGAGAAAGATGCTGGGTAAGGACAGCCGGTGTGGTGTTAGCTTTAGCTTAGCTCTTAGCCCGCCGCGCTTCCCCCGTCTTTGTTACGGTCGCGCCGCCGCCTTCGAGCACTTCCGCCCGGCTGGGCAGAGCGCTCTGCCTCGGGTGTTCTAGCGATGTCCGGAATGAGTCGTAGATTGCTGATAAAACTGTCCGAAATGCACAAACCAATATCCAAAATCTCCTGTCGGGTGTACGATGTAAAGGCATTACTGTTCTGCATGAACAGACCCGAAATGAGCAGGAAAAACACTGCAAAACTGCAGAAACTGGAGAGACGCTGAGCCTCGCGATGTGTACGCACCGCCATCTTGGCGGCGTGTACACATATTGTATACAAATATTGTATACATTTACACACACGATACACTCCAAACATATGCACACATGATACATTATATATGTATGCACACAATACACTCCATACATATGCACACATGATACATTCTACACATTTACAAATTTTCTATATATAAACACACATGATACACTCCATACATATGCACATATGATACACTCTATACATATGCGCACACACAATACACTCTATACATATACACACACATGATACACTCCATACATATGCACACATGATACATTCTGTACATATACATACATTTTATACATATACACACACGATACTCTCCATACATATACACACTTGATACATTCTATACACATACACAAAGTAAATACCCTATACATATACACACGATATACCCAATACATATACACACATGATACGCTCTATACATATGCACACATGATAACACTCCTTACATATGCACACTCCATACATATACACACATACACATGAGATACACTCTATACATATGCACACATGATACACTCTATACAGTTACATACATGATACACACTATACATATACACACATGATACACTCCTTACATATGCACACACGATACACTCTATAAATATACACACATGATACATTCTATACATATACACACACACGATACACTCCATACATATACACACAATACATTCTATACATATACACAGACACGATACACTCCTGTCAGGGTCTGGGATAGAACCCGGGTCTCTGGCGTGAAAGGTGAGTCACGTAACCACTAAGCTACTGGAAGTTGATGAACCCACCCAACGAAAGGCAACACACACGATACACTCCATACATATACACTATACACATATCCACACATGATACGCTCTATACATATACACACAATACACTCCATACATATGCACATATGACATACTCCATACATATACACACACAATACATTCATTCATTCATTCATTTTCTTGTCGGCTTTGTCCCTTGTGGGGTCGCCACAGCGGAATGAACCGCCAACTTATCCAGCACGATTTTACGCAGCGGATGCCCTTCCAGCCGCAACCCATCTCTGGGAACTTCCACACACACATTCACACTCATACACTATGGACAATTTAGCCTACCCAATTCCACACAATACATTCAATACATATACAAATATTGTATACATTTACACACACAATACACTCCAAATATATGCACAGATAATACATTATATACGTATGCACACAATACACTCCATACATATGCACACATGATACATTCTACACATTTACAAATTTTCTATATATAAACACACATGATACACTCCATACATATGCACATATGATACACTCTATACATATGCGCACACACAATACACTCTATACATAAACACACACATGATACACTCCATACATATGCACACATGATACATTCTGTACATATACATACATTCTATACATATACACACACAATACTCTCCATACATATACACACTTGATACATTCTATACACATACACAAAGTAAATACCCTATACATATACACACGATATACCCAATACATATACACACATGATACGCTCTATACATATGCACACATGATAACACTCCTTACATATGCACACATGATACACTCCATACATATACACACATGATACACTCTATACATACATTCTATACACATACACATGTGATACACTCTATACATATGCACACATGATACATTCTATACAGTTACATACATGATACACACTATACATATACATTCTATACATATACACACATGATACACTCCTTACATATGCACACACGATACACTCTATAAATATACACACATGATACATTCTATACATATACACACATGATACACTCTATACATATGCACACACTCTATACATATACACACATGATACACTCTATACATATACACACATGATACACTCCTAGAACCCGGGTCTCTGGCGTGAGAGATGAGTCACATGACCAATAAGCTACTGAGCTACTGGAAGTTGATGAACCGAAGCAACGAAAGGCAACTTGCATACATATGGACACATGATACACTCCTGTCAAGCTCTCTGGCGTGAGAGATGAGTCATGTAACCACTGAGCTACCGGAACGTGATGAACCCAAATAAAAAAAGGGACACACATACATTACACTCCATACATATGCACACATGATACATATACACTCTATACATATAGACACATGATACATTCCTTACATATGCACACATGATACACTCCATACATATACAAATATCTTATTCATATACACACACATGATAAACTCTATACATATACACACACACACACACAATACAATCAATACATTTGCACACATGATACTGTCCATACATATACACGATACACTCCTGTCAGGGTCTGGGACAGAACCCGGGTTTCTGGCGTGAAAGGTGAGTCACGTAACCACTAAGCTAATGGAAGTTGATGAACCCACCCAACGAAAGGCAACACACACGATACACTCCATACATATACACTATATACATATGCACACATGATACGCTCTATACATATACACACGATACACTCCATACATATGCACATATGACATACTCCATACATATACACACACAATACATTCAATACATATACAAATATTGTATACGTTTACACACACAATACACTCCAAACATATGCACACATGATACATTATATACGTAAACACACAATACACTCCATACATATGCACACATGATACACTCTATACATATGCACACATGATACATTATACACATATACAAATTTTCTATATATAAACACACATGATACACCATACATATGCACATATGATACACTCTATACATATGCGCACACACAATACACTCTATACATATACACACACATGATACACTCCATACATATGCACACGATACATTCTGTACATATACATACATTCTATACATATACACACACGATACTCTCCATACATATACACACTTGATACATTCTATACATACATTCTATACACATACAAAAAGGAAATACCCTATACATATACACACGATATACCCAATACATATACACACATGATACGCTCTATACATATGCACACATGATAACACTCCTTACATATGCACACATGATACACTCCATACATATACACACATGATACACTCTATACATACATTCTATACACGTACACATGTGATACACTCTATACATATGCATACATGATACACTCTATACATATACATTCTATACCAGGGGTGTCCAAACTCGGTCCTGGAGGGCCGGTGTCCAGGAGAGTTTAGCTCCAACCCTAATCAAACACACATGAACCAGCTAATCAAGCTCTTACTAACTATACTAGAAACTTCCTGGCAGGTGTGTTGAAGCAAGTTGGAGCTAAACTCCCCAGGACACCGGCCCTCCAGGATCGAGTTTGGACACCCCTGTTCTATACATATACACACATGATACACCCTATACATATACAAATATTGTATACATATACACACATGATACATTCTATACATTTGCACACATGATACACTCTATACATATACACACATGATACACTCTATACATATACACACATGATACACTCCTAGAACCCGGGTCTCTGGCATGAGAGATGAGTCACATAACCAAAGAGCTACTGAGCTACTGGAAGTGGATGAACCAAAGCAACGAAAAGCAACTTGCATACATATGGACACATGATACACTCCTGTGAGGGTCTCTGGCGTGAGAGGTGAATCATGTAACCACTGAGCTACCGGAACGTGATGAACCCAAATAACAAAAGGGACATTACACTCCATACATATGCACACATGATACATTCTATACATATACACTCTATACATATAGACACATGATACATTCTTTACATATACACACACGATACACTCCATACATATACACACACGATACACTCCATACATATACACACACGATACACTCCATACATATGCACAAACGATACACTCCATACATATACACACACGATACACTCCATACATATACACACACGATACACTCCATACATATACACACACGATACACTCCATACATATGCACACATGATACACTCTATACATATACATACATGATACATTCTATACATATACACACATGATACACTTCATATAAATAGACACCATACATATACACACCATACATATGGACACATGATACACTCCTGTCAGTATCTCTGGCGTGAGAGGTAAGTCACGTAACCACTGAGCTACAGGAAGTTGATGAACCCAAATAACAAAAGGCACACACATACATTACACTCCATACATATGCACACATGATACATTCTATACACATACACCCTATTCATATAGACACATGATACACTCCATACATACACAAATATCCTATACATATATATACACACAATACAATGCATACATATGCACACACAATACATATACACACATGATACACTCCTGCCGGGGTCTGGGATAGAACCCAGGTCTCTGGTGTGAGAGGTGAGTCACGTAACCACAGAGCTACTGGAAGTTGATGAAACCACACAACGATACACTCCATACATATACCCTCTATACATATGCACACATGATACACTCTATACATATGCACACATGATACAATCTTTACACATACACACATGATACACTTCATACAAATACACTCTTTACATATGCACACATGATACACTCAATACATATACACACCATACATATGGACATATGATACACTCCTGTCAGGGTCTCTGGCGTGAGAGGTGAGTCACGTAATCACTGAGCTACGGGAAGTTGATGAACCCAAATAACAAAAGGCACACACATACATTACACTTCTTATACATGCATACATGATAAATTCTATACATATACAACCTATACATATGGACACATGATACATTTTATACATATGCACACATGATACACTCCATACATATACAAATCCTTTATTCATATACACACACATGATAAACTCTATACATATACACACACGATACAATCCATGCATATGCACACACGATACAATCCATACATTTGCACACACGATGCACTTCTGTCAGGGTCTGGGATAGAACCCGGGTCTCTGGCGTAAAAGGTGAATCACGTAACCACTGAGCTACTTGAAGTTGATGAACCCAACCAACGAAAGGCAACACACACGATACACTCCATACATATACGCTATATGCATATGCACACATGATACGCTCTATACATATACACACAATACACTCCATACATATGCACATATGATATACTCCACACATATACACACACAATACATTCAATACATATACAAATATTCTATACATATACACACACGATACACTCCAAACATATGCACACATGATACATTCTATATGTATACACACAATACACTCCATACATATGCACACAGGATACATTCTACACATATACAAATTTTCTATATATCCACACATGATACATTCCATACATATGCACACGATACACTCTATACATATGCACACACGATACACTCCATACATATACACACATGATACTTTCTATACATGTGTATGTGTATAGTTGATGAACCCACACAGCATGATACACTCCATACATAGGCTCACACATGATACACTCCATACATATACACACATGATACACTCCATACATATAAACACACATGATACACTCTATACATATACACAAACATGATACACTCCATACATATACACACATGATACACTCCATACATATACACACACATGATACACTCCATACACATACACACATGATACATTCTATACATGTGTATATGTACAGTTGATGAACCCACACAACGAAAGGCAACACACACGATACACTCCATGCATATACACACATGATACATTCTATACATGTACACACACATGATACACTCTATATATATGCACACACGATACACTCCATACAGTACATATACACACATGATACATTCTATACATATGCACACATGATACACTCCATACATATGCACACACGATACACTCCATACATATGCACACATGATACATTCTATACATATACGATGCACTCCATACATATGTACACATGATACACTCTAATCATATACACACACGATAAACTCAATACAAATGCACATATGATACATTCTATACATATACACACGATACACTCCATACATAAACACACACGATACACCTTATACATACTTTTATTTATTACATACTTTTATAAATTACAAACTTTTATTTTGGATGTATTTACTATGTCATTACATTGTAAGTACATTGTAGTTACATGCAAGATTTTATATATATATATATATATATATATATATATATATATATATATATATATATATATATATATATATATATATATATATATATATATATATATATATATATATATAAATGTAAATATTTCTTTGTAAATTACATGTACAGTATTTGTTTTTGTATAGTTTTATACGTAATTATACGCAGTACACATATAATTACAAACTTTTATCTTGTATGCAATTCCTGTGTCATTATATTGTAATTACATTCTTGTTACATCCGAGATAATATTTATAAAATGTAAATGTATCTTTGTATATTCTGTGTACAGTATTTGGTTATTTATAGCAATATACTTAAATATACACAGAACACATGTAATTACCAACTTAATTACCATGTTATTACATTTTATTTACATTGCTATTACATTGTTATTACATTGTAGTTGCATCCAAAATATATTTATAAACTAAAATGTTTCTTTGTATATTTCATGTACAGTATTTGTGTATTTTTACATAAATATACACAGTACATATGTAATTATCAACTTTTGTTTCGGATGTAATTACTATGTCATTACATTATAATTACTATGTAATGAAATTGTTATCACATTGTTATAACATTGTTTTTACATCTAAGATATATATTTCATGTACAGCATTTGTAAGTTATAGTTATACATATAAATATACACAGTACACATGTAATATGTAATTACAAACTTTTATTTTGAATGTAATTATTATGTCACTACATTGTAATTACATTGTAGCTACATCCAAGATAATATATAAATGTAAATGTTTCATTGTATATAGCATGTACAGTATTTGTTTATTTATAGTTGTATACATAAATATACACAGTACACGTGCAATTACAAACTTAGTAACATGTAAATACATTGTAAATACATTGTAATTGCATTGTAATTACATCCAAGATAATATTTACAAACTTAAATTTCTTTGTGTATTTCATGTACAGTATTTCTGTATTTATACGTAAATATATGCAGTACATATGTAATTACAACCTTTTATTTTGGATGTAATTACTATGTCATTATATTATAATTACTATGTAATGAAATTGTTATAACATTGTATCTTCATCTAAGATAGTATTATAAATGTATTTTTGCATATTTACAGTATTTGTAAATTATAGTTATATACATAAATATACACAGTACGTATGTAATTACAAACTTTTATCTTGGATGTAATTACTGTGTCATTACTGATTAATTACTGTGTCATTACTGATGTAATTACTGTAGTTACATTCAAGATAATATACATAAATGTAAATACTTCTTTGTATATTGCATGTACAGTATTTGTTTGTTTATAGTTGAATATGTAAAAATACACAGTACATATGTAATTACAAACTTTTATTTTGGACGTAATAATTACTGGTCAATACATTGCAATTACTATGTCGTTACATTGTAATTAAATTTTACATCCAAGATCATATTTATATATGTAAATGTTTCTTTGTTTGTTGCATGTATTTGGTTATTTATAGTTGTATACATAAATATACACAGTACACATGTAATCACAAACTTAATTACTACGGCATTACGTTGTAATTACATTGCCATTATATCCAAGATAATATTTTAAACATAAATGTTTCTTTGTCTATTTCATGTACAGTATGTGTATTTATATTTAAATATACACAGTACATATGTAATTACGTTTATTTTGGATGTATTTACTATGTCATTACATTATAGTTACTATGTAATGACATTGTAATTACATTGTATTTACAGCTAAGATAGTATTTTACATGTGTTTTGTACATTTCATGTACATGTTTCATGTCATGTGTATATATATATATATATATATATATATATATATATATATATATATATATATATATATATATATATATATATATATATATATATATATATATATACAGTACACATGTAATATGTAATTACAAATGTTTATCTTGGATGTATTTACTATGTTGTTACATTGTGTATATATATATATATATATATATATATATATATATATATATATATATATATATATATATATATATATATATATATATATATATATATATATATATATATATAAAGTAAATATTTCTTTGTATGTTGTTTGTACAGTATTTGTTTATTTATAGTTGTATACATAAATATACACAGTACACATGTAATTATACACTTAATAACCATGTCATTACATTGTAATTACATCCAAGATATTATATATAAACCTAAATGTTTCTTTGTGTATTTCATGTACAGTATTTCTTTATTTATATGTAAATACACGAAGTACATATGTAATTACAAACTTTTGTTTTGGATGTAATTATGTCATTACATTATAACTACTTCGTAAAAACATTGTAATTACATTATTATAACATTATAATTACATCTATGATACAGTACAGTAATATGAACCTTGATATACACTTTATGGATATGTTTGTTATTCTAATGGTTAAAAATGTAATATGTAATATGCTTTTTTTTTTTTTTAAATATGTGACCGTGGACCACAAATCAGTTTTAGGAGGCATTCACACGCCACTCAGGAATGTTAAAAAAAGCCTCCTCCACCATGTTCAAATAAAAGAGTTGTCATGCCAACTGTAACAAGAATCTCACAATGCTTGCCCAAGCTCTGAGTACTTCTGATTGGGGCACTGCTGTTGGAACTGATTTGATGAGCGGCACTGCATGTGAAAGTTGAAATTCTTTTAACATGACTTTTACAATTGTGGTACTCATGATGCATGAATTGCCACTTATATTGCCCATGTATGTTTTTGGCAGTAAACAAAAATATATTGAATGGGTCAAAATTATCGATTTTTCCTTTATGCCAAAAATCATTTGAATATTAAGTAAAGACCAAATTTCATGAATATATTTAGAAACTTTCCTTCCATATAAAAACTTTGAATATGACATGCATTGCTAAGCACTTCATTCAGACAATTTTAAAGGTGATTTTTTTAACTGTCAGATTTTCCAGATTTTCAAATAATTGTATGTCGGCCATCCAATCTAAACAAACCACACATCAATAGAAAGCTTCTTTTAGAATAACGCTTTTTTGACTGGTTTTGGGCTCCATGGTCATATATTCTTAAATATTTTTTTCGGCTTGGATTTGCTTTTAATTTTTTAAGTTTTAATGAAAGCAAAAATAGTAATGGTGTTTGAAGGTACCGTTGGGACTCCTCTATTCAATTTAGGTTAATTAGCTCAGCATATTAACTACAGTCACAAATTTACAGGTAAAATTTGACTAAATTTGCCAATCAGATTAGAGCGGTAGTTAAATCTAGCTTTTTTTCTATTAAGACGACTTTCAAAATAAAGCAATATATACCAAAACAACAGTTTGAGACAGTAATCCATACTTTAGTGACCACTTGGTTAGATTACTATAATGCACTTTATGTGGGGAATAGCAGGTCGGCTATTGCCAGTTTGCAAATGGTGCAAAATGCTGCAGCACCTGTATACTGGTACTCACAAATATGACCACATTTCCCCCGTGTTAGCTTCGCTTCATTGGTTGTCCGTTCATTTTAAAAATACAGTTCAGAGATTTTTTTATTTGTTTTTAAATCTGTAAATGGTCTTGCCTGACCTTTATCACTGAGCTGATACACCCCTATGAGCCCACTGATTCTCTAAGGTCAGTTGATCATCTTCTCCTGATTGTGCCAAAAACAAAGCTTAAGCTTAGAGGGGATCGTGCTTTTGTTGTGGTAGGTCCTAGACCTTCGAATGATTTGCCGCTGCTTAGACAGGCCTCTTCCATGTTCTCATTTAAATCAGCTCGTAAAACTCTTTTTTTGTTGTTGGCATGTGACACCTCATCTTAATAACTGGTTATTTTAATTTATGTGCTTTTAAGGTAGTCTAGCTATATTTTATCCTGTATTTTATGTATTTTAAATACTATTATGTTTATGTACAGCACTTTGGCTCTCTTCTGTGTTTGTAAAGTGCTCTATAAATAAAGTTTGACTTGACTTAACTTGATATGCTGAAACGTTAAGACATGCTTAGACAGCTCCTCACCTTGTTTGATCAATTCCAGCTACCCTGCTGAACCGTCCTGGCCTCCTCTTGTGCATTTGTCTTTTATGGATGACAGACTGTGGGACTTGAATGAGTTAGTGACATTTTTAAGATATAATATTGTAGAAATCATAGATTTATGACTAAAAGGCTCATATATTTGACCTTCATCTGGACAACCTGTTGTCAGAGGGATTTAGTCATTTTAGAACAGCTCATCAACAGCTCAGCTCTTACAAATCAGACAAAACTGGAAAGTTAGGTTGTCAGTGAAATAGGCTTTGTCAAATAATTAAGGAGAATACTAGCAGATGATTAACACCAATAACTGGAAAGTTATTACTTTTGATCAGTGCTATTTTTCAAATGTCTCATTTAAGTGTTTATGCTGTTGCTTCTCAATATGAAATATGTGTAAAAACTGCTAATATGTCTGTTTGGATAACTTCAATTCCACTAAGTATTGACCTTGAAATCTGGGATGTAGGTTTTTCTCAATTATTGCTCTCCACTGTACATAGAATCTTTTTGTGTGTGCGTGTGCTGTATAAAACAGAAAAGTGAAGGACTGAAAATGAAAATGAGCTCAGAGCTGGTGCAAATTCATCTCAGTGCTCTTTTATCCCTGCAGTTTTTTCCTCTTTTCCTTGCTCGGTGCAGGCAGCGAGAGTGGGCTGAAGCCATGAAATCCATCATTCCACTTCATCTGCGGCACTCTCCCTTTCTGATCAATGATAGCGCTAATAATAACTGCCACATAGTCACCTCCAGCTCGCTGTCGGTCCGGCACGGCTCCGGGCCCCCCTCTCCAGATTGCCCAGTCTGATTAGGAGCCCATTACAGAGGCTGTTTACTCATAATGTCCCTCAGGCCTGGCCCTGCTTTGTTTGTCTGTCTAGAAATCCAAAGGTGATGAGATGACCTTCTGTACCCGCAAAAGTTCATTCTCACTCTGTCACTTTTATTGGTTCGTCAGTGTTTATTATTGACAAGAGATTCTGTCAAATGTACATAATGGGATTTTGTTAACTTCTTAAAAAAAAAAACCTCACCGGCCACTTTATTAGGTACACTGCTCCACTGTCCAACTGCTCGTTAATGCAAATTTTTTATTAGCCAATCACATGGCAGCAACTCAATGCATTTAGGCATGTAGACATGGTCAAGACAATCTGCTGCAGTTCAAACCGAGCATCAGAATGGGGAAGAAAGGTGATTTAAGTGACTTTGAATGTGGCATGGTTGTTGGTGCCATATGGGCTGGTCTGAGTATTTCAGAAACTGCTGATCTACTGGGATTTTCAGGCACAAAAATCTCTAGGGTTTATAAAGAAAGGCCTAAAAAAGAGAAAATATCCAGTGAGCGGCAGTTCTGTTGGCGCAAATGCCTTGTTAATGCCTGAGGTCAGAGGAGAATGGCCAGACTGGTTCGAGCTAATAGAAAGGTAACAGTAACTCAAATAACTACTCGTTACAACCGAGGTAAGCAGAAGAGCATCTCTGAATGCACAACACGTTCAACCTTGAGGCAGATGGGCTACAGCAGCAGAAGACCACACCGGGTGCCACTCCTGTCAGCTAAGAACAGAAAACTGAGGCTACAATTCACATAGGCTCGCCAAATTTGGACAATAAAAGATTGGAAAAACGTTGCCTGATCTGATGAGTCTCTATTTCTGCTGGGATATTTGGATGGTAGGGTCAGAATTTGGCATCAACAACATGAAAGCATGTATTCATCCTGCTTTGTATAAACGGTTCAGGCTGGTGGTGGTGGTGTAATGGTGTGGGGGACATTTTTTTGGCACACTTTGGGCCCATTGAGAAATTGAGCATCGTGTCAACGCCACATAGCCCACCTGAGTATTGTTGCTGACCATGTCCATCTCTTTATGACCACAGTGTATCCATCTTTTGATGGCTACTTCCAGCAAGATAACGCGCCATGTCATACAGTGCGAATCATCTGCAGCAACTATGTGATGCTATCATGTCAATACGGACCAAAATCTCTGAGGAATATTTCCAGTACCTTGTTGAATCTATGCCTGTGACGGTGGAATAATAATCAGTGCTAGGATCCAATCGCAAGTAAAACAGTTTATTGACAGTGTCAAATAAACTATACAAGAAACAGGACAGTCACACATAAACTGATAAGGGAGGACGGGAAACAGATAGGCACAACGGGGTCCAGAAAACAGTCACTCCACACCGTCCTGAGAACAGACAGAAACACATTAAAGATAGCAACGAACCGACAACGGAACCTAGCGGAATTGCCCAGATATAGACGCGGAAATGAGTCTCAGCTGTCTGGCTAATCAAACAGCTGAGTACCACACACACGTGATCAACATAAACACACGTGGACGACAAAAACAAAACAAAACCCACGTGACCAAACAGACTCTCTGGATAGCGCACAAACCTGCAATCGTGACAGTACCCCCTCTCCTAGGAGCACCTCCTGGTGCTCCCTGAAGAACTTGCCTGGCGATTGTAATCATCGATAAGAGAGTGATCCAATATGTCCCTAGCAGGAACCCAACTTCTCTCCTCTGGACCGTAACCATACCAGTCCACCAAATACTGAAATCCTCGCCCCCTCCGTCTCGAGTCCAGAATGCGCTTAACCGAATAAACGGTCTCCCCATCAACGAGACGCGGCGGGGGGGGAACCGGCATGGGCGGATTAATGGCCGCATGAAAAACGGGCTTTAATTTGGAGACATGAAACACGGGATGTATTCTCCTGTACGCTGGAGGAAGTTTGAGGCGGACTGCCACCGGACTAATGATCTTGGTGACAGTGAATGGGCCAATAAATTTAGGTGCAAGTTTATTACATACGGAGCGCAAGGGAATATTCTTGGTAGAAAGCCACACCTTTTGACCGACAACGTAGACGGGAGGCTTAGACCGGTGGCGATCGGCTTTAGCCTTGGTGCGCGCACCCACTTGGAGGAGGGTCTGTCTGGCCCTTTTCCAAGTGCGACGGCACCTCTGGACAAAGGCGTGAGCGGAGGGAACCGCGATTTCGGATTCCAGGCTGGGAAACGCTGGTGGCTGGTAACCTAAACTACAGTGAAATGGCGAGAGACCCGTGGCTGACACTGGTAATGAATTGTGTGCGTACTCCACCCATGGGAGCTGCTGACTCCAAGAGGCGGGATTCTGAGAAACCAAACAACGTAACATACGCTCTAGATCCTGGTTGGCCCGCTCTGTTTGACCGTTACTCTGAGGATGAAAACCAGAAGAAAGACTTACAGTCGCCCCCAATAAATGACAGAATTCTCTCCAAAATTTAGAGACAAACTGAGGCCCCCTGTCAGAAACCACGTCTGTCGGGAGGCCATGAATGCGAAAGACGTGATTAATGACAGCATCCGCTGTCTCTCTGGCAGAAGGTAATTTGGGCAGAGGAATAAAGTGAGTAGCCTTCGAAAACCGGTCCACAACGGTCAAAATAGCCGTGTTGCCACCAGATGGCGGGAGACCTGTGACAAAATCTAGCGAAATGTGTGACCAGGGTCTCGAAGGCACTGACAGTGGCTGAAGGAGCCCAGCTGGAGGACGATTAGAAGTCTTAGAAACTGCACAAACAGAACAGGCCAAAACAAACCCACGTATATCCCGTGCCATAGCTGGCCACCAGAATCGCTGTTTAACCAGAAATAAAGTACGACTCACCCCCGGATGACAAGCCACTTTGGAAGAGTGTCCCTATCGAATGACGTCAGACCGAATCTCCTCCGGCACAAATAAACGGCTGGGTGGGCATCCGGGCGGGGGCGTTACCCCTTCCAAGGCAGTGCGAACCTTGCTCTCGATCTCCCATGTCACAGCAGAAATACAAATCCTCTGAGGAACAATGGGTTCAAGAGACGTATTGCGCTCGGAAAAATCGAAAAGGCGGGATAACGCATCGGGTTTGATGTTTTTGGAACCCGGTCGGTAAGAGATGGTGAAGTCGAAACGTCCGAAAAATAATGCCCACCGAGCCTGCCTGGAGCTAAGTCGTTTGGCGGACTGGATGTATTCAAGGTTCTTATGATCGGTCCAAACGATAAAGGGAACCCCCGAACCCTCCAACCAATGACGCCACTCCTCCAAAGCGAGTTTGACAGCCAGCAATTCCCTATTACCAATGTCATAATTACGTTCTGCGGGAGATAATCGGTGTGAAAAAAACGCGCAAGGATGAATTCTGTCGTCCGAAGCTGCGCGCTGGGACAGGATAGCGCCCACCCCCACCTCTGACGCGTCAACCTCCACCACAAACTGCCGGGATGGATCAGGAGTCACCAGAATGGGGGCTGAAACAAAGCAGCCCTTTAGTTTAGTGAATGCTGCTTGGGCAGCACTCGACCACCTGAAAGGAGTCTTGGAGGAGGTTAAGGACGTCAGAGGAGCGGCGAGTTGGCTGAAATTGCGAATAAACCGCCGGTAAAAATTAGCGAAGCCCAGAAATCTCTGCAGGGCCTTACGAGACTCCGGAATTGGCCAATCTACCACAGCCTTAATCTTCTCTGAATCCATGCGCACCCCCTCGACCGACACAATGTGTCCTAGAAAGGGAACGGACTGTGCATGGAACACGCATTTCTCCGCCTTGACAAAAAGCCCATTCTCTAGCAGCCGCTGAAGCACTCGCCTGACGTGTTGCACATGTTCCTGGAGAGAACGGGAAAAAATCAGAATGTCATCCAGGTAAACATAAATAAACTGATCTATCATGTCTCGCAACACATCATTAACGAGTGCTTGAAAAACTGCGGGAGCGTTGGAAAGCCCAAAGGGAAGAACACAATATTCAAAATGCCCCCTGGGGGTATTAAAAGCCGTTTTCCACTCGTCCCCCCCCCCCCTTATGCGGACCAAATGATAAGCGTTGCGGAGGTCTAATTTCGTGAAACAGGATGCCCCTTGCAGACGCTCGAACGCTGAAGACATCAACGGCAAGGGATACGTATTCTTCACCGTGATGTTGTTCAGCCCTCGATAATCTATGCAAGGTCTAAGAGAGCCATCCTTCTTTTTCACGAAAAAAAACCCCGCCCCCGCCGGTGAAGAAGAGGGGCGGATGATCTTGGCCGCTAGAGAATCAGAAATATATTTCTCCATGGCCTCCCTCTCAGGAATAGAAAGAGAGTATAACTTGCCTTTAGGCGGAGATGTCCCTGGCAGTAAATCTATAGCACAGTCATAGGGACGATGAGGAGGAAGAGAAGCAGCCCGAGACTTACTGAACACTCTCTTCAGGTCGAGGTACTCACTGGGCACGTTTGACAGGTCCATGCGCTCCTCCTGAAACACAGAACAAGACACAGCAGAACGAGCAGACACCAGACAAGACTCATGACATTTCTCACTCCACGAAAATATTGTGCTGTGGCCCCAATTAATATGAGGTTTATGGAGAACCAACCAAGGATGACCTAAAACCACAGGTGTGTTAGAACAGTCCGTTAGAAAAAATGATATATGTTCAACGTGATTTCCGGACGTAATAAGTTTTATGGGTTTAGTGGAGTGAGTGATAGTGGGAAGGGAAAGACCGCTAAGAGCGCGTACTGCAATGGGTTGAGAAAGAGCGATAACCGGAAGTTTAAAACTGAAAGCAAAACTTGAGTCAATGAAGTTCCCTTCTGCCCCGGAATCAATAAGGGCGTGGGTGTTCTGGCTTCCGGAACCCCATGATAATGTAACGGACAGTAAAGTAGCCGCCACAGAGGGTTTCTCTTGATTGATTTCACCCATCAGTAACCTCTTACCTACTGATGGGTGCCGTCTTTTACCGGGCAAGAAACCACACGATGTCCCGCGCCCCCGCAGTACAGGCAAAGTCCCTCGTTTCTCCGTCTACGCTTTTCCTGCACGGACAGACGGGATCTGCCCACCTGCATCGGTTCCGGGTCAACGACCTCCACTTCCGCCGCCATCGCCAAAGCCGGAAAATCAGGGGCTGGATCAGGATATCCTCTCTGTGTGCGGCTCGCTCTGCGCAGCAGTCTGGCGTCCACCCGAATTGCCAGATCCACCAGCTCGTCCAGACTCTTGGGAAGATCTAGAGTGTAGATCTCGTCCTGAAGACGATCCGACAGCCCATGTAGAAACATGTCCCACTGCGCCTCTGAGTTCCAGCCACATTCAGCTGCTAAGGTTCGGAACTCGATTGAGTAGTCTGCCACGCTCCGATTACCCTGACGGAGCTCAGCAAGTACTCGAGCGGCCTCTCTCCCCGAAGCGGCCCGATCAAAAACCTTTTTGAGCTCTTTAGAAAAAAGTTCAAACGTGGAGCAGCAAGGCAGTTTCTGTTCCCAGGCAGTAGTCCCCCACTGAGCCGCTCTTCCGGAAAGGAGAGTGATAACAAAAGCAACCTTAGACTGCTCAGTGGAGAACAATGATGGTTGTAGCGTGATGTATAGGGAACATTTGGACAGGAAGGACCGACATAAGTGAGGTTCACCAGCATAACCAGTCGGTGGGGGAAGACGAGGCTCGACGGGGCGGTTAGCAAACACTGGAGCAGGCAACACTACTGGGGCTGGTGCTACCTCTCTTTGTACAGCTCCAGTAGCCAGCTGTTGAACCTGGGTGGTCAACAATGAAACTTGACCGACCAAAGTCTGAATGGCCTGAGCGGTGGTGGCCAGTGCCTCCTCCTGCTGGTCAATCCTTGCGTTGCTGAGTGTGACAAACTCAGAGACCTGTTGGGACACACTCGCTGGATCCATGTTCAGGTCGGTTCGTTTTGTGACGGTGGAATAATAATCAGTGCTAGGATCCAATCGCAAGTAAAACAGTTTATTGACAGTGTCAAATAAACTATACAAGAAACAGGACAGTCACACATAAACTGATAAGGGAGGACGGGAAACAGATAGGCACAACGGGGTCCAGAAAACAGTCACTCCACACCGTCCTGAGAACAGACAGAAACACATTAAAGATAGCAACGAACCGACAACGGAACCTAGCGGAATTGCCCAGATATAGACGCGGAAATGAGTCTCAGCTGTCTGGCTAATCAAACAGCTGAGTACCACACACACGTGATCAACATAAACACACGTGGACGACAAAAACAAAACAAAACCCACGTGACCAAACAGACTCTCTGGATAGCGCACAAACCTGCAATCGTGACAATGCCAGGCAGCATTAAGGTAGTTCTGAAGGCAAAAAGAGGTCCAACCCGGTACTAGTAAGGTGTACCTAATATAGTGGCCAGTGAGTGTATAAGCTTGAATGCACTGAAAAATATCGTAAAACTCCAAATGATTAACAAAAACTTACTCTAGTTTTGGTTAGGATTTTCATAAATCACTTTTTTACCCTAAAAGTGATAGGGCAGATCAAACCTTAAGTCATAAAGAGTGTACATGATAGTAAACTTCACATCTAAAGCATCCCAAAATCACTCATATCTCATTAAAATAAAAGTCTTTGAAAACAATGACATCACAGAAATGTATACGTGTTCAGGGGAGATTAAAGGCAAGTGCAAAACATACCCAATTATGACTGGAGCACGTGGTTGTGTTATGCTTAAGTGTTTCATAACGCTTTAACAACAAAGTTTGGATTTACTTCACATTACAACCAAATGTGGAGATGTATGATACACACACACACAGCAAATTATCCATAGACACAAGTGCCTCATGTCATCACTTTCCTAGAGGCACTGTATACTAACAGGGTGACAGTGAGAAATGCTAGCCCTGCATGCATAATACAATGTTTCTGGACATTCTTGCAGATGTGTAAAAACTAAGATTGTTTCGAAAAACATTGTTGGGTAGACGTGATTTTTTTTTTTTAAATGCAAGGGAAAAATTAAATAGTTGTCATGTAATCGTAGCACATCATGATTTTGCCAAGTACGATGTGATCCAGGATTAACATCTATGTTGATCCTGGAACATAATTTTTGTTCGAAAATGTAATCTCTATCTATTCCCTACCCCTATACCCAAAATCAGAGGGGAATAATAGTTGGATAACAATCATGTAGAAGTGCATAAACCTAACCGTAAGCCTATACATAAACGATAATGTATAACTTAATTCTGATTGGCTGACTGGAATGTTGTTCCAAGATCAACATAGATGTTCATCCAGAAACATATCCTACTTGGTGAAATCAGTTTGCCGGTAAAGGTATCCTTAATCATAACTCCCATTTTGGGCTCTTTTAACTGCTTTTGAGAACTAGTCCTTAGTATTTTGGTCAGAATCAAACAAGAGCAGATTCCTTGATGCCAATATATAGGAGAGTATATACAAATAATAGTAGTTCATTTCTGTGGTGCTGATGTCTACCATTCCTTCTGACACTCTTGATCTCACCCTCATATGTGGACATTCAGCTTTCATTGAGTGTCCAGTCCTGCCGTCACCCAGCCATGGGCCAGTGACTCTAAATCAAACACACTGTGACATCCGACCCCGTTACAGCAGTCAGCTAAAGTAATCATTAGAAAGAGAAGATGGACTGCCGGCTCTGTTTCAGACCTCTTCTGTCCCATTAGATCCACATTACCAGTCTCCCACCCCTACAAATGAGAAACAAAGACCTCATTTCTCTCTTGTTGTTAAGTGATCTATTCATTTAGCTGTGGATCTGTGTATTTACTTTGCTTGGGAAGTGAAATATTTGCTTTCATTTTACCTGATTTGATTTGTTTGTTTGGTTGGTGTAAAAAGCTTCCCATAACTTCTCATAACTATCTGAAAATTGTTGTCGACAGTTATCTCAGCTAGACGTTGTAAAACATGCATTTCATTGACTCACTGTCATGGCTGTTGAGAACAGATTGTTGTGTCATCACATTTTGATGCGATTATTGCAGTGAACCGTGATTGGGTAGATAAATACGGCTGACTGCTCTTTCATCAAATTAAGCATTTCATGCATTATTGATATTTTCGGTTGTGCAGGAGAATTCAATGAAGTAAGCAAGATAAAAAGAAGTTTAAAGCTACCAGTACATGGAACAAATCACAAACAGCACTATAAGATTAAAAACAGAAAAGGTACTGGTAATTTTCTCTCAGGATATTTTTCATCAAGTTTACAGGCATTCTTTCATTCATTAATTTTCTTTTCAGCTTATTCCCTTTATTAATCAGGGGTCGCCACAGCGAAACAAACCGCCAACTTATCCAGCACATGTTTTACGCAGCGGATGCCCTTCCAGCCGCAACCCAACATTGGGAAACACCCATACACTATTGCATTCACACTCATACACTACAGCCAATTTAGCTTATTCAATTCATCTATACCTGTGGGGTTGTGGGGGAAACAGGAGCACGCTGAGGAAACCCACGCGAACACGGGGAGAACATGCAAACTCCATATAGAAAATGCCAACTGACCCAGCCGAGACTCGAACCAGTGACCTTCTTGCTGTGAGGCAATCATGCTACCCACCGTGCCACCAGAAAAATAAAGTAAAATACAACAGAATGCAATGCACAATTCAAAATATAAGGAATACAATATGGAAAAATCCTTCATAGTACACAGTATGCCTATTTATAAACATTTAAAGTAAACCTTTTAAACATTTTAAGCTAATGTCACAGCACAGCAAAAAAAAAAGATTGTAAACTGCGCTTAATAAGTCCAGCTTAATACCTATTATAAAGGTATATATATCAATTAAAGAAGACACCAACATAATCAGTTGCTATGTAAACAAACTAATGACTAAAACAAAAGAAAGAAAAACAGGAAAACATGAAAATACAAACTAAAAATCTGTGAAAACAAAATTGAAATCATCACTGTTGCAGTTATATGCTACACACAGTGAAAAAATCTGTTAATTTACAATTATCTCTGTTTTTGTTTATTTAAGTTTTTTTTTATAATTATGAGACATTAACCTCTGCAATTGTTAACTGCTAAAAAAACACTGTATTAAAAAATTTACTTTTCTAAAAAAAATTTAGCCGTTTCAATAAGGAAAATTACAAAAAATTAATAAATATATATACAGTCAAAATTGTTATCCCTGTTTTTTATTCTATTACAAATATTTTTCAAGAGCAAGGACATTTTCACAGCATTTTCTATATATTTGTTTATCTTCTGGAGAAAGTCTTATTTATTTTAATTTGGCTGAAAAAAAAGCATGGGTTGCGGCTGGAAGGGCATCCTCTGCGTAAAAATGTGCTGGATAAGTTGGCGGTTCATTCCGCTGTGGCGACCCCAGATTAATAAAGAGACTAAGCCGACAAGAAAATGAATGAATTAATGGAATAAAAGCTCTTTTTATTACTTAAATCTATTTTAAGGTTATTAGCACTCTCAATAGTTTTCTTTTTCAATTGGCCACAGAACAAACCAATTACTTGCCTAATTAACAACTTGTCTAGTAAACCTTGGTTAAAACTTTAAATTGCACATTAAGCTAAATACTAATACCTTCAAATTAAACTAGAAAAATATTCTGTTCTGTCATGAAGCCAAAGACAAAATAAATGAATTATTTTTGTATTAGTTTTAAAAACTATTTTATTTAAAATGTGTTTTCAAAAATCTTCTCTAATGGTTTTATTAATAATATTAAGTTTAACTCTCTATATATCTTATGTGTTTATATGCACTACCGGTCAAAAGTTTGGGGTCAGTTTTTTTTTCATGTTTTTTTTTTTTTATAAAAAAAGACGGCATTTATTAAATGTAAAAAAAAAAAGTTAAATTGTAAAATATTTAATACATATTTAAATAACTGCTTTCTTATTGTATGTGGTTTCAAATTAAGTTATTCCTCCAGTCATTATTGCTTTTATTACTATTACCATTAATAATAATATTAATAATAATAATAATAAATAATATTGTGACTGAAGTGGCGTTTCTGTGTGGAGTTTGCATGTTCTCCCTGCGTTTGCGTGGGTTTCCTCCGGGTGCTCCGGTTTCCCCCACAGTCCAAAGACATGCAGTACAGGTGAATTGGGTAAGCTAAATTGTCCATAGTGTGTGAGTGTGAATGTGTGTGTGGAAGTTCCCAGAGATGGGTTGCGGCTGGAAGGGCATCCGCTGTGTAAAATCGTGCTGGATAAGTTGGCGGTTCATTCCGCTGTGGCGACCCCGCAAGGGACAAAGCCGACAAGAAAATGAATGAATGAATTGTGACTGAAGACTGGAGTAATGTAGCTGAAAATTCATCTTTAAAATCACTGGATTAAATTATTACATTAAATTATAAACTACTTTTGAACAGTTATTTTATAGTGCAATAACACAATTTTACAGTTTGTACTGTATTTTTGATTAAATAAATGCAGCCTTGGTGAGCAGGAGAAGCTTATTTTAAAACATTTAAAAATCCTACTGACCCCAAACTTTTGACCAGTAGTGTATATCCATATATAATAACAGAAAAAATACTGGCAGCTCTTTACAGTTTTATTTTTTGCCATAATTTACGAGACCAACCAAAACAATATATTCATATGGCCGAAAATGTCAGTAAAATTGCTTTTTAATTTCAACGATTGTCATTGATCCCAGTAGATCATTGTCCCATAATGCAATTCGAATAAACAGAAAACACCTATGAATCATAGAATACAGAAAACCATTAAATAATGAATTTAAAATAATGTAATTTTTGTAAATTCACAACTAACAGAGTATTTGTGTTATTTTGTGATCCTAAAAAATCACCTTAAAGCTTTCATTTAGAAAAATTGTGCATTACAATAGTCAAACAGCACTCAAACAATAAAAAAATAATAATAATAATAATTACTTTAGTAACACAAAATCTGAAGTTTTGAAGTGAATATAAATTTCCAAGGTGCATACCAAGGTGGAGTCAGTTATGTTGGTGTGATACAAGAATTCTGAAACTGACCAATCTGAATTACGTTTGTCAAAGAGCCATGTAATAACTGGAAATGAGGTTATATATATATATATATATATATATATATATATATATATATATATATATATATATATATATATATATATATATATATATATATATATTTAGATGTAGATAGAAATCTAAAATAACTCTTCCACTTTATGCCTTTTTGTCGCTTTTTAAATACAACGGGAGAACCTCGAGCCGTTTTTTTTAAGCTCACTTCAGATTATTTTAACAGCACCCCTCTAGCTCTGATAAGAGATTGAGAAAATAGATATATTTCGGTCTATGCTGTCATTTAAGAGCCCCCTTTCTGAGTCACCTCACTGTTAACTCTCTGCGGGCATTCGCTGCCAGTCAAACTCTTGCTCATACATTTTCTGCCAGCTGCATTTAGACTGAACAGGGGAAAGGTCTTCATCCTCTCCTGAGGGACTGATAACAACACACACTGAGTGGAGGAAATGCCTACAGCTTCACACAATTGCCTTTTTGTATTAATCTGCTCTTTTTTTAAGCTCTCCTTTGGCATGCTATAAAAACGCTGCATGCCACCACTTTATTTGCCAATGATTTATTATAAAAATTTGGTTGGTTTTTATTTTATTTGGTTATATTGCACTATTTAAATGAATCAAAGAGCTCAAATGTACTATCTTTTTAAGCCACCAGCTTTTAGATTTGTTTTAACGTTTATCATAATAAAAAGGATAATTATTTATTCATTCATTTTCCATCGGCTTAGTCCCTTTATTAATCTGGGGTCGCCACATCGGAATGAACCGCCAACTTATCCAGCATATGTTTTACACAGCGGATGCCCTTCCAGCTGCAACCCAATACTGGGAAACATCAATACAAACTAATTCGCACTCATACACTACGGCCAATTTAGCTTACTGAATTCACCTAGTGCATGTCTTTGGACTGTGGGGGAAACCGCAGCTGTCATGATCACCAGCGATCTAATACTTGCAGATCGCTGGAGAACTACAGATTTCTCCATTGTTCTCTGTGCTCCTGTTTATCCTTGCCTGCACAACCATCCCACTTTATAATAATGCTGCATTTGGAACAATTCTCGATTGTCAGCACAATCTGTCATAACAGGAGCACATGAAGGAAAAACACAAACACAGGAAGAAATAATGATTATTATTATTATTATTATTATTATTATTATTATTATTATTATTATTATTATTTTATATAAGTAAAGTACGGTAACAATGCAAGCTGAATTTTCTCTGATAAAATTTTTTTACAGGAAGTTTATTATGAGAACTAATTGAAGTATAAATGGTTATTTTGGCCCTATATGCAATATTGACCTTGGGTGCTTATTTTGATGAATGTCTTTTCAAAGCTATGATTTCAAGTTGTTATTTATCATGGCATGATCAATGAAATACCATCAATCCTCATCAAAAATCTATATTTATGGTGAAAATAATTATCCAGATGTGTTATTTCTCTGCTTTATGATGCTGTCAGAGAAAATAAATAAATCAAACATCAACAATTAAACTAGGAATGATTCTGATTAAAACAGTAGCCTTCGCATTCTCCGACCCATTTGAACAGGCTATTTCCTTTCTGAATGACTTTCTTGATCTATTTGCATTGACCTGCTGTAGATGAAGCCGAAAGTGATAGAGAATGGCCCTGATTACCAGCCTCTTATGGGACTATGCACCAGGTGATCCGGTCATCCAAGGGTCAAGAGGGGTCACATCTATCAGTCCAGTCAGGGAAAAGGTCCCCATGCCAGGGTTCTTCCTCTTTTTCCAGCTGCAGAGTGATGACGGCCTTGCTCCAGATAAGGGACTGATCCATTGGCCTGATTTGTGGCCAGCAGAGCAATTTCAATACCCGTCTTTGCACTGATAGATGAGGCCTGCCTTTGATAAAGGGCCAATTTACCTTAGGGGCAATGGGGATGAAACTGCAGCACTTGGCTTTATTTGTCTCCGGCACAATTTAAAGTGAAGAAAAAAGTGGCCAAGAAAGGAAAAATATAATAAATGAAAGTCAGAATGAAAGAAAAAGTTGCCATGTTTTGATTGGTATCTGTGACGGAGTTTTCTTTCAAGTGTACTGGTTGAGAAATTTTCACATGCACTGCTTCGGTTGGTAAAAATAAACAGTATAAAGGCCTGTTCACACCTAAAAACTATACTTTTGGTTAGCATTGTGCATTAGCATACAAACACCTTACAATATTGTTGTTTATTATAAGCAATACTTGAAGTTTTCTGACGCCTGCTGCTTTTTATTGAAAATGCAAAACTGATAAATGACCATGGACATGAAATAAGTTCATCAATAGGTTACAGAACAAAATTACAAACAACAAGAACAAGAACAACTGTAAAAAGGAATATATATATCAAAAGTGCAGATAGATATTTAAATTAACAGAATGTGTCGCAAACATTTTCCAAATTCATTCATTCATTCATTTTCCTTTGGCTTAGTCCCTTTATTCATCAGGGGTCGCCACAGCGGAATGAACCACCAACTTATCTAGCACATGTTTTACACAGCGAATGCCCTTCCAGCCACAAACCATTATAACTCATTACTCTAATGGGAAACACCCATACATTTTCACATACACTCTCACATTCGCACATGCATTCATACACTAAGGGAAATTTTGTTTTACCCAATTCACTTATACCACATGTCTTGGGACTGTCTGGTAAACTGGAGCACCCGGAGGAAACCCACGTGAACATGGGAAGAACATGCAAACAGAAATGCCAACTGGCCCAGCCTGGACTCGAACCAGCGACCTTCTTGCTGTGAGGCGACAGTGCTAACCACTGAGCGACCATACCGCACTCGTAAATTCAACTGTAATATTATTACTATTATGATTATTATTAAATTTTGTGCCTTTTCTTTCTCCTTTAAAAATAAATTCCAAATAAATTTTTTATGAGTGCGTGTGCGGATGTGAAAGTGTATGTGAGAGTGTATGGGTGTTTCCCATAAGAGTATTGAGTTATAATGGGTTGTGGCTGGAAAGCCATCCGCTGTGTAAAACATATGCTGGAATAGTTGGCGGTTCAATCTGCTGTGGCAACCCCTGATAAATAAGGGACATAGCCAAAAAGAATGAATGAATGAATGAATAAATTTTAGCTTAATCGTTGATTACATTTCTACTACTTGCAGTTTAAAACTTCGCACAGTACGTGTTATATTTCATCGCTTGAAAGGGATTAAAGTGAGATTAAAGTTTAATTTATCCAACAAAAATAAATAAATAAATAAATAAGCAAATGAATGTATGCTAATAATGATATGTATACATTAATTTGAAAAAGGAATGCATTTGGATGGATTAATAGTAAAAAAAAATTTTTAAAAAACAAGGAGGAGGTGATTCGGAAAAAAATCTGCTGTTTTAAGTGATCAATCTCTGTAGTTCACTCAGAAAAATGAAAGTGCTTTTAATTTTAAATGTCATTTTTTTCTTCAGTTGAACATTGAACAAGGTTTTTGGCTGGAGTCCTTGGTGATTCACAAAATGCAAGTCATCTGCTCTTTGAGAGTCGAAAAACATTTGATGATGATGATGATGTGCTATTTATTTGTCACATATACTTCCATGTATTCACATACACTGACATATAGCGAAATTGGACCCCCCCGACCATACACAAACATTTCAGGGGAAGACAAGTCAACGGGAGGTATTATTTAGAAAAAGGAAGTAAGATACAAAAGGAAAGATAGGCAAAAACAACTCCCTCTCACCCTGCTCTAAAATTAGGGCAGAGTGAGATCAAGGTTAAAAACAAGCCCCGGCAGTCAAGCACATAAACACATAGACAAGACAAAACATTGCAACAGGGAATGGGAACAGGGGATGTGGATATAGTCCGGCAAGGGCGGGCAGCCATCCGGCCTGCAGCTGAAAAGCGTTGGTCACAGACCCGCCTACCCCCTCCAGTGGGTGAAAGCACACGAAGGCGTGGGATGAGGGAACAAGACGAGACAAGAAGAGCCAGCCAGGGAAGATAAGGGACGGAGAGGAAAAAAGTGCGACCGCCTTCGCCGAGAGCCAAAGAAAGAAGTAAAACTAATACCAATTGGTCTTATGATAATATTATATACTGATGTTTTATATAGTGGAATGATTGCTCTGTGCAAGAAACTGAGCACTATTTACAGATTTTGTACATTTAACCCACAGCTTTGGCAAATAAATCCTGAGTGCTGTTTGTTTACAATACACAAAGAATGATGCCTGTGTTGTATTATTCTTCAGAAGAACGTCATGATTTTGCCATCTATGTTGCGATCCTGGAATAACATCTATGTTGATCCTGGAACATCATTTGTGTTTGAAAATGTAATCCATACCTATTCCCTACCGCTAAGCCCAACCATAACTGTAAATTATTCCCAAAATCAGAATCAGAGGGGAATAATAGTTGGATAACAATCATGTAGAAGTGCATAAACCTAACCGTAAGCCTAAATTTAAAGTAAACTGTAAACATATCCCTTAATTCTGGTTGGCTGATTGGAATGTTGTTCCAGAATCAACATAGATGCTGATCCAGGAACATGTCCTACTTGTGAAATCAGGTTATAGGGTTCATGAGAATGGTACTTGCTTGTATCCTACAAGTAAAATTTTGCTCCCAATCGGATTCACAAAATAGCTACAAAAGACCACATGCTGTCCACTTATTGAACTAGCATGTGGTATGCATAGAAAGCACCCCTAAAGAAGGTATTCTTTGCTACGTTGTACAAAAACACGTGGATTATAACCCCTTTTTTGCTAGAGAATGTTCTTTCAGTAGTATTCATTCATTGCGCTAAGAAACAGTGCAGAGTGAAGGAGACGTAAATATATATAGTCAGATTCAAATGTAATTTTACTTTATCCAAAGACACAAAGACGTTAATCTAACAGCAGGGAGACAAAAAAAGCACAATGTTTGAATGTCCATAAGATTAGAGTTTGCATTGTGTTGATGTGTTGATTCTAAATGAAAGACACATCTAAGACTGGTTTAAGAAACAAAGATTAAAATAATTTAATGGAACCATAAGGGAAACTAAAACCACCCCTGTATTTTTCATCACTCATTTAGTTTTGATGGAATTTTTCAAAATGAAAACGGAAATGACAAAAAATGCTGCACATGATATTTCCTCTATAACATAGTATTGATAGAACATGAAAAAATGATTAAGCCATTTTCTTTGGTGCAAGATAATGTTGTAAGAGATAAGAAAGATCAGTAACTGCATCTGCATTATGTGTCTCTCGTTTTTTAATACACATTTGAAATACTTTTCCTTTTGCGACTCAAAAAGCAATCTCTCTCGAAATGCTACTTCCTTTGAAAAGATTAGCGAATTCATCTCAATACTCCAAAAGAAAAAAATAATAATAAATGAAGCCCAAGTGAGGAACTGTTCGCATTTTCTCCACATTAGTGACATTGCTTCAATACAGACCTCATTATTTTTCTGTATTTCAAATGCAAGATGTGTTTTATATAAAAGTGATTATTAACCACATTCACAGACATGCCTGCCTCTGTGTTAGAGATGAGAAGAAGGTTACAGCTCTTTGTTATTTCTGAGCTTTGCTGCTGCAAGATTAACATTTATTTCAAATCCGAGAGCTCATATAATAGCAATTTTCACAGATTAAAAAATGACTGATTATTGTTTTCCAAATATTGATGTTACTTATTCCACTATGGTGTGTGTGCTGCTATGTGGCAAATTCTTATACAAACTGAATAAATGCATATGCTACTGAGAAGTGCAGAAATATCTGCTTAACCCTCAAGGCTTTTGGACATGACACACTCTTATTGCATTAGGCTGCTGTTTTGTTTGCGCTATCTGTGCTACTGCACCTCAGGTTCAGTTTGAAGTGTATCCAGTTTGACAAATGGTTTCCGTATTGCCTTTATTACTCTCTGGATTTCATATTATCACATAGATTAGATATTAATTTGCTGCAATTCTGTGGGAGGGTTATGATTAATATTGCCGGATGTTGCAATTTTTCCTCTCACATTTGGGCTTGTGGTTCATTCAGCACATTTTACCCAGATAAACTTTATAAAAGTTTTAAGGTTCAACAAATTTGTAGTTTATGCGAGATGAATAATTCAAATCTTCAACTTTTGGGAGTAGAATAACAGTACATTCAGGCGGTAGAATATTTCAACACTGCATCAAAGAAGACTGCTCTGATCACATAATGATCTGCCACAAATGGGAAGTGTGTTAATTTTTATCTTACTGAAAGTGTTAATTTAATCAAAACATGCCATCGTAAATACAAAATTGCATGTTAAAAGATTGAACTTAATTTAAGTTTATTTGTATAGTGCTTTTTACAGTGATTATTGTTTCAAAAGGTGCATAATATTGCATTACAATCAAATTTAGTTAAAGTTACAATCAAATATAAGTTATTATATACAGACATAGTTAACCTGCAATTTTACTGTATATGTGATGTCTATGGGTACATGTTTATTCATTCATTCATTTTCCTTCAGCTTAGTTCCTTTAGTCATCAGTGGTTGAACTTACCAACTTATCCAGCATATGTTTTACGCAGTGGATACCCTTCCAGCTGTAACCCAGTACTGGGAAACATCCATACACTCATTTGCACTCATATGCTGCGTCCAATTTGCATACTTACAGGCTACTACGCCCTAAAAGTATGTACTTTTTTTGTGAAGGAAAAATATATACTTTTTAGTGTTTAACAGAAGAGTATGCAAGCTTCGGACACACTACTTTCCTTTTTTATTTATTTAATTTCCCACTTTATTGGAGAAGCAGCACCAGGTTAATCTCCCATTCACGAGTATTTCATGCAGAGAAATCTCCTCAGGTCTTTGGGTAATTTGCATTCAATAGTTAATGTCCAAACACGTCTTTATATAAGTTCAGGATTGTTGTTGCAGATAAAAAATCAAACGAAACGCGGTTTAAATACTTTCCAGTTGGCTAGATATTAATTAACAGTCATGCAAACATCTTTACCGGAGCCTCTCTATTTGACGGCTGATCTCGGCTGTCCGCCATGTTTGTAGTTTATTTACACTTTTCATTCTCATTAGTAGTTCTAATCAAATTCACGTCCAGCGTGCAATGTACTGTGGGAAATACCAGCGGTTTATGTACATGTATGTGTGAAAAACCACAAAAAGTTAATTGTGTTCGCGCACACTTGGCAAATAAAGCTCAGTCTGATTCTGATTTATTCATATTTGTTCTTATGTTTGTTTTTATTAATAATAAACAATATCTATCTTAGTTATGCCAATGAGAGTAAAAGAACAAAACATGAAAAATGAACTTGACTAATAATAACACGAAAATACATGCAGTAATACAAATATGTAAGGACAGCACCAAATTGTTACATTTGTTTTAAATATTTATTCATAATATTTCAGAAATGTTAGATTTTATCTTTGATCTTCATTAATTCATTCATTTTACTTCGGCTTAGTCCCTTACATGTCAGGGGTCGTCACAGTGGAAGGAACCGCCAATTATTTTAGCATGTGTTTTATGCAGTGGATGTCTTTTCAGCTGCAACCCAGTACTGGGAAACATCCATACACACTCATTCACACACTCATACACTTTGGGCAATTTTATTCATTCATTCGTTTTCCTTTGGCTTAGTCCCTTTATTAATCAGGGGTTGCCACAGCGGAATGAAACGCCAACTTATCCAGCATATGTTTTACACAGCGGATGCCCTTCCAACTGCAACCCATCACTGGGAAACACCTACACACACTCATTTACACACATACACTACGCACAATTTAGCTTACCCAATTCACCTCTAGCACATTTCTTTAGACTGTGGGGGAAACTGGAGAACCTGGGTAAACCCACGCGAACACGAGGAGAACATGCAAACTCCACACAAAAAAAAATGCCCACTCAAACCAGTGACCTTCTTGCTGTGAGGCGACAGTGCTAACCACTAAGCCACCGTGCTGCCCATCTTTGATTTTTACAAATTATATCCTTGACAATGTTGAAAACACAACCATACTGAAATTATTATTCTTTGACAACAAAGTATGCTCGAACTACTTATTTAAAATGAGGTGAAACAACTCAATTCTTGAGACTTTTTTGGGACAACCCAACTGTTTTATGTGCAATCCACCTAAATTGTTATGTTAACTTAATCAATTTGTGTTGGGACATCATTAGAGAATTGTGTGGAAGCCTGCATTTTTACAGTGAACAACAAAATACCAATACACATCCATAAATCAAATGGCACACATAATAATGATAATCAATAATAACTGATAATGTCCGAGGCTCAGACACACTCTCTCAGTTCAAAACTAGATTAAAGAGCTATCTTTTTAGTAAAGCACACACAATGCATCACATAACAGTATGATGCATGAGTGTGCTCAACGCAGGTAAGTGTGCTCCACACTCCTACTGTCTTAATGCATCTGACATTTTGTCAGGAACACTCATATGTTTACATGTTTGTTTCTATGTGGTTATATAACTATTTTCATTTACAGCACTTAATTTTTGTATCTCGTGTTTAAATACACTATGAACAGGAGCTACACTAATACATTTCTTTATTCTCTATTTCCATCTGGGGATAGGGTACTCATCCTGAGGCCTCTAGAGATTGCGCAGCATCATTCATGCGATCCAAGACCTATGAAGAGATGATGACAAGGTATCCATAATCCTGGACAAGGCCATATCCTGAGCTGATGCCATGACGGTCATGGAGGAGTGGAGAGCATGAGACTTCAGAAAGAGATTCCTAGACTTAACTCTGAAAACTGTACTGACACAGTTTCAATTTAGAACTTCTATGTTAAGCTGCTTTGACACAATCTACATGGTAAAAGCGCTATAGAAATAAACATGAATTGAATTGAATAACGTAAAAACTTTTATGCATTTTTTATAGATACTTTTTATTTTTATAGCCTATTTTTGTGTATCTTGTAAATATGTCGAGGATAGTTACAAAAACAAAGAGTAACCTCTGAAGAATGACATTGTAAGAGTGAAAAACCAACAAAATGCCAATATAAAAACTTAACAAACTGGTAACGTATCTTAAGTTTTTAAATTCTGTTTTCAATTTTTAAATCCCGTTTTAGAAGATCAGCAGATAAGATTAATTTGGCTTCCTAATGAAAAGATTAACATTAACTCTAATATACATATCTCAAATGTTATTACTATTTATAAAACTATTTAAAAAATAGGAAGTTTTGTTTTATTCGTGACGTCATTCTCCGCTCTCAGCCTATAGATGGCGCTGGTGCAGGTCTTGGCGGACATGACATCATAACAACCACATTTGTCTCATCTTGGACCTAAGCGCGGTCTATTGGAATTTGCGAGTAATATTATTTTTCACTCTTCGTTTTGTGAGGTAATGTACTGCGAATTCATTTTGTTTAATATCAGTTGTAAATGAACAGAAAAACGAATGCGGGTTTAGCTCTTTTACAAAGCAAACTCAGGCTTGACTGTTTTAGCTGATGGTGTGCTAGCTAGCTAACCTCTCAGCGTCTGTATTAGAGGAAAACAGTTGAGGGAAAAATAAATGTTGTGTTTAAGCATGGACTGACTGTTTAGTTAAGCAGGCATGAAATAGGCTGTTTTCATTAGTAAGGTTTACTGGTGTTTCCCTAAGTTCTGTAAGTACTTGAAGAGGTTTGAAATGCCATTGTTTATTTAACTTAAATTACTTATCTTTTATTACAGGTTTGGTATTGATTTGTGGTACGAGTTTTCATGGCTGCACCTGCCCTGCAACAGCCCAGTTATCTTCTGGTTAGTATTGTATTTATATACTTAAATCATACTGATATGATCTACTATTGAGGTAAAGTTGGTTTTATATTCGCACATTAGTTCAGTGAAAACTTGTGACACGCTCCCTATATTGCTTACCATGGTATTTTGAATATTCGGTCTGAAATCAATACACATATAAATATGACTTGAAAACAATATTAGCACTATTTAATTGACTGTGAACTATGTTGTACTTTGAAAGTCATTGGTTGCTAATATTATTTCACTATTTAGAATTTGCAAATAATATTTTTTCTGAAATTATACTATTAAGGAGAAAGTCTGAATGTGTGAATATAAAACCAACTTTACCCCAATTTAAAATTTTTTTTGTTTCTAATCCTTCTGTCTTGATGACTGTAGGCTAATTTAAAGGCAGACTGGACCATTAAACCTCTTCACCAAAGATGCCATGAGTTGTGCAAAATTATAGATGATTATCCTGCAAAGGTACGGTTCTATCAATTGGTACATGTGGGAATGTTGAAATGCCTTTTTTTAGCAGGACATTAATGATTTTATTATTATATATATATATATATATATATATATATATATATATATATATATATATATATAGTGATGTATTGCACTTTTATAGCATAACTGAGAAGGTCTAGGCATGGGACAATAACCGTTTTTAAGGTATACCTCGTATTGGAAAAGGCAAGGTTTTAAAACCGCCAACATTTTCTGCTGTACCATTCCTAAGGTATTTGTAAGATGATTATTATTTTTTTTATTTTTTTTACGTTTTGTTTTAGGTTTTTTAGGACAACAGTATCTCCAGCAGAAAAGATCTCCAAACCAGCCTTTTCAAGTTGAAAGAAATCTGCATTTTTACAACTAATGAAGACAGCAGAAGTCAATGATTCATTTGAATTATTTAGCCTGACATGTTCATTGCTCCAAAATATTTTAAAAGTTTTTCAAAATAAAATATATTGTGTTTAAAGTGGGATAAACTTTGTTTTTTACCCAGACATTTATTAAGAATATATTTTAGAGCATTAATCACAATATTGTAAAAACATAACAGTGTGATATTTTTATCTATATTTTTATGCCGTCCCATGCCTAAGAAGGTCCATTGCACGTATTTCTTTTTAAACCCAGTGTTATTGTTAGGTTTATCTGAGAAATCCATTGAGGTGGTAACACCATTGCTTATGTGTTAGAGATTAAGTGCGGTGTCATATGCTTGGCATGTGGTACAGGACCAGCTGCTGTCCTGCTGGCGCCGGTTTACCCACATGCTCACTCAATTCTGTGCCGTCTGAATGAATGATGTTTGTTTAGTACTGAACCTCTGTGTGACCTCAGATTTATGTGAGCGTTTGTGTTAGCCGCACCTGTCTGCACACTCTTGCTTTATTTGTTGGCTAAGTCACATTTAATGTTCTTCGTCTATTCTGATTTTTTTATTTCTATGAAGAATTTTGCATGAAGAAAGTTATTAAAAGTGCTGTTTGTGTTTTATGCGATGTGTATTTGATTAGGAGCTGCATGCAATCTTCCCATGGTTGGTGGAGTGTGTGTTTGGAAGTCTGGATGGAATTCTTGCTGGCTGGAACCTTCGCTTTCTGCAGGCTCGATTAGCAGAGTACAGCATCGCCATGGAGTTCCTGGACCCAAGGTTCTCTCTCTTTTTCCATGTTTTTGTTTATTTATTATGTGTGTGTATTTGTATGCATGACTAGTTTGATTCTAGCCATTGTTTTTGTTTATGTTAGGGCTGTGCAATAAGACATTATTAAAAGTCTGTCATTTTATGTTATGCTCAACTGTTTATTTTATGTTGTCATAAAATACATTCTTTACAGTAATGCTTTTTCATCATTTGCATGACCGCAGTCTAACATTCCACCATGGGCATGTTGACAGAATTTGAATAATGGCATGATGATGAGAAAGTTGCGAGCTTTACATTTAAGAAAGTACAATGTTTACATTCTGTCGACCTCCCCATGGTGAAATGTTAGATATTATGTTGGTGCCCGAATCATTTGTTTTGGAAAAGTGTTTTGTATTTGATTATAGTTCATTTTTTATATTTCTAATTAAATATGCCCAGAAATTCTAAATAAGGTGAGAAAATAATCACATGTGAATGAGTACATACAAAAGAAATGGTCCTTTCCATGTAGACTATATACACAAACATGCACTTTATTAATTGTTTGAGTTTACAGAAAAGGAACTGTATCGTGATGTATATCATCAAGATATGAGATGACGTATATCATGCAATGAAATGTTTGTCTTTTCGTCCAGCCCTTGTGTATGTTTGTGCATGCATATGCAAAATAATTATTATAAAGGATAATAATAATAACCTTTCTACCAGCATTTCTTGAGCACCAAATCAGCATATTGTATTGATTTCTGAAGGAGCATGTGACATTGAAATTTTAACTACTGGCTGCAAAAATATTTTTCCATCTAAAACAAATGCAAATGTATTAAAATAAAGTTATGTCTATTTATAATAATATTGCATTTTTCTTTACTGATTTTACTGCATTTCTGACAAAATAAATAAATGTAACATTGTTGAAGTTCAATATGGATATAAGACTTGTTTTGCTCTGTTATAATTAAATGTGAAATATTTATTCAACAGTGGTCCTATGATGAAACTGGTATACAAACTACAAGCAGAGGAATACAAGTATGAGTTTCCAATCAGTTATTTGCCGGTGAGTGTGCTCTCCAGTGAAAGCAACTGAGGGTTTTATTTTGAATCTGTTAAACCTGTTAAGAGATGTTCATTTAGGTTGTGGTTCATTATCACTGATTAATTTCAAAGTACAAATGTTTTTCACAGTGTTATTAACCATGTCAACATTTATGTGTGTTCTGTTCACACAGGGTCCATTAAAGTCATCCATTCATGCAGGGGTTTTGCCAGATTGCCCTCTGTTTCACAATAAAATTCAGTTCCCCATGTCAGGCCTGCTATTTCTCAGTACGTCTTGGCTTTTTTTCACACTCACTTTCTGTATTATAAAACAAAATGTTTTGCATCTTACTGTAACTGTTACAAGACTGTTTCATCACTCTTTATCTTTCTCTCACATAAATATCTGTTCTTAATCTTTTGCAGATCCTTTTGAATATTACATGTTCAACTTTGCCTCCAGTCTCATTGCACCAAAGGTACAAACTCATCTGCTGTCAGAAGGGAATTTGTGTGCAAGAACAAATATATCTCTGGTTTATTTGATTTTTCTAAAAAGCCTAATGGTTGTTTAAGCAGTAAGTTTGTTGAAATGTTGTTTAATGATCTTTTTAGAACTACCCTCCAGGGCAGCATGGGAGTTGTTCAGACAGTGCATACTTTGTGCTTGTCGATGCCTACCTCAAATACTTCCTCCCTACAGAGGGCAATGTGCCTCCATCACCTTTCTCAGACACCAGGGGCACAGTGGCCTCCCCTTCTCCAAGGTGTGATTTTAGAATTTTTTTTTTTTTGTAAATTAACGTATTCAATCTTTACACTGTTTATAAAAATGCACTTAATGTCAATCAGATCACAAGTAAACAATGTGAAATACATGTGTAAACAAGGAAGGCTTAGGTAAGCATATTTGGCCAGTTAAACACTGATGCAATCAGACTTGGTTGTAGTGTAAATGAACAGTCACAATGTGTTTAAACAGCCACAAAAAACACCTAACTGTTATCGGATGCATAGGAAGCACGCCAAATTAAGCTGTTCATACTCCGCTGTGTTGCGTCAGAACATGCAGACTACAAGCAAAATTGTCATTTCCATCCACAGAAGATTCAGATTGAATTTTAAGAGATGCATTTGAACACATTTTGATTGCCGTCAGAAATGGTAAAGCATCTTGGCTGGCCACTTTTTAACTGATTACTGAAAATAGATTTTATAATCAATGTAAATGTTATGCATGTTAAATTCCCTGAATCTTTTGATATATAGAAGGTTATTATAATGTAAGTTACAAATATAATGTAAGCTGCAGAACTCAACTTTCTGGTTAGTCTAAAAACAGTTTATTCACATTATTCTGCGAAGTGAAAATAAGCTCTTTTGTATAATTTGTTTTAGTGAGGGAAATGACTGGGTCAAACTACTTGAACTACAAACAAGTGTTTGAAACTATAAATAAAAATAATATAATAAGAAAAAAAGAAAAACAGTTTGCAAGATCAAGCATCAGGAGATGTTTTATTTACAGCTAAAAACCAATGGAAGTGAATGTGACCATAACTCTCAAGTGTAAAAGTTTCCTTTTACCTTAAGTAGATCATTAATTCAATATTATAACAGCCAATCTGCTAATAAAAGATGTTGTGGAATGAGCTATTGTATTATGCAATCGTGTGGTTAGACTTCACATCCGCAAAGATCAACGCCTGTTATAACTTTACTACCTGTTTAACACCCAGTCATTCTGCAGTAGATAAATATCAAAAGAGACAAATGCAGGTGTATGCAGAAGACAAATGAGTAAAGATTGTTAGGTTGCCTTCATTCTGATCCAAACATTACGAAAGGGCAGTCTTCTAAAATGTTTTCTGATTGTAAAAATTGTGAGAATAAAAAAAAAAAAAAAAAAAAAAACATTTTCTGACCTCTTTAAAGAGAGTTTACCCAAAAAAGGAAAGTTTGCTCACCATTTACTCAGTCAAGTGGTTCTAAATTTGTATAAATTCCTTTCTTCTATTGAACCCAAAACAAAATATTCTGAATAATGTTGGGGGAAACCAGCCATTGACATCCATATTATAGCACTACACTTTGGTGTTCCAACAGAAGAAAGAAACAGGTGGAGAATGTCTAAATGATGACAGAATTTTCATTTTTGGGTGAACTATTCTTATAATATAGAATTGAAACAGGCCTTTATCTAAACTAGTGAATGCTTGCTCTCGCAGGTCTACCAATGTGCCTTATGTTGGATATGGTGGTCACAGCACCAGTCTATTAAAGCGTCATATTACCCATCAATCTTCAGTCAACGCTGACCCTGCCGCTCAAGAGATCTGGAGGTCTGAAACACTTCTTCAGGTAGGAACAAGTTAACTGTTCTTAATTCTTATTTTCCCATGTTTTCAACTAAACATGGTTCTGTGTTTGTAGGTATTTGTGGAAATGTGGCTCCATCACTATTCTCTGGAGATGTACCAGAAGCTGCAGTCTCCTCAGGTGAAGGTAAGAACGAGAAACGGTTCATGCTAGAAACAGAAACATGCCAGTAGAACTAACACACTCCCTTCCTCCACTGCGCACGGCTGTCTGGCTAGCTGAACAGCACCACCCTACAGACCCTTCTTCACCCCTGCACTGCATAGGGGCTGCTGCACGACACCCACCCTAAATCATGCTCTTCCTCTCCCTCTGTCAATGACACACATGCACTCTATTGACAGATATGCCCTTTATCATTCATAGCTGGAGTGTTGATTAGCGTTTTTACAAGCTTTTTTTAATGGGTGATTTATTTATTTTATTTTTATTATTATTGTTGTTTTTTGTTATTACTACTGTATTGATCTAATGTCATAGATTTATTGCTGGCATAAATATGACCTAAGATATGGCTAACAAATGTGGGATAAAAACCACAAAATCTTACATTTTTATTATTATTGTTATGTTTTTATTATGATAAGAGAATTTGAACTGATGCTCCACATTTCCACAAATCTGCAACATCTAGTTCTTTTACACTGTACGTTTTGCTTATTTAATGTAAACATAGCCATTTTTTTAAAAACAAATTTTACTTGAATGAATATGAAATAACTATTTAGATACGTTTCTGCTTCATTAGCTGGTAGTAATTTTTAGCATCTGTGTTACAGTATTAATTATTAAAGTTAGTTCATAAATTAACATGAAATGGTCTGTGAAATATGTGCTGTAGTTTTAAATGTTGAAATTAATATGATAATTATTAAATATATTTTAAACATTTATTTATCCAAATCAAGAGTTTATTGCAGTTGACCCAGCTTGACGTTCTTAAAAAATGCTTTTTGCTCTTAAAAATTTGATAAACATAACGATCTTCTGCAAAGCATCAGCAAAAAGTTTTTACATATCTACTGCAAACAGATTGATTGTAGTATTCACTACCTGACAAAAGTCTTGTCGCCTATCCAAGTTTTAGGAACAACAAATGATAACTTGACTTGACCTGACAAAAGTGGCTGATATGAAAGGCAAAGACCTCTAGCTTACGTGGATTTTAGCAAAGTCAACTATGATCATGCCTTGATTTTTAATTATTTAATTAGGACAATATGTTTATGTCTGTTGACTGGGCTGGCCTATTCTGGAGCACCTTGGCCTTCTTTGCTTTGAGGAACTTTGTGTAGGCTGAAGTATGAGAAGGAGCGCTATCCTGCTGAGGAATTTGCCGCCTTCTGTGCTTTGTAATGTAATGGGCAGCACAAATGTCTTTACCTCAGGCTGTTGGCGTTGCCATCCACTCTGCAGATCCCTTGCTCACCCCATACTGAATGTAACCCCAAATCATGATTTTTCCTTCACCAAACTTGACTGATTTTTGTAAGAATCTTGGGTCCATGCGGGTTCCTATTGGTCTTCCGCAGTATTTGTGATGATTGGGATGCAGTTCAACAGATGATTCATCAAAAAAAATCTGCCACTTTTCCAAATGATCAACTAGAAGTCAAATTATTATTTTTTTGCTTGTACAACTGGTATCGACAACAAGACTTTTGTCAGGTAGTGCATTATGTTAAATAGACTTTTGCTTTCCATTTAAACGAAATGCATGGAAATATATATATATTTATATATTATATATATTTATATTTATATATTTATTTATTTATTTATTTTTTTTTTCTCAATTTGATGGTATTTTTGATTATTTAATTATTATTTTTAATCCATTTAAGATTGTGAAAGATGTTAAGTTTTAATATTAGCTGGACCGTTCTGTCTTGCGTTGCTGGCTTTGGTTGCTTCACTGTCCTCTCGATCAAGCACTAACCCGTTTAAGCATATTGCTGTGAGTTTGGTCATGTTGTACAGCCGTCTGGAAGTTTACTGAGGCCCTCTAGTGGTTTCTGCCACCTTCAGTTGTGAATGGGACAATGCATTTATTAAAATCAACCCAAAGTCACATGGCTGCTGAAAATAGGGGCATAAAAAAGCAATGCAGCTTTTTAATTCACATTTTCTCTGTCCTCCTTTGTTTGATTTGGGAAGAATAAGCATAGTACATATTCAGCATGTGGTTGAAGTGTTTAAAGAGTTAGAGTTTCTTGTTTGAGTCTGCATGACGCAGCCCTTCTGTCTTTGTTCTTGGCTGTGGAGTGTTTGTAAGCTTTTGGTGTGTCTGGCTTCTGAGTTTCTTTCCTTATCCGTGTGTATTTACAGTCAGTATATCAGTGCAAGTCTCCCTCCAGTCAGCCCAGAGCATATTGAGCGTGGCATCTTTTGTTTAACATATTTGTGGTGGAAATTATTAATTGGAAGTCACCAATTTACTGACAATTACAGGAATATTAAATGATAGTCATTGTTTCAACAGCCTATTGTTAAAAAAAAATACTTTATGTACTGTGGCAACCAAAAAAATTAGAAATTTTTAATGTAAATTGTTTTTAATTTTAATTTTTAATTAATTTTAATTTAAATTGTTAAAATATTCTGAAGATTTAAAGTAAGGTTTTTTTATTATTAATCCTTTAACTGCCCCACCAAGAAAAGAAAAAAAATTGGATTGCATTTATTTACTCCTAATGTCGCTAGTTAAGGCACTCAATAAGTTTTTTTCAACATGCCCATAATTTCTAAAATGTCAATCTCTACCAAATGGTAGATATGGCGGTTTATGGTAAAAGTACTGGAATTAATACATATAATATGAAAAATAGGAATGTAAGACCAATTTAGTTAAAACATATTGAAAATGAATACTAAATCTTTATTTTTTTGATGTATGCCATAGAATATTTCAGGTTTTCATTTAACATGCATTTGTTTTTTACACACAGTAAAACCTAAATCAGTGTAGTAGTGCAACAGCATTGTTTTTTTTTTTTTTTGTTTTTTTTACAATGCTATGTAGTGTAACCCATTATTTAAAACGGTCATTCTTTAAATGACTAACAGTCATTATTCAAGTCAAAATATGGTCAACTGTTTGGTAGAGCAGGCAGTTAAAACGTTAATGTAATTTATTTTATTTTAGCTGCAATTACTGGACGTTTCAGTGTGTCACAATGATTCTAATATACTGATTTGTTGCGCAACAAATCTTTCATATTATTTTCAGTTTTGTAAAAGCAGTTCTGCTGCTCAACATTTCTGTAAATGTCATGATGTATTTAGATACTTTACTTTTATGAATAGTAATTTAAAAAGAGCCATATTTATTGCAATTTTTTTGCAACAATATACCAAACTTTGCCACATTTGTCAGTTTAATGCAATCTTGTTAAATATATTTTACTAAAGGAAAGTATTCTACTAACACTACTGACTCCAATCTTTTATTTTTTGCAGTGTTTTTTCACAATGAACAGATGCAGAAATAAATATGTTAGAAAATGAAGTACAAGTATGTCAATTTGGAATGAATTTATTACATTATTTGTTGCGAACAATCTAGTAAATTGGTGACTCCAATAAGTGTATTTCATGGTGAAAACTTTAAGGGTGCAGTGTCTCCTTTTCTGCTTCCATAAGCTCCTTTTGGCTTTATCTAAAATATTAACTGCAAAACTGTAAAGTTACTAACTTTATCAAACAGGCGCTTCTCTTGAGAATCAAGCCCAATTTTACAATTGTTCCTTGTTCCAGGCCTTCTTAGGTAATCAATTTTACAATTTGCCATAGCTTAAACTCTAGTTATTGTGATTCTAACATCTTATTCAATCTAGCAACTAATTTTTCATTTGGAAAATGCCAGTCGCAGACGTAAATTTCAATGTTATTTTCTGACATCAAACAGTTATAAAGTCTAGCTTACCATTTGATGAGACTCTCAACATTATACTAGAAGTTTGCCTTTGGTGCGAAAAGGACGACTGCATCAACTTCATGTTCATTGCATTTGTGTCTTTTGTGGTCAATATCGATTTGTCTCTTTCTTTCCTTTTGTACACTCCCCATTTCGCTCCTGACTATGTCCAACTATTTTTTTGTTTCTTGGATTGCACTCTTTCCTTATTTTCTTTCTATTCTCATGTTCACTTCCCTGCTCCTCTCCTTTTTTTCTTCCTTTCCTCCCACCCCACTGTGTTCCTCTCTTGCCCCCCGTCCCTCCACCCGTTTGTGATGGGTCCTTCAGCTGGCGTTGTTGCAGTACCGCCTCAGTATGTCCAGCATGCTGTGCCAACCCCCCGCCCCACCAGGCTCTGGGACCCTCCACACATACCAAGTACTTTTACCTTTTCATTCAGTTCCATGGGCTTCCTGGAGGTAAACTCAGATTAGACAGGAGTTAGATTTAGGGGTCGCTTTCAACATCGTTTTAGACCAGTTGGGAGATTTGGTCTGATTATCATGTGTGAATTTGAATTAACGTGACTAATTTGTTATGTGAATCTTGATGTTGAGGGCTTTTAAATGTGAGAAACTTTGTGTTTAATAATGCATGTCTGTTTACATTGTGATTTTGTTTTTAACACATTTTTTGTGATTGTGTTCTTTTTATTTGGTGTAATTCTC